>OX123182.2:103274016-103943582 GCA_944739405.2 Euclidia mi
GATTTGTCTAATCTGCCCAATCTGTGGTAGACCTGGTTGTGCAAAGCCGTAGTTCGCTTAGCCAAGTTGTGGTCGTATAGCTCCTTAAGGGAAAGAGATTTGCGAATCTAAATCGGCAACTGACAGGCTAGCTCCCTTAAAGTCGTCTGCTATGTCTAGGCCTGACTCTAGGATTTCGTCATTCGGAATCAGCTCGAGTAGTTTAGGTAGCTGCTTCCGTAAACCTAAAACAGAGGTAGCCGGCTCCTCACCGCGAATAGCGACCTCGTATGCCAATTCATTTTTATTAAGTAGGAAGTACTTAATGGGGTTAGTGCTCATGATGAATTGAAGTGTATGATAGGAAAAGAACGTAAGTATATTACAGCCCTCCGTGTGCAATCGTTCTGCTTTACAAAGAAACTACGACGATTCGGTGTAAAAATGTAGACAATAGATTAGTGACTTGCAAAAACAAAAAACGGTTATTTCAAATTGCGAACAGTTACGTAGGGAATCGGTAGTAGTTTGAATTAGGCAATAGTAAGATAACACATAATAGTTATACAAGAATAGAAATTAAAGATAGACAGCAAAACACAGAAATACACAAGTTAAATAGTACGTACCGGTTCGCTGATGTCTGCACCTCCTCGTTTACAAAGACTGACCTCCTAAACAAGAACAACTGCAGTAATTGGAAGTGAGACAATTAGAGTTGGGCGCCACTGAGACGGAGGATCTCAGGTAGGATGTCGGGGTTCGAGAGAAACACTGCTAGGCTGAACAGGTTCTTTATTATGTCTCACTACCGCTTACATACAGTATGACCGAACTAGGTAAGCACTGGCCTAAGGGGTTGGAGCGTAGACTCCTGCTGCCCTCCGATGCTCGCAGGGTAGCTGCTCGTAGGGTCGCCGATGAGCTGGCCAAGGTGCGCTGCGCAGGCAGCTCTGTGGTCGAGGTTCAGGCTGAGCGGGGTCTCAGGCGGTGCAGCCGATGTGGGCCGAGCGGTCAGGCTCAGGCGTCCGTGGCCTGGCTGTAGGAGCTCGTAGGCAGGAACGGAGGCTTGGGTGGCAGCTGGCTAGTAGCGGCACGGCGCCAGCAGCTCGTGGCTTGTAGCCCGTAGAGAGAACGTAGCCCGTAGGAAGAAGACAGGTGCAGTGAACTCGTAGGGTGAACTGGAAACAGCATAGAAAATACACAACAACCGGTCAGGAACAGGCGGTCCCTAGATCGGCTGTTATGCTTAGGAGACACAGATACTACAGACAGAACGTATAGGCACACAGACAACTAGAATATGCTTACCCCCAGCGGGACAGTAGACAGAAAGTAGAATGTAGAATAATCGCGAAGTGTAGCGGCAGCGTTCCGATGTCTAGGGAAAGTGACCATTCTACAACGCGCACCCATCTTATATAGGCATAAACCTATGACTCACAACTGCCTTTGGCTAGTGAATATGACCATATTTGGTAATATAGCGAACGATGTCTGGCTAAGCTGGCGTTAAGCGCCTGCGAGATATTATAACGCAATACGTGTAGTATTACGTTACAACTAAACTGTGTACAGGTTGACTTAATGCCTTGGGCATTATCCGCCAGTCTACCTTTGAGCGGTGCTGAGAAACGTAGTAGGTGTATTAAATACTTACTATAATTATAAGATAGGTATAATTAAATAATATAATATAATTCTTAAATAAATATACATGCATACACTATATATGTATATATATACTTACATAAATATATAAACATATAATTATACTACCTAAATACGATATATATGAAATAAATAATATTATATACATATAAGAACTAAAGGAAGAATACGTAAAGCCATACACAAATACAAAACGAAATGAAGATACAGATCCTATGACACATCCGCTGGTCTTGCCAACAAAAGCTCCTTTACCTTAGCCTTAAATTTGTACTTCGTTTTGCACGTCCTGATTTCTAGAGGGAGGGCATTCCAGAGGAGAATGGACTGAACGAGAAACGAAGAGTGAATAAGAGATGTGTTATGAAAAGGGCCTGTAAGAAGAAGATTATTAGACGATCACAAACTGCGGTCATGGTTGGAACACAGATATTGAAAATGACAAGTTAAATAATTTGGGGATGAAGGAGACATAAGAATGGAAAAAAGGGTAGTGAGAGCACGCAAACTGCGACGATGACGGAAAGGAAGCCATTTCAGTTGGGAACGGTAAGCAGATACATGGACATACTTGCGAAGTTTGAAAACAAATCGAATGCAGTTATTGAGAAGACGGTCGAGTTTGTTGAGAAGGTCTGCATTCAGGGTATAGTAGCATATGTACGGGTATCAAAAGAGGTGCGTTGTAAGAGATAAATAAAGAATCCAAAAGAAGAAATATATACTTTACTGTGGTACCACATTTAAATATACTTATAAATAAACTACCTAACTACGACCTAACTATATGCGTGAAGGGAGACGACTACCGCGCCGTGCTAATGCAATATTACGCCTCGCATATAATTTGTAGCGTCACCAGCCGCTACAATATTCCCCCCTTTATTGAAAAAAAAATCGAAGAACATTATACAAAAAAATTGGTAACAACTACAAGAAACAATAAGAAAATAATACTGAGGTAACTATCTAGCTAATCAGACACGCTAGCGCTCGACTCACATCACATAAACATGTATCAAGTTACCGGAGCGCTAGTTCTGAGAATGCCGACTAAACAGAAACACTATAGCGGGTCAATATGTGGGACTCTTTAACATAAATTATGTGACTATTTTTAGAACAGTTATAAGTAAACACAAAAACACAATAATAACTCAATTGCCGCCGTTTCTTTCGAACTTCCTTTGCTCTTCGTAAGCCGCTTGTAGAGAGAGCTGGTCGTACGAAGAAGCAAATAAGTTCACCGATTCTGCCAGCGATCTTCGTATTCTACCTGGGCCGTACTGAGAGATGACAGGGTGCGCAATCCAATACTGAGCGGTATTCATCCTCGCCTCCAAGTGTGATGAGCCGCTTCGACGCGCGTTGTGTCTAATCTTCTTAATAAGCCTTGGCTGCCCAAGACAATGGCCTGACTTTTATTTGGGTTTACAGTCAGCCAAAACCTTTGAGTCTTGCAATTGTGTATCTCAGCCAGATCCCTGTTAACCATGTCAATTGCCGAAGACAGCAACTCCACATTAACCTGGGTATATATCTGCAAGTCGTCGGCATACAATGGTGAGAACGCTGATGAATTTTAGTTATGAGATTTATAAAAATGGAGAATAACAAGGGAGAGAGAATACCTTGAGGGACACCAGCTTTGATGTCAGCCCATTTTAAGTATGACTCGCCAAGGTGTACCGACTGCTGACGCCCTCGAAGATATGTTGAGAACCAATCCAGAGCCCTGGGTGAGACCTTAAGAAAGGAGAGGACTGATAAAAGGAGGTCGTGACTGACGGTATTGAAGGCATTGGAGAAATCAATTAGAACCAAAACCGTAACTTTGGAGTTTTCAATGCCGTCTCGAATATCACCAGTCACTTTGAGGAGAGTGGAAGTAGTGCTATGGCCAGGTCTGAATCCAGATTGATATGGACTCAACAGGTTATGACGGTGTATAAACCGACTCAGCTGTTTATGGACACAGGCTTCTAGCACTTTTGAAAGAAAAGGAAGAATGGATATTGGTCAAAAATGGTTGGGAAGAGAAGGATTGGAGGTCTTTGCAAGAGGGATAACGTGAGCTTTGCCCCACAAGGAAGGAAAGGAACAGGACTCAAGGGAGAAATTAATGACGTGTGAGATCGCCGGCAGGAGTTGGTCCAAGATGGTAATGACCATACGGCGGCTGATGTTGTCATGTCCCACGGCATTAGATTTTAAGGAAAGGATTATCTTTTTGATATCACCCGAAGACTCTGGAGAAAATTGGAAAGATTCAATGTCAAGTTGGGGTAAGTTATTTAAGTAGGTAACTGTCAGACACTTGGTCTGGTGATCCAAAGGAGTGGCAGAGGTGAAATATTGGTTAATATCATCCAAACCAAGTGTCAGACGGAAGTCACACCGTTGCTGCTTGCCAATACCAAGAGTTCCAAGGAACTTCCAGATATTGGCAGGCGATGTAGAGGTAATATTATTAAGAATGTGTCGGCGTTTGGCATTTCGCACCATATGATTGCACCGATTCCTTGCAGATTTGAAAAGCACCCAGTTTTCCTCGCACCGGTCCCGTTTATATCTTCTAAACACCCGATCCCTACGGCGCATTGCCATACGAACACCCGCCGTAAGCCAGGGTGCTGGGGGATGCTTTAGTTTCACGCGCTTGACCAGTGCATGTACATCGTATAGACGACAAATAGTGCTGTTGAAAACCTTTACTTTATCATCTACAACATTTACTTTATCATTTAAAACATGTTGTCCCAATTCAGCTTAGAAGCGTCCTGACCGAGTTTAGTGACATCCATACGACCAAAACAACGCATGTACCGGACTTTAGGAGGGGATTTAGCAGATTTTAAGCGGTAGGTAAGGAAAATAAGGTCATGGCGGGAATAACCAGGAGCAGGATATTGACCGTGAGATGTCACTAGGGAAGGATTGGACGTAAGGATCAAGTCAAGCCACGTGTCCACCCCATTGCTATTGTGATGGGTGGCCTGCAATGGCATAACGTGGAGGCTGGCTGACTCGATAATGTCAAGGAGTTTACTGGAACGACTAGAGGAGGGAGAAAGGAGATCGGTGTTAAAATCGCCCATGATGATGTGATGTTCATACTGTGACCCTATAGATTCCAGGATCGGTTCGAGACTGGAGAAATAATCGACAGTAGGGGGACAATAGACGACGCCAAGAACAGCTTTCGCTCCCCTGACGTCAACCTCGAGGAATAAGTCCTCCGCAGGGGAAGAGGCGGGATTAGAGGATTCAAGAATTATAAATAATAATAATAATAATAATATTCTTTATTGTTCCAAAAAATATGACACTTTAAAAACAGTTATAACAAGGCTTATTAAAAAAAAGCACACTTAAAGAAAACTCTGTCCTCTGAACTAGGTGTATGTCCCTGTATTTCAGACGACAGCGCTCCTACCCGTATGTTAGCCTCAGTTACATTTCTATTTTTTAAATGGTACCTATAGCTATATAAAAACAAAATAAGAAATTATGTTTAACAATACCATTTTAGTAAGAGTTTGTATTAACCTATAAGTATGTGGTGTGCGTGTGTGTATGCGTGTGTGTGTATGTTTGTGTGTGTGTATGTGCGTGAGTGTGTATGTGATGTGTGTGTGAGTATGTGAGTGTATTTAAATTAACTTTAATCTGATAGTCCACGTACGAGGGCCTCGAGACATGGACAAGTACTGCGGAGATAGACTGTAACCCCACCACCTCTCCTCCCGACTCGGTCATTCCGTATTAGAATGAAGCCGGGGAGAGAGAAAGAAGTTGAAAGAAGAGTAGGTTTGAGCCAACTCTCCGAAATCAGGACGGCATGTACATTGACATCCGCCACAAGATCCAGTAAGTCACTGAAGTGGCTCGGTATACTTTGAGCATTTAGGTGACAAATGTTCAACGTCATTCGAGATTGTTGGGTAAACGAAAGTCTTAAACAATCACTCAAGGCACCATTAGCAGAAGAGAAACTGTCATCGTCGGAAGAAGCGGCTGTTTCGTCGGCAGACCAATACGTTTCATCAATGGCATCCATAGATAAAATATAATAATAAAAATAAATATATATACCACTATTTTTAATTAGTACAAAAAAATTAACAGGGCACTAAGTATCTTTAATTGATCATATTTATGTAGTTGAAAAATAAAAACACTAAGTCCCAAAACTGTCTCAAAACTGTCCACAAAAATACGTGATAATTGGTAAATGCAATACTAATACTATGACCGACCCGAGTACTATCATAGTAAAATTAACCATTGATAAATTAACCCAAAGTCTGCGCCTGCACCACGCCCCGACGATGCGATAAACAGTACTAAATTGTTAGCTAAAGTGAGCGTATCTAATTTCGTTGCAAAAGTTAATTGTTTGTCTACGTTTGCCTGACGCTATGGCCTATCATATCAGTTCATATCACGGGAGTATGTAGCTATGCTTCGTGCGTACTTTTTGAGTGCAAAAATCGCGAAGGCAGCTGTGTACCCATGGACATCGTATTGTGAGTGTACAAAAGTGACCGGGTCAGTGTCAAACAATTAAATCAGTGCATATTGGATGCTTTTGACAACGGTGGTGGTCATTTCGAAGGACAATGGAAATGCTTGTAAGTTTAGTAAATAATACGTACTTAAGTAAATAATAATTTGATGCGGGCGGCTCAAAATCGGTCTGTGTTCTCCACACACCTTGAGGAAGGCCTATGTCCAACAGTGGACGTCTCTAAGCTGACATGATGATGATAAAATAATTTGTAAATAGCAGATGATTCTAACTTCATAAATACGCCAAAATTACTCTTTTTTTAGTCCAGAACACCATCTTTTATTTTGATATTTGTTTGCTTTCTAATTACATACCTCCGTATTTAATTACTTGTTAAACGATAAATTTTACCGGTCCTAAGCCGAAGAATGAAGTATGAAGGAGAGGGTAGAATTAACAAAATTAAATAATGACTTCCCACATTTATTATTTTCCTTCATTTTATTTTCTATGGCTACCTACATCATAAGTGCGACAGAGAGAATGCAAATGAGCAGGATGGAATATTATCAATGAATTAGTGAATGGATTGTAAAATATGACTATGATTTAAGTGAGATTTTCTACAATAAACAAATGATAATAACTTTGCTCTTTATTGATATTATGAAATTCTTACGTCACATATATGATAATAATATCTTCGCTAATCTGTTCTTAAAGTTTTTGTACTAATTAAAACATAGTGGTGTATATATAAAATTATAAATAACTGAAATATAATCAACAATTAAACTACCTTAATAATACTTCAATACAATACGGGTAACCCAGCACCACCCGCCAGCTTACAAAACCAAAAAATATTTAATGCCGTTTCCGAACGCAACAATAATCTAGATTTGACATTTACAAATACAATTGACAACGTCACTTTGACAGCCAATAAATTACCGTGCGGTGAAATAAAAATATTATGTACATACCTAAGATATCAATAAATTCAATAATAAAGAAACGTGAAAGTGGGTAACGGAAATAATAGGAAGAAACAGCATAATAAACTACAACAGATAGAAAATATAAAGAAAGAGGAAGTCTCAAGATAAGAGTAGTTGTAAACATTAAATGATAGCTATTTACGTGACTTGTTGACTGTACTAGAGGAACCGGCAGTCACGGCGCCATTCTTGCTCAGAGATGAGGAGCCACTTGCAGACTTAGCGTGCTTCTGGGTCAAAGAGTTCAGTTCATCTACGTGGAACACTTTGTGACGAACTTCATCGGGCGCCTTTACTATAATCACGCCGTCCTGCGTCCAGCAAGACCGCATACCAAAGTGTTGTCGAGCTTTGGCGAAAATGGCCTGTCTAGATTTTGTCAGGAATGCCTTCACTGAGACGGATGTGCCCTTCAATTTCGCCTTAGCCCTCCAAACTGAAGATCTTTGGTCCACTCCTGCGAACCAGACCAAGATTGGCCGGTGGTGACCGTCATTGGACAACCCAATCCTGTGACATGAATGTATAGAGTCCATGGCTATAATTGGCAGCTCCATCTTCTGAACAATCTTGATCACAGATGTCCTGCAGTCTTCCTTCTCAGCCTCAGGAATGCCGAGAAAAAGGAGAGCTTTGCGCCAGTGCCTTGTCTCCATGGCATCAATGTTATGAGCGCATTCATTGATTTGTTTGCGCAGCAGGCTGAGCATTGCAAACATCAGCTCTCTGAATGTGCGAAACTCTTCGGCAATTTTTGCCACAGTGTCCTTGGCCGGGCCTCCCTGCAGCTGCGCCTCCAGCTCCGCCATCCTTTTGGAAAAGGACTCTTCTAGGTTGTCTTGTGCCGTCTTAATATCAGCCAACTGAGACATTCCGGTAGTGTTGTGCTTGTAAGGTGTAAAACTTCAAGTGAGTGTGTAGCGCTGGTAGGTGGTGTGACTTGCAGAATTACAGTTACATACAAGTAGGTATGTGTATCTTGTACCAACGTTAGTGCAGACTATTTATGCTTTAAAAAACTTGGTGTGATAGTATAAATGTTTAAATATGTTTTAAACATTTAAATTTAAAATTTTATAATTCAAACTATGTGTTAACTATTTTTACACCTACCGCCGAAAATACACCCACATTTAAAATATTACACCCACATTTCCCATGATTTTTTAGGTCCCACGTAATAGGGGGCGAGCCTATTGCTGTACCGGGCACATTACCAGATTCCGTGCTGCTACTGAGAATTTCCTAACGGAAAAACCCAATAACACTTTGTCCGACCCGCGAATCGAACCCAAGACCTCCCAATCCCACGCGCACATATATGCCGCGAGACCAACGAGGCAGTCTGTCCATTCCTTGTTGAAGTTTCTAGAATTTTCTAATTTTTATTCGAAATATTTAAATAATATTTTTATGATGCTGGCGCTGCTGCTGCATCGGCGGAAACCCTCAAATAGCGCAAATACGGAAACCTGGCTGGTAATTACGTTTTGAGCCGTTTGGGGTCGAAACGCTGGGGCCATGGGGCCAAAAGAAATTGCCAGAAGGCTGATCGATGCTTCCCGTGAGCAGAGGGCTGGTTTATATCTCGCTGAGAGAATAAGCATTGCCATTCAACGTGGCAATGCTACCAGCCTTCTGGGCACGCTACCGCTCGACAGCGTTGCGGAGGAATTTAATTTTTTATTATATTTTTTTTTACTTTTCTTTTCATACTTTTGCTTTTTTATAGTTTAGGATAGTACAAACATACATATATAGACTCACGCCTGTTTCCCCGAAGGGGTAGGCAGAGGCAAATTAAACGCCCACTTTTCGCCAGTGTTTCGATCCCACGTAATAGGTGGCGAGCCTATTGCCGCTTATCGGGATATTTTGTTTGCCAGAGCCTCGTCCGTTGATCGGCAGGTGCACCACTTGCAGGTGAGGTTGGCTTGGGACCCTAAGTTCTTGGTGGGAACCCTATGCATTAGGATAGTTTAGTTATATAATTAGTTTTATTTTATTGTACATTATAATGTTAATCCTACTTATAGACCAATTATACTTTAGCTTATTTCAAGTCTACCTCAGATAAAAAAAATATATATTTGCCAAATATTCATAAACATTTTCCAAATTTCATAAAAACCAAAATCCACTAACTGCTATGATTGGGATTTGAACCCACGCCTTCAGAACGTAAAGCGAATGTATTAACAGCACGGCCATTGCCTTATTATAAAACTTGACAGAGTGCTTACGTCATCTAACTTAAAACTGTCATTTCCAAATAATGAAATAGTCTTCAAACCTTTTTGCTAATTATTATGTTTGACGACCGGCCAGTTTGTCGTATAGACGCATCAGAGAGAGGTTGGACGTTTAGACTAGAGAGAACATGCTCGCCATATTTCCTTATACTGAACGTGCAACATGTAATGTCAGTTGGTCTTAGTTGGTTAATCATAACGTCAAATTACGCGTCTCATTTAAAGAGGCATAGACTCCTTACAGATTCATATCTTTGACTGCATTCTCTAAATAGCCGTGGTGTCAAATCCCATCATTAAGGAGTGATGGGATTTGACAGTGAAAGGAGATAACGATGTTTTTTAAATGAGGGATAAATACAGAAACAAACTATCGGACATGAATGTAAAACTGAATCGTACTCACAAGCTTCGGCGTGGCAGTCGGTTGCACTCACGCCAACTGGGTTGTCAAAGTAGTTCACTGCTGTACTAATATTTACATAAAGGCGAATCATTTGTGCTGGCGGATCACAAATCGGGTTACCTACAACTCTAAAAAAATCAAGCAGTGTCCAACGTAAGCGATAGCAAGCAACGTGATATGCGACGCACACTAATTGTCAAAGCCTGCCGCATTAGCCAATCTGGTATAATTCGTACAATACTTACTAATCTAAGTGACCGTTTCTTAGCATCTCATCGCAACGCATCGCTCATTAGTTTATGAATACTTTTCGTCAATAGATTTTATGGCTAAAACGAACAATTAAACACGTAAATATTTTTAGTACTGTCTGTCTGGCAAGTCTTTGCAAAGCACTGTCCGGCGTCAACAGCAAAAACTACAATTTCAATATTTTAGTTGTTTACTTCTACGGCTTAAATATATCGACACATACTAAAGTTAGACATTTGACCAAAAATATTTATCGATAAATCATCACAGTTACGAACAACACTCGGTTTCCTAACTCTATGTTTTGTCTACTGTTTGCCTACCACGAGGCTGCTATAAGAGCGTGCTGCTAAACCTATCGACAACTCTTTCTATCATACTGCATGTGCCATTAGAAAGAAGATATCAATCATAGCAACCGCTGTTGTTATTTAGTGTTACTTTTATGCATTAAGGTTATATTTCTTTGAGACGCATAAAGTGTAGACGTCAGTAGTCCTTGGTGACCGTAGTGATGACAATTTGACATGACGCCAGCCGTCACAATTATTATTCATAGGAATTTCAGCCTTAAGGATAGGTGAAAGTAAATAAAAAAATACTCATAAAATAAAAACTACTGGGCTTACATGAATCAAATTTTTATGGGACCAATTCGAAACTATTGCGCATCAAACGAAAAAAGAATTACGTAAATCGGTTCAGAAACCTCAGCGAAATCGGTGTACATACATCGAAAAAAAATATATACCGGCCGAATTGAGAACCTCCTCCTTTTTTTGTTGTTTGAAGTCGGTTAAAAATACCATTGTTGACTTAAGTATGATACTGACATTTAATCGAAACTGTATTTTGAACAAATTTATTTAGGAGAATTGGGCCTCAGTAATCTAATTACTGTAGCTGTATGCCGAATACGAGATTCTCCAGAATATAATTATTTTAAAATATTGGTGCATATTGCAGAAGAATGGAATTAACCGTGTCACTCTCTACGACAGAGCAGTATGCCTCCGGGAGCATTCTAAGTTACGTCACTAGATAAATATGAACAATGTTGATAATCTCACAACATTTTTACACACCACAATTTACTTATATAATATGCTCTGCTAGCATGCTATGAAAAAGCCTTACATCCAGGAATATAAGTTTAAGATTAGCGTAGCCACGAGGTACACGGTGTAAGCAGTTGAATGCGGAGATGCAATTACGGTATGAAATCTGGTAAGAATAAAGTGGACCTAGAGCTTTAAAGCGGTTTTGGGTATATGCTTAGCAACGCTATGATAATAATGTTGATAATGATTCGCGTTTACGTTTCCTAGTATTGTTAGGACTGGAAGTCATTAGGCAACCCTTCTAATAATTTCACTCACATTTTCTTCTGTTTTTGTTTTAATCAAGACAACTCCCGCACTAGGACTAAATCCTGTGTCACGGGGGACTTTACAAACATACAACTAACGGACACAATGAATACCCAGACTCGAGACAACAAGTCTGTATTATGATAATCATACAGCATTTTGTCGTCTACATCATCATCTGCATATAGGCTTCCCCAATGGCATGCCTTTGAGTCCGATTTTCGGATTTTCGTGCCAGCCGCTGCCAGCCACTGTGCGTATATCGTCACTTCACCTAACTGGAGGGCGCCCATCACTACGTTTGTATGCAAGACATAGACCTGTCCTAATTTTTGTCACAATTTCAATAGCCTACTTTTCCATGTTGGCCAGACGGGTGCGTTTAGGGTTTGATGTCGATATTTCATTCTCTTCCTAAATATACAGTAAGGTTCGTGTATTTTATTTAGCCGCTTCTACAATGAAATTGGGTAGTGACACTTTGTTGTCTTATTCCGTCACCACACCAACCCTTCACTGATTATCCTAATGGCATTTTCCTTTATGAAAATTTCAATGAAGTAATGACGTACCATCCCTATTTCAAATAAACCGATCACTCAACGTCATTATAGCTTCCTGTTTTATTGTTTTCCATTACGTACAATTCGCGATTATAATTGGTCTTTATTGGACAAACCTGGCCTGATTACGAAATGTAAATATTTATTCGCTTAAATATGTTAAATATATTTTAAACAGATAATATATTTGTATTTGTTTGAGTATTGAAACGATCGGCAATAATTTATATGAACTTGTGGTATGATTCCTCGTAAATAAAACTTAATTTCAAAAATGTTTTTTGAAATCTAATAAGTGAGTAGTAAAAAATACGTTTTGATTACCAAAATTGTGTAGTGGATTAAGCGACTGCATTGATGTTTATCACTGCGTTGGATGTTATGGCTTCGATTCCAATCTTAGTGTGATTCACAAACTATTGCTTGTAACCCGATTTCTTTGTATCCGTTAGTTGTATGTGTGTAAAGTTCCTCATGGTGTATAAGAAGGATTTGCCAAAAGGATGGGCGTAGACATATAAAAAAAGAAAAGCTGTTTTAGTCATTTAGATTCGGGTGAATAACTAGCTAAAGAAAATCATTTTTTGAGATTACCATTGTATCAGCTATGATTTCAGTAAAAAATAAACTCTTTAAAAATTAAAAGACTGGTCCAGACTGACGTATCACCGCAGAATCTTAACTCTTCAGTGGTCTCCTATTATAGGAGCAGTGCATTTCACTTCTTAAGAGGTAAAAAAAACTTGAAGGTCTGCTTGACAACCCTTCATGCACATGCTACAGCTATTGTCTAGCTAGTACGCTCGTTATATAAAATCGTATATGAGAACCTACAAATACTTCAACAAAAATTCATCAATTTTGCAAAATGTATTTGGACCCCTCGACACTCTATAGCCTTACAACTGTCGATAGTAGCACGTCATTTGTCAAATGAAACACGGATTGTTGGCGTGAAATATACACGTTGATTGCTTGGCACTTGGCACTGCGGTCATTTAACCTCCTTGGCTCTGAAGGGTTCACACCTCTGCTATAGCTGGATCATTATGTGTGGTGATAATTATGTATGGTAGGAATTCAGCACCAACTCACAAAAGGAGGAAACAAAATCTAGGATACACAACATAAGTACTCTCAAAGCCGAAGAACCCAAGCACCGCTCTCCCCTAGTCATTCTCAAGGGAATAAATAAAGACACAAAACGCGACGAAATTTGCGAACTGGTTTGTCAACAGAATTCCATTCCAATCACCGACGTTAGGCTCTGCTTTCTAACAAGATACTATTCAGACAAACTATACAACGCCGTACTAGAAATCAAACCAGCTTCTTATCAACAACTAATTCATTGCGAGAGAATAGCTATCAACTACCAGCAAGTACACATTGAACCATTCTCACACTATCTGCAGTGCCGCAAGTGCCTGCAATTTGGTCACTCACACAATAAGTGCACAGCTGTAGTACATCCGTGCGCCATCTGCGCGGCAACAACGCACACAGGCGATAACTGCCCTCACAAGGACACCGGCACATTCACCTGTTACAACTGTACCCGCCACAACATTAAGTTTGGCACAAAATTACCCACCGACCACGCGGCCAACAACCAGACTGCCTGCTCAAGAATTCACATAGCCAAGCAGAAAGTAGAGGAGACTACTGACTTCGGACACCCCTGATTACTTAAGTTTTGTTTTATATTCGTGTTAATTAAGTATTTTGTTATTCCTGTTTTACAAAACTCACACATGTATAACACACGACAAACACCCAACAACATCAAATCCATTACTATCATACACGCGAATCTGGGTCGTGGATACGTTGCCACACATGAACTCACACAACACATTTACACTCACAAAACAGACATCATACTAATTAATGAACCATACACTGGCAATCAACTTGTTGTGAAAAACATACCCAATTACACCACATACCAATTTCCACAACCACAAACTAACAGACACACCAAAGCTTGCATACTCATTAGAAATGGCACAGGTAGCTCAATGGGACTCACACAATACTCTACACCAAATCTCTGCACAATACAATTCACCACGACCACCGGTAAGAGAATATATGTAACAAGCGTATATATCGAGCCTAGTACCGACAACCATAACACACTTCACAGCTTACATCACATGCTATACGACACACGCAATCATACTCACATCATATGCGGGGTCTTTAACGGATGGCACAGGCTGTGGGGCTCCCGGTCTAACAACAGCCGCGGCGACGACGTCGCGGATCTAATCCTATCACAGCACACGGTCATACTTAACATAGGCACTCACAATACCTATGAAACCATGGTTGGCGGACAGACTCGGGGCTCAATAGTTGACCTCGCAATCGCATCTGATGATATCGCCAACAATGTCAGCGATTGGAAAGTAGATACATCTATATGCCCGTCATCTGACCATCATGCCATCTCATTTACACTGCACTCCACGCATCCACTTAAACGAAATATCACCACCTCCACATTCAAATACAAAACCAGTGGTTTTAACAGCTGGCCAGAGCTTCGCGACGCCTTTGCCACGGAGATAAACAACACTGATATACCTAACACCGACATAAACACTTTACACACCCAACAAGACATTGACACATACACACACAAACTGACCAAATTTATACAGAAAATATGTAACACACATTTACCAAAAGCCGGGCGACGCCCTACTCGGGCCCCCTGGTGGACGGAGGAATTGAGCTCCCTAAAGAAAAGAGTTATAGACAACCATCACGAATTAACTAGACTTAAAAATAACAACCTACCCATGGAAGCAGCCCTCGCAACAAGAGATGCACTTAAAACTGAGTACGCATCTAAAATTAAAAAGACTTCTACCCAACACTTCCGCGAATTCTGCTCCACTCAGGGGAAGGAGGACGTTTGGTCGGTCACCAGGCGGCTAATTAAAACAGGCCCCCCCACTCAACCACCCTTAACCATCGAGACGTCACCTGGTATATACACAACATCTACACACCAAACAGCCACTACATTTCTCGACAAATTTTTCCCTAATGACACACCTGACACATTCTTACAACATTCCTTACGCAACCGCACACTTCACCCACCCGATACTACTGATGAACCCTTATTTACACAACACGAAATACTTAACATACTGAAATCCATGAACCCTAACAAATCCCCTGGCGCAGACCATCTCACTTCAGACATAATTTACCACTTCACCCTCTCCCTCCCCCACATAATCACCAACCTAATGAATCGCTGTTTAACCCTATCCCTCTTCCCCAAGTCCTGGAAACACGCTATTGTAAAAATTATACCTAAAGCAAACAAATTCGACCACTCTAAACTGTCCTCTTACCGGCCGATTGGGCTTATACCCATATTGGGCAAAACACTTGAAAAACTAATTACACAGCGGCTCACTCATCACCTCAACACCACACACACATCAAACACCAGGCAGTATGGCTTCAAACAACAAACATCCACCATACATGCACTCCAAGACGTTACTCAAACGATCACTCAACAAAAGAAAAAAGGACTCCATGTCGCTATGATATCTTTAGATATTAAGGCAGCATTCGACAACGCCTGGTGGCCTTCCATCCTTGCACGCCTGCACCACACGAAATGTCCCAAAAACATTTACACTATGATACAGAACTATTTCACACACCGCACAGCCACTATACACTACACTGACACCACAACAACAAAAACGCTTACCAAGGGTTGCATCCAGGGCTCTGTATGCGGGCCTACCTTCTGGAACCTGATCCTGGACGAGCTACTAGACATGTCTGGCGACTCACCCGGAGGAGGGCACCTACCGGAGGGTTGCCGCCTGCGCGCCTTTGCTGATGACATCACCCTGGTTGCATCACACCGGAAACTCACTACACTTCAACACAACATTAACACCAGCTTACAGACAATTCTCGAATGGGGCAACTCGGCCAAATTAACGTTCACCCCGGATAAAACGGTAGCTCTAGCATTCACTAACAAGACACGCCTACTTAACATCTACATGAATAATATACAGATACCTTTTAGCCGTACTGCCAGGGTTCTGGGTGTCATCATCGACGACAAGCTACACTTCACACAACACGTCGACTACATCACTACCAAAGCACGCGCACTACACAATAAACTCACCAGATTCGTTCGTCCCACCTGGGGAGTACACTCCGAGAACATACACACACTTTACAGGGGAGTGGTTGAGCCCATCATTTGTTATGCAGCTGGTATATGGCAAGGCGCGCTCAATTACGGCACCAATAAGAAAAAACTGCTATCCCTTCAAAGAGGCTTCGCCCTAAAAATAATTAAAGGGTTCCGCACTGTCAACACCATCAACGCAATCGCAATAGCAAAACTCACTCCACTTGACATTAAAGTAAAAGAGAGCGCCACCGTGGAACTGGCTCGTATCACTGGCTCCACTGATCACCTCCCCGACGACATATCTCTCGACCGACCTACACATCCTGCACACCTCTTACACCCTGCACACCGCAGTCCACATCAATACCACACTGCAGACACACAGGACATACTCGATGACCTACTCACAAACCATACACACTCGCATCACATTTACACTGACGGAAGCAAACACGACGATCAGGTGGGAGCCGCCTTCATTGTACACAGCCCACAAAACACAATCATCACCGAGCATCACAGACTACACCCATCATGTACTGTGTTTCAAGCCGAACTCGTCGCCATCAATCAGGCATGCATCTGGGCTGCCATGCAAACCCCTCCCATCGTGGCGGCAGTCATCATGTCCGACTCAAGGTCTGCCTTGGATGACATTCAAAATACTAACAGTACACATCAAATAACCACAAACATCCACCAATTTTTACACTACACTCAAATAAATATCACATTCGTCTGGGTCAAGGCACACGCAAATATACACGGCAATGAACTAGCAGATATCGCTGCCAAAGACGCCGCAACAATGGACCAACCACTCACCTTCTCACATGTCCCATTGAGCTACGTAAAACGCCTAGCCAAAATAGAAAGCTCCACACTCACCGCAGAGGCCTATACCAATAACCCTAAAGGCGTTATCATTAAAACTTGGTGCCCCACACTCACCCATCTACACAAACTCATTAACACCACAGGACACACATTTGCACTCACACAGCTACTCACTGGACACGGATATCACAAACAGTATTTACACCGCTTCCACATAACCGACACGGACACGTGTCCCTGCGACATCACTACCACACAAACATTCATACATCTTTTGACACAATGCCCAAAATACACACTCACACGGCTACACCATGAACATTACTGCCACTTTAAGCAACTTATACCATATGACCTAGACTCCATACTCACAGATGCAACTGCCACCAACACATTCATGACACACCTAACGCACATCGTCGGCACACTCAAACTTTTCAACAACACATAACCACGCATACACACAAACAATAACACCGACATATTTTTCCTTTTGCTCTCAAATTGTTCTCTCTATTTCTGTATCAAATAGCAGAAATTTCGCGCACTATGTCGCAATAAACTCCTCTCGGGGGCGGTTTTAACCCCTGGGAGATTCTCAAAAAAAAAATTATGTATGGTACTTTGTGTAAACAATCCATTAGAATATTTAGAAAGGTGATAGCACATCTAATAAATATCCGGGCAGCTTCAAGATTACTTGAAACGTGAGGGTATAGAAGCATCAAACACTATGTTTATTACGAAGAAAGAAAGTGTAAGACGTTGTACATCTTATATCCAAATCATTAAAAAGAAAATGTCTTTTTACAAAAATAAACTAAAAAGAGAATAGATTTCCATGGAGAAAAACACCTTATTGACCAATTCGCAGGCTGGAAAAACTGACGCTGCCTAAGACAACCATTTTTAAAAGAAACTTTAGATACAGTTTCAGTGAGAGAGGTCATAGGCCGGTATCACACCGCTCCTGCTCCATATCAATTCGAGTATATTTAAGTGAAGATTTGAAAGCCACGGGGGCTGGCGAAGGGCCAAGTATCAAATAAATTCGTTTAGAGTAGTAGCTGGACCATAATTGTTGAGATGCAATTGCCTGGGTAAATATTTATGGTCAATTTGCGAAGGGTAAAGAGATTTGTTAGTTATTTTGCTCTGTATAAAATGTAGAGGGACGCGATGGTAGTGGATCTCGATTCGACACGAATTACTTACGTGTTATGTGTTAAGGCTGATTTGTCTTCTGTCAGATAATTTGTTAGTTACAGTGATTTTTAATTCGCTAAATTTATCTTGTAGGTAAGCCTTATTAGGCTAACGGAAATTTTAACGTAATTTAAGTTTGCTATGGGATTTCAGAGGAATCTCTTGTGAATTTATCTCTGAAGATATATCACTGAATATATTTATTACTTGTGCATCTTTCCAGATGTGAGTGTGAGCAAAACTTTGGTGTATCTGGAAAGAAGAATAAGTAATTGGTAAGAACTAAAACTTTCTAGTTCTTAAAAGCACATCTCGGTTAGGGCAATCAGTGCGATCATAGATCAGATCATATTTTACAAACAGTTCTCTTGGATTTATGTTATTAAACATTTTTCAAATGAATCTGATGTTAGTTTGTGGGCGTTTAAAATTTGGTATTTTCTTAGTTGCTGCTGTACCTACCTAGATTACTCATTACTTTTGTTATTAGAATTGCATCATCTTAATATTCCGTCACCTTTTATTAATTTAGGAGAGATTTAGAACCTTGTACTTTCATTACTCATACAGTCACGTGAAAATAAATATTATTAATAAGTGAATACTTGTAAGCACCCTAGAAATGTAAGCAGTCGGTATAACGATCTTGTAACGAACAGTTCTACAATAAAGAGTCACTTCCGTTCATTGGACTTCTTATTCGACAAACCTGAAGTCAAACTACACCAACACACAGAACACGCATCTCACACCACACGAGCCGACAAACTGCCAAATCATATCTAACACTCAACTCAGAGTCAGGAATTTTTGAGATATAACTATAAACCCTAACTATGTAGGTAAGTATGTATTTAGTTTAGTACACTGTTGTGATCACAGAACAATTAAAGGGGGTTAGAACGGAAATAGTTACTGATTTGTATTAGAACGCGTGTCGCCGATTGTCTCCCACTCTCTATCTCCACTACAAGCAATACACTAATACGTACGCGCATTACGCACACAAATCAACTGCACTTACTTAGATCGCGAGTTTGCCATTGGTTGTCACACTAGCGCAAACACTTCGCTTGACATGGAACTGTCGCGCTTGACGATCACTCACATACTCTCATTAATGTTACGGTGTCCAAAAGGTCGATTATTTATATCGATAAAATACTGTTGTTTTCTTACTTTAAGTATTGCAATTGTTTGTTTTTATTTCGGGATGGTGGGATAGGGTACAAATAGTGTGGCCTTTCTTAATATATATAAATAATAATATAAAATTAAAGGGGAAGATACAATATGGACTTTATCATATCAGAATACCAAGAGTTAAAAATCATGTCCACCGAGGAGGTCAGTGTCCGTGATAAACTATTCATGTGTAGAACCACATAAGCTAAAGTTTGTAAAGAAATAAATGACACAAGTATATAATACAATAATATTTTTTTATTATTATTATTATTATTAAAAGAGTAATTAAATAATCTTCTAAGAAATAAGTGATTCCTAATCTAACATTTATTGTATTTTAAAGTGCTATTTGTTTTAAGACTAAGATATATAAATCATCCATCAAGAATCCTAATTGTCTACTACTTAAATGATGATGGTATGATTTGCAATACTCATGGTTTTATAAATAGTCTCAAATGTGTCAGTAGTTTGTGTTATTGTTAGTGGGTAGTAGCTTAAACCTAGTTAACAAAAATCTTATTCTCTATATACTCAATTTTAGGTGTTCGGTAATTATCAAAGTTCACAGGATAGAGTTTTAGGACCCTTGAGGTATTTCCATCGCATTAATGAGCTTCCTAAAATAATTATCTACCAATCGACTGCACGGTTGGCGAAGTGGTTTAAGCGGCTGCCTCGCCGCTTGACACTGCGCCGAGTGTCGTGGGTTCGATTCCCACACGAGACAACACTTTGTGTGATCCATAAATTGTTGTTTCGAGTCTGGGTGTTCCTTATGTCCGTTGGTTGTATGTTTGTAAAGTCCCCCGCGACACAGGATTTATTCCTAGTGCGGAAGTTGTCTTTAAAAAAAAAAATAAAAAAAAATAGCCATAAAATATTACATGCAAAATTGTTTATGTTGGTGACCCATAAAGGTCATTGAACGTAATCCGGTCCCGAAAATTAATGAGAATGATATCAAATAAATTAGGGACAAATAAATTATTATTTTTTCCAAATCACAATCCTTTATAATTCATATAGGTTACAAAGCAACACTTGTGAAAGTCAATTATTTTTTTACAGCCGGATTCAGGATGGTCGAAGAGCCTGGAAGAAACTCATGCCACTGTTTTAAAACCAGAATCTCAAATAATTCTTTTTACTTAACCGGTTTTATAGTCTTAAATAATGCAAAAGACAAATTAATCTGGTTGCACAATCAATAACGACCTACGTTACGTTGTAACATCCCGGAGAAGGCAGTTTGGCACATGTTCTGTGCCAAAGCAGAAAACACTTAGCCAAAAACTTTAGCAACTATTGAAGCATTCGCACTTTAGCACTTATTACTTAAGCATGGAAAGTTAAAGTGAGTTCAAGAGGTAACATGAAGAGTAGTTTGCGTTGTAATTATAGACGAAAGAACGGACACTTAACTCGTAAAGTTTAATTGTGTTGCTTGTTACTACTTGGTACCGTAAACGAACATTGGTTTTGTGAAATGTAAACTTGAAGATTGTGATTTTGTGCAAATAAGCTTGTTTACCTTCGAAGATTGGGTTCACAATATACCGCAAGTGAGAGAGGTGTTTTAAAGTACCTATGTATTATATTAAACTTTCAGTATTACTTATCAACATACACCAAGTCTTACTAAAGTCTGTCATTTTCTATTGGCACAATTTAAAAAGTACTAGCTTTAACCCGTGGTTTCACCCGCGTAGGTATCGGGAACCCATATTCCTTCACAGGTAATACGGAGGAAAAGTCCGTGTTCGAAGTTGATGTACGCTTTATTACTGCAACCTTTCATCAAGTTAAGTATTTATTACATAAAAGAGTAACAAACTTCCATACAAGAATGTTATAATAGCTGTAAGATGAAATCTATAAATAAGCAAAGATCTGTTGTACATGTACTCACCTTTAATAATTTAAATTTAAGCTAACACTAGCAATAACAGTGACAGCACACCGAGGCATATTTAACACTCAAAATTAAGATGAAGGATTCAGTCCTAATCTCCAAAACGATGACCTAATCACGTTTTTATACCAAACTAAAATAAATTTTACCTGAACGAGGAAAGTTCTCTAGGGAAATTAAAAACACAAAATGCCTTTGAAATTTTGATAAAAATGTCAACGAACATAGTCTAGCCTTCAAATGCTTTTAGTGTTATAAGAAAGCTTGATTTAAAATTGCTAATCGTGTTTAAGGCTTTTATATTTAAACAATATAAATTAAACAAAAAATAAAACAACTTTAGAGACTGGATGTTTTATTACAGAAGTTTGGACTAATAACTTTGGACATTAAAGGGTACAAGCCACTACTAATCGGCATATAATAAAATAAATATTTGTTGCTTTTTGTAGCACTCATAGCAACCCTTGGCTTGCCGTTCGTAACAGATCGGCAAAGTTAAGCAACGCTTGCACAGTTTACCACTTGGATAGGTGAACGTGTGTGGCATTTTACATCTGAGTGCTACTGTGCTTCGGAGGGTACATCGATCCCGGTTCTTGTCTATGGATTAGGATCGTTTGGCCATTTCGGAGGCCTTCGGGTGGCCTGAAAACTCCGACACTAGAGTTGGCCACACACACACGACAAACAAACAGTTGCTTATAAAGTAGATGTATTAGTAACAGTCAGAGTTATTTCATATTGTGTACAACAAAACAGCTGTGGCCTAGTGGAAAGACCAACAGACTGCTACGCAAAGTATCTCAGGTTCAAATCCACGATAGTCTCGAAGGACATGTAAGGTCTATCACCCAGCACTTGATCAGCGTGAAGGACTAAAGGTCTAAGTCCACTTACACGACTGTGCTCCAACACTGCTCCTACGCTACCCCGACCTAAACTAAGACGACTGCTCGCAGTCCACGAGGCGACAGCTAGCAGGCATCCAGTAGTCCACGCGGCGACAGCTAGCAGTCACCCAGTTGTCCACGCGCCGACCGCTTTCTTGTCGGAGATGCGGGCACCGTCCACCGAGCGGCGCCGTCGCGGCGACTGCTAGCCAATTGCTAGTTGCCAATTTAAATAACATCTAAAGAGCAATACTTAAAGCTCATTATCATCCGCCTGCCGTAGTCCACTGCTGGATATAGGATTCTACAATGGCACGCCAATGAGCCCGATATAAAGCCGATATTTTTTAAATATATTATTTTTGTTGGGTGGGAGCATCGTTGTGTAAGTGCTGAGTCCTTAAGGCCTAATTACTCCCATAGGTGGCTTATGACTGCTGAGCAATGGGGCAGTTTATAAAGAACGTTGATGTTATAGTGTGTCGAATTATGTGTATTAAAACGACGAAACTGTTCGAAAGTAAATTTGTTGAACCTGAACAAACGATATTTCAATTGTAATCAGATGTATGAGAAATCGATGGATGGTGATATTATAGCTTATATCATATATCATAGTTGTAAATTCTAGACCTTTCAGATCTAATTGTTTTATGTATTGATGTATGAGTTGTTCTTATCGAAAAGCGGAGTAATACTCTTGCAAAATTCAGCGATTGAATCTTTCTGATGTCTGTTACTTACGGGACCCAAATAAAGCCGCGGCATCTAGGACGGATTATTGTCGTTATTCAGATAAATTGGTAATACGAAAGAACTTTCCTAATTATACTCAGAAGCTTTTCAAATTCGGATTGTCGTAAGTAATAGGCCGTAAGAATATTGATTTTTGATTAAAATATAAGTTATACAAACTGAGGCAGCATAGTTTGTATCACTTATATTTTAGGCAGCCTTATCATCCTCCTAGCGTTATCCCAGCTTCAATCTGGGATCCGCTTACTAGTCTAACCGGCAGGCCTATTCAGAATCTCACGACAACTAATCGAATCGTATGTCATCGGTACCGAAATCCAATCTAATGCGCTTTGTCAATGTTATTCAGAATCATTCGACTTCGGATTCGGTTGGATTTTCGATAAGTCAATTTGATTTCGATAACACAATATGGTGCGTTTACTGAGTATGCTTGCATAGATAAATGTACACACGAAAGTACAAATTATTCAAATATAATTAGCTTTGTAGAGGACTATTTTGATAATCTAGATTAAGATTAAAGCAAATTATATGACATCAATATTATATAAAAAAATATATTTATATAAATTAAAAATAAACACAACTAGGTATGTACCTATTCATGTCATTGAATGCAACCTATGAACAATACTTACTTCGTAAACACTAACCAATAAAACGAGGGAAGAAGTTTTTGTACTTTTTGTCAAATTGTATTTTTTTTTTGTGTTTGATTCGGAAAGCGTCAAATTTTTAAGTGGTTACTTTACTATAAACTAATATCGATAAAGAGATATAAGTGCAAACTTCTTCATTATGACAGTAACAAAAAGTGTTTAGAAAAAAAAGTGATGATATGACGTGGAAGAAGACAGAAGCCGCTTGGGAAAGCATTTTTATTATAATGAATGATCGATCTGGAGGAACATTCAGGTCGACCAAGACTGCAATACCTTAGGAGCTGTATCGTCAGTATCAAAACAGCGCCTCCACCAGATAATGTGGACTTGGAAAGTGTTGTTGACTCTGATGAACTGCCAGCTCAAGAAAGTCAAGGTAAGTTTAATGATTATTTATATATAAGTAGGTATATAAAAGAGACCCATACTACCCAAGTAGTATTTCAGTCTCTTTAAGAGTTTACATTCGGTTCACTGGTGGACTTAGTGTTTATAAACTCTTATTTTGCTTCACGTGTGATGTGTAAGCTGTTTAAATGCAAACACTACTCTTTAAGCTGTTTATGGGCTGTACAGTCATGTAAATGTAGCCTTTCTTACGGCTGTCAGCATTATAAGTAATACGACACTAATACCTTTTTAGTCAGCTTTCAGCTGATTAAGAACATTTTAAAAGACCACATATTATGGCATTTGATGTCTAGCGGTCTACCTGTATCATATTATATTGCTGGCCTTTTAATAGACCACATGTGAACAATTATGAAGGTGGTGGTACACATGTGAACCTTTATGAAGATAACAACATTTTTATACCACACAAGTGAGCCTTAATGCAGAACTCTGCAGTATTATTGGTATTATGGTACACATGTGAACCTCCATGTAGGTCACAATTGTAATTTGGTGTTACAATGGTTCACACAAATGTCCACCATTTTCTTTTATTATAACCTAAATATTAACTAAAATATTTCGTATAACGATAGTTTTATAAAATACTACCTACAGTGTATTCCTGTTACATTTTTTGTTTCATGTTACAAATGTAATGTAATAAAATGACTTCTAGTCTAACTTGATACTGAAAAATAACAAACTAAGAAAACCAACATTTTTCCTCCTGCCAATTTTAAATGTTTTTAAAGTATTCAAAGCATTTCTCATGAGGCGCGTGAGTTTTTAACAGTCAATATGTATATATTTCACAGTAAAGTTACATTCCCATATGGATGACACTGTTAGCATTTGTAAATACAGGTCCTTATTACCACTTTTAATATAAAATCCTCATTTATAAATAGAGATAGAGTTTCTGCTTCTGATTTTATGATTATTAGCTTTGTTATAGCAATAGTTTAGGGTATGCGTGGTTCGGAAACTGCTTCATTCTGTTTTTGTAAGCAATTATTACTATTAAGCCTTTATAATTAGTCACTTGTTACTATCATTATTACTCACTTGTTACTCATTATTACTCACTAGTAGTCTTCTATGGCACCATTAAGCAGCTTTGAGTTCACGGTTACCTCTTTTACTGCTGATGTAACACTATTATACAGCTACTGCGCAGCCATTTAAACTTAAGGCTGTCTAATTTGAGCCCAAACTGGTCCTATATGAGCTGTATAGCAAGCTATACAGCCCTTATACAGCTAACTAGTACAGCTTGTAGGGTAATTGTGAACCATACAGCCCAAAAATGCTACTTGGGTAGGACACAAACCTTTATTGCAGAACCATACTCCAAGAACTTAGGGTCCCAAGCCAACCTCACCTGCAAGGTGCATAGGGTTCCCACCAAGAACTTAGGGTCCCAAGTGTACACTAATTTTTAAATTAATTTCACTTTTGTTTTCTTTGCAGCTAATGTACCAAGTGAATCACTACAAGGTATGGGAGTTTGAAGAAAAGGAGTGGAAGGAAGAGGAACATAATACAAAATAAAAAATTAATATTAAATGAATAAATGTTTATTTTGTTTCTTTAATTGACATTGATTGCAATGTAATGTAGCACAATGCAGACAACTATTATAGCTTGCACACAAGCTAATTTTAATATGTTGGTGACATTAAAATTAGCTATTACTTGTCTAAGTACAGGTCATCTATTCTTGCACACAGCAAATCATCTTTCAACTATATTCCCTATTCCTATTATATGTCTCATTAAGTTTTCTGTGAGGGATGATGGGTTCAGAAAGGGTGTCAAAAGATATTGCTTTACTCATATCCGCTATCACCAAGAAGTAAGCCATCTCTAAATTGACCACTTCCAAGTCATTGTTTTAAAAGTGAATTATTGAATATTATCTGATCATGGACAGATCCTGGCAATTTTGCTACAAAATCCAAGTATTTTAATAGGCTAATGCAAAACCACTTGAATATTAATCAACAAATTTTCCTTTCTGTTTCTATAACTTCACCTGAATCACCTGAAATAATAAGTATTACTTTCATTTTAATATTGTACTAAGCAGGTATATATACATATAAGTAAATTAACATGTTGTGTCCTTGTCATGATAATGTTAAGAAATACGACGCACCGGGCGAGTACAATCTAGAGCTATGACATTTCATAAAAGCAATCTTGTAGTGTAGCTACTTCAGACGTCAGGGTATATAACTAAGTGTAGTTCAGCAATAACTGCAGTAACTTTCATAACAATACAGCATGCCATTGGTAGACTGTCACCACAAAGATCAGCCACACTTCTTAAGTGGGATGCAGTAGGTACTTAGCGAGATACCTAAGCCTAAGTATTATACTTGTTACTGTGGAAACTGCTTGATAGGTACCTAAATAAATATTTTTATTAGGTACTTAAGTAGGTACCTACTTAATTATTGTCGTAACAGTAAACCACAGATTACTGATTCAATTCTGTGCAGTAAACTAATGAGTTGGTGTAACCTCTTGTTTAGATGTAGCAGTAGATTTGATAGGTTGTATCAGTTGTATTAGTAAAATCACTTGAATATGAAAAAAATACCACTCATCTTTGCGATTTAGGGCTTATTTTAGGACGCGTTTACAAAATTAGTAGGTACAAATACAAAATCGCGTCACTACAGCGACACGGCGGCAACAGTACGTACTACGTACGGTAACTTGCGGAAATGTAGTTCAACTAAATAACTTTGAGACTTAGAATTTTTTGTGATATGTATCTATGTGTTATAGGCCTGGCTGTGCGAATTACGTACAAATAAGTTTCTTATAATTATATACCTAAATGGACATTATTACTTTATTTTTTCCATTATGTTGATTCAGGATATATTTCGGTATTTAGATATTATTTTGTTTCTTGCGTTGAAATCTGGTAAGATTATGTGGACTGATGGCATACCATCCCATTCAAGTGTTGCGACTGGAACTCATAAAAGAGTAGACCTAGTTATGCCAGGTTGGGGCTCATTTTATTTGTTTTAGTGAGACCCTACCACTGGTACTAGTGAAGTAACCTTCCAGGGTTATTCAATGACTCTTGCTGGTACTCATGTGTGAGTAGAGCTAGGCATGCCGAGTTTGGGCTCATTTTGTTTGTACATAAGAGACCCTACCACTGGAACTTATGAAGTAACCTTCCATGGTTATTCAATGACTCTTGCTGGTACTCATGTGTGAGTAGAGCTAGGCATACCGAGTTTGGGCTCATTTTGTTTGTACATAAGAGACCCTACCACTGCATTTTATGAAGTAACCTTCCAGGATTATTCAATGACTCTTACTGGTACTCATATGTCAGTAGAGCTAGGCATGCCGAGTTTGGGTTCATTTTGTTTGTACATAAGTGACCCTACCACTGGAACTTATGAAGTAACCTTCCAGGGTTATTCGATGACTCTTGCTGGTATTCATATGTGAGTAGAGCTAGGCATGCCGAGTTTGGGCTCATTTTGTTTGTACATAAGAGACCCAACCACTGCAACTTATGAAGTAACCTTCCAGGGTTATTCGATGACTATTGCTGGTTCTTATATGTGAGTAGAGCTAGGCATGCCGAGTTTGGGCTCATTTTGTTTGTACATAAGAAACCCAACCACTGCAACTTATGAAGTAACCTTTCAGGGTTATTCAATGGCTCTTGCTGGTTCTCATTTGTGAGTAGAGCTAGGCATGCCGAATTTGGGCTCATTTTGTTTGTACATAAGTGACCCTAGCACTGGAACTTATGAAGTAACCTTCCAGGGTTATTCGATGACTCTTGGTGGTACTCATATGGAAGTAAAGCTAGGCATGCCGAGTTTGGGCTCATTTTGTTTGTACATAAGAGACCCTACCACTGAAAGGTTACTTCATAAGTTCCAGTGGTAGGGTCTCTTATGTACAAACAAAATGAGCCCAAACTCGGCATGCCTAGCTCTACTCACATACGAGTACCAGTAAGTAGTTTTTTATAATAGACAATTTTAAAAGTAATAGAAAAATAAATAAGAAGACGGCAGTGACGGGACGCGAAGCCAGCCCCTTGGCGACGGCCTGTCACCAAAATAAACATAAACATGTCAAAACAAACTACATATAATAATATCAAATTTATTGTGTCGTTTTAATTTTAAGGTTTCATAATATCTTCGAAACACTATATATAAATATATATGCTATCGACAAGTGATGGCATTTGTGATGCGGAAGGAGGTGCCTCAAATCAATCTGCCACATCGCTGACTAACCTGGTGCGCTGCCCAGCTTGTTCCCAGGCTCGGTTTTTTAAAGGTAAGCGGGGCTTGAGAGTATATTTTGGTAAAGTGCACAAAAATCAAAATGTACTTCCTGGCCCTGATACTACTCCACAATCTAGCTCTTCCCAAATTCCATTTTGGCAACATCTAGGTACATTAAAAAATTCCATTCCGGTATTAAAGCGAGTTCCACGTGGCGCGAGACCAGCTGTCGCTCAGAGTTTAGCTGATTGTATTGGTCTCGTCATCCGTGAGAACTCCAAAACAGCCTGGGAACAGTTGCTTACCTTTCCTTACAGGATTTTACACGTTGATAGCAATAGAATAACACAAAAATCTTTGACAAGCCAAATTAAGGAGAAATGTTGTAATTCTGACACGAATTTCGACCAAAAATTTACCACCAATAGATTTAATAAAACAATTTATCAACGTGTAGAATCAAAACTAAGGGATGGTGACATTCGGGGAGCGTCTAGGTTATTATTTAGTAGCGATGTGGTGGCGCCTTGCTCTGCAGACACACTTGCAGGTTTGCAGAGCAAGCACCCAGCGCCATCTAATGACCTCTCTTTCCCCGACATGCCCGACGAAGGTTCTGATTGTCTTAATGTTTCAGCCAAGGACGTACTTGAAGCCGTATGTTCCTTCCAAAGTGGATCTGCTGGCGGCACTGATGGCTTGACACCTCAACACCTGAAAGACCTCGTGTGTGCAAGTGCTGGGGACGCCGGTGATGCACTTTTGAGGGAACTAACGGCTTTAATGAATCTTATGCTCTCCGGCAATGTGGTCACAGATGTCATTGACGTATTGTATGGGGCCAACTTGTGCGCCCTGCGCAAGAAAGATGGTGGCATCCGACCCATTGCCGTAGGGTGTACTTACAGACGTATGGCAGCCAAATTATGTTGCAAATATTACAGTGCCACTTTGGCCCATAAATTTCAGCCAATTCAACTGGGCTTTGGCTCAAAAGGAGGCTGTGAGGCTGCCATACATGCGCTGTCTACGTTCCTTGGCTGCGGCGAAAGTGAGGTCATTTTAAAGATTGATTTGAAGAATGCCTTCAACTCAGTGAATAGGGACACCTTGCTGTCACAAGCCAAACTTGAAACACCCAAAATTTTCAAATATCTTTGGCAATGCTATAGGCATCCATCCAAATTAATTTATAAGGACAATTCATTAGAATCTGCAGTTGGTTGTCAGCAAGGTGACCCTCTCGGGCCAGTCATATTTAGTTTAGCCATTCATCCCATTATAACACAAATCAATTCGAAATTAAACATCTGGTACTTGGATGACGGGACTCTTGGAGGCGATGTAGCCACGGTTCTACAAGATTTAGAATTTTTAAAAAATCAGTTTAGCACTATCGGCTTAGAACTAAATTCCAATAAATGTGAAATTTTTATAAATGACTCATTAGAACACTCATCGGTACTTTCAAAATTTAATTCTTTGACGCCCAATATAAAAGTAATCACTAAATCTTCCTTTCGCCTACTCGGGTCCCCCATTTCTGAAGAAGCTTTTGAAACTTTTGTAAATGAGAAAATTCAAAATTTCTGTGAATCTTCAGAACGGCTAAGCAAAATCAATTTACATTCGGCTTACACAATTATTCGGCATTGCCTCTTCACTCCAAAATTCACACATTTTCTGCGGTCATCTCCCTTTTGGAAACATTCATCTCTTTTGGAAACCATAGATAATGTGATTCGAAACACTTTGAGCAAAATTCTAAATCTTAACATGAACGAGCGAGTGTGGCTTCAAGCAACTTTACCAGTTCGTTTGGGCGGCCTCGGCGTTCGCAAAATTACCGATGTCAGTTTGCCAGCGTTTTTGTCCTCGGTCCATGGCACTGAGGAATTGACCAGGAAAATTTTAGAACCCACACTGGTTAATTCCGAGGTGCCGTGTAAGACTGATGCCATAAACGCTTGGAAAATGGCTTGCCCGAGCTCTGACTTGCCCCGAAATCTTTTCTCTCAGAGACAATGGGACGGGCCCCTCTGCAGCAAGATTAGAGATAATCTATTAACTACTGCTTCTGGTGTTGCAGAGCGCGCCCGTTTATTGGCTGTGGGAGAGTGGGAATCGGGGCTATGGCTTCATGCGCTTCCATCGTCCAATATAGGAACTATGTTGGACGATACTACATTCCGCATCGCCTCTTGCCTTCGCTTGGGTGCTGTCTGTGTTTCTCCGCATCGTTGTAACTGTGGGGAACCCGTCGACAGCCTTGGCCACCATGGCCTATCATGCAGCAGAAGTGCAGGGCGTATTTCCAGACACGCCCATATTAATGACATAATCCGTCGTGCTCTTTCCACCGCTGGTGTACCAGCTCATCTTGAACCTAATGGTCTGGTACGTGACGATGGGAAGAGACCAGACGGTATGTCATTATTACCTTGGAAGATGGGTAGGCCTCTGGTGTGGGACGCAACCTGCGTCGATACCCTTGCGCCATCACATCTTCTAAGTACAGCTGGGTCAGCTGGCGCTGCTGCTGCATCGGCGGAGACCCTCAAACGGCGCAAATATCAAAATCTAATTGGAAATTACGTTTTTGAGCCGTTTGGGGTCGAAACGCTTGGGCCATGGGGCCCGAGTGCTCGTGCTCTATACAGAGCAATAGCAAAAAGGCTGATCGATTCTTCCCATGACCAGAAGGCTGGCCTATTTTTCGCAGAGAGAATAAGCATTGCCATCCAGCGTGGCAATGCTGCCAGTCTTCTGGGCACGCTACCAGTAGACAGCGTTGCGGAAGAATTCTTGGACGCAGTATAGCATATATATTATTATATATTTTTTCGTTTTCGTTGTTTTCCTTTTGTTCCTTTTTTTTTCTTAATTTTAGATTAGTTTTAGGTTTAGCTTTAAATTTAATTATAATAATGTATACCTATGTTCAGTATCAAATTGATTTTAGCGAATATTTTGTATTCGTATATTGCTTTTTTCGTCTTCGGGCTGCAGCGACAAGCTACATAGAGTCCACTCCCGACGACGGCGCTCAAGCGCAGACTGAGATCTCATTGCAGAATTTGGATATATAAATCAAGAAAGTGGCTAAATTAAACGAACCTTATTGCCACACATTAAGACACACGTATGCGAGCAAAATAGAAGAAAAATGTAAGATGATTTTTTGCTTTTTTTTTGAGTCAATTTATTTATTTATTTATTTATTTATTTATTTATTTTGATTAAGGATTTCCAACAAAGGCTGTACACATCTTATAAATAACAATTTTTTAAAATTACAATACAGGATTATAGCCTGTGTACTCCCTCAATTACAGGAAACCACATCATGCATAAGTTATAAATTCTGAAATAACAAAAAAGTACACATAAGAGCAGGCAATTTACAAAGGTTTACAAAATAGGTACATGTTTTAAAATTAAAGTTCAAAATACAAAGTTTACTTAGAATAAATAAAAAACAAAATCAACAATATTAACAGAGACTGAGTAAAATTAAAGTTAATAAGGAACACACCCATTACTATACCTCAACAAAAAGCGCAGCCATAGCATGTTTTTTGTACTCACTTATCCTATCGCTAATATCTGCATTACAGAGTTTGGTGACCAAGTTGTGCTGCCTACAAAGCCTTGACATGGCGGCGTAGTACCCGAGATTTGTTCTTGAGTAAGGAACACTGAACAAATTATATACGTTACTTCTAGGCACATGAGTAGGGATGTTAATGACTAAAGAGCTTAATAAATCACTGCAATCAATGTGACCGTTAAATAATTTGTGAAGAAAAACAGCATCTGTCATTTTTCTACGGTTCGATAAGGTAACCATATTATAATGTTTTAATCTTGCCGCGTAATTTGAAAGTATCTTGGCTTTATGGTCGCGATAGCAGATATGATAAAGAAAGCGTTTTTGAACGCTTTCCAAGCGCTTATTGTAAATATCATAGTAAGGGTTCCAAACAACAGAGTTATATTCTAGTATTGGTCGTACTAATGCATTAAAAAGTAGTATTTTTGTTGACGATTTTTTGAATTCTCTCGTGTTGCGCAACACAAAGCCTAATGCTCTAAAACCCTTTGACGTAATATTTAAAATGTGTGTGTCGAATTTCAATTGTGTATCTATCCAAACGCCTAAATCACGAATTTTATCTACGAAGCTGATCTTAACTCCACCAATGTAATACTCATTGAGTCTTGTAATTTTTTTGCGAGTAAAGTGGATATGATGGCATTTGTTAATATTTAAGTGCATATTATTTATTTGACACCAATCGTGTAGTCTGTCAAGATCTTCTTGTAGTTTGGTTGAGTCTGAGGGGTTGCGAATTGGCATGATTAATTTAAGGTCATCTGCAAAAAGATAGAACTTCGAGTAATGGAAGCATTTATTAATGTCGTTGATAAACACATTAAAGAGAATGGGCCCTAAATGGGAACCCTGTGGGACTCCAGAGGTCACTTCGTAAGCATCAGAGAGGTATCCATTAATAGCAACTCTTGCACGTCTATTTTCTAGATAGGATTGAAACCATTTAAGTAGTTTGCCATGTATGCCAATTTGATGTAATTTATTAATAAGAAGACTGTGATCTACCTTATCAAATGCCTTACTGAAGTCTGTGTAGATTGCATCTACGGGAATACATTTATCAAGATGTTCCGATAATGTTGATGTGTAGGACAATAAGTTGGTAGCCGTAGATCGTGATTTTATGAACCCATGCTGGTTGTTGCTAATGTATTGTTTAAGGTGCCACGTAATGCGTTCTGTCACGAGTTTTTCTAATATTTTGCCGAAAGTTGCCAATATAGATATTGGTCGGTAATTTATAACAAGATGTTTATCATCGGATTTATGTATGGGTACAACGAGTGCCTCCTTCCAGAGGTCCGGAAAAACACCTTCTGAGAGTGACCTATTAAAAATTAAGACTAGAGGTGTAATTAGTGCCTTTGCGCAATGCTTAATGAAAACTGGTGGAATGCCGTCTATACCTGCTCCTTTTTCTTCGTTTAAATGTTTGAGTGCGTTTTGAATTTCAGAGTTAGTGAAGGTTAATGTGCCTAGACTAGATGTATTGGCAAAAGTTTCATTAAAGGAACAGTTCTGAATCGGTGAAAATGGAGCGTTGAAAGTCTGAGAGAAATTATCAGCGAAGAGATTACAAATTTCCTGTCCATTAGATGCAGTTTTAGTTTTGTATTGCATTGTAGCGGGATACACACTATTTCTTTTCTTTTTATTCTTAATGTGAGTCCAAAATATTTTGGGACATTTGACAACTTTGTCCTCAATATCACAGAGATATTTATTATAACAAGTAGTTTGAAGCTCCCTGCACCTGGTACGCAATCTTTCGAATTCCAATAGATCCAGAGGATTTCTATATTTTTTAATCCTTAAATGACACTTATATTTCTGTTTAAGTAGGCATATTAATTCACGAGAATACCAAATTGGGTATTTACTGTTAGTTAATTTTTTTAAAGGTATTAATGTAATAATGGCCTTATTCAACTTTTCATATAGTAGGCTTAACATATCGTTGACTGAAAAGCTGTCTTGAAATTCTTTTTCCCATGCAATGGCCATCAGAGATTTTGAAACCATGTCATAGTCTGCCCTAAAAAAATTAGGCCTTAAGACTGAATTTGTTTTTAAATTCGAGACAGTCAGGAGTGGTAAGCGGAATTCTAAAGGAGGATGTAGCAAATCTTCTACAGATAGACTGCTGTTACTACGGTGGACATCAGTGACTGTTATGTTACTGAGTATCAGGTCAATTTTTTACAATATTTTGAAAAAAAAAATCTAATTGTTTTTGAGTTGACTATATTTACTACCCTATTCTATCTTGGAAAATCTAAATAAATGTAAAAATTGAGAGAAAATTGTACCCAAAAATAGCAGTATATGCCTATTTTTGATTTAAGAGGCCGTTTCGAATCGATTTTACATTAATATTAATTAAATATTTTTTATTTATTTTCAAATTGATTTATAGATAAAAAAGTAATCAATTTATCGTAATCATTAGTTTTATTAGCTATTATCTAAAATTGTCGAAAAATGTACCGGAAATATGTGGCTTTTTGATACAAGCGTAAACGCGTCCTTAAGCTCTTGGTTTACTGCATATTTCGATAGGTCAGTAAAATAATACCTACCTAATAATCACGGAATGTAATAGTTTCACGAACTCTAGGTAAGGTAGGTTATCGTTGCGTCATAAGATTACAACATCTTCAATCAAGTCAAATAAATACATTTTTATTGACAAAACATATAGATTAAGTAATCGTATTATGTTTATGGAAAATGACAACGGACAACTTTCTCAACTAGAAAATATAAACTTAGTAAACACACTTATATTGGTATTTGGCACTTGGCAGATGTCTTGGAAAGTAAGTAGGTAAGTAAGTAAGTAGTGCTACTGGAACGCGAATGTTAAATAAACACATGAAGTTACGGGTGCCTTTCAAATTTCTTTGGTGCCTTTACATTTAGGATATTTCCCAATAAATATTGGATTTGATACCGAAAATGATAATCTTCTTTATACCACGATACCTGCCACTCGTTCTGAAATGGCGGGAAATTAAGTATCAAATAGGTAGGCTATTTGATTTTCATTCAATTCATTTATAAATATAATTAACTATAGGTAAAAAAAATAGTTCGAGTAACAATCTGATACTATGTAGCTGTCGATTATGTTTCCACAACAATTATCGAATTTTGCTGTCAACCTGCGTTATCGAAGCATTCTGAATAGCATTGACTTACGATAAGTATCTAGTTATCGGGCGTTATGACGTCACATTAGATTCGATATCTTTGACGTGATTTTTACATTCGAAACGGTTGTTCTGAATAACAAACTGAAGTAATCGTACGATATGAAACCGAATCGTACGAAAACTGAGTTATCGTGACATTCTGAATCGACCTGCGGATTTGGCTGAATATTAGCTTTACCACAGAGCGATGCCTGTCTGACCTCCGCAACCCGAAGGGATAGCGATATTCCATGGTTAAGACTATTGTCCGTTTTTATTATTTATTTAGAGGTAGTGACGAACTCTAACGTCTGTCAAAGATCTTCATGACACCGGGACCGACGGTTTAACGTGCTCTCCAAGGCACGGGACAAGCGATAATTAATAATTTAATACGCAAATAACTCCGAAGAGTCTTTGGTGCGCGTCATGGATTCGAACCCGATCCAAGGTCCAAGTGTGATGGCCTAGTCAAAATGATTTTTATTTTCATCTTGGTAGACCTTGGTATTATTTTATCCATTACATTTAGGCCCACGCTATTGAGACATTCCTTTGAATTGTGATCTAAACCTATTATTGGCATTTTGATAATGAGCAAATGTTAAAACTATTGTACTGATGTCTGCTATGAGAACGAAAATGTTTAAAAGCGATGAACTTACGGAAAATTCAAAGACTTATACAAAAATGAGTGATATGTATGCGTTCAATTTCTCAAACCAACTTCATTGATGTATGTGTTTGTTTTTTTGTACAAAGAGCAAGTTAAGTCACCCTTGATTTTTTTTGTTAAATACGATTGAAACCCTCCTCATGAGTCATCTCAACTCGACAGCAACGCCGGCCGGAGTGGGATCGACCGGGTTTGGGACTGGCGGAGGAGGTGTGTGGAGGACGGCAACCTGACAACACCGCATCTCCTCTTCTTCTGCGGCCCCACCGCGACGCAACAAATGGTGGGCCTCCATTTAGTCGCGGGAGATAGTGCGCGCGGCAACGCAACACCGACACGCCTCTCCTCCCGCGATCGCACCCGACTGTGAGGGACAGACAGAACTGTCCCCCGCACCCGTACCTTGGGATGCATCCTACGTAGGCCTCACCCAAGCCCACGTGGAGCGATCTCTCCCGGGATCCCGCTTAGCTTCACCGAGGGTGTCCAAACCACGGTTACTGAACCCTACCACCACGACAAGGTGGAGATCCCACAGGGGGGAAGTTAAGTAAGTCACCCTACGAGCGTTACGAAATTTAGGTTCAATAATTATTAAGCAAACCGTAATCGAAATCTCTTTATTTCTAATTTTTGCTTAATACTCGCAGCCAGTCCATAATTTTTCAGTACCTTTTTATGTAGCTTAATGAAATAAAAAAACCTCATTGAATACATTACAATAAACTTAAGCATCGTAACACGCACAGTCGCACACACTGTAATTACAGGGTAGGTAATTAAAAACTCTTTCGTGTTACCACAAAAACACCACAACACTAAGTTAAACGCATACAATTTCCCTACTATAAACACTTCTGTTCAAAAAGAAATCAAAGAGCCTTTGTAGTAGTAGAGCACAAAATTATTTATTCTATATCACTAGTGGTGTCCGTACTATCAGTAACTAGTTTCTATCTTCTGACCAGGAGTTCAAGTTTTGAACTGATATTGCGTAGAAACAGAATTGCTAGGCAACATTATTTATTGCCGACGAGCTTCAGCACAAAGCTTCATTCGAATACATTCGAGAACTTATTATAGCTTCTCTTATTTAGTCTTACTGTCTACATCACCTTTTTTTAAATCGAGACTTCTCTGGCGGTAGGATTAAAGCCTGTATTGAGGAGGTTACGAAATATTGAGAAAACTGACTCGAAGGACTCCCAAACGAAACCACTATAAGTGAATTGTACAAAATGTTATCTCGTGTGAGGATCGAATCCACGACGTTAAGCGAAATCCTAGCAATTTAAACCACTAAGCCACTGTCGCGGGGAACTTTACAATTATACAACCAACGGACACAATGAACACCCTGACTCGAAACAACAATAATTTATGGAACATACAAAATTTTGTCTCATGTGGGAATCGCACCCACAGCACTCATAGCAGTGTGAAGCGGCGAGGCGACTGCTTAAACCACTACTCAAAGTAACGAAAAGAAAAGAGAACTTATAATATTTTATAAGGAAAACCTCATATAGTTAAGCTACAAAGCCTTAGGATGCATAGGGTTCCCACCAAAAGCTTAGGGTCTCAAACCAACCTCACCTGCAAGGGGTGCACCTGCTGATCAACGGACGAGGCTCTGGTAAACAAAATATCCCGATAAGCGGCAATAGGCTCGCCACCTATTACGTGGGATCAAAACACTGGCGAAAAGTGGGCGTTTAATATGCCTCCGCCTACCCCTTCGGGGAAACAGGCGTGAGTCTATGTATGTATGTACAAAGCCTTAGTATATTATTCTTTGTTGATAAGCAACCTGTGGCAGGTAAGTTTTTAGTAGGTAGTTTCTCTGTGACAATAAACTTCGCGTAGAAGTCACAAACAAAGGCAGTTGTCACATTCCCAGTTAGATCGTTAAATCGTTATGTGGCATCATTTTGGAACACAAACTTTTCTCCTCTTAATGTTTAGCTTCAACTGTCGAAGTTTTGATGATATTAGTATAATTTTATTACTTTAGCAGCTCCAATTTTGTTTTTTGGCCTTGAGATATGCCTGTACGGTTTTTGGCAGTAAAATATATATGATTACGATGCCGTTGATGTAAAGCTCATGATTTTATTTGTGACTATAAAACAAGATTTAGAGCCGGCGTTTCAATCGTCAGTTGGTTTACCTATAAAGAGTAAGTCTTTTCGTTATTGTTGTTTTTAACCGACTTCAAAAAAAAGGAGGTTCTCAGTTTGACCTGTATGTATGTAAGTTTGCCAACGATTAACTCGAGCTTGGCTGAACAGAATTTTACGCGGTTTCCGGAAAAAAAATATTTGTTACACTTAGGAGAAAGTTTTAGTATTTTAACCGACTTCAAAAACAGAAGGTTCTCAGTTTGACCCGTATACATATATTGGTTCTTAGTATGTTTGTATGTATTATGTGTGTGTGTTTGTACTCTCGATATCACCATAACCGCGATTGCCTTGATAGGTCGCTGGCACTGAAGCTATGGAAATGTATCCATCATCATCTTGAAGACGCAATGCTGTTGATGGATCATCAAATAATATCAAAATGGCATCAGGCAGTTCACCGGGCTCAAGTTATCTCTTCTTAGTGCCGGCCATTTAAATCCTTTAGGAACACCCATTGCACCGTTCTCCGTTATTGGCATATTTCTCCGGAGCATAATACGAGAGCTCACAGCCAATTCAATAGTATGTACCAGTACACGGCATTTGTTTGGATCGTACTTCCGTATGTGGCTGATTCCCTAGACTCATCTCTCTCTTCCAGCATGAAGCCTATGTCCATAGGCACACAGAATAAAAGTAGGTACCTATGTCAAAGTCATGATAACAAACTGATACTAGCAGAAAACTTATCACTAAAATAATTGAATCTAACTATAAACAAACTATTAATTAGCCCAAAACGTAAAGTAAATGGAGTACCTATCACTAAAAAGTATGAAATAAATAAAAGAGTAGTTAACACAAAACCTGAAGTTAACGAACGAAGTACCTAACACTAAAAAGTATGAAATAAAAATAATAAGAAAAAAAACAAAACGAAAATAAAATTTTAAAAATCGCACCAAAAATGTTTACTAGGTATTTAGTTTCTTTTTAAAAAAAGAGAACCGCCTTCAAAAAATCGACCCACTGAAAAGTACAAAATAATTTTTACATAGGTACGCTAATACATAGTATGTAACTTATACAAAATACTTAGTTTTTGAAGTCGGTGCCAAACCATCAAAAATAAAAAAGAATACTGGCAAACAGAGAAAATAATACGACGAATATATCAAATCAATAAAGCCTCAAAAAATATCAGAATTAATAAAGTTTAAAATAATCTACCTATATACTCTAAAAAGCAACATATATATAAAATATATATCAATGCTTAATTATAAAATAATTACACTTCTTAGCTATTTTGGGCTGTAAGTACTATGTAGATTGAATGCGCTGGTTTGGAAAGGATGACGCCAAACAACAGGCTTTTAGAGGGATTTGGTTTGGCACCGACTTCAAAAACTAAGTATTTTGTATAAGTTACATACTATGTATTAGCGTACCTATGTAAAAATTATTTCGTACTTTTCAGTGGGTCGATTTTTTGAAGGCGGTTCTCTTTTTTAAAAAAGAAACTAAATACCTAGTAAACATTTTTTGTATGAAAAATTTGCTGTTGTTTGTAAACTTTAATAAATATCTTATGGTTTCTAAACCTAAGTACGTCGCGTAGTGTGTACACAGGGTAAGTAGAGTGCTAGCTTGTTTTAAGTCCATTTAATTGAGTCAAAAAGTTGTTTAGTCCCATATATTAAGTAAATAGCCATCTGTAATTTCGGTAGCGGTGTCCTAAAACCTGCTGTGTTATACGCTTACTCTCAAAGCCAAACTGGATGTGTACGGTGACCTCTTCCAGTCTGTCTATCAAAATGGAAAAACTTTACACTTGCATTGCATTGTAGACCAGCAGATTTGCGCGTGACTTTGGATCATGGGGTATTGGATCAATTTCCGAGTCGAACAAAAAGCGAAAGGTGAGAGGCAGATAATTGTAGATATAATACACTAGTGCAGTGTGGAGAAAAGTAATTTAAGTCGATGGTCCTACACTTAATCTCACTCGAACAGATTTATCATCCTATGAAACTGTGAAAGCATCATCATCATCTTAGCGATGTCCCGGTTGCCATTCAAGTACTTTGCCATGGAGCCCGTGGTCCACTAAACTAAGCGCACTTGTGTTTGTGCGTATGGTTGTGCAAATGTGCTCTACAATATTTGCTGCAGTTGTCTAATCTCTATCGACATTCTCTACTATTTGAGAGCCTTGCTGATTTCAGCATGAATGGGCTGGCTCGTCCGGGGAAGTACAACCCTCTCACAGCAAATTGACGCAAAGTAACAGTACCTAAACTGTTGCGTTTCATTCGATGCCCTATCACCTATTCGTTCTCCCTCACCCCACTCGTTATCATATCTCTTTTCTCAACTCCAAGGGGCGGCAACACACTTGTGACTCCTGTGGTGTTGCTTGTGTCCATGGGCGGCGGTAGTTGCTTACCATCAGGCAATCCGTGTGCTGGCTTGCCGCCTATTACTATAAAAAAAGTATATTCTTCTTGTTCGCCTATTACAATACCCACGGAATAAAACGGGATAGTAATACTTTGTATCAGGGCTTGAAAACGTTACCAATTCACATTAAAAATAACGTTAATTAACGGTATTTCAAAGAGATACCTGGCATACCGGTACGATTTGGTAACGTTATTTATTAGCATAACGTAATAATAGGGGTAAAAAAATTACGTTAAAAATAACGGTATTATTAAATTTTTTGTAAAATAACCGGTAACAAGTTCACGGTATAGTTTGGTTATTTTATGCGTTGTTGCCGTTTTCTCGAAGCCGCCGCCCGCCGCGACCGGTACGGTGCAGCGATGCGGCGGTGGCGGAGGCGCGGGTGGTACCTACGTGGCCACGCGCGCGCTTTCCAACTCTGTTGCCATTTCGTTTATCGTCTTGCCAACTCTCACGCGCTTAGTTTAATCTAAATTATATATATAGAAAACTACTGTTATAGTTCTCACTTCTTATTATTACATTTCCTTTATTAAGTTTTAACGTTTAGGGTGAAGTCACACTGCAACGTTGCGTTGCGACGTTTGCTTTGCAAGATTAGGACGTGGCACCTAATAATGCAGTTTAATGTCAACGTTGCGACGACACAACACAACGCAACGGAGCAGTGGCTTCGCTCTAATTGTTTTATTTTATTTAAAGACTCACGCCTGTATCCCCAAAGGGATAGGCAGAGGTGTAATATTACACCCACATTTCGCCATGAATGTTTAGGTCCCACGTAATAGGGGGCGAGCCTATTGCCGTTACCGGGCACATCATCAGACTCCGGGCTGCTTCTGAGAATTCGGAAAAACCCAGTAACACTTTGCCCGACCCGGGAATCGAACCCGGGCCCCCTTCCTATCAGCAGTCGCATACGCTATCCACTGGACCACGGAGGCTGTCAATTGTTTACATAGGTAAGTAATTGTTTATATTTTTAAATATTTTAACAAAAGCATTTAAAAATATAAAAGTAAGTTGAAGTCCAGAGATAGAAGACCCCTAGATAAACCTGAACAACCCCTCTAGGGGTCCTCTATCTCTGGACTTCTGCTTACCATACTTATGACAACCTGTATAGTCAAACTTGATAGGAACAAGAAAACAAAGTTATTTTCTACTCTCTCATAATTAACGACATCTGATCACTGCACTAATTTAATTTCATCGTTACCAACACAATTATTAAATATAACACAATCTGAACAGGCCTTCTCGGAGGTGGATTCTGTAACCGATATAGCTATTTATTTGATCTTACATTTACCATCTGTAACCATTTCAGCTACTTCCTTGTTCGCATATTTATCTTCTTGCTTAATTTTTCTCTCCATTTTCGTCTTTATTGCCGCTTTAAGCGCCGCGTCTATTTCGAATTGGTTATTCCATTTTTCCGACGCAAATACATCAGGTAACATATTTCGCTTTGCTGAAATAAAACGGAAAATAATTGAATTTAAATGCTGCGTACGCTTAAATAACATTTGCTTCACAAAATATTCAATGGTAATATAATTTTACTGAACTTACCCATTTTGAAGCTGAAGAATAAGTTTCAGTCAGATTCGCGAGACACAATGTACGTGACGGGTGGAAAACCAACCATGTAAACGTGGGATACTCAGAGAGTTTTGCAACACTAAAAAAACGATAGCATCATCACACACATTGTAAAATATGTCATTATGACATATTATGGGCTAATAGGTAGTCGATTGTTTGGTTTCATATACCGTTACTTTCTGCTTCATTCACGTATACCATAGTTCTGACCATGTTCACGAGTTGCCTACATTAAAAAGACGTAAGTGGATGCTCCTGTTTCACCATATTTACTTTGGGAGGCTTACCATATGAACATCATTTACTGCTTGTTGCAGCTCCTTACAAAAATAAAATGTACCACCATTATATTTGTTTGAAAAGAGTGGCCCTGAGTTTTATTGCCCGTTCTTTCTCGTGGTTCTCCCTATTGCATTGCGAACGTGGCAGAAAATGTAAATGTAGAATCATTAAGTAATTAATTTAAATGTTGACGTTCATAAGTGTCACTTTGTGGCCTAGATGAAGAAATGATTTTGCTCATTCCTCCTTTTCAAAAACCATAACTTTCGTTTTACTTACATTCATTTTCATTCCTTTCCTCTCTAACTCCTCCGCTGAAGATGCAAGTATTACCTGATCATCAGCATAAAGGAGGCATTTGACGAGTAACCCATTCATCCTTAATCCGCAGTCACTATGTTTTAAATCTTGCAAACAACTGTCCATGAAGAGGTTAAACAGCCACGGCGACGCTACACATCCCTGTCTAACACCTGTGTTGATGGTAAACCAGTCAGTGTATGCCCCGTTTATCCTTACACAAGCTCTAGAATCCTCATAAAGGGATTTCAGAGCTCGAATGAGGCTGCTGTTCACCCCATACATCGACAGCACCGACCACATTTCATTCCTCACCACTTTATCGTAAGCCTTTTCCAAATCCACGAATGCGCAATAGACCTTTTGACCTTCGGCCAAAAACTATTCGGCTATGCTTCGCAAGGAAAAAACCTGATCCTTACCCATGCATCCCATACCCTTTCGGAATCCCGCTTGTACATCCCATATTTTCTTGTCGGTTACTTCCATAACTCTTTCAATCAGTACCTTCGCATACAATTTGCCAACAATGCTGAGAAGGCTAATGCCTCTATAGTTTTTGCAGTCTTGTTGCGAGCCTTTTCCTTTATAAAGAGGCACAACTACTGCTGTGGCCCAGTCATCAGTTTCTCGGCCGGTGCTCCAGCACAAGTTGAATAAACGCTGCAGCTGACTAACTATGATGCCCTGTCCAGCCTTCAGCATTTCGACTGTAATCCTATCATATCCTACTTTCATACTTCCCAGTGCCTTCAAAATCTCATCCACGCCAATAACGCTTTCATCATTGCTATCATTACCATTCATTTCAGCTATCGGTGTCTCTATCACCGTTCTTTCAAATAAACTTTCAAAATACTCTTTCCATCTCTTCAGCACGCACGATTCACCATTTACTATCTTTCCATTCTCGTCTCTGATTGGTGTGTGTTCTGAGGATTGAGTTCTTCCTTCTTAGATAAATTATATACATATGGTGTTCGGGGCAATGTCCATAAACTTCTTGAATCATACTTTACTAACAGAAGACAGTATACGGAAGTATAAAGACTCACTTTTCCAAGTAAAATTGAAGAAACATATCACTCTAAAGAAAAAGATGAGCTGTCAAGTGTCCCTCAAGGTAGTATATTGGGTCCTCTATTATTTATCATTTATATCAATGACATGCCAAAAATAATTACCCATAACATGACATTATTTGCCGACGACAGCACCATATTATTTATTAATGAAAATGTATCAAATTTAGAATATGACATTAATACATCTTTAAAAATAATAATAGAACGGCTTAGAGAGAGTAATTTAAAAATTAATTTAAATAAAACAAAAATAATGTATTTTAAGCCACGTAATAGAATAGAAAATTGTTTAAATGTATCCTGCCATTTATTTTAATGATATGGTTATGATTTATATTTCCAATATATACTTAATCTGGCATGAATGTATCCCATTTGTTGACGTATTTCAATAATTGTCAATGTCATCAATGTACATTTATACATGCATTTATATTACTTATATATTATGACAGAATAAATGTACCTACCTAATTATTGTACGCGTAAATGGCGGGACATAGCATGTTCAAATAACCAAACATTCTAACTTATGTACCTATGTAACACATTAAATATTTTTGAATTTGAATTATGCTTCTTTGGTTTCGTAAAGAGATTGTCACCAAGTAGCCAGTCAAGAAAAACCTCGCGATCAAAATCTTGTCCCCGCTTCTAGGTCGCTTTACTTTGGTAGGCGTTGATTCGTTTTGAAACACCCAAACCGTCGACTGGCGCTTTGTTGCTGGATCGTATCAAATTTGTCTATCGTATTATTACGAGCTGGGGTTCGACGATAAATTATAACTCACTATGCCACTTAAACTGAACTTTATTTATACTCAAACACTATACACACTTATTTACACAACTAGTAAAAACACACTATTCACACCACTAGAACAACACTAAACACTCCGACTTACTTCCCTTCGCTTGAAGATTATCGCTCCGATATTCAATTGTTACTGTTCTGTCTCGCGCGCTCTCGCTCTATTTATACTGGCCGGATAACATCACTAGCGCATTCTAGACTCTTCCACAAAACTGTCGAAATAATCGCGAACAGTCGATGCTCGATACAGCAACGCCATCTAGTACAGAGTAGATGAATTACCTTTAAACCTTTCACCGATAGATGGCGTGACAGTATCATGGCGCCATTCCACCCTTGCCTGCTTCTGAACATATCCTCCGCACCCGTAGATGCACGTGTAGAATCTCGTGAAGAAGCTTCCTGATCCAATCTGCAGTATATGCTGAATCTCTTGGTATGTAATGTAACTCGTCTATTGTCTTGGATCAAATTTTTTACTGCTAGGACGTTTTCTTCCGCAACAGCCGTCAAAGGGCGACCACTTCTTTCTTCATCCCCCAAAGTTAGTCGACCGCGCTTAAATTCATTATACTAACGATACACGGTAGCCTTCATCCATGAATGGATAAATATGGATAAATATAATGAAAAATATCGTACAATTCGTCTGGTTTTAGGGCGCCTTCAAATTAGCCGCAAAGAGCCGCGCGGCAGCAGCGCGGCGGCAACGCTGCAAACGCGCTGCCGCCGTTTGTAAATCTATGTAAATAAAAAACGCGCGATTGCAGCGCTACACCCGCGCTGCGGCCACGCATCACTTCATCGATCGACTAGTGACTGCGCGCACGTATTTTTTTGTACAAGTCTAAACATGAACGAAAATCAGGTTGAACAATTTATCGATGAGGTTGAAAGTCGTCCAGCGATATGGGATTCGAGGTCCGACAAGTACAGAAATAAAATTGAAAAGAAAAAAGCATGGGAAGAAATATGTAATAAATTTATTGAGAATTTCACAAACAAAACCGCAAGTGAAAAAAATGAAGCATGTAAGTATATTGTTAAGAGTCCCTATCAATTATTCGGTCACAAAATGGAAAAATAGACTTTTTTCAGCGCTTCATCAGAATAACCACACGTAATTTAATATTTCTGCTGATGCACCATTATAAATCGTGTCTTTATCTAGTAAACCGACAAAAATAAATTATCATTTAGGAATATAAACTAAAAAAACCTAAATGAACACAACGTTTTCACGAAAGCACGAAGCACTTTATTTTTGTATTTCTTATTTAGCTTATTAATTATAGCGAACTAGAGGAAGCCAGCAGCTTCGCCTGCATTTTTTTTTAATCTACCCATTTTGGCCGATCCCGTGGGAATTTCGGGAAATCCCTTCTTAGTGCACCCCTACGATCCCCAAGGAACACACATGCCAAATTTCAGCTTCCTGCGCCCAAAAGTTTCAGCTGTAGCGTGTCTGTCAGTCAGTCAGTAACGCAAGGATTTTATATATTAAGATAGGAATTAAATGAAATGATTTTATTTGCATAAATGTAGTTACAATAGGATGATATAGAAAATTGGTGCTGAACATTTACCATTTATATGGCATACAAATATATAAGGTTATTTTATATATATGTTAGGTATAACTTACAATCAATTTACATTACAATACACATTATTTATTTTATTCATCTTGAAATTATTAGGTATGTCAAATGAAACACACATTTAATAACAACAACACGTAATGTTACCAAAACGGTAAAGTAATTCGTAGAATTGTTTACTTGACAATCTTAAGTAATTCTGAAATTGTTTGTCACTGTAGCCTTTTACTTTATAAAATTCAGTTTGTTGAGTTATACAAAATAACGGCAAGGTTTTATTAGGCTTAGGCCAAAATCCTTTTTCGTTTTAATAGTAACACTAAGAAAAGTGTTTCTTCGTCAGAATCCATCGTGAAACTAAATGTACAACACTACGAATCTCAAACCTAGCGACAGCAGGGTGGCTGCAGCGCGGCCGCAGCGCTGCAGCCGCGCTGCTGTCGCGCGTCACGTTGCGGCAAATTTGAAGGCGCCCTTAGGGGACGAATCGTACGATAGACTGAATCGTACAAGAACGTACCTATTTTTACTTATAAGTAATCATATTATTAAATAAATTATAATTGGCCAGTCTCACATAGTATACATAAAAACTTTTTCTCGCAATACTTTCTGAGTGACCTGGTATACAAGAACAAACAAAACTGAGGATAGCAAGTAGACTATTAAACACGCAAATAGTCGTACGGCACAGTCTAGCGTCGAAGTAGTCTCACATTCTTTTGCAATTGGACGAGAGCGACGGTAACAAAACTAAGTCATAACGATAAAATTTTCGATACCGTACCTTTTACCGTTACGTAATTTTAACGGTAAAATGTGCCAGACTTAACGTTAATTTTGATAACGTTATTTCTTAGTTAACGATATCTGCATCAAAAGGCTGTAACGATACCAAATTTTTAACGGTATTTCAAGCCCTGCTTTGTATATTAAAATATATTTGTATATTTAAAAGGCGGCGATAGCCGAGTGGATATACCAACAGACTGCCATGCAGAGGGTATCGGGTTCGAATCCACGGCGCGCACCAATGACTTTTCGGAGTTATGTGCGTATTGAATTGTTAATTATCGCTTGTCCCGTGCCTCGGAGAGCACGTTAAGCCGTCGGTCCCGGTTGTCATGAAGATCTTTGACAGTCGTTACAGGGCGTCAGTACCTTCTAAATAAAACTGACACTAGTCTAAACCATGGAATATCGCTATCCCTTCGGGTTGCGGAGGTCAGACAGGCAGTCGCTGCGTGGAAAAGCTAATATTCAGTCAAATCCGGTTAGACTAGAAAGCGGACCCCAGATTGAAACTGGGATAACGCTAAGAGAAAGAAGAGTAATACTTTGTATATTTGACCCGCCACCACACGGATCGAAATTACATTTTTATTGTTATCATTTGCATCGCATTTTTAATTGACAATCCAATTTTTATGTAATCTACACACATACACACAAATTACCCAAATTTTTCCTTTTTTAAATTAATTGAAAGTTGAAGTTTTTTGATGACTGTGGAATGACTTGAGTGTCTTGTTGGTCAAAATGCCCGACGTTTTTGTCAAGTTTGACAATTTTGGATCAGGTGCCATTTTAAGTAACTCTGTTTACATCCTATTAAGTTGATTTAGTCCCTTTATGGGGTATTAAGCTCGCTCAAATGAATTTTTCCTAATTAGAAGGGTATTTAAATCTATATCCATTTAAAAATTATAATAACATCCTGAGGTCAGTGTATGGAGACACGGACATCTGATTCTAAACTAGGCAGAGCCAATATATACCTACTTAAGTACATAACTCCGAATACGATTACGTCAGAAATTAATTACATCTAGACCCATTATAAAGAACCGTAATAAACACACAAATATTTGTCTTGAATGGAAATCGAACACACTAAACCTACAAGCCCATCAAATAATATACTGATACATTTTTTTTATCTTTACTTTACTATTTCTCAAAGACATTACCTGTCGCAATATTTGAGTTGATTGATGCTTCCACGAATTGGATTTCAATTACAAAAGAAACGAAACAGATGGAGTATCTGTGTAATCAGTGAGAGTTGTACGGCTTCAACTCCAAAGGGGGAAATCTAAATAATCTGATTTCCTGGGTTTTTATTGTGGAGGTGTTGAGGGAATTCATTGAGATGTATGTAACATGATTTCACCTACTTTTTACTCTCGTCTTCGGAGTTTCTGTGATCCAGTTAAACAACTTTTGGATAAGGGTTAGCGGGCTCAGGTATAAAAGTATGGTACCACTTTGGGAAAATATTTTTGTTGAACCTTTTTATGGACAAAGTTGAATGCCTAAAATTTTTAGTAAGTAGCTTACTAACAATCTTAACCTTTTTATGGACAAAGTTGAATGCCTAAAATTTTTAGTAGCTTACTAACAATCTTAGACCTATATCTCTCGCATTGGCTTTGAATAGAGATGCTACTTTACAGATACCTTTCATAAGTATATTTACTTACCGGTTTAGGGAGCGGATTTATTCATTTCTTTACTATTTTTGTTTGTTTCATATTCATACTTTTCATTTTTGTGATTTGTATTGAACTCGCGCAGTAAACCTTAAGTAATTTTTTATAGTTACCTAAACAAATGATCCGTTAGTATGCCACTTGAACACAATCGAGATCGATAGTTTTCAGGTCGTCTTATCTGTTATTGACTTTTTCTGTAAGCAAGCTCATAGACATGAGTTAGGCTAGTAGTGTGAGTGGATATAATCGTAGGTATTCCACTCACACACGCGTGGAATAATAAAAATCACACATAAGGATTGCAAAATATTGCCAGAAGAGAAACAACTTTCCGATGACTCAGTTTGATTAAATATAAGTCACGCAATAAATAGGATCTATTATACAAAGTATAGAACCTGTTTCCCTCAGATTGACCGATATTTGCTAAATAAACAAATATCCACTGCGTGCGACACCGCTCAATCGATCACACAAATATAGTCATAGAAATAAAACCAACTAGTGTGTGCTGAGGAATTTGTATATACAGTACTGCTTGTATAAAAAAATCGGCATCCCTTTTCGCCTCAATTTTGTTTTCATCATACACAAAAGTCTCTCAAACTTGCTCGAACTCGAAGCTTTGCGTAAAGAGTTTTTTAAAAGCAACGGATTGAAAAGAATTGGATCGATCACGAATGGCAACGCTTGAAGTAGGAAGTTCTGTGTATTGAATGAATTTACTGATGCAGATGTTTTTTTTTGACGATGTCTCTTACGAGAATCTTTTTCCTAACATTGTTAAAACCGAAATCCCAAAATTTTGATGTGATATGTATGTGTTAAGGTGTCTTCAAGGAGGTTTGAAGATTTCATACCTTATATGGTTATCATTTCCCAAAGCTACCCGATATGTCGTTGAACTAAAAGTTAATGTCCTCGTCTCATAAAAGTAGGTGAGACTTCTAAGATCGATTAGTCGTAACATAGATGAAATAACGTAAGCTTAGGTATTCGTCATCAGCCATTATCAGTCCACTGCTGGACTAGGCCTTTGAAACGAGGAATTGGCCTAATATACCACGCTGGCCAAACGGGTTGGTATAGGGTTTGTATCCAGTTTTCCTTCTCTTACAGTGCTGTTCTCTGCATAATATACTCCCTCTGTCGGCTCTTACGACACCCATGGGATGATATGGGGTGGTGACATTTCGTATTCTTAATCCGTCACCACACGGACAAAATAAACATAAAGGCAGAGTTTTGAAGTGGTTTTGAATCTCTATAATTATAAAGGTATCTTTTTGGGTATGGAAACAAAACTGTCATTCATAAAAATCGGCTAGTTAAAAAAAGTTTCTTCGTCATCACGATATTACGCATACTTTATTTTATGTGCTTTAAATGTATAATTTTACATTTCCATGTGAAATTATGTGCGATTTTTAGTTAGTAAAATTTTATTCGTATCAAAATGATTTATTTCGTTGGGCACGAGGTGAACATTTATATTAAACTAGTCGACGCCAGCGGCGTCGCACGCAAATGTTTTCAAATCTCCCGTTTTGCCCGATCCCGTGGGAATTTCGGGAAATCCCGTCTTAGTGCACCCTTACGATCCCCAAGGAACATACATGCTAAATTTCAGCTTCTTGCACCATTTGGTGCAAGAAGCTGAAATTGAAAAACATTTAAAAAAGAGAAGAAATTGAAAACTATTTAGTTTTGGTTGTAGCTTGTCTGTCAGTCAGTCAGTAACGCAAGGATTTTATATATACAGATTTATTGCTACGTCCGCTGTGCTACGGCGTAAACAAACAATAAAATTCACATACCACTCTTTTAATCACCAAGTTTTATATTTTTTATAATAAATAAAAACATTATTCTGTATAATGTTTTTTGAGGAACACTATTACAATTTCATCATTTTACTGGCATCATATTCAAAATTCCATCGGTTTCCATTTTTACTTGACACGATATGTTCCATCATCATCCTCTTAGCGTTATCCGAGTTTTCAATCTGGAGTCCGCTTACTAGTCGAACCGGATTTGGCTGAATATAACTTTTCCACAGAGCGACTGCCTGTCTGACCTCCGCAACCCGAAGGGATAGCCATATTCCATGGTTTAGACTAGTGTCAGTTTATTAAGAAGGTACTGACGCCCTCTAACGACTGTCAAATAATTAACAATTCAACACGCACATAACTCCGACAAGTCATAGGTGCGCGCTGTGAATGGCATGGCATGGCACCCTCTGCATGGCAGTCTGTTGGTTGTGCTGTTGTGGTGCTCCACTAGCCTGCGTGTCTGCCTGGCTGCCTACGACACAATGTTCCATACATATAAAAAATGTTTGAACAGAATCCCTGTAAGAATACCTACTTCCTTAAACTGTATCTAGTGTTACAAGATTATCTCAAACTTTGATTAAGTTCCCAATTATATCCACGTGAGCAAGAAGAATTCAAACATAAACTCATGAACTTTGTTTAAAATTTTCATTCTATCAAAATTTTCATCTGAAATATTAAGTTGGATACCCTTAAAAGAGCTTGATCCTAAAAGTTCGGGATTTTATTAAGGCTAATCCAACGTATAAAAGATTTTCAAACCTAATTCCATACATTTGCAGGATTACGGTGGATCTACCTTCCACGCGTAGGTAAAACCTTTTTCTGGAATACTGGTATTCCAGAAAATGGTACATATTTAAATTAGAATGTAAAAACATCGTGGCCCAAATAAGCGCTACGGGCGCTTGAAATGTTTTTCATATTAAATGGGCAGCGTTAAAATTAAAACCAATTTAAAGTTGGTCCAACTTTAACTTGAGTATTTGAATTCGCAAATCTATAAATTATCATTTCCCCTTTTGTTAATTGTGTAGCTGGTGCGTGTAGTCGGCTTGTTGCGTCATTTGGACTTCATTCAGACGCCTTGGCTAGAAACAAGGAATCAAGATTTTCGCAAGAGGTATTGATGTTTGGCCGATTTGATATTTTATTTGGAGTTTAATTGTAAAATGCATATAGCAGGGGTAAATATAATATAGAAAGGTACTATCAAATTAGTTTTGTATAAGATTCAGTAGAAACTGAATTTAATTAAATACATACATATTTTTATTGAAACAAAGTTTCAAAACGCCTACTCGTTGTATAATAAGAGGCTTCAAACAATAACTCCTGGATCTCCATTTGTTTTTTGTTATACTTCAATCACACTATACTTGACTTAGCACTTAGAATCGAGGGCTATACGATGTTTTGACCGTCTTGCACCCTTAAAAACCTTAGGCAATACAAACACATCTGCTTTAAATACTTTTCCAAAATTAAAATCCTTTATTAACTATGTGCTCTTTTGATAACAGTTAAGAGCAACCTAGTAAAAAATATCACCACAACTAACTCAAAAATAAATAATTTCCGAACAAAATCAATTTTATGGACATGCTTGCTGTATGTCGGCGCACGGCTTAAGATTAGTTACTAGAGAAACTCCATCATGGCGTGAGTATTGGGCAGACGTGACCGCTGATAATATGAGTCCTTCGTCTAGCAAGAGACGTGATACATTTACAAAAGCCTCTAGAAGCCTTCGCCGCGGATAGCTAAGACTTCAAGGCCGTTCACCGAAGGCTGCGGCCTCAACGCTAAGATCAACTTTAATTTGTTGATCCAACTCCGAACAAAGGTTTGCATTGCATCTAAATGCACCGTGTTGATTTTCAAAGTTCGCGCTTCGAGCACTGTGGTAAACTACACCGAAAATTATGCTTTAATACCAGATATGATCTCATCTTGTTTGGGTTTGTTGAAAACGTATTTTAACTGGAGTTTCGGTAAGTCTTATTTTCAGGTATGTAGAAATATAAATATATTAATTTGAACATATTATAATCGTTATTCAAATTATTGAACTAAGCGGTAGATAATATCAGATTAATCTATAGGTAAATATTATAAAATAAAGTTCACTTTTCGTCCTATATGTCTGTATGAACGCGATAAACTCAAAAACTACTGAACGGATTTTGTACGGTTTTTACGATTACAATAATACTAGAGGACGCCAGCAGCTACGCCTGCATTTTTTTCAAATGTACCCGTTTTGGCCGATCCCGTGGGAATTTCGGGAAATCCCTTCTTAGTGCACCCCTACGGTCCCCAAGGAACATACATGCCAAATTTCAGCTTCCTGCGCCCAATAGTTTCGGCTGTAGCGTGTCTGTCAGTCAGTCAGTAACGCAAGGATTTTATATATTAAGATAGTGTAATTCCTGAAGAAGATTTAGGTGTATTATTTACGCGTACGTAGCCGCGGGCATAGTCTACTCTTTGTATGATTGTACCTAACATACAAAAAGTAGGTGCCAAAAGCTGAGATGCATTCCACGCAAGCTATGTCATCTCAGCTTTTATGAATGCATCTCATGCCGTGTGATTGTTGTTATTCGGCATCTAATCGTTCTTGTCATCACACGTATGAATAAAACGTGCCTGGTTTTCGCCACAAGGTATTGTGTGCTTATCTCTATCTATGCAGTATTAGGTAAACGGTCTAAATTACATGAAAATAGTTCAGTGGTCTAATCATGAACACACATCATCAGCCCTATACATAAACTGTCCCACTGCCCTGCACGGGCCTCTTCTCACTATGAGAAGGGTAAATGAAGACACATTTCACGATATATCACTGCGCTGACAGACAGTTTACGTTTGCAATATATTAAATGAAATATTAATACGAAATCAATATCTTACTGAGTAACAGATTAGATAAGAAGCCCGTTGTGAATGGTTCGCCCGCTTTACCGAAACTTTCAACCTTTATTTTACCTCTTTAAAAATTATGCTCAATGGGTGTTTGCGTACTATTTTATTCGCTGACGATAGCACGATTGTATTTATGGGAAAAGATCATTTGCGTCTTGAATATGACATAATCAACACACTTGACAACATTGTACAATGGTTGACAGCGAATAATCTTAAAATTAACTTAAGCAAAACCCATCTAATGACATTTAGAAATAGAAAACCGTTACTTGACAATATTAATATTAACTTTAAAGACGAAACAATTCATGAAGTGGATGCAACAAAATTTCTGGGACTTAACATAGACAATAATTTGAATTGGAAGGTATACGCAGAGAACCTATGCGCAAAACTAAGTACTCAATCATATGCGCGGTACATGCTGTCAAAAAAATTGAATCAAAGTGCAGTCTTGGTTGCATATCATGGCAACGTCGAATCCATAATACGATATGGAATCATATTTTGGGGAAACTGTACGGAAAAAGAGCAAGTATTTAGGGCACAAAAAAGGTGTATAAGGGCAATGTGTAAGCTCAAGCAAACAGATAGCTGTAGACCCTACTTTAAAAATCTTAAAATATTAACCCTACCGTGTCTGAACATATATGAATTAGTGCTATTTGTAAGAACGAATATCACTATGATCGAGAACTATAAAAGTAAACGTCACCATTTTAAAGTTTGTTGTCCTCAGCACAAAAGTGCTATGATGACTAATAGTGTTTTTTGTATGGCACCCCGGGCCTATAATTTATTAGAAATAATAAACATAAACCAATTTAAACATAAAGTCAAGCAATTTCTACTAGAAAAAGTGTATTATAGCGTAAATGAATTTTAAAATGACATCAAAACAAGTATGCTATTATAAACTATATACATCCTTATGATATTAGAATTGTGACTGTATTGACAATCCATTTTTTATTGCATTACCTATTATATTTTGACATAATTATACTGATGCCTGTTTTTCTATTGACATAACTATTATCTTAATGATATTGACATTGTAATATATTTGATGTTTCGAGATTATTATTAACGTTGACATTATTGTTAATTAAATAAAATAAATTTTAATAGTCCCTCTGTTATAGCATTACGAATCTATTGCCTGTTGTATAACTAATTAATAATATTTTACTTTTAAAATTGCATGCCTTCTGGCTGAATATGGAGATACTATTTTACTATGTATTGTTTGTCATCACAATTAATTGTATATACCCATCTTCGCAATAAATCAGTTTGAAGTTTGAAGTAAAAAAAGGAACCCTGTGTCCAAATGCCATGCTTCTAGATTCTGCAGTTTTTACTCAGCGATAACATGTCAATCAAGACAAGTGGTTTTTTCATTCATAATATGATGACTAGGCATCACCCTACATGAATTATAAACCTAAACCATACTCAGGAATCACACAGACTAAATAATGCGTTCTGTAATTCTCAAGTTTAGTTTAAAGAAAGGGGGTCTTCATTTTATAATTTGTAGGTATAGCTGAGACGCTTTGGATAATACATTTAGAAATAAAATATTAATCTGAATACCATATAGATGCCATCTTTACAATGTTCTGAATTGAATTTAATCTTCAGTAAATATTTGTAGAGCATAAGCGTGCGACACTTTTATTATTTTATGAAGCATTAAAGAATTAAAACTACTTAGTATTATGAATGTGAATGTTATGAATTAAATTGACTCGTTAATGCCACGACGTTTATCATTTAATATTTAAGTTTAATAATCGCGAAAATCTACGCTATAATCCTAGATTGTAAGAGGTTTGTGCTTTTTTTTTAGAAGGGCACCTCCCACCCTAGTGACGAACATTTTAAATATTCAAAATTACCGTCGATATATAGCACAAAGAACATGAAAATACCTTTTTTTGTTTTTGGTGTCGCGTTGGAAAATCCTCATGGAGTCCCTTCGCCCTGGGGGGGAAGGACGAAGGGGACTGCCAGACTCTTAATGACTAAAAACCAACCCGTGCTCCTCATGTACCCATGTGTCGGAGGGTAGGGTTTCACCGAAGCATTTCTCGCTACCCCCCGACGGGTATTGGCCCGCCAGATGGTCAGGCGGGCCCCGAACGAAACCCCCTTGGCGGCGGATGAAGGTGTTGGGCTCCGCCGCCAAAACACCCAGCGGCCGCAGAGGATAGGGAGGACGGCAACGCAACACCGCATCTCCTCTTCCTCTGCGGCCCCACCGCGACGCAACGATGGTGCGCCCCCATTTGGTCGCGGGAGATAGGGCGCGCGGCAACGCAACACCGACACGCCTCTCCTCCCGCGACCGCACCCGACTGCGAGGGACAGACAGAGCTGTCCCCCGTACCCGCACCTATGGACGCATCCTACGCAGGCCTCACGCAAGCCCACGTGGAGCGTCCCCTCCCGGGATCCCGCTTAGCTTCACCGTGGGTGAAAATCAAATCCACGGTGACAAGGTGGAGATCCCACGGGGGGGACATGAAAATACCTCCGGCAGAAGGTATAAGTTCGCTCTCTATTCGTAACCCATCAAAACATTGTTAACGATAATTATATGGGTTTGAAAATCTATTTTAGTATTGGTGACAACCGATTACTTATGCTTGTTTGAAGCTAGACGCTGTATCTGACGCTTCATACAAACAAACGTCTAACTTAGCCATGAAGTCACTTTTTCATTTTGAATTTCGATGTAAATGTTAACAAGCCAACAGATATAAACTAACCACTATTATTATTTTTATTCATTGTTGTTGATCTTAGGCAATTAATTAAAGAGGCTTCCTGAAGATTATCAGTCTATTAAAATTAATATCAATATTAGGGAGCTGTTTGCGTTTCTCCGCATCACTGTCACTGTGGTGAAGCCGTCGACAGTCTTGGCCACCATGGCTTATCGTGCAGCAGAAGTGCAGGGCGTATTTCCCGACATGCCCACATTAACGACATACTCCGTCGAGCTCTTGTCACCGCCGGAGTACCAGCTCATCTTGAACCGAATGGCTTGGTACGCGACGATGGGAAGAGACCATACGGTATATCCTTATTACCTTGGAAGATGGGCAGGCCTCTGGTATGGGACGCGACATGCGTCGACACCCTTGCGCCATCACATCTTCCAAGTACAGCTGAATCGGCTGGCGCTGCTGCTGCATCAGCGCAGACCCTCAAACGGCGCAAATACGGAAACCTATCTAGTAATTACGTTTTTGAGCCGTTTGGGGTCGAAACGCTGGGGCCATGGGGCCCTAGTGCACGCGCTCTTTACAAAGAAATCGCCAAAAGACTGATCGACACTTCCCGTGACCAGAGGGCTGGTTTATATTTCGCAGAAAGATTAAGCATTGCTATTCAACGTGGCAATGCTGCCAGCCTTCTGGGCACGCTACCAGCTGACAGCGTTGCGGAGGAATTTCTTGACGCGTCGTAGTCAATTTCCCTTTTTTTATTGATTTATTTTTTCTTTTGTTATCATTAATTATTTAGTTTTTATAGTATAGCTTAGGATAGTTTAGTTATATAAGTAGATTTATTTTGTTTGTGTATATGATAAATATCTTATAATTTATTTATAGCATACTGTTTGTTTTCCTATTTAATAATAATAATAATAATAATCTGGCAACACCTTAAAGTCAACAACACAATTTTCTTGCATATTTTTATTTTAATTTATATTACAGTTTTACAATACAATTTATAAATTTATTTATCAACAAGAAGTAAGAATACCGAATAAATATACGGATTTACATATAAAAGCCATTAAAATTTAAGAAATAATATTAGATAAATACAGTGAAGATGACACTATATGTCAAAACAAACATTACAAACAAAAACAAATATAAAAGCAAGAAAAGTTGGTATAAATGTTGACCAGAGCTAGAAAAGCAGCTGCAGCACGCTTAACACCTCCGGACTCGTCGCTCAGCTCCGCCTCACAGCCGCCGGCACCAGCAGCAGCATCGCCGGTGAGTGTTGAGGCGTCGAGCGCATCTAGCGACGAGTTTTTCTCCCCGCCGTCGTCGCCACCACCTGTCCGCCGGCGAGGGAGAGGCCGGCCACCGAATGGCTTAGGACCCCGAGGCTCATCGGTCTCGAACAGGGCCCCCGCTACCGGTGGTGATGTGCACCGCATGAGGTGGACTAGATCCATGAATGAGAATGTCATGCGGGCATATTATGTGGCTACAGAGGGGGGTACCAACCTTACGGCGTACCGTGATCGCATGCTGCCTCTGTTTCAGGACTTGGAACCGGCCGTCAACGTTTCGGCGCAGCGACTGTCGGATCAAGTGCGCGCAATCCAGCGCTGTCGTTTGCTGGATGACGATGCACTTGAGAGGCTACGCTCAGGCTTGCAAGGTAACCCTCCCATTCCTCCTTCCACACGTGAATGTGTAACGGCAGTGACAATTGACACACTAAGGCAACAAAGTGTTGAAGAAGTGAATGGTGAGGATATACAAGTAAGTGCCCAGTACATGGATAATGTAAGGAGTACTTTGGAATGTGCCATCAGGGAATATCGTTACGAGGCCTTAGTAAATAGGCCTCGTCTGCCGCGTTTGCCCACGCATAAGAAAAATTTGGCGCTGGTGTGTGCCCTGGATTCACTATTGTCTACATACCTAGACAATAGTGAAAATCTCAGTGATACACACTCAATTCTGTACTGTGCGGCTGTAGCGGCATGTCGAATAGCCAATGTCAACATACAAAGCAACATTGATATGGCTACCCGAAATAATGCTGTGCCGGCTTGGCAGTGCAGGATTGAGCGTCGTATCGCTGAGTCTAGGGCACTCATTGGCAAGCTGATCTGCTTCAGGTCGGGCAATACTCGCCCGAGAGTGATGCGTTTTGTGACCCGCGCCTTTGCAGGAACGGGTATTAGGCCACGAGAATACGCGTCGCGGGTCACAGAACGCATCGACTTCCTGAAGCAGAAGATTTATGCGTGGGCAAATCGTATCAAACGCTATAAAAAACGTATAGGCAGATATTCCCAGAATCGCACATTCCAAAAGGATGAAAGGTGGGTGTATAGAAATTGGGAGCGTCCCGGTCTAGGTGTGGATGATGGGAGTCTACCAGATAATGAAACTACAAATACGTTCTGGAGTAGCATCTGGTCGACCCCCGTTAGCCACACGGAAGATGGTTGGTTTAGGGATGTTGAGCGATCATGTGCGACAATCCCTAATATGGATGCCGTAGCTATTACAGCTACAGATGTTAGTTGTGCAGTCCGTCCGTTACCAAACTGGAAAGCGGCAGGTCCGGACGGATTGCACAACTTTTGGTTGAAGTGGCTGCGTAGTGCACATGCTCGTTTGGCGTCCCAATTCCAATCATCTCTAGAATCAGGAACGCTTCCAATTTTCTTAACAACTGGCATTACCCACCTGCTTTTTAAAACAGGAAGTACCACGGACCCAAAAAATTATAGACCTATAACCTGCCTACCGACGGTCTATAAACTTTTTACATCCATTTTGAGAACTAAACTGGCCAAACATATATATACTAATAAAATCATGTCCAGTTCTCAAAATGGATGTAAAAGTGGGTCGCGTGGTACTAAAGAGCTACTCCTTATAGACATGACCATTAGCCAACAGGTTCGCCGTAGCCGAAAGGATCTAGCGACATGCTGGATAGATTATAAGAAGGCCTACGACTCTGTGCCACATACATGGCTCTTGAGAGTGCTAGAGTTGTACAAAGTTGATTCAACTCTATGCACTTTCCTGAAGACGTGTATGGGGCAGTGGAGTACGGTTCTTCGCTATCCAGGGTGTCGACGGACTCTCGGATGCGGCGATCCTATTAAGATTCAACGAGGGATCTTCCAAGGTGACAGTTTGAGTCCCTTGTGGTTTTATCTAGCACTGAATCCTCTTAGCACTTTGCTCGAGAATTCAGGGCTAGGCTATCGGTTGCACAGCAGAGGTCAAGTAATATCTCACCTTCTTTTCATGGATGACTTAAAACTATTTGCCTCCACTGACCTCCAGTTGACAGAGTTAATAAAGGTAACTGAAAACTTTAGTAAGTCTATCAAGATGGAGTTCGGTGTAGATAAATGTGCGGTCTTGCATGTAAAGAAGGGCAGGGTTGTGGAATCTGATGGTATAGAACTTTCAGATTTCACACAACTTAGATCTCTCTCTGCAACCGAAACCTACAAATATCTAGGTATGTCGCAGGCACTAGGTATTGCTGAGACTGGCATGAAACAGGCGTTGCAGGAGCGCTTCTTTGGCCGTTTGAGAAAAATCTTAAATAGTTTTTTATCAGGCGGCAACAGGGTGCGCGCCTGTAACGGTTGGGCCATGCCAGTCTTAATGTACTCCTTCGGCATACTTAGGTGGACTCAAACAGAACTTGATGCCTTGGATAGAAAAGTCCGTTGTCTGCTGACTACATACCGGATGCATCACCCGCGGTCATCAGTAATGAGATTGTACATCCCGCGGAAGTGCGGGGGTCGCGGCTTCTTAAGTGCCAAGACCCTCCATAACCGCGAGGTGTGCAATCTCAGGGAATATTTTCTCAGCACTGACGCGGGTGTCCACCGTGATGTGGTCACTGTGGACAACGGGCTTACCCCGCTGAGTCTGGCTAAGGAGAACTGGCGCAAACCTGCCGTACTTGGTGTTGAGGAGCGCAAGGAGGTATGGAAAGGTAAAGAGCTGCATGGACGTTTTTATCGGGCCCTGCATGGACCCGATGTAGACTTACCAGCTTCTGTGTCCTGGCTACGTTTTGGCGATCTTTTCGCCGAAACAGAAGGTTTTGTCTTTGCGATTATGGACGAGGTTGTCATGACGAATAACTACCGGAAGTATATCCTGAGGGATGGGACGGTTGACATATGTCGGGCATGTCACCAGCCTGGTGAATCTCTCAGACATATAGTATCTGGTTGTTCTCGTCTTGCCAACGGCGAGTATTTGCATAGACACAACCAAGTGGCCAGGATTGTCCACCAGCAACTTGCCTTAAAGTACCAACTTGTCGACTCTGAAATACCGTACTACAGGTATGTGCCCGACCCAGTTCTTGAAAATGGTCGTGCCACCATGTATTGGGATCGATCTATCATTACTGATAGAACTATTGTGGCTAACAAGCCAGACATAGTAGTGATAGATCGATCTAAGCGCCTTGCAATGATCATCGATGTCACCATTCCACATGACGAGAATCTCGTGAAAGCCGAGAAAGATAAACAAATAAAATATTTGGATTTGGCTCACGAGATTGTCGACATGTGGGATGTGGACTCGGCGATCATTGTACCGATAGTCGTGTCAGTTAATGGTCTCATTGCCAAGAGCCTCGATCACCACCTCAAGAGGCTCGCGTTAGACGGCTGGATTAAGTCCTCTATACAGAAGGCAGTATTGCTGGCCACGGCTCGTATCGTCAGGAGGTTCCTCTCTCTGGAGCCCTAACCACCGGTAGCTTGGTCCCTGCACCCGATACCGGTGAGCCCCGTAATTTTATTTTATATTTTTATATTTGTTTTTTCTAAATAACATAGAAATGTAAAATATTATTATGAGAAAAGGTTGAAATAAAGAGAATAATAATAATACTGGACTCGGCGATCATTGTACCGATAGTCGTGTCAGTTAATGGTCTCATTGCCAAGAGCCTCGATCGCCACCTCAAGAGGCTCGCGTTAGACGGTTGGATTAAGTCCTCTATACAGAAGGCAGTATTGCTGGCCACGGCTCGTATCGTCAGGAGGTTCCTCTCTCTGGAGCCCTAACTACCGGTAACTTGGTCCCTGAACCCGATACCGGTGAGCCCCGTAATTTTATTTTAAATTTTTATATTATTTTCTCTAAATCACATAAAAATGTAAAATATAATTTATGAGAGAATGTTTCAATAAAGAAAATAATAATAATATTCTACCACATACACACATCACCATCTAGTCCCAAACTAAGCAGAGCTTGTACTATGGGTACTAGATAATGGATATACATACTTATATACTTTTTTTTGTAAATACATACATATAATACATAATATCTATATCATATCTTTCATATTAACATGAAATAAAAGATAGCTCAGTTCCAGTAAAAAAAATATCAATATTGCGATATCAAAGACTCTTTGTAAAACAAACGCCGAAATCGTCACAATTCTCAAGGATTTACCAACAAGACCAACGCTAGTTAAAAGAAATCTAAAAAGAATTTTCGGCACACCAACCAAATTTCTTTATCTTGCGAAGGACAATTGCGGTACTGAGAAGGCTGTAAATGAAGAATATAAATAACAAGGATTCCTTTGTCGCCTAACCAAAATTAGGGTACAAGGTGTAAACCTTGATTTTATTCCCATCAAACAATACCTAAGTTTTCTATTCACGCAGTTTCTGGAGTCACATAAGTTCGCAAACGTTCTCGAAAAGATATTTGGAAGTTTTGGAAGCCGTTCAGTAAAAGAATCTAGGGCGAAAATGGTGACTAAGAATTTGTAGCCGGAAGAATTTCTAGCTGTTTAATTATTCATTTGACTGCGTAAATTATTACTCAGTATAGTTTTGCAGTTACTCCAACTTCGTAATAGGTTTGGGAAAAGATTGATTTTCTTAAAAATAAGTAGGTTCGTACGTTGGGCTTTATTTTGTTCGGGACTTATTTTTGACTTAGGATTTGTTCACGTATTTTTGGAGAAATGTCTTTCTTTGGGATTAATATCGCAACAATAACTTATATATATATCCAATTATAGGGTCTTCATCATCGTCCAAGCGTTATCTTGGTTGCATCCAAGACTTACATGCCTTGGAGCCGTGGGTCTGTACGGTCCCATACGAGTTTATTAGAGGCGACTAATAGCTGGAACCTACGGTTTAACATGCTCTCAGAGGCACGGGGCAAGCTACATAACAATTTAATATGCACATAACGCCAAAAAGACATTGGTGCGCGATATGAATTCGAACCCGAAACACTCTGCAGGGCAGTCTGTTGGTATCTCAACTAGGCTATCTTTTTTGTGTATATTGGCAGTATATTGCATTTACACCTGAAGAATATGAGAGAAGAACACTAAATATTTCTATATTGCCCACGGTACTTCAACATTCATAGCATAACTTCACGCCTTTTATCCACGAAGGGGTAGGCCTCTGCCTACCCTTTGTTTAACACACCTACACTTCGCCAGTTATGTTTCGGTCTCAATGTAATAGGGGGCGAACCTATTGTTATTCGAAAAGTCAGAGGTGTGTGCCCGGGGTACCTAGGGATCGATCCCGAAACCATCGTCTCGGCAGTCCGTTACTTACACCACTGGGCTATCTATCTAGCTAGCTGTATTCAACATTCAATAAAATCTTTTAGTATAATATTTCCCTTGAAGTAAACGGTAACTACAGGTGTAAGGAAAAAGAAAAAAAAATTACATCATAAGACAATAATTATCACCACAGGAGCATAAGACGAATTTTAATATTTTTATAACAAAGCCAACGAGCTCCTTCTTAAAACAAAAGATAATTAATTTGTCATCACACAGACTTTTATTAATTACCTCAATGAACACATAATCAATTTACCTCAAAAATGGGGAAGTTTTATCCTAATTAATTAAGAAAATAATATAGATAATAATTTTATAATGAGGCAGACGGAAGCTTAACGGAAGAGCATCATTTGTTATTTACTATGAGAGCGTAGCTTGGGTATGATATTTTTCACAGCATTTTATTTTTAAGATGGTCTGATTAATAAAGTTATCAACAGCCGTTGTATTTTTAGTTTGCAGCCCGTTTCAAAAAACAAAGTTATTAAAAAATACTTGCACAATTAGGTTTGCAAACACATTTTAATGTTTGTATTTCGGGTTTTAATTCAAGAAGAATATTGCTAATTTCTATTTTATAAAAATGACTGAAGATTCCGATATCAGACGTTAGAATAACTTGTAGGTAAGTAGTAACTTAAACACAAAAACAATACAAAGGTACAAAAATTGAATTGAGAGACAATTTTAACTTTACAGTTCATAAAACGATCTTCTATTTATAGTAGACGTCAAGATGGCATTACCCTACCAGGTCTTTCTAATATTATGTGAATAGGATATAGAACAATATTTCTACTATTTTATACTACCTTCATTGTAAAATACTACATCATAAAATTTCATAGTATTGTAGGTATTCATTCCTGGTATATCCATCTCTATTTGTTGCAATCGCAACAAAATTTTGAAGAAGAAGATATCATACATTTCAAACTAAAATAAACATAATGATGTTCCAAGATAAATAGACGATTAATTGAAAATTCAGAGATATTCTGTCCTTCGTTGTTAAGTATTTCTACCTCTCTGAAGGAGTAGCCAGGAAGATCTCAATCGAGAGAATTATTGTGAACCAATACATACAATATTAAACGCCACGAGAAGGGTCCAATATTAGTACGTCTATTATTGTCTGTTGCCAATTAAGTTTTGCTTCTCTCCTTTCGTCCGACCATGATAATACTTGGCAACAGTAAGCACAGAAGAGCTGCAATTTAGTATGGTTATACATTTCGACTAACCTCAAGAAGTTGTGATTTTTTTTGTCTAGTTCCAATACCTACACGTTAAACGAAAATAATCTTATTTTTCCTCCATTACACTGTGCGGTGTATTGTCACAGGACACATCATGTAATAAGTATGACAATTTTGCTTTAATATTTCGTTTGTTTAAAATAATTAGGTTCAGAAATTGGAATTTAACATCAGGCATATACTTTATCGACTTTTTATGCAAATGATAAAATGAAAGAAGTGCGTGGCCACTTACCTCAATTGTAAATAATAAAGCTTCGCATTTTCTATTGTGTGTTGTTACTAGTGTTCTTTATTTGGTCATCTGCAAGGGGGCCAATTCTGCTAATTTTATATGACATTGATATCATATTTTGAATGGATTTAAAAGCGGTATTCTGTTAACCTTATGTCATTATCGTATAATTTAAAATAAACAGTTCGTCGTTGACACATACGATCTTGTTACAATTTCATTCAAATATCATATAATTTAGAAGAATACGCTTTTTGTGACGTAAGTATGACACTGACATCATATCGCGACTATATTTATTTAGCGGAATTGGGCCCCAGATACAATCACTCACACACACGCAATCGTTTTATAAAAGTCAATTGCCACTTCAAAGCACTGGAAATAAAATATCTGACTTATATTTTCTATCAACTACACCACTAAAGCCACTAGAATCTGACTGTTAGTCAAGCAAATCATGGTTTAAAAATGGCCTATATAGCCAACAACTGTCACGATTTTAGCAGAAATTCACCAAATACCAAGTGAACTGCAAAAACCGCTAATTATTTGCACAAAAAATATATATTCAAACAAAAAACCGATAAAATGAATTCAAAGATCAAAATGAAAACGGTGCCGATTCTGGTATGTTTCATCGGGAACAGCGGATGTATCGTGACTGGGTCTGCTTTTTATCTGTTCAAACAATAAAATTGAAATTTGAGGGACCTCTTTACTTATGAGAAGTCAGTGTAGGCCCGTTTATTTAACTTTTTGCTTTTAAAGTTATTATGAGATTCTCTGGAGCGTAGTTCCTATGTTCTGATAAGTATAACATTTAAACGACTGGCACGTTGATGTACCAGTTAGTGACTTAGATCCAAGTCTGTAGGTTTGATTCTCACACAAGACTAACCTTTATACTTTTTTGTGGTTTAGAAGTAAGTTTGTTTCTCCGAACACACGGCCAGTAAGGAGCGCTTAGGGGTGCTTTTCAAAATGTATGGATATTATTCTCGACTACAAACGATTCAATTACGATCAATTTGTGCGTGCGTTAGGACTAGGCTCCCTGGTTAGCCTATACAACTTCTACCCATTTTGAGTTTAGATAATCGTGTGTGGTTTGTCCATAGATATGGTTTTAATAAATAACTGTGTACATTAAGCAGAGGAAATGATAGCCTAGTGGAGATACCATCAGACTGCCATTGGTGCGCGTTCGTGGATTCAAACCCGATACCAGCTCTGTATCGGGTTTGAATCCACGACGCGCACCAATGACTTTTCGAAGTTATATGCGGATTGAATTGTAAATTATCGCTTGCCCCGTGCCTCGGAGAGAACGTTAAGCCATCGCTCCCGGCTGTCATAAAGATCTTTGACAGTCAGCATCTATGAATGAACTGACACTAGTCTATACCATGGAATATACATAGCTAACCCTTTGGGTTGCGGCGGTCGGACAGTCAGTCATTCTGTGGAAAAGCTAATATTTAGTGAACTCCGGTTAGACTAGAAAGTGGACCCCGGGTGCTACCCAGGATAACGCTAGGAGCATAATGATGAATTTTATACATTAAGCACATCGAATTTGTGACACGCGTCCCGCCAAACTATGCAACTCTACAAGCTCACATGCACTACAAATGTTCAATATAAAGCCTCACATAGCTCACGAACTCTCCGGGATTCTTTAATGAAACGGGAGACTTTAATGAAAGATTTTTTATTCCAGTTCCAGGTTAGTAGTAATGCAACGGAACAACAGACTGTGAACTAAATTTGACTGTGCTGCTGATGGCATATTGGTAATGTATCTGTTTATTAAATGTTTTGTTAAGTCCTCCACAAATTTAAATTTTTTGCTAGGGCGAAAGTTGTCTTGATAAATACAAATTGCCAAAAATTTTTGAAAGTAAACTTTTTGTAAGGTTTACTCGACTACGTTTTTATTGACTTTACTGATTTCATTAAATGGCAATAAGCATTAATAGACATAACAGAGCTATTAATTACTATGACCAAAACCAAGCCAAGCAAAAAGCACCTACCCACCCTTATCCACACGAAGACCCACATATCTCTGCTCTTTTCCGCGTCAATGGAACAGAAAGCCTAGAAGATTGAACTCACATCAATTGACGTAGTGTAAAGGTAAGACAACACAAATCACTGCGATTCATCCTAATTATACCAAGCTTTATACATAGGTACAATAGGACGTAATCGAGCAGACGGATCGCCTGCCGGTTCCGCCGTCCATAGACACCCGTAATACCAGAGGAGTCAAGAATGCGTTACTGGCCTGGATGAAGCAAGTAACTTCCTTCCCATAGCTCTACTTTATTTATAACTATAATTTTGGCTTCGACCGCATAAAGGCCAATTATTGGCCAAATGAAAACCCAAGTGCTTTTCTGATGTATAAGACATATTACTGCATATTTTTATTAAAATTCATCCAGTTGTTTTGCGTAAAACAGTAACAGACATCCACACATCCGACCTTCTTCACCAACTTCCCAAGATAATAATTATTCTAATTATACTAACTGTTCTTTTATAATTCTATGAACCGTCTCCGAGCCTTTTAGAGAGAATTTAGGTTTGAATTAATCTTGCCTCTTTAATAAAACAATATTTTATGCCTCTAGCTTTCTACAGCAACTTTTGAATAAAAAATATAAGACGAACAAGAATTCAATTAACGTATCTAAATGGTGTTCCACTAAATCATACTGTTCTTAAAATTGACAAATTGTGTTTATTTATGTACAAAACTTTGTAAACTTTAATGAAAATAAATTTGATAAAAGAGAGGAAAATTTATTACTTCTTACAACAAAAATGAACTACGTATTCTATACAACAATAAGAGGGAGAACAATTTGTAAGTCAACGAAAATTTTTAATTGCCTATACAAAATTGACCTTAAATAATATGTCTAGCACGGCCTTTCGCCCGAGACTTGTTCAACATTTTGTATATCCACATCTTGCAAGGAGAGTTCTAAGTAATAAAAAATATGTGTCTAAGCATAAAATGGGCATCATCGATCTAACAGCTAATCAAAATGTTTACCTCATACGTAAATGTGTGCAGGAACTTATAAATTCGTCCTCAAAAATGGCATTCTTCTAACGTTATCTCAGTTGCAATTCGGGGTCCGCCTACTAATCTAATCGGATTTGACTGAATTTTTGTTTTTCCACAGAGCTACTTCCATAACCCAAAGGGATAGCGAGCCCTTCCAGAGGATTCCATGGTTTATAATAATTATAAGTGTTCCCCATAAGTGTGAGGTAATGTATATAGTGTATAAGTACAATATAAAGTTCTATAGCAACAATTCAAATTCGAATAAAAAATCCAATAATGCAGACAAGCCCGCGAAACGAAACGTATCATATATTTCTGAAATCATAACCCTCTGTAGAATAATAAAAACTAGAAAGAGTTACATTCGCCTCAATGTTTTACGTGAATTAAAAGTAAAGATCCAGAACATCTTATTTACATTTCTGAAAATAAAAATAGAGAAGCTCAACTTATTTTTTACCCTTCGCTTTCATAAAAATAAATTTCGGCACGGTTCAAAAGATGTCTTATTGGAAGGAAAATAAAAAAGCGAGAACAACTAATTTAAACGAGTGAATCAAATTTATTTACTTTTAATTACTGGAACTCAGAAGTTTAGCACCTTCCTTCAGGCTGCATAAAGCTGACGTCACACTTACTTATAGCTATACTAAGAGATGATAACAACTTTTGTCACTATGTCAAATAGCCAGAAATAGTTTGTGTCGTTGATATGTCGGGCACGCAGAGGGTACGTGCAAATAATCGAATTGGTGATACGACTTTGGATAATTTGGACATGAACCTAGGCTAACCGGCGTATGGGCGAGCGAAATGAACACAACAATAGTTTATGCTATACCACAAGGAAGCATATTAGGTCCCTTACTCTTTCTTAATTATATTAATGTCACCTATAATATTATTTGCAGACGATAGTACGGCTGTATTTACTCCAACAGATATTGAAAGTTACGAAAAAGAGATAAATGACACACTCAAAAATATCATAGACTTGTAACAATCTAGTAATTAATCTGGACAAAACAAAAATAGTTCATTATTCTCAGAATAAATCACCGAAACACTCTGCAGGGCAGTCTGTTGGTATCTCAACTAGGCTATCTTTTTTGTGTATATTGGCAGTATATTGCATTTACACCTGAAGAATATGAGAGAAGAACACTAAATATTTCTATATTGCCCACGGTACTTCAACATTCATAGCATAACTTCACGCCTTTTATCCACGAAGGGGTAGGCCTCTGCCTACCCTTTGTTTAACACACCTACACTTCGCCAGTTATGTTTCGGTCTCAATGTAATAGGGGGCGAACCTATTGTTATTCGAAAAGTCAGAGGTGTGTGCCCGGGGTACCTAGGGATCGATCCCGAAACCATCGTCTCGGCAGTCCGTTACTTACACCACTGGGCTATCTATCTAGCTAGCTGTATTCAACATTCAATAAAATCTTTTAGTATAATATTTCCCTTGAAGTAAACGGTAACTACAGGTGTAAGGAAAAAGAAAAAAAAATTACATCATAAGTCAATAATTATCACCACAGGAGCATAAGACGAATTTTAATATTTTTATAACAAAGCCAACGAGCTCCTTCTTAAAACAAAAGATAATTAATTTGTCATCACACAGACTTTTATTAATTACCTCAATGAACACAGAATCAATTTACCTCAAAAATGGGGAAGTTTTATCCTAATTAATTAAGAAAATAATATAGATAATAATTTTATAATGAGGCAGACGGAAGCTTAATGGAAGAGCATCATTTGTTATTTACTATGAGAGCGTAGCTTGGATATGATATTTTTCACAGCATTTTATTTTTAAGATGGTCTGATTAATAAAGTTATCAACAGCCGTTGTATTTTTAGTTTGCAGCCCGTTTCAAAAAACAAAGTTATTAAAAAATACTTGCACAATTAGGTTTGCAAACACATTTTAATGTTTGTATTTCGGGTTTTAATTCAAGAAGAATATTGCTAATTTCTATTTTATAAAAATGACTGAAGATTCCGATATCAGGCGTTAGAATAACTTGTAGGTAAGTAGTAACTTAAACACAAAAACAATACAAAGGTACAAAAATTGAATTGAGAGACAATTTTAACTTTGCAGTTCATAAAACGATCTTCTATTTATAGTAGACGTCAAGATGGCATTACCCTACCAGGTCTTTCTAATATTATGTGAATAGGATATAGAACAATATTTCTACTATTTTATACTACCTTCATTGTAAAATACTACATCATAAAATTTCATAGTATTGTAGGTATTCATTCCTGGTATATCCATCTCTATTTGTTGCAATCGCAACAAAATTTTGAAGAAGAAGATATCATACATTTCAAACTAAAATAAACATAATGATGTTCCAAGATAAATAGACGATGAGAATAACCCTTTTAATCAACTTTCAATATTCCAATAGCCGTAATGTTCTAGCAATGTTCATACATTTATTTTATGACTATTTACTTTTATTTATAAGTTAATTTATAGGGATATAATAATAAAACATAATTTTGTATCTGAAGCTTAATCTAATCTAATCTAACCTAATCTAATACAAAAAAACATAAAACAAATCTAAAAGTGAAAATATTTACAAGGTTTAGGCGTCGTAAAATGCCTCCGCATCAATGTCATCGGGTAACGTGCCCAGAAGGCTGGCAGCATTGCCACGCTGGATGGCAATGCTGATTCTTTGAGCAAAGAATAAACCAGCCTTCTGGTCACGTGAGACGTCGATTAATCGTTTAGAAATTTCCCGGAATAGAGAATGAGCACTCGGACCCCATGAGCCTAGCGTTTCCACCCCAAACGGCTCAAACACGTAATTACTCACTAAATTACAGTATTTGCGCCGTTTGAGGGTTTCCGCAGTTGCAGCAGCAGCGCCGGCGTGGCCTCCCGTGCTTGGAACATGTGATGGCGCGAGGGTGTCTACGCAGGTTGCGTCCCACACCAAAGGCCTACCCATTTTCCAAGGCAACAATGACATACCATCAGGTCTCTTACCGTCGTCACGTACCAAACCATTTGGATCAAGTACAGCTGGTACGCCAGACGCGACAAGAGCACGACGGATTATGTCATTTAGATGGGCATGACGAGGAATTCTACCAGCGCTTCTGCTGCAAGATAGCCCATGGTGTCCGAGGCTATCGACGTCTTCTCCACAATGACATCGATGCGGAGAAACACACGGAGCACCTAAACGCAGACAGGTGGCAATACGGAATGTCTCATCGTCCAACATGGTTCCTGTGTTAGACGATGGTAGTGCCTGAAGCCATAGACCGGATTCCCACTCTCCCACAGCCAGCATGCTCTGTAACATTAAGAGATGTATCCAAAAGGCTTTTTCTTACTATGTTACAAAGCGGCGCGTCCCACTGTCTTTGGGAGAATAGGTTGGTAGGCAAATCAGTGCTTGGACACGCCATTTTCGAAGCGTTTATAGCTTCTGTTTTGCACAACACTTCTGAGTTAACTAGTGTAGGTAATAAAATTTTCCTAGTTAACTCTTCCGTGCTGTGGACCGAAGATAGAAACGCCGGTAAACTAACACTAGAAATTTTGCGTATACCGAGCCCACCTAGACGTATGGGCAAAGACGCTTGTAGCCAGGCTCGGTCGTTCAAATCCACATTTAATATTCTCTTTAAAGTAATTTGGATAATTTTGTCGATTTGTTCTTAAAGTGATTTGTTTTTCCAAAGTTGGGAAGATCTCAAGGCATGTGTGAATTCTGGGACGAAAAGACAATATCGAATAATGGTATAAGCCGAATGAATATTAATTTTGAATAAGCGATCAGAAATTTCACAAAAATTTTGTATTTTTTCCTCTAAGAAAGAATCGAAAGATTCTTCAAATACTGGAGAACCCAGGAGGCGGAGAGAAGTCTTATCAACAATTTTTAAGTTTGATGCCAAATTATTAAATTTTGATATTATTGAATGTTTTTTTGTGGAGTCTGTTGTATTTACAAACAGCTCACATTTACTATAATTTAGTTCCAAACCAATAGAAGCGAATTTATTTTTAAGATAAGTCAAATCTTGCAATACTATGTCTACTTCGCCCCCCAGGGTCCCGTCGTCCAAAAACCATACATTAAATTTAGAATTTATTTGTCGAATAATGGGTTGTATAGCTAAACTAAAAATGACTGGTCCAAGAGCGTCACCTTGTTGGCATCCAACTGCAGATTCCAAAAGATTGTCCTGATATAGTAATTTTGTGGGATACCTGTAACATTGCCAAAGAAATTTAAAAATTTTGGGGGTTTCTAATTTTGCTTGTGTCAACAAGATGTCCCTTATTCACTGAATTGAAGGCGTTTTTCAAGTCAACCTTCAAAATGACCTCTCCATCACCACTTCCAAGGAACGTGGAAAGGGCATGTATAGCAGCCTCACAACCCCCTTTGGAACCAAAACCTAGCTGTAGGGGTTGGAATTTTTCTGATAGCTCCCTGCTGTAAAATTTACAGCATATCTTGGCTGCTATACGCCGATATGTGCAACCTACGGCAATGGGACGAATACCACCATCCCTCTTGTTAAGGACACATAGATTCGCCCCATACAAGATGTCAATGATGGCATCGTCCACATTACCGGAGAGCATCATATTGACTAGCGCAGTCAACTCCTTCAAGAGTGTATCGCCAGCCACCCCAGCACTTGCACACACAAGATCTTTAAGATGCTGTGGTGTCAAGGCATCAAGGCCACCTGCCGAGCCACTCCGGAAGGAGCAAACTGCTGCTAACACGTCCTTGGCCGTGGTGATCAGGTGTTCTGATTCACTGTCGGGTGCTTCAGGAAAGGAGAGATCATTAATGGGCGCTGGATGCTTGCTCTTCAGACCCGCAAGCGTCTCTGGAGAGCAAGGCGCCACCACATCACTACTGAATAATAGTCTAGACGCGCCCCGTATGTCACCATCCCTTTATTTGGATTCCACATATTGATAGAGTGATTTATGCTTGTATAACGTGAATTTAGGGTCTAAAGTATTGGCCGAAATTTGACAATCATACTTAATTTGGGATGTTAATGAATTTTGGGCTGCCTGATTTTTATCAATATGTAAAATCCTATAAGGGAATGTCAATAATTGCTCCCAGGCCGTTTTGGAATTCTCCCTTACGACAAGACCTATGCATTCAGCCAATTTTTTTGACACTGATGGTCTTGCCCCACGGGGAATTCTTTTAATAATCGGAACCGAATGTTTTAATTTAGATAAAATTTGCCAAAAAGGAATTTGGTGGGTGTCTCCTGATCCAGATTGTGAAAGTATTGAAGGGCCTGGAAGTACATTCTGGGATTTATGTACTTTACCAAAATGCACTTTCAGGCCCCGCTTACCTTTGAAAAAGCTATAGACGATTAATTGAAAATTCAGAGATATTCTGTCCTTCGTCGTTAAGTATTTCTACCTCTCTGAAGGAGTAGCCAGGAAGATCTCAATCGAGAGAATTATTGTGAACCAATACATACAATATTAAACGCCACGAGAAGGGTCCAATAATAGTACGTCTATTATTGTCTGTTGCCAATTAAGTTTTGCTTCTCTCCTTTCGTCCGACCATGATAATACTTGGCAACAGTAAGCACAGAAGAGCTGAAATTTAGTATGGTTATACATTTCGACTAACCTCAAGAAGTTGTGATTTTTTTTGTCTAGTTCCAATACCTACACGTTAAACGAAAATAATCTTATTTTTCCTCCATTACACTGTGCGGTGTATTGTCACAGGACACATCATGTAATAAGTATGACAATTTTGCTTTAATATTTCGTTTATTTAAAATAATTAGGTTCAGAAATTGGAATTTAACATCAGGCATATACTTTATCGACTTTTTATGCAAATGATAAAATGAAAGAAGTGCGTGGCCACTTACCTCAATTGTAAATAATAAAGCTTCGCATTTTCTATTGTGTGTTGTTACTAGTGTTCTTTATTTGGTCATCTGCAAGGGGGCCAATTCTGCTAATTTTATATGACATTGATATCATATTTTGAATGGATTTAAAAGCGGTATTCTGTTAACCTTATGTCATTATCATATAATTTAAAATAAACAGTTCGTCGTTGACACATACGATCTTGTTACAATTTCATTCAAATATCATATAATTTAGAAGAATACGCTTTTTGTGACGTAAGTATGACACTGACATCATATCGCGACTATATTTATTTAGCGGAATTGGGCCCCAGATCCAATCACTCACACACACGCAATCGTTTTATAAAAGTCAATTGCCACTTCAAAGCACTGGAAATAAAATATCTGACTTATATTTTCTATCAACTACACCACTAAAGCCACTAGAATCTGACTGTTAGTCAAGCAAATCATGGTTTAAAAATGGCCTATATAGCCAACAACTGTCACGATTTTAGCAGAAATTCACCAAATACCAAGTGAACTGCAAAAACCGTTAATTATTTGCACAAAAAATATATATTCAAACAAAAAACCGATAAAATGAATTCAAAGATCAAAATGAAAACGGTGCCGATTCTGGTATGTTTCATCGGGAACAGCGGATGTATCGTGACTGGGTCTGCTTTTTATCTGTTCAAACAATAAAATTGAAATTTGAGGGACCTCTTGACTTATGAGAAGTCAGTGTAGGCCCGTTTATTTAACTTTTTGCTTTTAAAGTTATTATGAGATTCTCTGGAGCGTAGTTCCTATGTTCTGATAAGTATAACATTTAAACGACTGGCACGTTGATGTACCAGTTAGTGACTTAGATCCAAGTCTGTAGGTTTGATTCTTACACAAGACTAACCTTTATACTTTTTTGTGGTTTAGAAGTAAGTTTGTTTCTCCGAACACACGGCCAGTAAGGAGCGCTTAGGGGTGCTTTTCAAAATGTATGGATATTATTCTCGACTACAAACGATTCAATTACGATCAATTTGTGCGTGCGTTAGGACTAGGCTCCCTGGTTAGCCTATACAACTTCTACCCATTTTGAGTTTAGATAATCGTGTGTGGTTTGTCCATAGATATGGTTTTAATAAATAACTGTGTACATTAAGCAGAGGAAATGATAGCCTAGTGGAGATACCATCAGACTGCCATTGGTGCGCGTTCGTGGATTCAAACCCGATACCAGCTCTGTATCGGGTTTGAATCCACGACGCGCACCAATGACTTTTCGAAGTTATATGCGGATTGAATTGTAAATTATCGCTTGCCCCGTGCCTCGGAGAGAACGTTAAGCCATCGCTCCCGGCTGTCATAAAGATCTTTGACAGTCAGCATCTATGAATGAACTGACACTAGTCTATACCATGGAATATACATAGCTAACCCTTTGGGTTGCGGCGGTCGGACAGTCAGTCATTCTGTGGAAAAGCTAATATTTAGTGAACTCCGGTTAGACTAGAAAGTGGACCCCGGGTGCTACCCAGGATAACGCTAGGAGCATAATGATGAATTTTATACATTAAGCACATCGAATTTGTGACACGCGTCCCGCCAAACTATGCAACTCTACAAGCTCACATGCACTACATATGTTCAATATAAAGCCTCACAGAGTTCACGAACCCTCCGGGAGCCATCGGACAACGGTGACGCGACACGTGCCATTGTAGCACACAATTACTTTTATACCAGCCAGGCAAACATTCCGCTAGTTCAGAATATATTCAAGCGACTTTAATGAAAGATTTTTTATTCCAGTTCCAGGTTAGTAGTAATGCAACGGAACAACAGACTGTGAACTAAATTTGACTGTGCTGCTGATGGCATATTGGTAATGTATCTGTTTATTAAATGTTTTGTTAAGTCCTCCACAAATTTAAATTTTTTGCTAGGGCGAAAGTTGTCTTGATAAATACAAATTGCCAAAAATTTTTGAAAGTAAACTTTTTGTAAGGTTTACTCGACTACGTTTCTATTGACTTTACTGATTTCATTAAATGGCAATAAGCATTAATAGACATAACAGAGCTTTTAATTACTATGACCAAAACCAAGCCAAGCAAAAAGCACCTACCCACCCTTATCCACACGAAGACCCACATATCTCTGCTCTTTTCCGCGTCAATGGAACAGAAAGCCTAGACGATTGAACTCACATCAATTGGCGTAGTGTAAAGGTAAGACAATACAAATCACTGCGATTCATCCTAATTATACCAAGCTTTATACATAGGTACAATAGGACGTAATCGAGCAGACGGATCGCCTGCCGGTTCCGCCGTCCATAGACACCCGTAATACCAGAGGAGTCAAGAATGCGTTACTGGCCTGGATGAAGCAAGTAACTTCCTTCCCATAGCTCTACTTTATTTATAACTATAATTTTGGCTTCGACCGCATAAAGGCCAATTATTGGCCAAATGAAAACCCAAGTGCTTTTCTGATGTATAAGACATATTACTGCATATTTTTATTAAAATTCATCCAGTTGTTTTGCGTAAAACAGTAACAGACATCCACACATCCGACCTTCTTCACCAACTGCCCAAGATCATAATTATCCTAATTATACTAACTGTTCTTTTATAATTCTATGAACCGTCTCCGAGCCTTTTAGAGAGAATTTAGGTTTGAATTAATCTTGCCTCTTTAATAAAACAATATTTTATGCCTCTAGCTTTCTACAGCAACTTTTGAATAAAAAATATAAGACGAACAAGAATTCAATTAACGTATCTAAATGGTGTTCTAAATCATACTGTTCTTAAAATTGACAAATTGTGTTTATTTATGTACAAAACTTTGTAAACTTTAATGAAAATAAATTTGATAAAAGAGAGGAAAATTTATTACTTCTTACAACAAAAATGAACTACGTATTCTATACAACAATAAGAGGGAGAACAATTTGTAAGTCAACGAAAATTTTTAATTGCCTATACAAAATTGACCTTAAATAATATGTCTAGCACGGTCTTTCGCCCGAGACTTGTTCAACATTTTGTATATCCACATCTTGCAAGGAGAGTTCTAAGTAATAAAAAATATGTGTCTAAGCATAAAATGGGCATCATCGATCTAACAGCTAATCAAAATGTTTACCTCATACGTAAATGTGTGCAGGAACTTATAAATTCGTTCTCAAAAATGGCATTCTTCTAACGTTATCTCAGTTGCAATTCGGGGTCCGCCTACTAATCTAATCGGATTTGACTGAATTTTAGTTTTTCCACAGAGCTACTTCCATAACCCAAAGGGATAGCGAGCCCTTCCAGAGGATTCCATGGTTTATAATAATTATAAGTGTTCCCCATAAGTGTGAGGTAATGTATATAGTGTATAAGTACAATATAAAGTTCTATAGCAACAATTCAAATTCGAATAAAAAATCCAATAATGCAGACAATCCCGCGAAACGAAACGTATCATATATTTCTGAAATCATAACCCTCTGTAGAATAATAAAAACTAGAAAGAGTTACATTCGCCTCAATGTTTTACGTGAATTAAAAGTAAAGATCCAGAACATCTTATTTACATTTCTGAAAATAAAAATAGAGAAGCTCAACTTATTTTTTACCCTTCGCTTTCATAAAAATAAATTTCGGCACGGTTCAAAAGATGTCTTATTGGAAGGAAAATAAAAAAGCGAGAACAACTAGTTTAAACGAGTGAATCAAATTTATTTACTTTTAATTACTGGAACTCAGAAGTTTAGCACCTTCCTTCAGGCTGCATAAAGCTGACGTCACACTTACTTATAGCTGTACTAAGAGATGATAACAACTTTTGTCACTATGTCAAATAGCCAGAAATAGTTTGTGTCGTTGATATGTCGGGCACGCAGAGGGTACGTGCAAATAATCGAATTGGTGATACGACTTTGGATAATTTGGACAAGAACCTAGGCTAACCGGCGTATGGGCGAGCGAAATGAACAGAACAATAGTTTATGCTATACCACAAGGAAGCATATTAGGTCCCTTACTCTTTCTTAATTATATTAATGTCACCTATAATATTATTTGCAGACGATAGTACGGCTGTATTTACTCCAACAGATATTAAAAGTTACGAAAAAGAGATAAATGACACACTCAAAAATATCATAGACTTGTAACAATCTAGTAATTAATCTGGACAAAACAAAAATAGTTCATTATTCTCAGAATAAATCACCAGTAATATTGAACATATAATATGTAAAAAATAGAAGAAACGGACTGCATTTAATTCCTTGGTCTTTGGAGCGACAAAAACATGTCTTGAAAAACGCAAATCGAAACTGTCTGTAAAAAAATATTGGTTGCCTGTAAAGTCGGTATACGGGCGAAAGTTTTACGTGACAACGACTTTGAGTGGTAAAATAATTTTAATGTGAATATTCATTCGTATAGTAAGAGGAAGGATGAAAGACGCGTGCCTTTCACTTTTTATGTCTGTCTCTCTCGCTCTTAGGCGGGACGCGTGCCTCTCACTCGCTCTCATTGTGAGCGCATAACGTGAGCGGAGCGTAACGCAGTTTCTTGAAGTGTCACCCGGCAAACCAATTTATAAGACGTTGTCACGTCAAAACTTACTCAGTTTTCCTTTGCATTGTATAAACTGTAAAAAACAGCAAGCCTTGCTGCAGTCTTAACTGCATACCATGCACACGTAAGATCCACACTGCGGTATGGCATAATATTTTGGAGAAATGCTACAGACAAAGAACTTGCCTTCAGAGCCCAAAAGAGATGCCTTAGAGCAGTCTGTGGCATTCGCATTCCAGACAGCTGTATGCTCCATTTTAAAAAGTTGGAAATTCTAACTATGCCTGCGTTAGATGTTTTTGAGGTGGCAACTTTTGTCAAAACAAATAAAACCATGTTCGGTAAACTTTGCGCGCGTAGACATATTGACAAAATCACAAATATGCAATCCAAAACAGCTCTTTTTTTCAAAAAAGTTTTTTTGGCATGTCGTCACGCATCTATAATAAGATACCAAAGAAAATAAGAGAAATTAATGAAATAAAAATCTTCAAAAAAACGTTAAAGGATTTCCTAGAAAGTAGACCTTATTATACAATCCAAGAATTTCTATTTGACTCTTTCGGAAATTGAGCTAATATTTCATTTTGCACTTCAATTAAACAAGAGAAATAATTAGGTACAATACCTAATTATTTCTCTTGTTTAATTGAAGTGCATGATTAATTTAATACATAATTTTTAAATTTCGTTTGTAAATGTATTATAATGACTAGACGATGTCTGCGGTTACACCCGCGTTATTTAAGGCTACTGCTCTGCTCCCGTCGCTCATAGCGTGATGTTATATAGCTTATAGCCTTCCTCGATAAATGGGCTATCTAACACTGAAAGAATTTTTCAAATCGGATCAGTAGTTCCTGAGATTAGCGCGTTCAACCAAACAAACAAACAATCAAACAAACAAACAAACTCTTCAGCTTTATATATTAGTATAAGATATTGGACGCCTTACACGGCTGAGCAGTGTGATTCTATATCCTTTATATGCTATTTAGCTGTAACAACACCCTGTAACCACTGTTTTCACAATAAAACATTTGATTGATTGATTGAACATTTGATTTCTCTACACACGTAGAGAAATTGCCCGAGCCGAATTCATAAATATTTACGACGATTAGCCTACTTCACGCTTCTGATATGTCGTGTAGTACCGGTACAGGGCATGGACTATGAAAATAGACCTTCGGAAAATGTGGAAGTGTTCGAAATATGTTCTGTCAAATACTTCGGATTAGTTGTTTAAAATTCACAACACATAATTCTTGGCAAGTATGAACAAAAAGCCAGAACTTATCCGGGCGATAAAACAGTGGAGAATGCCTATCTTGGCTATATTCTCCAGAACCAGTTTACTGCAGAACATCATGATGGACAAGAGCCTAGACTTATAGCTTTAGCCTCGGGATTAGATTTTTAGCATCATAAGATGAAGAATGCTGATGCCAGCTATCTAGATCTTAATGAGGACCAACTAGATAAGCTTGAGCGACTCCAAAACTTTTGTATACGGTTCATATTTGGTTTACGCAAATATGACCACGTTTCCGAATTTCGAAACAAGCTCAAATGGCTACCCATCCGCCTTCGCCGGAATACTCATATTCTCTGTCTCTTGTATAATATTCTGTTTAATCCTTCATATCCCTTATATCTCAAGAATAGATTTGTCTATCTGCATGACACACATTCTAAGTGCTCGAGATCATCGGAAAATCCTGTGCATTCTACTAAGTTCTTTGATAAATCTTTTACTGTCTTACTACGGAATTCAATATTCAAACTATAGATAGATCTGTAGATTTTAGATTCGTTTTTACGCTTTGACATAAGCTTCATACAAAATATGTCAAACACGAATTTCGAATCTCAAAATCCATGTAAAGATCGAATATTGAAAATGGCCGTTAGCTGTCAGATTGTGGAATGCACTACCGGAAACGATAAGACGTTCGAAATCATTGCCAATATTTAAAAATCTTGTAAAGAAACATTACTTGTCAGTATAATAAGTAACATTCCAGTGATATCTTCTATATTATAGTACATATTATATTATAATATATATTACATAATAATTATATATGTAGAGTAGATATATATGTATGTATGTATGTATATATGTGTGTATTTATTTATTTAAATATTTGTGATTTATTTCATATTATTCTCATATTTAATTTATGTAAGTATTACTTATCGGTTTAGATAAGCTTACTTTAGTTTTAAGTATACAGTTATTATGACCCTTTATAGTGCACCCGCTTACTACCTGTCCTAATATTTAATTCTGTCCGTACAGGGTTGTCTGGCAGAAATCGCATTATGCGATAAGACCGCCCTTGTAACACTAGTTTATAAGAAACTCTCTGTACTTCACTCTTGTTATGCCTGGTGTACAATAAATAATTAATTATTATTATTATTATAAGGATTCAAACTAGAAAAAAAGGTATAACATAAGCAAAAGTTATGCTCTATTTTCAGACCAAACCCAGTTTATTTAATGCGTTGCTCACCGGCAAAATGGCTGCCTACCTATACGCTATCCGTGCAGTCAAGATTCATTTTTACAACTGACCTTATATTTCGCCAGTATTTCCCTTTAAAGTCAAGTGCCCATTAAGCCACAGTCTCTTAAACTAGCATAGCTTTAACTCTTGTAGAGACATCGTTGAAGAGCCGGTATTTGCAGTACACTGTAGAGGTTTTGCTGAGCCTCTGGGGAAGTTAAGAGTAAAATTGGATTGTCACTGTCGATAACCACCTGCATCCCTGAATATTGCGAGCACGAATTTTGTGAGGTGAAATGTTCTATTTTTAGCTAGAATTAGTGCCGAAGTTCTCCATTGCAACCGCTTTTGTAGTTCAAATGACATTTGGCGCAAACGTAATCAAGAACTCTCGTGCTTCGGTGCTTATGAGATTAAATATTTTTTGGTAACAAACAAAAAGCGTTGCTTGTTGGTATTTTTTATATGCGACGCTTTTTAGAAACAATTTATTTAGTGATTATTTTTCTTCCTATATTATATTGATTGCTTTGTACAGCTCAGACTAATGATTATGAAATAATTACCTACTAGTAGTAAAATTATACTACTTATTACTTTACTAATTTCATTTTGGTTTCAGAATCATAATAAGAGATCTCAAAATATTTTCCACAAATACCCGAAGGTACGGCAGCTTTATATACAAAACAGCAAAAATAAAACTTAATGAGTATATCATACAGTGCTCCCACGCAGAACACATTCAATGCATAGATAACTTTGCACTGTGTACCCTAAATGACCAAGTAGAGAACGCTCCACTATGACAAAGGTACAGTTGACGATTGAGTGCAAACTACCGAACTCTATTGTACACATTTTGTGGGACAAAGTGGCGAAATCCATTATCTTTTAGAAACTACGAAACTCTATTCTCTTTGGGATAGATACGAGTATGTCACCACCTGCCGCCGTCAGCCGTCATATTGTGATACGACACGTAGTGTCCTATATGTCAATATAGAAAAGTAAATTCATTCAAGTGTATCTTTTAAAACAGTGTTAACATCATCTTCAACACATAATAATAATAGACAGTAATAGACGTATACTGCTGGGCAAAGGCCTCCTCAATAGTCTTAACATAGACCGATCTTAAGCCACCCGCATCCAATTATTTGCATGATTGCAACCGATGCATTTCACACACGTTTATTGTCTCTGAAAATATACACAATCCGATGAAAGAAAATCTATGTCTAAGAGTTGTCCATTATTATCTCCAAAAACATTTGTGCAGTTTACTAACCCGCACTTGGCCAGGGTCGAGCACTGTTGCTGAACTCTTCTTATCACTTCTCTTTATGAGAAGAAGCTCAGGCCCAGCAGTGGAACAATTTATACTTAGGGCTCATATTATTATTTCCTTAAGTATGTAGCTTAAATAAGGATTAATTCATTTTGTAAATATTTTTCCAAAACTATTATGTACGAGTAGGTCACAATAACTATCTACTAAACCAAAATAAATATGGCATATGTCGGCACCAGAAACAAAAAGATACCAAAACACTCATAATCCCTACCTTCATACCTATTTAATGTATTTCATCCAGCCCACTCTAATCCAGTCTACTGAGTGAAGGAAAGGTCAAAGAATTAATTACCTCTCGAGGTCTAGGCTTCCAATATATCACTTATCTATCCCGAGCTCATGTAACAAACATTATACCTAGACACGAAGTTGGGAACTTGCCACATATTATATGTACAACGTGTTATATAATAAGGCAATCGGTAATACATTGTGCCCTTTGATATTACGTGTTACTGTTTCGTATTTAAAAAATTGTCTGCGATACATGAATCACTTCTAACGTGGAAATTGTTTATACAAATCCACAACATGGTCATAATTTTAGCTGAGAATCATTTACAAAAAAATGCGTGTCGTAACCGGGTCATTGTTTTAGGAAGCATCAAACATACACGTTGAACCAACACTCAAACACGAATAAAAAACATCCCGCTTCAATATGAAATCCGACACAACGTTTAATTTACATCAATAGCACAAAGTTAAAAAGGCTGTACACCGGTGACGTGAAAGAGCAGTGAATTAAAATCTCGCAAGCCTAGTCCACTACATGAAACAATGTAGTTTTTTTAAATTATATAGCATGAGGTATCATGTTAATCATGGCTGGACTTAGCTTTTGCGCATAATTAAGTTATTAATCATGCGCAAAAGAGAAGTTTTGCCAAATTTTCTTCTTCTCGACTTCCGAACGACGCACATCTTTACTCATCCAGGCCATTTTTGAAAAATATGCTTTATGGCTCCAGTACACAATGGCGTATGCTGGCCCACTTCAGACGATCGCCATTGTGTACAGGGGGTAATGGTATATAGTGGCAGACAATTTATTGTCAATCGTGGCGCGCAATCGGTATGTTGTCGATTTTTTTGAGCATACCTCAAAGGAATCGTGACGGTTTTCACACAATCGCCCATTATTTAGTTTATCACCGACCGCAGACCGGGACAGTGCACTTTTTGTTATATGTGATATATAATATGTATGTAATGTATAATATTTTTATGCAGTATATAAATAGGTAAACTAGATGAGCCTGCAGTTACACCCGCGTTATTTAGGGCTTTCTCTGCTCCCGTGCCTCATAGCGCGATGTTATATAGCCTATAGCCTCCCTCGATAAATGGGATATCCAACAGTGAAAGAGTTTTTCAAATCGGACCAGTAGTTCTTGAGATTAGTTCTTTATATATCAGTATTAGATAGCCGCGGCCGTAATTACTTCCACGTCCATCGCAAGTGTTTCGCTAGGCAGCAATAAGCCATGCGCCATTTTGTGAACACCAAGTGATCGTGGCCTACAGTGGTGCATTGCAAAGCATGGCCTTTAGAAGAACATGAACTTTTTTCATAAAATGATATTTCTCCAGCCGTCAACACGCCTCACTGTTCAAAGAGAACTCAAATGCTTATTGTTCCAGAATAAACAAACCTTTTGTAGGTATATACCTATTTTTTGCAAGCCATAGCACTATTATTTTGTTATTATACATGTGTAGTAATATATTTGTAGCATATTTATTATTTTTACATTTGTAACAGTCTATAAGCTTTCTTAAAATGAGATAAATACCTATTTATATTTACTTCCACAAGCGGACCTTAGAGTTGTCAACAAAAACAATAGGCACCAATTTGTGAACCGACCGTCAGAACGAAAACTTATCCAACTAGTTACTAAAATGACGGACATAATTCAGACCGAAAATATCCCAAAAAGTAAAAATATTAAAATGTTCGTAGTTAGAACACCGCAGGTAGAGTGCCGCTCTTGACAGATTACGGCGTCTCGTCGGTTGACATTAAGCTCTACAGAACTCATTAGCTCGCTTGGTGTTTAGAACCTTGGATAATTTGAATACGCAAAGGTTCAGGGAAACAGACTTAACACCAACATTTTAGTGAACAAAAGTTCAAAGATTTTTTGGTTGTTAATATCGAGCTGTTGTCGTCATTCTCGTTGTTTCTGTAAAATCTAGAGAGTAATAATTCATTATTTTATTTAAAAATACCTGCTGGTATCGCAAAGCATTAAAATCATAATTTTCCATAACCATTTGAAAGATAAAAAAACTACCTTATTAAAAGTGAATACTGTAGACATAAATAATATATGGCTCGAAAGTATCTTAAAATATATAATTTTACCTTATTAATATGTATGTATATCTATAAAATAGAGAAAATGAAAGATATTTGACTTCATTCAACACTAAAAAGCATTATTACATAGTCATTTGAAAGATCCTTGTAAATACATTATAGATTATTAAAAATATATATATACTTTTACTGCATAAATACGTCAAATACGTGATATTGCTGGTGTGGATGTGGTAGATAGTGGCTACACATAACAGAGAGAATCAAAGAGTTTTGTCTTAATTTAACACCTGAAAGTTCTACTTCACGGAGAGTAAGGCTGTCTGACGCGTATATACACTTACTGGTAGGAACATTACGAGGTCCGGACCGGCATACTAATTTCGTCCGCACATTCATAATTAATTCTTTAAGTTTGACGACATATCTCTGGAGGTATACCGTACGGAGACTACCGCCTTCATTCAATGGACTTTAAAATCGTTGTATATCTCGTTTGATTTTAAAATCATTTTAGATTCAAATAGCAACGTATTGGACAGTTGGATTTTAGACGAATTCGATCGAAAAGTGAACAAAATAATTATATTATACTAGAGGACGCCAGCAGCTATGCCTGCATTTTTTTAAATTTACCCCTTTTGGCCGATCCCGTGGGAATTTCGGGAAATCCCTTTTTAGTGCACCCCTACGGTCCCCAAGAAACATACATGCCAAATTTCAGCTTCCTGCGCCCAATAGTTTCGGCTGTAGCGTGTCTGTCAGTCAGTCAGTAACGCAAGGATTTTATATATTAAGATTTTGTTCGACTATGGTCGTTGCTAAGTGTTTTGACTGGCACTGCGCCGAGTGTGTTATTGGCTTGATGTGATTCATAAATTGTTGTTTTGAGTCTTGGTGTTCATCGTGTCCTTTAGTTCTATGTTTGTAAATGCGCCTAGAGCGGGGGTTGTCTTCTATGACAAAAAAGTGCTATTCGTACAAGTGGATAAAATTATATTAGGAAGCCAATTTGACCCCGTCTGATTACATATATTATGTATTTTTGAGTATTTATTTTTCTTATATTATTTTTCTTTCTTTTTTGGAGGAGGTATACACTTTGTGACGTGGGTACTAGGTCCTGTTTGTAAATCAAAATAAACTGACTGAATCCGCTTTTAGAGTTTGCTCAGATTACTTATTTCAGTATCTACCATTGAATATCATGTTTAACATCCCAAATCATCCATACAAGGTATTCTTCTGATCTTAATCTTGCGAACTCGTTACTTAATTTAATGACAAGAGTAATTGATAGCCTCTATGAGAAAGCCTATTTTCTTTCATAGATTTTAATTATATTGAGTGCCTCGAATATTTTTTATTTATTTATTTAATCATTTATGCACAAACAAGGTGTACATCGGTGGACATAATGCCATATGCCATTCTCTACCTGTCAACCTTAAGGTGGTGAAGAGATGAAAGTGGTAGGTGCATTTTACTATTTAGATATACATACATACATACATAGACTCACGCCTGTTTCCCGGAGGGGTAGGCAGAGACTACGGAACGCCATTTGCAACGATCCAGACATATCTCTCTTGCTTCATTCACTCCCATCAGATTCCTCATGCATGCTCTTCTGTTCAGGGTACTTCTCACCTGTCCTGTTTTTAGGATGTCTCCAATCTGATCAGAGAACGTCCGCCTAGGTCTTCCCCTTCGTCCTGTCCCTTCCACACTTGCCTTATATATCTGCTTGGTCAGTCTTTCGTCATCCATCCTCTCCACGTGCCCAAACCATCTTAGCATACCTTTCTCGACGCTTGTCACTACATCTTCCTTTACCTCACAACACTCATCAATTATCACACAATTCTTTACTCTGTCAGTCAGAGAGACACCACACATACTTCTCAGTGCTCTCATTTCTACAGCATTTATTCTACTTTCATGACTTTTCTGCCATACCCAACTATCACTACCATACATAAGAGTAGGTACTAACACCCCTCTATGCACAGCCAAACGTGCCTTTTTGGACACGTTTTGGCTATTCATAAACGCCTTCAGAGCTCCATTCACTCTATTACCTGCATTAACTCTTCTTTCAATATCTTCTACATTTTATGATTTAGATGTAACTAATGTAAAATAATATACCTACATACATAATAGGGATAGAATACATACAAGATATATAGTTCTACAAATACATACTTATACATATTTATACATAGATATACTTACATATACATAAAAATACAATATACTTACATAAATACTTATAATATTGGATGAGAGTGATGTGCTGATTCCTTCAATCTCTCAAAAAGAAGCTCTCGAACTTTCATTTTGAATGTATAACGATTTGTGGACAATCTGATTTCAGGAGGGAGTGTATTCCATAAGATAATAGACTGCGCAACAAAAGAAGAGTTAACGAACCCAGTAGTGTGACTGGGGCAAGAAAGAAGAAGATTATGAGAAGATCGAAGATCTCTCTCATGAGTATCAGATAGATATTGGAAGTGTGAGGTGAGATAAGTCGGAGGAGAAGGAGATTTGAGAATAGAGAAAAGAGTAGTAAGAACACGCAAACACCGGCGCTGACGAATTGGTAGCCATTTAAGTTCGGAACGATAAGTAGAGACGTGGTCATACTTACGATGATTGTAAATGAATCGAATGCAGTTATTGAGAAGTTGGTCGTACTTATTGAGATGTTCTGCATTCAGGTCATAATAGCACATATCACCATAGTCGATTATGGGAAATATTAAAGCCTGCACAAGCATTGTCTTGGTCCTGGAAGGCGAGAAATTCTTGAAACGGTATAGTGCTCTAAGAGTTCCGGTACCCTCTGACTAACATTACTCACCTGCGCTTGCCAATCGAGAGTGGAATCGATGTGCAGGCCTAGGTCTTTTACGGATGCACTGTACGGAATGACCAGGCCATTAAACATTACGGGAGGTAGAGTTTTAACGTCTAATCTATACATTAAGCGGCAACTACCTACTATAATGGCCTGACACTTCGCTGGATTAACGTCTAAGCCAAATTTATTACACCAGTCCATCATTGACTCAAGGTCCCTATTTATGTCTGCAATGGCAACTGTCACATTGTCCACCCTCGCTTGGGAGTACAACTGCAAGTCGTCAGCATAAAGATGATACGAACATCGAAGATTAGGAGTTAAAAAGTTAATAAAAATAGAGAATAGTAAAGGAGAGAGAATGCCACCTTGAGGAACACCAGAGCAAATGTTTCGCCAACTCGATGTAGTTACATCACATGGCGAACAAACTGTTGGCGTTCCTGTAGATAACTTGAGAACCATTCCAGTGCATTAGGCGAGATCATGAGTTGGGAGAGGATCGATAGAAGGATATCGTGACTGATAGTGTTGAAGGCGTTCGAGAAGTCGACCAAAGTCAGCACAATGACCTTAGTGTCCTCCATGCCTGCCCTAACATCGCCAGTCACTTTAAGGAGAGCAGAAGTCGTGCTATGGCCAGGCCTGAACCCGGATTGCAATGGGCTAAGCAAGTTGTTTTGAAACACAAATTGAGACAACTGTTTATGTACACAGGCTTCGAGCACTTTCGAAAGGAAGGGCAGAATAGAGATTGGACGGAAATGGTTAGGAAGAGAAGGGTTCGTTATCTTAGGCAGTGGGATAACAAAGGCTTTACGCCACAGGGAGGGGAACGAGCCGCAGTCAATAGAAAAGTTTACAATATGGGATATAGGAAGGATGAGATGGTCGAGAATCGGGATGATCATGCGGCGGCTGATAGAATCAAACCCCACAGCGTTGGATTTAATGGATAGGATAATTTTCTTGACCTCGCCCAATGCAACTGGAGAAAAATTAAAAGCATCAATATTAGGACGGCGAAGCCCAGCAATGTAGTCAACAGTAAGACGCCTGGTTTAATGATCCAGTTGAGAAGTAGACGTGAAAACTATTTCACCTGGGTATTGTCAAACAGCAATACACAACTCCTCAAATCACGATTGGTTTGGATGACTTAAACAACTATGTTTAAGTCATCCAAACCAATCGTGATTTAAGGAGTTGTGTATTGCTGTTTGATAATACCCAGGGTCCCAAGGAACTTCCAGATACTAGCGGAGGAAGAAGAATTAATATTGTTGAAAATATGGAGGCGTTTTCATCTGATTACACCGATTCCTTGCAGTTTTGTATAGACTCCAGTTCTCGTCAGACCGCTCCTTTTTGAACTTCCGAAAAGCTCTATCACGGCGTCTCATGGCCATTTGAATGCCCCTGGTAAGCCAGGGTGCGGGAGGGCGTTTCAGTTTAACTCTTCTGATAGGAGCATGTTGATCATAAAGACGTAGTAGCGTATCATTCAAAATTGAGACTTTTTCGTCTACGGTATTGGCTACTAATAGAGAAGACCAATCAAGCGCAGCAGCATCTTCTTGCAGCTTGTCGTTATCCATACGCCCAAAACAACGCATGTGCAGAACCTTAGGATGGGGTTTAGGAGGTTTAAGGTGATAGGATAGGTAGATGAGGTCGTGATGGGAAAAGCTGGGAGCAAGATATTGGCCATGGGATTGTACCAAGGATGGGGCTGAGGTGATAATCAAGTCAAGCCAGGTGTCTACACCTTTAGTATTGTGGTGAGTGGGTTCGAGAGAAAGAGTGTGTAGACCGGCAGACTCGATTAATTTAAGGAGGTTTTGCGAGCGAGAGGAATTGATGGCTAGGTCAGTGTTGAAATCTCCCATGTTAATATGGTGTGCATATTCCGACCCTAAAGATTCCGGAATCGATTCGAGACTGGAGAAGTAATTAACGGAGGGGGGACAATATACAACTCCTAGAACGGTTTTCGCCCCACTGACTGAAACCTCAAGGAAAAGAAACTCAGAAGAAGCAAAATTATTAGGCGGTGAAGATAAAAGGATTTTGTACGAGAGTGTAGAACGGAGATATATGGCTACACCACCACCTCTCCTATACAACCTATCATTGCGTATAAGAATGAATCCAGGGAGGGGGTAGTAAGTAGAAGGTAAATGAGGTTTCAGCCAGCTCTCTGAAATCAGAATGGCATGAACGTTAGCGTCACTGAACGTATCAAACAGGTCATTGTAATGGCTAGGAATATTTTGCGCATGAATGTGACAAACATTCAACATGTGCTTTGTATTTTCATTAAATGTTTGCTTGACAGTCACCAAGCGAATCAGTAGCAGAACTAAAGCTGTCGTTGTTTGAAGAATTTGCGGAATCATCAGCGGAATGAAATGAATCATCATCTACATCCGAGAACATAAACTAATAAAATAATAATAAAAATATATAAAATTAATAACAAAAATATATAAATTAAATATAAATGTAATAATAATATAGCATAAATTTCAAAGTGTACAAAGAAGTGCACACACTCTTATTAGTAAAGCAATGCAGCATCACTGCACCACCTGCCAGCAGACACATACAAACAAAGAACAGAACAATATTTTATGGGGGAAAACTAAACGTAATTGGAAAAAAAAAATTTACTAATTTCCGAACGCATCTTTAAGTGTCACTTCACTCACTGTCAAGTTACGGATGACATTGAAAACTTTTGTAAACAAAGCATTCAAACCACAGATCTTCAAACTAATTATGTTCATTATGAGGGTGCGAGAAAAAGCGATGATTGAATAACTATGTTACCAGACAAAGTTTAAAGTGATGACAAAACAAATGAGTAATTATATACATATAAGAAGATTGGCGCGTTAACATGGAATGATAAATACATACTAATAAAGGAGACGAAAACAACACTATTTACGCGACACGGTTTTGGTGTTGCCGGTTGCTTCAGGAACACTGGTGTTCGGAGCTCCACTTCCACTGCTTGCTGCTTTCGGGAACTTCTTGATGAGCCCGCAGAGCTCATCCTCGGCCACAAGCTTGTGGCGGCTTCCTTCTGGTGCTTTAACTACAATGTAGCCGTCCTGAGTCCAGCAAGATCTCATGCCAAAGTGCTCCCGGGCCTTCCCGAATACAGCCTGTCGCGTCCGGGTCAGGAACTCTTTTATCGAGGTGGTGGAACCTTTTAGGGAGGTCTTGGCACGCCAAACATCAGACCTGGCATCCACTCCGGTAAACCATACTAGTATTGGCCGCTTGCTGTTCTTTTTCGGTGCGCCAATTCTATAGCACCTTCCTATATGTGAGGCAGAGATGTCCTTCAGGCCAAGCTTATTTTGTATGATGTCAAGGCTATCCTTGACATCATACAAAATAAGCTTGGCCTGAAGGACAAGTCTCTTTGTCGGCTTGTGGCACGCCTGAGAAAATGAGTGACTTACGTCTGCGATGTATCTCAACAGAATCTAGTTGCTTGTGGCATTCACTAATTTGCTGGCCTAGTACTCCAAGTATACTGAAAACAAGCTCCCGGAAAGTGCGGAATTCCTCAGCGACTCTTGCTACGGTGTCCTTGGCTGGGTTCCCACTGGCTAACGGAGCTTCGAGGGCTGCCATCCTACTTGCAAAGTTCACTTCCAGGCTTTTCTGTGCCGACTCGATATCTTGCAGCTGAGACATAGTGATATACAGATGTGGATGCTGTGTGTTGTATGTGCAGGTGTTATACTGGCAGGTGGCAAGTATTTTATCACTTACAGTTAAGTGTCATTAACACAACCTTGATTTTAACTGTACTTTAGTTATTGTTAAAACAAACTTTGATCACTCATAATGAATATTTACTAATTATTTAAATAAAATTTTACTTTTTAACGATGAAAAGATGTGATGTGAGATAATGTTCCTACGAGAAGAACTACTTACACTGCTATAGAAACGTTAGTGACAAGATACGGTAACGAAGAGTGACGTCTTCGGTGATTAAATAGGTTATTTAATCCAGAAACGTCAGGATTAACTATTCAGCCTACGGATTATTTTTACAGCTATTTTAACTAACTGCCTGAAGAGTAAAGAGACTATAAAAAGAATGCATGACAAGATTACTCAGACATTGAAAGGATCTACAAAGTACTTTAATTACAACGCGTAATATTCTTGAAAACGTAAGATAACGTCAAGCAAAATTATTCCTACCAAACAAAAAAATATCTAAAGAACAGTAGGTTCTTTGGAATTTAAATCCCTGCTCGGAATTTTCCGGTACATTTAATTCGGAAATTGCTTAACCTAGACTCCTTCTGCTAGAGCCGAATAAATGAGAAAAGAACTGTTATTATTCAAAATTAATCAATTTAAGACGAAAGAGGCTTCGCTTTACTTAATTTCCGTTCTATTAAGTTTCTCGTTATCTTAAAATGTTGGTTTACATCTTATTTACTTATGAGGGCATTTTGCATAACTCATTAACTAAATAAAATGTAAGCCAAGCTTTTTAGTCACTCTTTTGTTGTAGCTGTACTAACGTGATCATATCTAATATGTGAATATTCTTTTCGCTTTTCAGATGACTAGAAATAAAGTTGAAAAGCCATTCAATAACTGAAATTTTAAACTGTTTTCAAAAACATAAATCTGACGTAAATTCCAGAAAAATAATTTGTATTGAATTTAATGAATTTGGATTGGTTTTTATCAAATACAGGTTCGAAGTATCCGTTTCGTTCGATTCTATCAAATTACTGGAAAAATATCACAAAAACGTATTGGCAATAAACATGGCGCGCATGCAGTGAATTCGAGGAAAACTTTATTCGTATGAACAACACTATACTACATGTTTGACGTATTCGACAAATTTGTTTCGGTATTTCTCTCATGCCATACGAAACAAGAGTACTCGGACACGGGATTTCACTGCCTCTCTCAACTCTTTGTAAACAATTTTAAGTTGTCAATGACACTATATTACTATATATTACAATTATTGTACAGTGTTTTACGAAGTGTTGATGTGAGAAAATATTATGTGACATTTTTATTTCACTGCAGAATTCGACAATTAGGTCATATGTTCTTATTATGTGTGCAATGATTATACTCCTATTATTAGTATTACGAACGTAAAAGTAGTTTTGTCTCTTACGCAGTTACGACTGCTTGCTGGTGCGTCGAAAATGAATAAATCTTGAGTGGCTTAGTATTATTTATATATTTGCGTGAAACTTCTACCTATTACCACATTTATCATGATCGCAGTGACATTGCCTCGCTTCAAGATAAGCTTGCTAATTGCAAACTATGCGTGGCCAGCTTACAGTCACCGCACTAACGGCGAGTTGTAGCCGCATTTAAGTCTTGCTGTTCACTTGGAATTGTATATTTACTGTAATTTACGATGGTTTGTCTGACACACAGCGTAACTTTAACCGTAAGCGCGGCAAGGCGTAGCGGTATATGTGAAGGCGCGAAGCTGTAAGTGCATAGACGCCTGTAGTCGACGCTACTGTACAATCTATGCATGCACTTTTGTGTGCAAGTGTGTCATATTAGTATTGTATCGAGTCATATTAGTTTAGGGCATGACACATAGAGGATGCTGTCTTAAAGTGACGTCATGTTAATGTAGAGTTGAATAAATAAATGGAGTTTATCATAAGACGTCATTTTCTGAGTGGCGGTCTTAAGGTTCTCCGACGGCCCCATATAAGCTGGAATTTTAAATTGTGATTTATACGAAATATCAAGAAGTCTGGAAGAGAATTATATATATCAAGCTTGAAACAGTGTTTCATTATAAGGGAAAGTCGGGCTAATCCCAGAAGAGGGATAGGTGATTCTCGGAGGACATTATACAGCTACTTTGCGCTATCTATTCGTTTATCAGATCATACTCATGACTGTGTCCGCGAAACATAAGCCACCAAATTTCTTTCGTATAATTTGGCTGCTCAGAAATAGAACACAAAACAACTTTCAAAATAGTAAACTAAATAATATATTATTGACGACAATGTGCCCACAAGAAGTCGATAATTCACCAGCGTCGGAAAATTAAGCACCGTCAATTTGAAAAAAAGCCATATTGGCAAGAAGGTTAGTTGAAAAAAAGTTAAACCATCGCAGTGAGTCACTTAGACCAAATGTAATAATACCGACGACGGTGCGCCTACCGTACGCGTCGCGAAGTATATAAAAATGTGAAATCTTAAATCACTTCGTTGCACTTTGGAAAAGTTCTTGCAGAAATGCAACTGCTTCATAAAATCAATTAAAGTTTTAAATCTTTGCTTTTATGATGGAGCAAACTGAGAAGATTGAGGTAGATTGTAATCAAAATGCTGTTTTAAGAAAAATCCTGAAAGAATAAAACAGTGTTATATTCCTTCAGGATTTTTCTTAAAAACGTGTAAAGTAGTTATGTGATCAGATTGATACCAATAACGAGTATTCCTATATAAAGAAAAGATGAGCTATTATGATTCTGTCAAATATGAAATAAAATCTGAATTAATTTGCCCTTTCAGGAAGTTATAATAGACGATAAACGAAACGTTTTTGTCTAATCACTGTTTTACCGTGAAGTGCCGCTTAACGTTAAGATTTTGCGTCAAATAGCCATTTTAGTAATATTTAAATCAGCATTAAGGTCCTAGCTGAAATATCGCTTCGACTGTATTTTTATCTCACTTAGAAGCATACTGCTTCTAAGAATACTGCTTCTAAGCATACTGCTTCTAAGCATACTGCTTTTAAGTTAGTCACCGATTTATTAAACAAACTGACATAAAAATCGTTGGTGTCACCATATTCTCTATGACGATACCAAAAAAGCTATTTATTTATGCATTAAGATATGGTGTTCCTTTATATAGTGAACGGGATGTGGTGTTCTCTTACTTAAAATGTGGATCCCTAGACCAAGCTAAGTCGGGTCTGGTGGTCCGCGGACCGATAGGTATTGCCGAGAACTTGTATACATAGTAATGGCCTGTGAAACTCTTCATAACGCGATACGTCATCTTCAATTATAGCGCCGTCTGTGGCAGTTATTTATCGCCCATTCCAGTTGACTAAGCTGTAATAAGCCTTACTCTAATATACATGAGTCAAGTTACACCCACCTTCAAAATCAATCACGTAAAGTTGACTCTAATGGCTTTCAATACGTTGACTACCTATAGAACATTAAACTATTACACATATAACTACGAGTAATCAAGTAACTAAGGATATCCTAATAGATTTGTGCAAGCACATAGCATAGATAACTGCCTCGTATTTTGCTAAGCAAGCGTGCTTGCATTGAAGCTCGTACTATCACCTAATGCTATTGGAGGCCGACGAATCAGTCTGGTGGACAGCATTATCGCTGTAACAGCATAGATATTGTGGTGTGACATTTACCGCTGTATTATAACAAATCAATTCTGTGAGAATAAGATCCGAAACCTTATTTACTTTCTCCCAAGGTACAAAAAGCTCCCAGACTTGGTACAATAATTTGTCGATCATACATTTACCCGTGTGGGAATCGAACCCACAAAATTGTAGGAAGCTAACTTTGCTTGACGCGAGGTCTTGGAGGTAGAATTGTGCATTGCGGTGTGTGACGTAGCGGCTTTTTCTCGTTAACGTCTTCTATGTGCGAAAGAGAAATATTGACGAAAGTAACACATCTTAAGCTCTGCGCAAGACATAAGTGGAAGAAGTAATAACAAGTGACGCGAGATGAAAATGTCATTAAGCTGCCTCAGTTTGCTCTCAGCAAAAATAACAAACATACAGATATTGCGACTTCATGACAATAATAACATATTTTAAATATTCCCTGTCTCTCATTTTTGTCGAAAGTCTCAACTATTCGATCCTACCGTGAAGCACACAACCTTGTACGTTATTTGCCAACGCTACACTCAGTCGGTTCTCTAGGTTTATTCAGGTGGTACAAGATGACCGAATCACTAATTTGAACCGTCCGTCCGTTATGTTTTTTGCTGTAGTACAAAGAGAGTAACTCTCTCCGACCTTTCTGTCGTCACTGTAAAAAATAGTACACCTTTATTATTTTACTGATCAACATGCCTGGTTCCAGTAATATCTGAATTTAAGATTATCGATGACAAACCAAGGTAAATTGTGAATAAAAGTAGGTATTTAATTAAATATTTTCAGGCACTGAAAGCTCCTCATAGTACGTATCGAGACACGGCAGTGTGTCCTGCCTAGTTCAAAGAAAGGGAACTGGCGGAACAGCGCCGTGTGGAATATTACTACTAAGAATATTGCGACTGAACGAAAGTTACAAAATAATCGATGTCCATCTAATCGGTTTCCAGAAAAGATAAAAGTAAGCAGACTGAATTGCAAATAGAAAATTGGCTAAAGTTTAGCGAATTATTTGAATAGTTTCAGAATCCGGTGAAGGTTCATACTAAAATAGCATCAAATACCAGGAATCCGGTTTTCAACGGACGCAGACAGTGTTGATTTTGCCTTATAAATGTTAAATGAAAGTTCAACGATGTATCTATATCTCGATTGGTGTTGGCAAGGGCTGTTGACCCCTCAGGGCTCGAAAACATTTCATTACGTACATTTTATATGAACATTTTCACACATGTCAGTGTCAATGTCCGGAAAAGCCGTGACGCGTCCGGCTGCCAATATTTTCCTTGTATCAGTTGTAAATACTTTCAAACTTAAGCTGTATTACCACGAGTTCACTTGTCAATCGCACTTCGTAGTTTTTTATTATTATTCGTAGTCTTTTTTATATATCTTTTTAAGATATCTCTCGCACTATGAAACATCGTCTGCGTCTCGTAACTTTTACGCTTACAAAAATAAACAGATAAGCACATGGAATGTACGATAAGTAAAGTAACCGAAGGAGTTTATCAACATTGCTAAAAAACCAGAGAAGACTATTACTCTATGTACAATGTACATCGCAGTCATCCATCAACCTTGTTATTGCGTCTAAAACATGCCGTCGTAATCTGGGCTTTACTTTAACACATTGGCACGACTATATAGCAATCACAAACGAGTTAATATATATTTATAGACTCACGCCTGTTTCCCCGAAGGGGTAGGCAGAGGTGTAATATTTCACCCACATTTCGCCATGAATTTTTAGGTCCCACGTAATAGAACCCACGTAGAATTCGGCAAAACCCAGTAACACTTTTGCTCGACCCGGGAATCGAACCCGAGACCTCCGATCAGCAGTCGCATACGCTATCCACTGGACCACGGAGGCAGTCGTGTTATTTCATATACAGAGGTGAATACTACCTACATATCGATGGGGTAGCAATGGGCAGTCCGGTAGCTCCAGTGGTAGCCAACCTATGGATGGAACATTTTGAAAATCAAGCCATTCCTACTGCCCCATCTAGTGTAAAGATTTGGAAACGGTACGTGGACGACATTTTTTGTATATTGGAAGGCGATGAAGAGGTAGTACAACAGTATTTGGCGCATTTAAATAGTATCCACGCTACAATGTTCTTCACTTATGAAATAGAAAAGAACAGAAGAATGGCGTTTCTTGACGTGATAGTTGGTGTACGATCTGACGGTTCGCTTAGCCACTCTGTACACAGAAAAACAACGCATACAGACCGCTATCTACACGCCGACTCGCATCACCACCCACGTGAGCTGAACTCAGTTATAACGTCACTTACGAACTGGGCATACAGCTTGTACGACGAAGAACATTTAAATGAAGAACTTGCATGTACATAAGTGACGTTCTTCGAAAGCACGGGTACAGCGGACGTGTCAGACCACCTAGACACATTCAAAAACACCTCAACTACAAGGTAGAACGACAACCAGCGTACTTACCGTACGTCAAAGGAGTGACAGATAAGGTCTCTTATATCGTTGAGAAGGTATCTGTTAAAACTATCTTCACTCCTTTGAAGAAACTGTCACAATACATAAGAACGCCAAAGGACAGTTTCACGTTGGCGAAGCAAGAAATTGACTGCAACTGTGGGAGTTCTTATATAGGACAAACGAGACGCACGATTTCCTGCCGCATCAAGGAACACATCAGGGCAGTCAAAAACAATGAACCACAAAAGACGGAAATAGCTCAACCTCTCCTAGACTCGGGTACGAAACATTGGATTGAGTTACATAACCCTCAGGTGCTTTCGACAGAACGCCACTATATCCCTAGAATGGTTAAAGAAGTTATTGAAATTGAAAAGTACAAAAATTTCAATAGAGAAAATGGGTTTCAACTGTCAAACACTTGGCATCCAGTGGTACGTTTATGTAAAACCCGTGAACCGCAAAAACTTAAATCACGGGCCGACGCGACGTAGTGAGTACAGTGTGTCACGATCGAGTACAGTGCGAGAGTGAAAACGAAGGTAGTGGTTGTGCGCGCAATAAACGAGTAAGAAAGCGGGTAGACCGGTTCACTTGTTTATAACATTCATCCACCCGCAATACTTCAGTACATCCATGAACATCGCTTGCAACAGTGCCGAAATATCGGTTACTCAAAACAAACGTACGTGGTAGGTATATATCCCGAAGAAACAGTAAAAAGTATAAATATTGACTATTTTGGTAACTAGGACTACGGAGGTCACAGATTTGATTGCGAACGTGATACGTTCCCAATCAAAGCTGTCCGTTTGTTATATTAGCCTACTTGCAGTTGAATCAATCATATATTGAAAATTAAATAGAGTCAAGGTGGTGTTCTATAAACATGACCCTTTTTTAAGAAAGACAAAACATATCGTTATAAACAACTGTTTGTGGATAACACTAAGTGTGGCATCAAATCTGTAATAACTAACGCAGTGCTAAACATTAATGCGGTTGCTTAAGCCACTACTTAATATGTGAAACCAAAATGTATTAGTCGCTTTTACATTATTAGCCCCTTATTAGACTCAAACATCATTTAAGGATAAGTTTCATTTACATATGAATCATACTACCACATGCTCATATAGACGGTTCTGATCGTTTCAATCATTGATCTGTATATCAACTAGATTAGCAAAGAGCTCATAGATTTGTTGCCATGTGTTATGGGTCCGTGTGGACAAACAACAAATTTGTCGAAACGAAGAGACAACGATCGTAAAAAGAGTAGATACGCAGTGAAAATTAAATATTGCGATTCACGTTGATAAAGCGTCAGGATATTTTATGTCACACTTAAGTTCATTGTTTATCACGACATTTTGTTGTAAATAACAATAAAATCGCAAAAAATCATTGAACTTCACGGTGTTGGCAATTGATTAAATTTTGAATATCCCATTTTTACGGGACTCTCGTAATGTGATGAGCGTTATCATTTGACTATCGGAATTAAAGGACTCGTTCTATGTTTCTTACTAAGACTTATTCCTCCTATAATACGTAATTATTTAATCATAATACGTAATTATTTTAATATATTTTTGTACCCGTTTTGTCTTACAGATTAAATGCCTTTTTTCTTAAAGAGAAATTGACGAGGTACAATTAACAACAAAATGCCTTAAAATATTTTTATTTAGACCATCTATTTTGTTTTTTTCAATTTCTACACAATTGGGTACCATATTTTACACGACTTGAGCAGTCGTGAAAAAGGTGTGTTATGTTTTTAGGATTAATTTATTTAAGAATGTATATAGTATGGGTGCTTCTTCTGTTCGTTATGTTTTGGGGGAAAAATTTTACATCGCATTTCACGATTGAGTTCAGTTGTTGTCTCATTCAAATTTACGTTATGGGACGTTATTTTTGAATACGTGAAAGAGATGAATATAGGTTTTTTCTAAGATGATTATTGGTTTCAAAGCTACGTCGGCTGTGTCGTCTGGTCGGCACGCTATTTTGAATGTCAATTGTAGGGGTTTGTTACTCCAGTTGTATATTATCTCAATGGTTTCAATACTCAATAGGCCTCGCGCGCAGATTCCTCGCGAGGCTGCGCGCTCTGTGTGGACGTGTCTAATTCGGTAGCTCGGGCGCACGCGTGCGGCTGGCTGCGGCTGCCGTGCGCTTTCCTCGACCGAGCCACGTCTACATAGACCGAGCAGCCTCGCGAAGCATTTTCCGCGCGAGGCTGCTCGGTCTGTGTGGACGTGCCCCGGCCGAGGCAAGCGCGTGTGCTGCCGTGGGCGAGCGACCGAGCGGCCGAGCCATCGTGGCTCGCTCGAACATAATAATCCCTGCTAATAATATAAATTCGCAAGTGTGTTTGTATGATGGACATTTTTTTTATAGACTCACGTCTGTATCCGCGTAAGGATAGGCAGAGTTGTAATATTATTACATCCACATTTCACCATGAAATGTTTAGGTCCCACGTAATAGGGGACGAGCCTATTGCCGTTAACGGGCACATCAGCAGACTCCGTGCTGCTTCTGAGAATTCGGGAAAACCCAGTAACACTTGCCCGACCCGGGAATCGAACCCGGGACCTCCGATCAGCAGTCGCATACCCTATCCACTGGTCACTGAATGACGGATGATACATTCATCATAACATTCTCATCTTTGACGCTATTTATTGTACCAATAATAATCCTTCAGTCAGTGCTTCGGTTACAATATCCTTGCCTACAGACATTCATTTCCTATAATTCATTCTATATTTTTTCCATGTCTACCTATTCCATCCTTTAGGTATAACAATAATCGACGACCGGTTGGCAAAGCGGTAGTGTAAGCGACTGCAACGCCGAAGGTCGCGGGTTCGATTCCCGCTCATGTCAAACATTTGTGTGCATGAACATGAATGTTTGTCTTGGTCTGGGTGTTTCTATGTATATAATTATTTACAAAAAGTATTACCATTGTCTAGTACCCAAAGTAGGTACAGCAATTGGCGTCAGTCAGGCAGCCGGCTAGTAAAAACACATGCCACAACCCTATTGCAGTATGACCATTTCCAAGTACTACATATATTTATAAACAAAATCTTAATATATATAATCCTTGCGTTACTCACTGACTGACAGACACGCTACAGCCGAAACTATTGGGCGCAGAAAGCTGAAATTTGGCATGTATGCTCCTTGGAAACCGTAGGGGTGCACTAAGAAGGGATTGCCCGAAATTCCCACGGAATCGGCCAAAACGGGTAAATTAAAAAAAATGCAGGCGTAGCTGCTGGCGTAGCTGCTGGCATAGCTGCTGGCGTAGCTGCTGGCGTAGCTGCTGGCGTAGCTGCTGGCGTAGCTGCTGGCGTAGCTGCTGACGTAGCTGCTGGCGTAGCAGCTGGCGTAGCTGTCGGCGTCGTCTAGTTTAAAAATAAGAGCGAGGAGAGACCAACGATCTCACATTGATACGTAGATCAATAGATGGCAAATGTACTTTTTCACTCTAATTCACTAGTCGATTGGATACATGCGCAATAATAAATAATAGATTTTAGACTCTATTTTCATGTTCTGAATTCAAACTTTATGACAACTACAATTTTGTTTTTTCCTACGGTGCCGAGGCTGCCGCGCTCTAGGCCGCGTTCACATTTATCTGATGTAATCTGTCGTGACGGCGTCTGTCGTGTCGCGACAGACAATATCCCGGTCTGCGACATAGAGGGGACGGGGGACGGTACAGCGCGAATTAAGAGATTGGACTCAGTATAATTGTAAAAAAAAATACTTTATTTAATTATAACAGCCGAACAGTATATTTAAAATATAAAATAGTAATCGCTAATGTTAGATCTACAAAGGTATTTATAATAAATTAATGCTAAGATGACAATAAGATTATCTAGATAATTTGGTGGGGAGAGATGTGCTGACGAAGCAACGTTGTTGGGTTCCGTACAGTTAACTCGCGGGACACAACTCGTCAGACTAATGTGGACGCGCCACTGTCTGTCGTAAAGCGTCAGACGCGCGTATGCAATTGTGCGCAATGGACGATGAACTAATGGACTTCCTTTTTATAATATTATTCTTATACAGTACCTATAGATGAGCTCATTTAATACGAAATAATATAATTCTATGTAAATAATTTATGGATATAATTGGATATCTACTTATTCTGAATCGGATAATTCATGAAAAACATTGCGAAAGTGTGGACTCCCCGAGAGTCAAGACAGAGCTGATTCATAATTGCGTCAGATCGCGACAGATGGCGACAGATGGCGACAGACAAATGTGAACGGTAAGTAATTACGACAGAGACCGTCACGAGAGATCACGTCAGATAAATGTGAACGCAGCTTTATTCTATGGCCGCGCTCGTTCGGGGACCGTTTCCTCGCGCGGCAAATTCCTCGCGAGGCTGCTCGCTCTGTGTAGACCCGCCTAATCAGATTCACATATGTATATTATCGGTTTAAAAGTCATTTAACATATTGAAGCAAATAAATATTTACATTTCGCGATCGTGTTTGTCCAACAAAGAGCAATAATAATCGTGAATTGTACGTAATGTACAATAAAACAGGAAGCCATAATGACATTGAGCGATCGGTTGTACGGTGGTACATCGCTACTTCATTAAAATTGTCATAAACTAAAATGCCATTAGGATAATCAGTGAAGGGCCCGTGTGGTGACGGATTAAGAAAACAAAATGTCAATACCTCATTTCATTATAGAGGAGGCTCAGGAAAATACACAAAGCTTACAATGTATTTAGAAAGAGACGAAAAACTCGACATAAAACCCTTTCCCGTCTGGCCATACATTCAACCCCGTATGGCCAACATAGAAAAGTAGGCTATTGAAATTCTGACAAAAATTAGGACAGGTCTATTAACTGCAGACAAACGAAGTGTTGGACGCCCTCCAAATAGGTGAAGTGACGATATACGCAAAGTGGCTGGCAGCGGCTGGACAAACGGACGGAAATCTGACTCAGTGTCTTGCCATTATCCAGGTCAGGCCTATATCCAGCAATGGAACATGACGGGCTGATGATGACGACGACGTGGACGACAAAAGACTGTATGATGAGAGTTCATCCGGCAAAATTACGTATGTGCTGCATTTAGCTTATCTTATCTATTATTCTATCTTACTTATCAAGTCTGTCGAGCCCAAGCCCCGCTTTCTCGTCTCACCAGATTTGACAACATTTTAGCCTTTTCCAAAGTGACTGACCTCTGGCGTCCGCTGCAACTTTCATGGAAACTATTAAAAGAAGATATCAGTATGCAAAAAAATACGCATTTGTATTGAAATATGCTCACAAAATTCCAGGAACAGAACAACAGCATTTCAGATCATGCAAAACGAGATGTAATTCAAGTTATTTGTTAATAAGTCTAGTTTGTATTGATCTGCTAATATTTTGGTAGCCTATAAATTCTACCAAAAACAATCACTCAATAAAGTTTATTTGCTAAACCATAAATATGAGTACCGAATAACAACCGTTCAATCCGTGTTTTAATTTGTTAAATATACAAATATTATTTATTAAATACTACTCCAATTTAATACCAGAATTATTTACTTGAAACTTAAAAAATTGTTACCATTAATAGTTTTACTTAAATATTAATTTACGAAATAGTAGTATAAAACAAATAAAATTTTGCTAAAACTTTTATTGAATTTATTGTAAACCGAATTTATTTTCTGGTTGATGTTATTGTAAACCGTTTTGTGTTCCTACAACAATTTTTAAACCACTTTAATTATTCGATTTGATTTCTTTGTACAGTATTCACTAAGGCTTATAAAAACGTTGATTATTTTTTTCCAACCATCAGCAGAGAATTCTTCACAAACACTCTTCAGCTACATACTAAATATCCCCAGTATAGTTCTGCCTCTCTCCTCCATACCTCTCTTTCGGATTTGAGAACAAATACAAAAACAAATCTAAGGTCCAATTAAATGGCACTCCCCCCCTATCAAATGAACCCATAAGGCATCAGAATTAATGACCGTGCGTCCTTTTTCAACCCAATTTGTTTAATTGGACGTTACATTCCCAACGAAATCCGTTTTAGTCTATTAAAACTGGATTTAAAAACTGAACTCTGGGGCCCAATTCTGCAAAATAAATATAGTCTCGATATCATGTTAGTGTCATACTTACGTTACAAAAAGCGTATTCTTCTAAATTATCTGATATTTGAGTGAAATAGTAACGAGATCGTATGTGTCAACGACGAACTGTTTATTTTAAATTATACGATAATGACATTAGGTTATCAGAATACCGCTTTTAAATCCATTCAAAATATAATATCAATGTCATATAAAAATAGCTGAATTGGGCCCCTGAATACGCGTCAGGAAAATACTGTTTTAAGGTCGACGGACGATGAACAGGTAATTCTGAATTACTAACGAGTACCTCTCTTGAAGGATTTTTTATCACTTTCAAGGGTTGGTATTCGTGTGGAAATGTCAATTTGTGGCACAAAATGTAAAGTAAGTAGACTAGAATAATGAGGGTAAAAGCACAGTTGGCCTTGAAGAGAACATGTGGTGGTGTGGTGTGGCCCTGGCCTAGGCCTGTGTCATATATTCCTTGAGAACCTTAGAGGTGCACTAAAAAGTATTTCCCAGAATGCCCACGGCACCAGGCAGAACCGGTTTAATTAAACTAAAATGTGCGGGCGTAGCTGCGAGCATGCATGCTCATTAATAAAACTTGCACTTGAACTTCTTGGACATTCACATTCAGTCTACTATTAATTGAAATCAGATAACTGATAAACACATAATAATATGTATATTCTTAATTACAGACGTTTGACTTATAAATTAACACACACAATATTCATAATCACACACGTAGGTACGGATAAATTAAACCCAGACAGAACAAATAATCGTGCACACCACACAACGATTAATCCTGAGTGGAAATTGAAACCACGACCTCCGGTGTAACGGGGTCACTAACCACTAGAGTAACCGGCCAACCTATGTATAAGTACCCTATGTCTGTGAAAGGGTACTTGTGATAATATATTTAGGTATACTTAAGATAAGATAATTCTTTATTGTACACCACAAGTCACATTACAGAGTTAGAAGAGAAAAAACTTAAGTATGTTATGTATAAAGAGTAAAATTACATAGCATGGCTCTAATTTAAAAGTCATCTCGTGACTACGGGCAGTGAAACAAAGAAAAGTTGGAGCAATTACTAGGTCTTTCCTTTTATTGTCGAATAATGACACTAATTTGAAACTACAAACAAATCTATAAAAAGCGGTTTATTTTCATAAACCAATACCTAGTCTCAATTATATATTATAGTATAGAAACACGTTGTAGCTATTTAAAAAACGAGTCGTGATCAATAAACAATTATGAGTTGTTTTGATAGATGGGAAGGGGAATTCGTTTGTTTGGGATTGCCATAAGTATCATAAAGTATCTTATCATTGATGATATTTACCTTGTCGACGTAGCTGTAGGGCGTTTCTAAACGAAACCGAAGCTTGCAGAGTTTGTTTACCGCCATTACGGAAACATAAATGTTGCTTCGCCACGATTTCTGAACATTCAAAGTGACTTCAAAGATCTCACATCGCTCTTGGTTTGTTTGTAGATGTCCTAGCACAGAAGTTGCATTTTTACTTGCAATCGATCGTACGGAAAGTGAGGTTACAGTATCGAGCACAACATTTTTCTTTAGGTAATTTTATTGATAAGTAATGGTTGCCCACCTTCCTCGTAGAGCCTTAAACATAGCTTATAATTATAGCATGTGTTGGTGGTTCACCTGAAAAGAAGATGCATCCTTGGGGCTAGGTGATTAGTGTATCACCAATGGCTAGGAAGATACGTCCACATTGGATACCGCTATAGATGTATGTAATATTGCCCTATTACATAAATGAGCCACTAAGAACTTTATTTATTTAGACACGTGGAAAATCGTAATGTATTATTACACATAAATTATATTTTTGAGGAAACTGTTCTTTTGTCACCTACAGAACCCTCACCAAGAGTGCCAGAAATCACAAAGCTAGCAAAAACTATTTCAGTTGTCCCAATATAAACACAATACTGTTGAATTTTAGGCTACCGGCATTCAGATGTTCTATTCACCCTGATGAAGGGAATGGGCGGATGACAATAATACCATAGTCCTATGCAATTGGTTGACAATAACTCCGAAATCAATACAATGTAACGCCAAAGAGAGGTTTTTATCCATTGAACAAATGCATGAGTAATGGGGCCAATTTGGTGCTGCCACAAAAGCGGACTTCGGTATATCGTTTTTTGTGTGCAATGATCACTTTGTGCGTTACAGTAGTTTGGTATGTTGCAAGTACTTATGACAATAACTTCATCATACGATAAATATTTCTTACCTAAGGCTTAACATAGAATTACAGACTTATACAAATAGTATGTTAAGTATCTAAGCCATGGAATATTGATATCACTTTGGGTTGTGGTGGTCAGACGGCAGTCGCTTTGTGAAAACTTATATTTTGTAAAATGTTGCAATGGCTTTTAATAGTGTGTCTAGTGTTGCGATTCATACTCATACACCGTTGCATATTAGAAAATCAAAACTTCAAAAGAACAACGTACAAATCAACAAAGTTTAAAATAACGATGGTTATTTGATCAAACGTTCAGCTGACCAAAGTCTGGAATATCAATGTTTATATTATTTATTACACTATTGACCAAATCGTTTAAGTACAAAATCCCTAGTGCTAGTGCCTAGGGTTAGGTGCGACGAACTAAATAAATAGGTTATGTTAGGTTCTCTTTTGACCCTTAACCCAAAAATAGGAGCCCTGCAAAGCAGGGCTCCGTCAACTTAGGCCACATTCTTCACACTAGTTTAATAAACTGAAGTATAATAATAATAATATCCCTGTGCTTAGCGTTTGTGGACTATGAGAAGGCCTTTGACTCCATCAAAACCTGGTCTGTTCTGGAGTCTTTGCAACGGTGCCAAATCGATTGGCGGTACGTCCAAGTGCAGAGAGGTCTGTATGACACCGCGACTATGACCGTCCAAGTACAGAACCAGCAGTCTGAACCTATCCACCTGCATCGAGGTGTGAGACAATGGGATGTTATCTCCCCCAAATTGTTCACAAATGCAATGGAGGATATGTTCAAGACGCTGCACTGGAAACGACGCGGTATTAACATAAAAGGCGAGTACCTCTCACACTTAAGATTTGCAGACGATATCGTTATCGTGGCTGAAACCGTGCAAGACTTGCAGTATATGCTGAGCAGCCTGGCTGATTCTTCTGCTCGCATCGGTCTCCGGATGAACTTGGATAAAACCAAAATAATGTTCAATGAACATGTCTCTCCGGAACCGATTATCCTAAACGGGGTCCCTCTCGAAGTGGTCCAGGAGTACGTCTACTTTGGGCAAACCTTGCAGTTGGGTAGAAACAACTTCGAGAGGGAGGCTTGCAGAAGAATACAGCTTGGCTGGGCGGCATATAGGAAACTCTGTCGAGTCTTTTCGTCATCCCTACCGCAAAGCCTTAAGACAAAAGTCTTCAACGAGTGCGTCCTACCCGTTATGACTTACGGTGCCGAGACGTGGACACTGACGGTACGACTAGTCCACCAATTTAAGGTCGCTCAGCGAGCTATGGAGAGGGCTATGCTCGGAGTTTCTCTGAAGGATCAAATTCGTAATGAAGTGATCCGACAGAGAACCCAGGTAATCGACATAGCTCAGAGAATTAGCACGTTGAAGTGGCAGTGGGCTGGTCACATCTGTCGCAGAACCGATAATCGATGGAGTAGCCGGGTTCTAGAGTGGAGACCGCTCCTTGGCAAACGTAGTGTAGGACGCCCTCCGGCTAGGTGGAGTGACGATATACGCAAAGTGGCTGGCAGCGGCTGGATACGAAGAGCCGAAAATCGGGCTCAGTGGCGTGCCATTGGAGAGGCCTATATCCAGCAGTGGACTACGGCAGGCTGATGATGATGATGATGAAATATAGGTATACCTAAATTTAAATTAATAATTTTTAATAAGAAATCATTTGTGATTATAAAATTTGATTAGTTACGATTTGATATTTTAAAATTACATCTAACAACTTTTGATCAGTCGTTCATTTGATGTCACATACATTGGGATTCTAATTTTTTTCTAAATAATACATTTGGTCACTAAAATTTTGTTTTTTCGTTTATTGCTCTTTTGAAATTTGCTCGAGAAAGTTTTGCTTTTTTAATATGCAACCTCATACACAATCCGCGGTTCTCTCATATCGTATGAATAGTAACATTGTCCGAATTCTGCTTTCGTTTTTTCTCCTCCGTGATCGTAATTATACTACCTCTAATATATTTCTGTGAGTGGCAAAAGGTATGTAGGTACTTCCATTTCCCAGTTAATTCTCTATACGCAATAGTAACTGTTCACCGTATCACATGCTGTCTTCTCTCTCTAGCTTGAGTTCAAATACAACTTAATTTGTCCTGGGAACCGAACCCACAACGCCAGTTAAAGCTGGCCACTAAGTATTAGATCCTGTTGATCTAGAGAGGAATTTAAGTTTTCCTATTATAAGTCAACGTTATTACAGCATGACAAAGTTGCTGCGTTCCAGCTTCCCTACAAGTTATATAAAGAGTAACGTAAAACCACAGATAAGACAATACCAGTACAGATGCCGCAAGTCGTCCATAAAAATTGGCCACGTTAGATCCTTAATATTAGATCTTTATTTTTATAAGTACTTGTTAATACCGTAAATAATACAACAGATGGCGCTAGCGACGAAAAAATGGGTGTCGATGGTAGCGACATCTTACGTCTCATTTTGTAAGCAATGTTATTTTAAATTAAAAAGAAGAGATGGCGCTATAATAAAAAAGCATTCTGTCTAAAATGTTAACAATATTCAATTTCACCTTGTCACCCAAGTGTGCCTCATTTCAAGGTTATAACACGATCTACCGATCTAGTAGGTACCTATTTTACGTATGTACCGGTGCGGTGGCGTTAAAATATCTAGCGATATTTTTATGAATTCGTGTCTTTCCGTTCAAAATTTGGAATGCACTTTGTACACTGTTCCATAAAGCTGATATTTGACATACTTACGTAAGTTTGGTGGCTATGTTACGGTAACATTGAAATGCTGCAGTGATGAATGACCTTGTGAATGTACCTTGGTCTGATGATGAAGCCGGGAAGGTGGTGACAGGAACTTCTAAACTACATATGATAAACTACTCGTGTTTGGACTCGTTAAGATTGACTTGACAAAACCTATGACCTTGTGAGGTTGCCTTGGTCTGATGATGAAGCCGGAGGATGGTCACAGGAACTCCTAAACTACACGTGATAAGCTACTAGTGTTTGGGCTCGTTTGAATAGATTTGACAAAACCTATGACCTTGTGAGGTTGCCTTGGTCTGATGATGAAGCCGGCAGGTGGTCACTAGAACTCCTAAACTACACATGAGAAACTAGTAGTGTTTGGGCTCGTTTGAATAGACTTGACAAAACCTATGACCTTGTGAGATTGCCTTGGTCTGATGGTCTGTGGTCCCAGGGTCTGTGGTGCATGCTACAGATAATATAATAGGTACTTACTATACTACGTGGTGCTTTCCTTTGAGTTCTGCTTCGTGAAAATTGATATTCTTAATTTATATTATTATATTCTTAATTAAATTGGTATTCAGGCGAAATTAATGCAACCTAAATGGCAAACGCCTGGCGAAGCGAACGTCGAGATTGCAAAAGGGGAATAGGTAACTATTAAAATGTAGCAATGAAACAACAGTTAATTTTATTTTTTTTATTTATGAAACTATGATACCTCGTCAACTAACAAAAACTCTTGCAAAAACGTTGGATTTTTTTCTCGTCAACTTTCACGGTAACGAAGTCGCGCGCAAAAGCTAGTCATTACAATTGGTTTATTAATTCGGCCTTACAAGCAAGTTATGCAAACGTGCAAGTTAGTTTTAACTCAAACCCAGATGTTGGCAAATTAATATTTTTAAATTGATATATTAGGTAGTTTTTTATTCCTCCATTAATTCAAAGTGGATAAATAGAATTAGTAGATAAAAAACTAAATTTAACTATTATAAAATCATTTGTTTTGTAGGATTGGTAATTTTGAAGCTGATTGTAACGATATTTTTTTAGGGTTCCGTACCTAAAAGGTAAAAAACGGAACCCTATTACTAAGCCTCCGCTGTCTGTCTGTCTGTCTGTCTGTCTGTCTGTCTGTCCGTCTGTCCGTCTGACCGTCTGTCTGTCTGTCACCAGGCTGTATCTCATAAACCATGATAACTAGAAAGCTGAAATTTTCACAAATTATGTATTTCGGTTGCCGCTATAACAACAAATACTAATAATAAAAAAAATGAAAATATTAAGCGGGGGTCCCATACAAAAAACGAGTTTTTTTTCGTATTTTTCGCTCAAAATTACTAACTGTAACAGGTAGACGCTTTAAATTTTCACAGAATAGGTATGTAGTTGTATATTACCTTTCAAAATAAATAATAAAATTTAAAAAAAGTAAATAATAAAGGGGGCTCCCATACAACAAACGTAATTTTTAAGCAATTTGGTACTTGATCTTAATAAACAGGTAGAAACTTATAAAGTATTTAAGTAGATACACATACAACGAACGTGATTTTCTTTTATATATGATGGTACGGAACCCATCGTGCGCGAGTCCGACTCGCACTTGCCCAATTTTTTTTTAAATACTTGCAACACTTTGAAAGTATTTCTTACTTGAATTGAACGTACGCGATCGCGTCTCGCGTTTTGCCGATCCCCGATCGTAACGGAGTAGGATCATTTCGCCTGTTCGCGTCCATTTAGTGCAGTTGGCAAGTTTGAAGGAGAAAATTAAAATGTTCCAGCAAATTGATTCAATTAAAAATTTATGTAATGCGTTCATTATATAGTCTATTTTAATAATAACTTTCAGTTTTGTTCGAAACTTGTTGTGTTTTTTTTTAAATAGACAAACTACAAAATATGGTATTTTACCCAGTTTGCGTCCAAAAAATCCAAATTGCGTCCACCTGTGGACCAGTTCGCGTCCACCAGCTTAGTCTTAACAATATCAACCTTATTTTCCTTCATATAAGGGTGATTTTGTTAAGACAATCTAAAGAAAGATTGGCTTTTAACAATTTCTACATTTAAGATTAAATTTATAAAAAATCTACATTATTATCATTATTAAATCACTTTATAGAAACTATAAATAACTATTTATTGTTCTCAACATCGATAAAACTTAAAATCAAAGATAAAAAATAACGATACATGTTGTCCAATATTGTGGTCTTCGGAATAGCATATTTTTTACATAATTATGTACATATTTGTCTTATCGATTTCTTCTTCTCACGAATATCAAAACGCTTTCTTTATTTAATCATCTTTTGTATTTTTTCCTTCTTCTTTCTTGTCTCCTAAGAACTCATCTTGAATAGAAAAAAATATGGAATAAAAGAAATTAAATGTAATAATTCAATTTTAAACTCAGTCTTAATCAAAAATGCATTTTAAATTATAAAAAAAATATATGTATAAAATGTAATTATGCGATCATTTCTATTTCATGAAAATATGGACGCAATCTGCTATAATATTATCCCTTGCAGGTATAGTTTGCGTCCACTTGTGACCGATTGTATCTTTTATTACAATCATAATAATGTGGACGCAAATTGGTCATTACGATTGCATACTATTAATGTTAAAATAAACAAAATCCCAATTTCTCTCTCATATTTTAATCACATAAAAATAAACAACTAAAGAAATCATAAATAGACGAGTTCGCGTCCATTGTGGACGCAAAGTGGAAGTTTTATGAATTCGGTGTTGTAATTTGCGTCCACCTTATTTTAATTGTTAACTATAAAATAAACAAGCTAATTCATAATTCATACTATTCGTCTTTTCGTTATTAATGTCTAGAAACAGCTATGTATCCTAAAATTCACATAAAACAATAAAATACTTACCGTCAAACACGCCGCTGCTCACTATTTTTTTATTTATATCCCGCGCATCTGCACTCTTTTGTTGAACAACCGAGATTAACTAATTTTTTTAAACAGGATAACCTGGGAGCACGGAACTTTTTCTTCTATTTGTGCGTGTCTCTTATACGTCGAGGTATTGGCGATACTGACTTTTAATTTTATTAGTGTGTTAGTATACTTATTTCCGAGCATTTTTAAAGGGAGGTCCACAAAATGGACGCGAATAGGGGGATGGACGCGAACAGGCGAAATGACCATACTTTTACTTTCATGGGATATTATTCCTTATCGCCATACATTTACGGAACTTTGTCGCGCAAAACACTAAAATATTTGCAACACTTTCAAAGTATTTTTTACTTGAACGTACGCGAACACGTTTCGCGTATTACCGACTCCCGACCGTAACGTAGTAGGGTAAATACGCTAAATGTCGGCATCCTTACGGTTTTTCTGTTTTGGAATCGGTCTGGCACCATCAATTTGCAACGAAAGGATAGCTTCCGATGCGGTTTTGGATAGTTTGATAAATCTATTTCATGTTTATGGGCATAAGGTTGTCATTTCTACTACAAGGAAAAAGTACTAAGGCTTATATGCGTCGAGAACGAAAAAACCCTAAAGTCGTTACATTCACAGCCCATGGTCGGTCGCGTTTTTCCCAAATATCGGCCGGGTATAGGATGTTTTAAATTAAGAAGGATAAATATTATTAATATGATTTATTTTGGCAGGAGTCTCACTAAGTATACGTTATTAATCGTATTTGTTTAATAGTAGGTAAAGTATTTTTATTATTTGCACGTATAACGTTAGGTAAGTATTACAATTTATAACAAAACAAAGTAAAGTAAACATCAAAATAATTATAATTAGTTCTGGATATCTTTTCAAAAATAATTCATACGATTTTTGGTCGAGAGAATCATTATTGAATATATTTATATTTTTAAGCTACGTAATTAACATGGGTTAAGGTAGCAAGTTCCAGAGAGCAATTAATATCTTATATTTCCATACCATAATAAGCTAATTTAAATGTTTTCAATATGATCAACTCCTACATTTAAACTTAACTCTTTATATTATAAATAAATCTCTTCAAATAAATGTATAATAAATATTTAATTTGGAGAAAATAAGAAAAGTAATCAGCCTGTATAGTTGGGCTCGAATTTGAGGCTGGTCGACATTACGATCTTTAATGTTTCTAAAGCTGGCCCCTATTTTGAGTACATTATTTCTCGAGATTCAACTAATATCACCCCGGCCGGTATTTGGCGATTAAACGTAAAATAGATTTATTTGCCTATATGCGTTGCAAATTCTCTTATTAAGGCAATGGAATTATTACAATTGGAATTTATAAAACAGACTGCATTTACTTTTAGGCGGCCACGGCCAAGAATCCGGTTTTAATTCAAAATTGGTATTCTATTGGCGGCCTCCTATTTTCCCTTTAAAACAATACGTTAAACATTGAAAAAACTATCTCAAAATATAGTAAAAATCACTAATTACTAATAATAATGCTTAAAACAATAAAAAAGGAATGTCTGACCGTTCTAATATCAATCCCCGAAGTGTGGGTATTCACAGCAAGTAAGGTCCTTTAGGCTGGTTTCAGAGTCACGCGTTTGACCGGCGCCGGCCACACGCGCGCGCTTACAATTACACTAGATTAGTAGTAACGTTTCATAGTCACGCATTTCAAACGCGCCGCGTGTGAGACGCGCGCGCCGGCCGCGCTGCCGAAGCTTCATACATTGCAATGAGAAACGCGAACTCGTTTCAAAGTGGTCTGCGCGCCAAACGCGCTGTTGAGACGCGCTGGCCGACGGCGCGTGCCGCGCGCATCACTCTGAAACCAGCCTAAATATGAAATTGACGCTTCGACGGCGCAATCGCTACTGACGCTCAGTGTGCGAAGAGTGTGTAACGTAATCGGAAAGTAACGATTTGTACATATAGATTATGAACTAAGATTGTAATTCGAGTGGCAAATTTGTAACTTCAATACGTTTTAAATGAATGCAAGCCGAAAATGTGCAGACGGCCGAAGTTTGGGGAGGGGCCGACGTATGGCGTATTTACCCTACAGATACTTTTATGAAATAATATTCCTTACTGCCATACATTTACGGAACTTTGTCGCGCAAAACACTAAAATACTTGAAAGTATTTTGAGTACTCGGGAATATAAAACTTGCAAGGTTTTGCGCGACAAAGTTCCTTAAATATATGGTTGTAAGAAATAAATTTCCATGAAACGCAATCGCTCGACTAGGTACCTATATACTTTTTAAAATAAATGCTCATGGCCGTTCATTGGTTAACATAATATCTTACTTTTTCAAATATTTGATGTTTATTTAATAAATATTTATTTATTTTACCATCTACAGATTAATACCAAATTCAATAAAAATAAATATAAACATACGTAAAAGCGCCATCTATGAATGCCGAGTGAAAGTTAACTCATTGTAACGTTTTACTACAAGCTAGTACGTATTTTGGCCACCAGAGCAACGAAGTGCACATCATATTTTTCAAAAATATTCATATTCAATTTAATGTTTCATTTTTTTATTTAATCGTAATAAAGGGATTGTTTAATTCAAAAATATCATATTTTAGAACTTTATTTTCTTATTTATCACTTATGCATGAAATTCATCAATAAAATCGATACTAGTAAAGCCATCTGTTGAGAGAGTTAAGAATGACGGAAAACGTTCTAAGGAATGAGACCCCATGGTAAAACTTTGCCCGCCCGGTCCCTAGTCATTACCCGGTGAGTTGTATGGAACATGTTTGTAACGGCCAGCTACATAACACCCGCACAGCGCCATCTACTCAATGACGACGAAACTACTACGATACACTACGACTACTAACAAGGCGGGAAATATTCAAGCAATCCTGAACCGCGTATACAAGTTCAAAAGTATGTCCGTCAGCCTGCAGGCCACCAAGCACGACCACCCAGCTTGGTGAGGCTTGGAGGCTCCTCCCTCTGGTTGGAGGAACACCACAACTTTATCCTCTACATGTTATTTACTTTTAATTAGGTATATTCTCAACACAAACAGCAACACGGCTGATGCATTGATCAGAACATCTCGTTTACCAACCTGTCCTAATATTTGCTCTTTCCGTGGATTTGAAAGATACCAGAGACAAAGATAGATATGTATTTGGTGTAGATCAGCTTATGCCAAATATGTATCTTTAGTATCCACATCCAAAGATAGATTAAATTAATAATTGGAACCGGCCGTTGCAGACAAATCAAAATGTTGGATCATTCTCACTAGTTCTATCGTTATTAGTTGACGCGGCGACTGAACTCTGCTTTTGATCTCTTTGTTTATGTTAAAACCTCATACAATAATGTCCGTTTAAAAAAGCACTTTTAGATTTACATGTATGGAAGTTGGGCATAAAACAAATTTATAATTGTGCTCGACATGCACAAGTTAGAACCGTACTGAATTACAGCTTTTTAGTGACTACTATTTCAAAGTTGAACCACGGATGTAAGGACAAACATGCCGAAACTATGAGGACTTCATAAAGTTAGCTACCGTATCCTGTATACATATTATACTAGTTTCTAGCTTGTAGCCTTTGTGTTATTCAGATGTGTAAGCTATAATGCTGTCAAGTTATCTACTAGCATGGGGTCTCATTCCTTAGAACGTTTTTCGTCATTCTTAACCCTCTCAACAGATGGCTTTACTAGTATCGATTGTTATTGATGACTCATGCATAAATGATAAATAAGAAAATAAAGTTCTAATATATGATATTTATTAATTAAAAAAATCCCTTTATTACGATTAAATAAAAAAATGAAACATTTAATTGAATATGAATATTTTTGAAAAATATGATGTGCACTTCGTTGCTCTGGTGGCCAAAATACGTACTAGCTTGTAGTAAAACGTTACAATGAGTTAACTTTCACTCGGCATTCATAAATGGCGCTTTTACGTATGTATATATTTATTTTTATTTAATTTGGTATTAATCTGTAGATGGTAAAATAAATAAATATTTATTAAATAAACATCAAATATTTGAAAAAGTAAGATATTATGTTAACCAATGAACGGCCATGAGCATTTATTTTAAAAAGTACCTGTATAGGTACCTAGTCGAGCGATTGCGTTTTTTTTTTACATTTAATTACGTAAAAGTAGTGTAATTTAAATTTTATACATAATAAAAACTTACTGTGTTTGTAGTAGTATTATATAATAAATTTTCATAAATTATGTTAATCAATATGCGTCTTACATTTATAGGTACCTACCTATAGTCTGTTCAAGATACGAAAAAATAAAATGTAAACAAACCATAAAATGGTTCTTTTAATGTCGCCTTCGCAACAAAAGTAGATTTAAGTTAAATACTCCAAGCGAAAGATGCAGTTAGTTTTACAAATTACGCCTGTCCCTTCAATTCATAAATGATACTGTATATTTTTTACCTTTTATTTTTTTTCGTAGGTATCTTGAACAGACAATAGCAACTAATAAACAGTTGATGTTGAGTATGTTGTAAATCAAGCTAATGAAAAAAACAAAACGCATTTTTAAACTTTGATAGCCGACTTCTCTAGAAGTCTAGAACTCATTCGCTTGGTTCCCGATAGGTATAGTATTAAATTTATCTATGCCGATAGTCATGACTTCATGAGTCGCACAATTGCAAAATCGCGTACCAAGTACACCAAGTGCGTCTCTATAAAAATACCAGGGTCGAAAACCAGGTATCAATATACTTGCAAGTTTTTGGGCACTCGAGTATAGAAAACTTCGTGTGACGCCCTGGTAATGCAAGTTTGTATTGAAAAATAAACCTTATCTTTATATGTGTAAGGATGTTTATCGCAAAATTAGGTAATGGACTTTTCTAAATACTTTCATGAAAATGTATTCCTTACTACCATATATTTAAGGAACTTTGTCGCGCATAAAAGTATCTGTAGGGTAAATACGCCATACGTCGGCCCCTCCCCAAACTTCGGCCGTCTGCACATTTTCGGCTTGCGTTCATTTAAAACGTATTGAAGTTACAAATTTGCCACTCGAATTACAATCTTAGTTCATAATCTATATGTACAACCGTTACTTTCCGATTACGTTACACACTCTTCGCACACTGAGCGTCAGTAGCGATTGCGCCGTCGAAGCGTCAATTTCATATGTAAAGTACCTTACTTGCTGCGAATACCCACACTTCGGGGATTGATATTAGAACGGTCAGACATTCCTTTTTTATTGATTTAAGCATTATTATTAGTAATTAGTGATTTTTACTATATTTTGAGATAGATTTTTCAATGTTTAACGTATTGTTTTAAGGGAAAATAGGAGGCCGCCAATAGAATACTAATTTTGAATTAAAACCGGATTCTAGGCCGTGGCCGACTAAAAGTAAATGCAGTCTGTTTTATAATTTCCAATTGTACTAATTCCATTGCCTTAATAAGAGAATTTGCAACGCATATAGGCAAATAAATCTATTTTACGTTTAATCGCCAAATACCGGCCGGGGAGATATTAGTTGAATCTCGAGAAATAATGTACACGAAATAGAGGCTGGCTTTAGAAACATTAAAGATCGTAATGTCGACCAGCCTCGAATTCGAGCCCAGCTATACAGGCTGATTACTTTTCTTATTTTCTCAAAATTAAATATTTATTATACGTTTATTTATTTATAATATAAAGTGTTAAGTTTAAATGTAGGAGTTGATATTATTGAAAACATTTATATTAGCTTATTATGGTATGGAAATATAAGATATAAATTGCTCTTTGGAACTTGCTACCTTAATCCATGTTAATTACGTAGCTTAAAAATATAAATATATTCAATAATGATACTCTGGGCCAAAAATGGTATGAATTATTTTTGAAAAGATATCCAGAACTAATTATAATTATTTTGATGTTTACTTTGTTATAAATTGTAATACTTACCTAACGTTATTTAAGTGCAAATAAAAAAATACTTTACCTACTATTAAACAAATACGATTAATAACGTATACTTAGTGAGACCCCTGCCAAAATAAATCATATTAATAATATTTATCCGTCTTAATTTAAAACATCCTATACCCGGCCGATATTTGGGAAAAACGCGACCGACCATGGCCCGTGAATGGCCGACTTTAGGGTTTTTTCGTTCTCGACGCATATAAACCTTAGTACTTTTTCCTTGTAGTAGAAATGTCAACCTTATGCCAATAAACATGAAATAGATTTATCAAACTATCCAAAACCGCATCGGAAGCTATCCTTTCGTTGCAAATTGATGGTGCCAGACCGATTCCAAAACAGAAAAACCGTAAGGATGCCAACATTTAGCGTATTTACCCTACTACGTTACGGTCGGGAGTCGGTATTACGCGAAACGTGTTCGCGTACGTTCAAGTTAAAAAATACTTTGAAAGTGTTGCAAATATTTTAGTGTTTTGCGCGACAAAGTTCCGCAAATGTATGGCGGTAAGGAATAATATCCCATGAAAGTAAAAGTACTCCGTTACGATCGTGGATCGGCAAAACGCGAGACGCGATCGCGTACGTTTAATTCAAGTAAGAAATACTTTGAAGGGTTGCAAGTATTTAAAAAAAAATCGTTACAATCAGCTTCAAAATTACGAATCCTACAAAATAAATGATTTTATAATAGTTAAATTTAGTTTTTTATCTAATTCTGTTTATCCACTTTAATGGAGGAATAAAAAACGACCTAATTTATCAATTTAAAAATATTAATTTTCCAACATCTGGATTTGAGTTAATTATCTAAATAACTAACTTGCACGTTTGCATAACTTGCTTGTAAGGCCGAATTAATAAACCAATTGTAATGACTAGCTTTTGCGCGCGACTTCGTTCCCGTGGAAGTTGAAGAGAAAAAATTCCAACGTTTTTGCAAGATTTTTTGTTAGTTGACGAGGTATCATGGTTTCATAAATAAAAAAATAAAATGAACTGTTGTTTCATTTCTACATTTTAATACCTAGTTACCTACCTATTCCCCTTTTGCAATCTCGACGTTCGCTTCGCCAGGGGTTCGCCATTTAGGTTACATAAATTTCGCCTGAATACCAATTTAATTAAGAATATAATAATACAAATAAAGAATAACAACTTTCACGAAGCAGAACTCAAAGGAAAGCACCACCTAGTATAGTAATGTACCTATTATATTATCTGTAGCATACACCACAGACCCTGGGACCACCGACCATCAGACCAAGGCAACCTCACAAGGTCATAGGTTTTGTCAAGTCTATTCAAACTAGCCCAAACAGTACTAGTTTCTAATGTGTAGTGTAGGATTTCAGTGACCACCTTCCGGCTTCATCATAAGACCAAGGCAACCACACAAGGTCATAGGTTTTGTCAAGTCTTGTCAAACGAGCCCAAACACGACTAGTTTATCATGTGAAGTTTAGGAGTTCCTGTGACCACCTTCCGGCTTCATCATCAGACCAAGGCAACCTCACAAGGTCATTGGTTTTGTCAAATCTATTCAAACGAGCCCAAACACTACTAGTTTATCATGTGTAGTTTAGGAGTTCCTGTGACCACCTTCCGGCTTCATCATTAGACCAAGGCAACCACACAAGGTCATAGGTTTTGTCAAGTCTTGTCAAACGAGCCCAAACACGACTAGTTTATCATGTGTAGTTTAGGAGTTCCTGTGACCACCTTCCGGCTTCATCATCAGACCAAGGCAACCTCACAAGGTCATAGGTTTTGTCAAATCTATTCAAACGAGCCCAAACACTACAAGTTTATCATGTGTAGTTTAGGAGTTCCTGTGACCACCTTCCGGCTTCATCATAAGACCAAGGCAACCACACAAGGTCATAGGTTTTGTCAAGTCTTGTCAAACGAGCCCAAACACGACTAGTTTATCATGGATAGTTTAGGAGTTCCTGTGACCACCTTCCGGCTTCATCATCAGACCAAGGCAACCTCACAAGGTCATAGGTTTTGTCAAATCTATTCAAACGAGCCCAAACACTACTAGTTTATCATGTGTAGTTTAGGAGTTCCTGTGACCACCTTCCGGCTTCATCATCAGACCAAGGCTATCTCACAAGGTCATAGGTTTTGTCAAGTCTTGTCAAACGAGCCCAAACACGACTAGTTTATCATGTGTAGTTTAGGAGTTCCTGTGACCACCTTCCGGCTTCATCATCAGACCAAGGCAACCTCACAAGGTCATAGGTTTTGTCAAATCTATTCAAACGAGCCCAAACACTACTAGTTTATCATGTGTAGTTTAGGAGTTCCTGTGACCACCTTCCGGCTTCATCATTAGACCAAGGCAACCACACAAGGTCATAGGTTTTGTCAAGTCTTGTCAAACGAGCCCAAACACGACTAGTTTATCATGTGTAGTTTAGGAGTTCCTGTGACCACCTTCCAGCTCCATCATTAGACCAAGGCAACCACACAAGGTAATAGGTTTTGTCAAGTCTTGTCAAACGAGCCCAAACACGACTAGTTTATCATGTGTAGTTTAGGAGTTCCTGTGACCACCTTCCGGCTTCATCATCAGACCAAGGCAACCTCACAAGGTCATAGGTTTTGTCAAGTCTTGTCAAACGAGCCCAAACACGACTAGTTTATCATGTGTAGTTTAGGAGTTCCTGTGACCACCTTCCGGCTTCATCATCAGACCAAGGCAACCTCACAAGGTCATAGGTTTTGTCAAGTCTTGTCTAACGAGCCCAAACACGACTAGTTTATCATGTGTAGTTTAGGAGTTCCTGTGACCACCTTCCGGCTCCATCATTAGACCAAGGCAACCACACAAGGTAATAGGTTTTGTCAAGTCTTGTCAAACGAGCCCAAACACGACTAGTTTATCATGTGTAGTTTAGGAGTTCCTGTGACCACCTTCCGGCTTCATCATCAGACCAAGGCTATCTCACAAGGTCATAGGTTTTGTCAAGTCTTGTCAAACGAGCCCAAACACGACTAGTTTATCATGTGTAGTTTAGGAGTTCCTGTGACCACCTTCCGGCTTCATCATTAGACCAAGGCAACCACACAAGGTCATAGGTTTTGCCAAGTCTTGTCAAACGAGCCCAAACACGACTAGTTTATCATGTGTAGTTTAGGAGTTCCTGTGACCACTTTCCGGCTTCATCATCAGACCAAGGCAACCACACAAGGTCATAGGTTTTGTCAAGTCTTGTCAAACGAGCCCAAACACGACTAGTTTATCATGTGTAGTTTAGGAGTTCCTGTGACCACCTTCCGGCTTCATCATCAGACCAAGGCAACCTCACAAGGTCATAGGTTTTGTCAAGTCTTGTCAAACGAGCCCAAACACGACTAGTTTATCATGTGTAGTTTAGGAGTTCCTGTGACCACCTTCCGGCTTCATCATCAGACCAAGGCAACCTCACAAGGTCATAGGTTTTGTCAAGTCTTGTCTAACGAGCCCAAACACGACTAGTTTATCATGTGTAGTTTAGGAGTTCCTGTGACCACCTTCCGGCTCCATCATTAGACCAAGGCAACCACACAAGGTAATAGGTTTTGTCAAGTCTTGTCAAACGAGCCCAAACACGACTAGTTTATCATGTGTAGTTTAGGAGTTCCTGTGACCACCTTCCGGCTTCATCATCAGACCAAGGCAACCTCACAAGGTCATAGGTTTTGTCAAGTCTTGTCAAACGAGCCCAAACACGACTAGTTTATCATGTGTAGTTTAGGAGTTCCTGTGACCACCTTCCGGCTTCATCATCAGACCAAGGCAACCTCACAAGGTCATAGGTTTTGTCAAGTCTTGTCTAACGAGCCCAAACACGACTAGTTTATCATGTGTAGTTTAGGAGTTCCTGTGACCACCTTCCGGCTTCATCATCAGACCAAGGCTATCTCACAAGGTCATAGGTTTTGTCAAGTCTTGTCAAACGAGCCCAAACACGACTAGTTTATCATGTGTAGTTTAGGAGTTCCTGTGACCACCTTCCGGCTTCATCATCAGACCAAGGCTATCTCACAAGGTCATAGGTTTTGTCAAGTCTTGTCAAACGAGCCCAAACACGACTCGTTTATCATGTGTAGTTTAGGAGTTCTTGTGACCACCTTCCGGCTTCATCATCAGACCAAGGCAACCTCACAAGGTCATAGGTTTTGTCAAGTCTTGTCAAACGAGCCCAAACACGACTAGTTTATCATGTGTAGTTTAGGAGTTCCTGTGACCACCTTCCGGCTTCATCATCAGACCAAGGCTATCTCACAAGGTCATAGGTTTTGTCAAGTCTTGTCAAACGAGCCCAAACACGACTAGTTTATCATGTGTAGTTTAGGAGTTCCTGTGACCACCTTCCGGCTTCATCATCAGACCAAGGCAACCTCACAAGGTCATAGGTTTTGTCAAATCTATTCAAACGAGCCCAAACACTACTAGTTTATCATGTGTAGTTTAGGAGTTCCTGTGACCACCTTCCGGCTTCATCATCAGACCAAGGCAACCTCACAAGGTCATAGGTTTCGTCAAGTCTTGTCTAACGAGCCCAAACACGACTAGTTTATCATGTGTAGTTTAGGAGTTCCTGTGACCACCTTCCGGCTCCATCATTAGACCAAGGCAACCACACAAGGTAATAGGTTTTGTCAAGTCTTGTCAAACGAGCCCAAACACGACTAGTTTATCATGTGTAGTTTAGGAGTTCCTGTGACCACCTTCCGGCTTCATCATCAGACCAAGGCAACCACACAAGGTCATAGGTTTTGTCAAGTCTTGTCAAACGAGCCCAAACACGACTAGTTTATCATGTGTAGTTTAGGAGTTCCTGTGACCACCTTCCGGCTTCATCATCAGACCAAGGCTATCTCACAAGGTCATAGGTTTTGTCAAGTCTTGTCAAACGAGCCCAAACACGACTCGTTTATCATGTGTAGTTTAGGAGTTCTTGTGACCACCTTCCGGCTTCATCATCAGACCAAGGCAACCTCACAAGGTCATAGGTTTTGTCAAGTCTTGTCAAACGAGCCCAAACACGACTAGTTTATCATGTGTAGTTTAGGAGTTCCTGTGACCACCTTCCGGCTTCATCATTAGACCAAGGCAACCTCACAAGGTCATAGGTTTTGTCAAGTCTTGTCAAACGAGCCCAAACACGACTAGTTTATCATGTGTAGTTTAGGAGTTCCTGTAACCACCTTCCGGCTTCATCATCAGACCAAGGTGCATTCACAAGGTCATTCATCACTGCACCATTTCAATGTTACCGTAACATAGCCACCAAACTTACGTAAGTATGTCAAATATCAGCTTTATGGAACAGTGTACAAAGTGCATTCCAAATTTTGAGCGGAAAGACACGAAGTCATAAAAATATCGCTAGATGTTTTAACGCCACCGGTACATACGTAAAATAGGTACCTACTAGATCGGTTGATCGTGTTATAACCTTGAAATGAGGCACACTTGGGTGACAAGGTGAAATATCATAAAATTGTTAACATTTTAGACAGAATGCTTTTTTATTATAGCGCCATCTCTTCTTTTTAATTTAAAATAACATTGCTTACTAAATGAGACGTAAGATGTCGCTACCATCTACTCCCATTTTTTCGTCGCTAGCGCCATCTGTTGTATTATTTACGGTATTAACAAGTACTTATAAAAATAAAGGTCTAATATTAAGGATCTAACGTGGCCAATTTTTATGGACGACTTGCGGCATCTGTACTGTAAAGTATTATATTTATCTATGCTACTAGTACATCAAAACGTTTGCCATTCAATAATCTAAATCTCATAAACTTTCACAGTTATAATAGAAATATTGAAAACTTAGACTTTTTTTTTAATTTAAAGAGCATTGAAAATACTTCAAGAAGACTTATCTATTTCAAATTAACTGGATTTAAATGAAGCCAGTAGACTATGTGCTATGCAACAGAGTCTATGTTGAGATCTTCTAAAAAACAATATAGTAGAACCTAAATAGTTTAGTTCAAAATATCTAGTTTATAAACACAGTCCCGTCAGTTTGATAATAGCATAAATTCCACTTTAATTCACGTGGATGCCAGACAACACGTACCGCTATTCCTGTAGATTGTGATGTCTACCCAACTCAGATGCTACGTCCAACTAAAGATTAACGGTATCCCCACTGATTGCGGAGTTAGAGAACAGGATAACGGTGTGAACAGTAATGAGTAGTGTTGGACAAACCTGAGTTTCGCATCGTATTGTAGCGGTATATCAACTGAGTAGAATAATTGGCTTTGCTTTGCAGCGTAGTGGTTTAACGTTTTTCCTATCCCGGGTATCTTAAACGATTCATAACAATGGATGTTTTGTTGAATCTCCATGAGTCCGATCCACACGAGACAGCACTTATTGTGTCCAATTTGCGTTGTGGTTTTATCACAAAACAGTGATGAATTTTACCATACCAATAGATTAGTGCTTGGAGTCAGACATAGCTGCCGTTTGAATTTGTTAAAGAGAAATTCAAGGTAACAAAAATGGGTATCTATTTTTAATATTTCACGACTCAGCGGGCATAAACTTTGTAGTTTCACGACAAATTATAATTCACATCTGTCCATTCGTTTGAAACTGACAGGTTTTGGATGCACTTACACGCATCGTGGGTCAAAAGCCCTCATAAATGCCTTTTTGCGCCCATTCGATGCTACGAGCCGAAATGAAAATTGATGCCCACGAAGCGTGCAGATTAGAAACGAAATGGTGAAGATAGGTACTGTAATTAACGCCTTCGCGTATTTTATAATATGCAAATCTACTCATTTATTATTGTAACTCTATATTCTGCTGTTGTCCACTGTCCTCTGCCGGATCTGGCTCTCCAATTGCACGCCACTGAAGTAGATTTTCAACTATCCATGTCCAGCCATTACAGGATAATGACCACTAAGGTTCAAATTCCTATAATGAAGCCCAACCCTGAAATGCTGGTCGCAACCCAGGCTTGAACTTTGAACCTTAGATGCTACTATTAATCTACCGAATTTAGCTCATAACATCAGTTCTGTCCAAATCGATTGCCGATATTCCTTTTCAATTCAAAAGTTTGGACTTTATTCTACTTAACATCTAAACTTTAAAGTTTTGTTTTTTTAACTGACAAAATTAATATTTATTTAACAGGTCTCAATTCTCTATTATAAAATAAAAATTAAATACCTTGTATTTAGCCCGAAATATTTGCATTTAAATTTAAGCCATCTTGGATGATAATCTTAACTTATGAATGTTAGTCCAAAATTAGTTTCAAGTGCTCGTAGAGGTAATTTTTGGATATTTTTGATCATAACTTTAATGCGTATATTAAAACTGTGAAAGTCATCCTCCATAGCAGGTTGGCCTTGGAAGGATTTGAGTAACCCAAGAAGCGTCTAAATCGAATGTACCTATGCTTGTCATATTACTATAATGTTAAGCTGTTATTTGTTTAGCTTCTGTTTTGTTGTGTGCACATATTTGTTGTGTTGCGATCTAAATCAAGACATTGATTGCGATATGTGATATTTTTTACGATTGTTATGTGTTTTTTGCATTAAATACACTAAAAAAAAGAAATCTGTTAATTGGTTTTTGACACATGTATGTGCTTGTTCAAGCTCGATTAACCGATGCCTCAAACTAACCGATTCTACGTACCGATCCTCAGCAATATAATACTTTCAAGTATAAAGTAAGCTAATAACTTTGGTGTTACAAGCTTGTATAGTCTATGGTTCTAGCTTTAAGTTGGTTATCGCCTTAGTACTCACGTATTGTAATACATGGGTATGATAATTATGTATGGAATTTAAAGTGATTATGATTAGAATAATGCACCAGCACACTTTCAAGGTTGATTTTATTTTCTAAGCTGATGCGCATTTGAACTCGGTGTCATGAATATTAGGCACAAAATCAGCTGATCTCACGGCTTAATTTAAGTAGACTACTTGAGCAGTTTCTATAGTTTTTTGCTATGCTTAATTCAGAAGATGCATATTGTGTTTAATAAATATTCATTCCACAATGCTTGTTAACTATTTTGTTATTGTTAAAGGAATTAGGTTAGGATAGGACTGACATGTACAAATGTATAAAGCTCTGTTAAAAATAAAGAAAAAAATATCGTCTAGCTTTAATCGCCTGAAACGTCACGGTTCAAGTATTATCAGGAAAAAAAATATATGTCCATAAATCTAAAGGTCACTGAATAAACACAAAATCTAGAAAGATATTTGAGCTCCGAGGCTAAAATATAATAAGTAGGTGGTTTATAGGTAGGTTACATCTGTAATCCTTCTGGTTGGTTCTACGGAAAATTCTATAATCTTTATTTAGAAACTAATAAAATACGATTCGAATGGACGCAAAAGATATTTATATCTCGAATGTTATTTGAGTCCAGAAAGATGTTGACATTTAAGGTTATTAGTACAAACTACATAGTTGAATATGTCCTTAGCCTAATCCCCTACCTTTTTTTTTTTTTTTTTTTTTGTTTTACGAGGTGGAAAATCCCTTCGGATCTCCGACTCTTGGGGGAAATAAGAGCCGGAGTATGTGGTGTTTCCACTAAAAACCACCTCGACTTCCGCCATGTACCCGTGTGTCGGAGGGTGGGGCATCACCAAAGCACTCGTCGCCACCCTCCGACGGGTATTGGCCCGCCAGATGGTCAGGCGGGCCCCGAACAAAACCCCCTTGGCGACGGATTAAGGTGTTGGACTCCGCCGCCAAAACGCCCAGCGGCCTCAGAGGATAGGGAGGACGGCAACGCAACACCGCATCTCCTCTTCCTCTGCGGCCCCACCGCAACGCATCGAATGGTGCGCCCCCATTTGGTCGCGGGAGATAGGGCGCGCGGCAACGCAACACCGACACGCCTCTCCTCCCGCGACCGCACCCGACTGCGAGGGACAGGCAGAACTGTCCCTCGCACCCGCACCGTTGGACGCATCCTGCGCAGGCCCCTCCAAGCCCACGCGGAGCGTCCCCTCCTGGATCCCTCTTAGCTTCACCGCGGGTGACCAATCCACGGTTACTGAGCCCCCCCACCACGACAAGGTGGAGATCCCACGGGGGGGAGCCTAATCCCCTACCTATAATATTAAACTTAACTGCACCTAACCAAATGGAACTAATTAGAGGCAAGAACCTCATCTCACCTGTTAATTATTGTAAAAATACTTAACATAAACAATTTGTTTGACTTGAATATAATCTGTTTTAAGCACTGTTTAAACCAAAATAAAATGTTTACGAAAAATATATTAATTCTAAGCAATAAGTGTTTCTAGTAGGCAAGCAAGTTCATATCGTTCCTTTTAACTGTGAAACACAATTTATTTTAATGTATTTATTGCACAAAACAAGTTATTTTTTATTATTAGAAGAATACAGGACGTATTACCTTAAGTTATAAGTTTTGATAGAGCCAATACCAGAGCAATACTAAAACATTGATAGGTCTAATTCCAGTCCAAAATGTGCAAAATATTTTGCTTATACAAGCGACAGAATTCCTCTAACTATCTCTGCCAATTGATAAAATCTCATATTTAATTCCCGAAAACTTTTTTTCATTTGTCTTTTACTAAAAAAATACTAAGTCGAGTCGTCTTATCTTATTTGACGCTGCGATTTGATTGGGCAACGAAGACAAATAATATTTCATATTCTTTCCCTGAGGAACTGAATATTAAGATAAAAACTGTCTAGGGTCCTTTCCATGACGCAAGTTTGCTTTCAAATTTTCGTAATCGTCTATCCCCGTTGAGAGTCATTGTGTATTGTGTAGATTGTGTACAAACTTTCGTTTTCATGATTCTAGAATGGTGCCGTGAAAATATTTTTTGGATTACATGTGTAGGTTTTTGTAGTTTTAATATTTCATCACTGTGAAAATAAATTATTGTTTGGTTTAAAAGACTACTAGCTCTAATACATTGTAATAATGTTATTAATAGAAAATTTTTCGCCTCCAGCTCCACGATTCCAATCATCTGAAATTTCGTTTCCTAACTTAAAAAACCGTTTTATAATGTTGGTTCCCTCGATGTTCGTTTTCAAAATCTGTACTTAAATTCCTCAAATCGGCTCAGCCCTTTTGACACATACTCTGCTACAAAGGCATTTAATAGAGCGTAAACGCACTAGCGGCTAGCCGCCCTTCTATTTTTATAATTATGTAAAAGCACGATGCCAACGAACTAACTTGTGCCTAACGTAAATATTGTGACCAGCCGTATGGGGCGCAATACATTGCAACCAGCCGCTAGTGCGATCAGGCTCTCTCCATGATGTATGATTTTAGAAATCCTTTAAAATCATCGGAAACCGTTCAGTTGCTTTTGTGCAAACGATCAATAGAGTCGCTTTTACGAGTATCATAAGGGTAATATAAAAAATTTAGACAGACAATACAAATTGATTCAAACATTATTTCGTTTAATTATTTTATCTTTATTTAGTAGCCGTTGAATATAATCAAAATTCACAGGCAGCCCATAGAAACCAAACAGTTTAAAGACTACATAAACTAATTTTCCAAATACATTTTGAATTTAATAGGATTTATACAAGCAAGTATTAATAGAATACAGGATTACTATCAATATTATTATACTGTGTTTGCGAACACGTAATTATGTTTCGTTACCTTATTCAAAACGTTGCTTGCAATTAATAATTTTCAGATCGTGTATTTGGAAACTATTACTATCTTAGGTACTTGATAACTAAATAATTATTTATGTATAGTCGTGAATAAAATGATAGGCGGCGATAGCCGAGTGGATATACCAACAGACTGCCATACAGAGGGTATCGGGTTCGAATCCACGGCGCGCACCAATGAGTTTTCGGAGTTATGTGCGTATTGAATGGTTAATTATCGCTTGTCCCGTGCCTCGGAGAGCACATTAAGCCGTCGGTCTCGGTTGTCATGAAAATCTTTGACAGTCGTTACAGGGCGTCAGTACCTTCTAAACAAACTGACACTAGTCTAAACCATGGAATATCGCTATCCCTTCGGGTTGCGGAGGTCAGACAGGCAGTCGCTCTGTGGAAAAGCTAATATTCAGCCAAATCCGGTTAGACTAGAAAGCGGACCCCAGATTGAAACTGGGATAACGCTGAGAGGATGATGACGATAGTCGTGAATAACTGTGAGCAAATATAATTTCGTACAAGTTGTAATCTGTGTATAATAATTTACTAATTTAGTGGAATTTTAGGAGCATATTTAACAACTTAAATATTTAAGTAACTCGAATAATGGAGAATGAACGTGATCATGTTTCTGTAATTATTCGTAGCATGACTTGGCTTGCTGCTCGTTATAGAGCGTCCCTTGGATGGGTGACCACGTGGGCGCGTAAAGCTGTAGGTCCCGGTTTTTGTCCCAAGACAAGAATCATTGGGTCATGTCGGAGAACTTCGGCCGGTCTGCATCCGACTCTAGAGTTGACAACAAACACATGAAAAAAAAAGAAAGTAATAATTAAGCTGTCCTGTGGGATACACGATAAATTTTTCAACGATTTCACAAAATGCTCTGCTCTGCTCTGCTCTTGGTGTGCGCTGACGCTTAGGCGACAATTCGCCCGGTCGAAATCTCGCCCGCGGGCGAGTTGTACCGTTAGATCAGATGTTGGGGCCGTACTCGCCCGAATGTATTTTTACGACTGGGCCGGTTATACCCCTGAAAAATAACTAGGTGTGAAGCGGCCCACTGATGTACAGTATTATATAGCTCTGTTAGATGCGTAATTTCTCGTTGTTCCAAATCTTCAGGAGTAAAAAAAGACTAACTTACACTTACGTAAGATATATCACTAGATAACTGATATGTTTATCAGTTACCTACTTTGTATACTTAAATTTTTACAAATAATAACTAGGTAAACTACAAATGGGTGACCTGGGTGTGGACATGATGCAGACCCTCTGCAATCGTATTTGGGAGACAGCAAAATGGCCACACGACTGGTCCCATTTCGTGTTCATACCATTGCATAAGAAGGGATCGACAAAGAAGTGTAGCAACTATAGGCTGATTGCGTTAATATCTCACGCCAGCAAAGTTCTACTGCATATTATTAATAACAGACTGCTCACTTTTCTGTCAGGTGAAATATCTCCCGAGCAGGCAGGATTCGTCAAAGGTCGCGGAACAAGAGAGCAAATCCTAATACTCCGACAAGTAATAGAGAAAGCAAGAGAGTATAACACCTCACTCTAAATATGTTTCGTTGACTTTCGCAAGGCCTTCCACACAGTAAAGTGGCAGAAACTTTGAGACGTGCTTATACTTATGGGAGTCCCCAATCATTTGATACGTCTCATACGGGCGCTTTACGTAGATGGAACAGCAACTGTTCGGATCGACGGTGTGCACTCTAAAGTCTTCAAAACACAGGCCGTAGTAAGACAGGAATGTATTCTCTCGCCCCTTTTATTTAACATCTACACAGAGTACATCATGCGCATTGTACTGGACCAGTGGGATAAAGGAGTCTCTCTTGGAGGCCGGAAAATATCCAACCTTAGATACACTGATGACACAACACTTCTTGCCCAGTCAAAAGATGACATGGAAGAACTGCTGACACGCCTAGAGACCACAAGCCTCTCCTTCGGACTCGCGATAAACAGGGACAAGACCAAAATGATGATAGTGGACCGAGCTGAACTGAACAAACCAGAAATACTCTCGATTGGCAACTGTCAAGTCGTCCAGAGCTACGTCTACCTTGGTTCCACTATCACAAACACTGGAGGATGTGAAGACGAGATAAGAAGGAGATGTGCCATAACAAGAACTGCTGTGGGCAAGCTTGAAAAGGTTTGGAAAAGTCGCAACATCACCAACGCCACCAAGGTGCGTCTAATGAGAAGTCTCGTATTCCCAATCTTCCTCTATGGCGCAGAAACGTGGACAATGAGGCTGAATGATCGCCGAAAAATTTATGCGCTAGAGATGTGGTGTTGGAGACGACTTCTACGGATACCTTGGACCGCGCGGCGTACTAACGTGTCCATACTTAAACAGTTAAAAATTCAGAACAGATTATCGTCGACTGTGCAAATGCGAATCCTCAAGTATTTCGGACACGTATCTCGAAATGAGAACTCCATGGAGCGACTGGTCATCCAAGGCTTAGTGGAAGGCAAGCGCTCTCGCGGGCGATCACCTACGCGCTGGACTGATCTAATTAAATCTGTCACTCAGAGTTCCGTTGTAGAATGTTCACCCAATGCAAAGAACCGTAACAGATGGAGAAACATCGTAAAGGCTTCAGAAGCCAAGGAGAAGGCTGATGACGACCCAAAACCCTCATGACAACTCACTCATGACATTCATCACGGAGCCACGACCACTCTATCAAGAGTGTACGACTGAAGAGAGAAATTACAAATCGAACCACACTATGTATTCTTATCCATCGTGAGGTCAAAGTCTTTGACTTTGAGGATTGCAAAAAATAAGAGTTTATGAAAGACGGCGAATAATTTTATCTCTATATAGAAGTAGATCAAATTATTCTAAAACAAAAACCTTTGTCTACCATCCATGGTTATATGCAATCTCGTTGCGACATACATATGTGTAAAAAGAATAAATCTAACGCGAATTAGTGGTATATAACTCTCAACAATAAGGTCTTGAATGTATCCTTTTTGCAGAGAACATTTGCTTACATAATCATAGCAGTACTAGTGACCTTTAACTTATTGAAAAGTGCAGCTGGGATCAGGTGTGAATTGCTCTGCAGCACTGCTTACTTACAACACACAAAGGCAAATTAAGGATAGGCAGGTGTGTCCACAGTAACATTAAAGATCAACAAGGAATTGCAGCTCCTAGTGACCCAATTAGTTTCATTTGACTTATATATTTGTATAGAAGATAATCATTTAATAATATTTTTAAATACAAACCTGGAGAAGCTGTGAATCAATCTGGTGAAAATATGTTTCACCATTCACAACGGGATTCTTATCTAATCTGCAACTCAGGAAGATATGATTTTGTATTAATATTTCATTTAATATGTTGCATACTTAACCTGTCTGTCAGCGCAGCGATATAATCGTGAAATATGTGTTCATGATTATACCAGTGAACTACTTTCATGTAATTTAGAACGTTTAATACTGCATAGATAGAGATAAGCACACGGTGCCTTGTGGCGACAACTAGGCACGGTTCATTCATACGTGTGATGACAAGAATTATTAAATGCCGAATAACAAAAATCACACGCCATGAGATGTATTCATAAAATCTGAGATGACATAACTTGGAATGCATCTCAGCTATTGGCACTTACTTTTTATACGTTTGATACATACGCACTATAGATTAATCTGATATTATCTTGCGTTTAATTCCACACATTGAGTAACGATTAAATTATGATCAATTTATTATATTCGTATTTCTAAATACCTCAAAACTAGACTTATCAACACACCAGTCAAAATACGTTATGAACAAACCCAAACAAGATGAGATCATATCTCATATTCAAGCATAGTTTTCGGTGTAAATTATAACAGTCCTCAAACCGCGAACTTAGGAAATTAACACGGTGCATTTAGATGCAACGCAAACCTTTATACGGAGTTGGATCAACAAATTAAAGTTGATCTTAGCGTTGAGGCCGGGGCCTTCGGTAAACGGCCTTGAAGTCCCTTGAAGCTATCCGAGGCGATAGCTTCTAGGGGCTTTTGTAAAAGCATCACGTCTCTTGATAGACGAAGGACTCATATTACCGTCGGTCACGTCTTCCCAATACTCACGCCATGATGGAGTTTATCTAGTCCCTCAATCTTAAGCCGTGCGCCGACTTACAGTAAGGATGTCTATAAAATTTAGGAGAAATGTTGGTTAGGGGCAATGTGAATGAGTGTGATGTGCTTTTTAATTTTAAATATATTGACACCAATGATATACTGAAGGTATTCAAGACGCTCAATAATAAAAAATCTGTTGACTTATGGGGCATTTCTGTTAAACTTGTGCGACAAATTATTTGTAGCTTAGCTCCATATTTAGCTGCAATATTCAACAGATGCGTAGATACAGGAGTATTTACTGATCTAATGAAACACAGTAAAGTAATACCATTATTCAAAAAGGGATCAAAGAGCGACCCTAGCAATTTTCGGCCAATTTCTATCTTGCCTGCTATTAGTGAAATTTTTGAAAAGATTATTTTGCATCAACTAGAGAGCCACTTTCACACAAATAATTTATTTCACAGTGAACAGTATGGCTTTACTAAGGGTCGCTCCACCGTTGATGCCGGTGTAACTTTGTTAAAGCATATTTTTAATGCTTGGGAAAACTCGAAGGATGCCATTGGTGTTTTTTGTGACCTATCTAAGGCCTTTGACTGTGTGGAACATAATACACTTTTACTTAAATTAAAACTTTACGGTATTAGAGATACCGCACTCAATCTTGTTGCCAGCTACCTTAGTGATAGAATTCAGTATGTAGATGTTAATGGGGTCTCTAGGTTTGCCAGTAGGAATGGGCGTTCCAAAGGGCTCTATTCTCGGTCCATTTCTTTTTTTAATATATATTAATGATTTGCCGTTCTTTGTACAAAATTTATGTGATATTGTTTTGTTTGCCGACGATACGTCACAAATTTTTAAAGTTGATCGTAATTTAAGTAACTATAATACCGTCAATAACACTCTTGCACAAGTATTAGATTGGTTTTCGACGAATAATTTGGTACTCAACTCAAGCAAAACCAAATGTGTTAAATTCTCTTTGCCCTAATGTCAAAAGTGTTCCTACTAATATAATTTTAAATAAGGAAACAATTCAACTAGTCGAATCAACCGTATTCTTAGGTGTAATTTTAGATTGTAAGCTTCAGTGGGGCGCCCAAATATCCTGTCTCGCAGTGAAACTTAGTTCTGCAGCGTAGTAGAAAAGCGTTTGTGTGGACTTCATGTTGTAAAGATGATTAACTACGAACAGCATAGTGCCATCTTAATACCTACTCGTAAAGGAAATGATAAATGGCCTAAATTTTTTTTTATTGGGCTTACATTACGGGCTCAAGTAATAAGAATTAACAATAATCATGTAGACTTATTAGAAGAAAATTAACATAAACCATACTAGCATAGAATTGGTGTGTTCTGTATTACGCAAGCAAGTGATGCAGAACCCCCATTTATAAATTAGTCAGTATAGAGAAGAATATCTCGATCATTCAAAAAAGTTTTTGAATGAACGAGACAAAAATCTTGGATAAGTGAAGTTTTTTGAAAACCTTAAATTAGTTCTCGGGAAGTCAAAAATAAGAATGTCTTGAATAGATTAATTTATTGATAAAGCAAAAATCAGTTTTTAATAAGTAAAATCAGTCAGTTATTGAATGATCGAGACAAAATCTTGGAATAGTGAAGTTTTTGAAAAGACATTATCAGTTTTTGAGAAGTCGAAAATAAGAATGTCTTGAATAGATTGAGTTATTGATAAAGCAAAAATCAGTTTTTAATAAGTAAAATCTGTTATCAAAACGTAAAAATCAGTTATTGAATGATCGAGACAAAAATTCTTGGATTGATCAAGTTTTTGAAAACTCAAAATCAGTTTTCGAGAAGTCAAAAATAAAAATGACTTGAATAGATTAAGTTATTCATAAATCAAAAATCAGTTTTCAAAAACTGAAAATCAGTTCTCGAGAAGTAAAATTGGGCTATCTGGATCTCCTCTGATCCAGATAGCCCAATTTTACACTACTTGGGTGTTATTCATGATTCAAAACTACTCTATGACAAGCATATAGATGACATAGTCGCTAAGGCATCCAAGGCTCTTGGTTTTATTATGCGAACATCATTTTTTTTTAAGAATGCTAAAACTTGGAAGATTCTCTACTGCACTTTTGTCAGGAGCATATTAGAATATGCTTCGCAGATATGGAATCCGCGTTAACACACGTACGTTATGAGAATTGAGAGAATACAAGTTAAATTTATTAAGTACATATGCTATCGGCTACAAATACCATTCAAAACGAGTCAATATCTGAATATATGTAAGAAGTTTCACCTGTTGACCCTTTTTAATAGACGAAATATTGCTGACGTCTGTTATATTCTCAAGATTGCCTCAAACAATATTAAGTGTCCGGAATTATTGCAGAAACTAAACCTTAATGTACCACCCAAGCTGCTAAGATCTGCAAAACCCTTATATGTGCCTACATGTTCTTCTAATTATCGACAAAACTCTTTCCTTAATCGAGCGAGCAATAGCTTTAACTCAACTGCTAAAGATCTGGATTTGGACTTATTTTGCACTAGTATTCCAGTGGCGAGACGACGAATGAGTGAACAATTCTTTACTTAGACTGCTATATTGCTAGCTGAGCTTAGCTTGCTGACTGTATAGAAATTGTGATAATGTGATTGCTTATTAAATTGTGCTAATGTGATTGCTTTACCTATATTGTATTAGAATATGTGTGTATCTTTTATGTAACTTTAAACGTGGGGACCTGTAATTGGCTATCTGGTACTTACTGAAACTGAAACTCAAATTGTAATAAGCTGTTGGACCTCCAAATAAATAAATAAATTACCTCTCGTACCCAATTTTGCCTATTTGAAGAACTTGTAAATATCTTTTAAAATATTTCACGTAGCAACATCTGATTTTTGCTAGTTAATGAAATTCTTACTTGGCAACTCGAAAAATTGGTTGCCATATATATTTTCATTGAAACCGTGAAACACTGATCTGTCAAACGCGACGAGGGCTGGCCGGCTTCGACGTCACGCGACAAACTTTCACACTAAGTCTAAAATTATTATTAATTTTAGTAAAGTGTTGATGTTGATATGTTATTCGCAATTTGCTCTATAAATCTAAATACTTGTTAAGTGTTCATTGTTACAAATAAAATAGTTATAAATGTTTAGGCAAAGTAATGACACTGAAATCCTAGCAGTGTACATAACTTTGCCTAACCTAGGGTTGTCTTAACGCGGAATACATAATTACGTACCTACCTACCTAATGTTTTCAGTGTTTATGTACGAATTTGTATTTTTGATCAGAATTCTTTTTTAGTGTAACTTCTAAACGCTTCAACCGATTTAGATTTTGTAATACTATAATAACGATATAAACGATAGATACTTACTTTGGAGGTACCTAACTCCCCGTTCGTTCTTTAAATTCAAAATATCGGTAATCGCTGTGTTGTATTGTATTATTTTTAGTGAATTAATGTTAAGACAGTTACGACAATAAAGTAACTGCTGATATTTCAATCTTGTTTTCTTCCTTTTAGATTCAAAATGAGAAACTTTTAAGTGTTATATTTTTAAGATTTTTTATTAAAGTTATAAGTATAGGTAACATTGATTATTTTTATAAGTAGCTACGTACTGAATAATTATCAAGAATATAAAAGCCGTATGCGCGAAAATATTAAATGTGTACTTACCTACTGCTTTTTGTACCTGGTATTGATTATTTTAATTATTTTGTTTAAAGCTGTCAATGAGAATCATCTGTAATTTTATTTTTGTAAAAAATAAAAACGTTTTTTTTGTAACCAGCCGAAACAATAGATGTCGATAAGATGTTAGCATTTTGATTTCTTAATAAATTTAAATGTAAAAATGGTATTCTGTTATTGCATTGTGTTTATGACTACCCTATGCCACTTAAAATTATGCATGAAACTACAAGCAAAGTCGAATATAACATTGCCTAGCATTGTATCCAGCGTTATAAGCAAAAAGTGACTGCTTTAGGTTTCTCATCCCTAAGTAATACTCATAAAGTTTAACTTCATGTGTAAGGATTATGTATTTATGTTGTTTAGACTTCGTTTAGACTTCCAAATTCGTGTAGGCAATGTTGCAGTTTTTTGGCCCGACTTTGCCTATTAATCAAATTGATCATACTTAGAAAATGAAATAAATTAAACTATGTTCTAAGTACATTTTAGATGCACATTAAACTATGCTTTATTCCTAACTAGACTAAGTGCAAAATGTGTCGTGACTCGTGATGTCTCAAAATATTTACATATTACTTAAAAACTCAGGCAAAGATGCAGCGTTTTATGGTATCCAGAATTGTTTTCTCTTCGACATATCAGTTTGTATTTGTCGTTCTTCATCTTCAGCAAGAAGTGCTATTGATACTAAATTCCAGTCAATTGGACGCCGCGGCGTCCCGAAGTATGTCGCGACGTGCCGCGACGCGCCGCGGCGTCCCGCGGCATGCCGTGCTGTCAGTCGGCGTCGGCCATTAGGCTGGTTTCAGAGTGACGCGCGCGGCACGCGCCGTCGGCCAGCGCGTCTCAACAGCGCGTTTGGCGCGCGGACCATTGTGAAACGAGTTCGCGTTTCTCATTGCAATGTATGAAGCTTCGGCAGCGCGGCCGGCGCGCGCGTCTCACACGCGGCGCGATTGAACTGCGAGACTATGAAACGCTACTACTCATCTAGTGTAATTGTAAGCGCGCGCGTGTGGCCGGCGCCGGTCAAACGCGTGACTCTGAAACCAGCCTTATACTACCCACAAGGATAGCGAATACCGCTTAGGTCTGAACAGGCCTTAAGACAAACAAATGGTAATACAGGAGTTGGTCTGGGCCTCTTATTATACTGCGAGGATGTGTCTTACAACTTGTTTGAATAAAAATATGTATTTAATTAAATTAAGTTTCTACTGAGTCTTATACAAAATTAATTTGATAGTAACTTCATTATTATAAGCTATTTTTACCTCTTCTATGTAATGTGTACAAATAAATTCAAGTTAAATAAAATATCTAATCGGCTTAAACTCAATACATCTTGTGAAGATTTTGATTCCTTGTTTCCAACCACGGCGTCTGAATGAAGTCCAAACGATGCCACGCGCCGACTACACGCGCCAGCTACACAATTAACAAAAGGTGAGATGATAATTTATAGATTTGCGAATTCAAATACTCAAGTTAAAAGTTACACCAACTTCAAATTGGTTTTAATTTAAACGCTGCCCATTTAATATGAAAAACATTGTGAGCGCCCGCGGGCGCTTATGTAGACCACGATGTTTTTACATTCTAATTTCAAAGTGAACCTTTTTTTGGAATACCAGTATTCCAGAAAAAAGGTTTTACCAATGCGTGGAAGATAGATCCAACATAATCCTGCAAATGAATGGAACTAGATTTGAAAATCTTTTTTTACGGTGAATTATCCTTAATCGAATTTTCCCCAACTTTTAGGATCGAGCTCTTTTGGGGGTACCCAAACTAAATATTTCAGATGAAAATTTTGATCGGATGAAAATTTAAAACAAAGTTCAGGAGTTTATATTTGAGTTTTTCTTGCTCGTGGATATACTTGGCAACATAAATAGAGAAAGTTAATCAACAGTTTCGAAGATAATCTTGTAACACTATAGCTTGGGGAAGTAAATATTCTTTCAGGGATGCTGTTCAAACATTTTATATCTGTGTAGAGCATGTGTCACATAAAAATAGAACCAGATGAAACTTTTAACATCATGTTAAAAGTTTCATCTGGTCTACCAATAAAAATATAATAGTGCTTATTAAAAATTAAATTATTTATTGTAACAAAATATAATCTTGGTGATTAAAAGAGTGGCTGTGAGTTTTATCGTTCGTTCTTTCTCACGGTTTTACGCCGTAGCACAACGGACGTAGCAATAAATATAAATGTTCACCTCGTCCGTGGCCAACGACATAAATCATTTTGATACGAAAAAAATGTAACAAAAAAATTAACATAATTTCAAACGGAAATTTTACAATTAATGTTAATTCATAAAGCTTTATACATCTAAAGCATATTAAAAAAGGGATGTTTAATATCGTTATGATGAAGAGAGTTTGATTAATTAACAGGGATACTTTACAGTTTTGTTTCTGTATCCAAAAAAAATGAGACGTGAATGATTTAAATCTCTGCCTCTATGTTTTGAAGTTTTAAGAATAAATCAGTTTAGGTATTTTCACCTACATAATGTTTTGACTATTCGATTCTCAGAAGTCTCGCGTAGCATTACGAGACGAGGTTTTAAGCTTCTGGTTCAAGAATGTGTGGGGAAGCTTTGGGAAAAGATAACGATGAAGCTCTGAAGTTCTAAGATATTCTTAGACCTACATGAAACGTACTTTTCTCATCCAAATATGGGATTATTCTATATATAATTATTTATGGGATTTCTGTTGTCACAATGTTAGAAAAATAATGCCCGCAAGACTAAGACGCTGTCGAAAAAAGACATCTACATCCTCATCTTTGTCTTCAATTCTTCCAATTATAAGATAAACTAAGACGGTTAAATTAAGACGTCCTCCTGCTCCTTGGCTTACCAGAGGTGTTCAAATGGCCATGAGGCGTCGCGACAGAGCTTTCCGGAAGTTTAAAAAAGACCGTTCTGACGAAAACTGGAGCCTGTACAAGACTGCAAGAAATCTGTGTAATCAGATGATTCGCAACGCTAAACGCCGCCATATTTTCGACAATATAAACTCTTCTTCTCCAGCCAATATCTGGAAGTTCCTTGGAACTCTAGGTACTGGCAAACAGCAACTTACTGATCGCCGTTTGACGGTTGGTTTGGAGGATTTAAACATTAATTTCTCAAATACCTCTCAATTGGATAACCAAACCAAGTGTCAAACGGTGGCCTTTGTTGCTGCCCTCCCCCGCCCCAAGATAGACCCATTTAATTTTTCGCCAGTTACTTCGGGTGAGGTCAAGAAGATAGTCCTCTCCATTCGATCCAATACAGTGGGTTTCGACTCTCTTAGCCGCCGCATGATCATTCCGATCCTTGATCATCTCATCCTTCCCATTACCCACATTGTCAATTTCTCATTGGACAGTGGTTCCTTCTCGTCCCTCTGGCGTAAAGCTTTTGTAATCCCTCTTCCTAAGACCTCGAATCCTACACTACCCAATCATTTTCATCCTATCTCTATCCTTCCTTTTCTATCCAACGTGGTGGAAGCTTGTGTACATAAGCAGTTGTCTCGATTTGTTTACCTTAACAACTTACTCAGTCCATTCCAATCTGGATTTAGACCTGGACATAGCACAACTTCCGCCCTCCTTAAAGTGACTGGCGATATTAGAGCCGGTATGGAGGATACTAAGGTCACTGTGCTGACCTTGGTTGACTTCTCGAACGCGTTCAATACCGTCAGTCACGATATCCTTTTATCTATCCTTTCCCATCTCTTGTTCTCACCTGTTGTACTGGACTGGTTCTCAAATTATCTTCAGGAACGTCAGCAGTCAGTTCGCGTTGACGAGACTACGTCGAGTTGGCGTGAAATCGGCGCTGGTGTTCCTCAAGGTGCTCTCCTTTACTCTTCTCAATTTTTATTAACTTCTTAACTCCTAATCGTCGGTGTGCGTATCATCTTTATGCTGATGACTTGCAGTTGTACTCCCAAGCGAGAGTGGAAGATATATCAATAGCCATTGCTGACTTGAACAGAGATCTTGAGACGATGATGGATTGGTGCAATCGATTTGGTCTAGACGTAAACCCAGCAAAATGTCAGGCCATTATTTTAGGCAGTCGCCGTTTAATGCCTTAATTAGATTTAAAAACTCTGCCGCCTGTAAAGTTCAACGGTCTAATCATTCCTTTACACTCAGTCGTCAAAGACCTTGGAATGTATATAGATTCCACTCTTGATTGGCAGGCCCAGGTGTCTAATGTTAGTCAGAAAGTTACCGGAACACTTAGAGCACTATATCGTCTAAAGAATTTCCTTCCCTCTAGGACTAAAACTATGCTTCTGCAGGCTTTAATATTTCCCCTAATCGACTATGGTGATATGTGCTATTATGACCTGAATGCAGAATATCTCAATAAATATGACCGACTTCTCAATAACTGCATTCGATTCATTTTTAATCTTCGTAAGTATGACCATGTCTCTACTTACCGTTCAGAACTAAATTGGTTGCCTATTCGTCAACGCCGGTGCTTGCGTGCTCTCACTACTCTCTTTATGATTCTTAAGTCTCTCTCTCCTCCTTCTTATCTTTCTGAGTATTTCCAATACCTATCATCTACACATGAGAGAGACCTTCGTTCCTCACAAAATCTTCTTCTTTCGTGCCCCAGTCATTCTTCTGGGTTTGTCAACTCTTCCTTTGTTGTACAGTCTATCCTACTCTGGAACGCGCTCCCTCTTGAAATCAGAATGGCCACTAACCGCCTTGCATTCAAATTGAAAGTACGGGATCTCCTATTTAAAAGATTAAAGGAATCTGCACATCACTCTCATCCTTTATTATAAGTATGTATGTATTTATGTATCTATAAGTATGTACCCTTATATTCATTTTTAGTATTACATATGTATATAGATACATATTTATAAAATGTATGATATTTATGTTTGTGTATATTTATTTTTTTATAATATATGCATTTAATGGTATATTTCCCATTTAAGTTTTGTATTTACCTAATGGAAAGAAAGAGGAACCCACCACCCCAACTATTGCAATAGAAAAAGGTTGACAATATCGAACTCCTCTAAAAGGATAAGGGATATAGGAATGGTATGGGTTCCAGGAAGATACCTGACTTGCAGTATCCCGCTGTATGCGCCGACTATTCCTCGACACGTGTTTCGCCTCTGCACGAGGCATCCTCAGGAGCGATGGGCAACGACTGAGCGCTTTCCTACCGTGAGCGTGTCTTATAAACGATTGTACTTTCTAATTCCCTCCGCCGCTCGACTGATGTGCGTCATTACGACGGTATGCGAATATATTCAGCAATGGGGACCCGTTAAAGTTGGTTTGATCGTTCAGTAATGTATTCTTGTCCCGCTTTAAAATTTCTAATTGTTCCAATATGCACATTCTGATACCCTTTTGACAAGTGTGTATGACGTCAAATGAATGTCCGCTATTTAGACTATGGCCCGTTTGAAGTAAATGTTCAGCAAAATGAGACTTTTCTGGCTGGTTGTTTCTAAACGCCGCTAAATGTTCTTTGTATCTCAGCTCAAAACTTCCACCCGTCTGTCCTATGTACTTATTTTGACATTGGTCGCATGTTAAGCAGTAAATACCGGACTTTTTGTTCTTGCATACTTTATCTTTACCATTGCAAAGAAATTTTAACGTTTTGTAAGGTTTATAGGCTGATCTGATACCGTTCCTCCTCAGTATACGCGCCATACGGTCAGTTATACTTCCAAAATAGGTAAGAACAGCAGTATTATTTATAGGTTCTTTTATGGAGGGATATAAAAGCAACTTAGCCATTCTAATTTGTTTTCCTCGAATCATCTTGTCAATTAGGCGTTTACTATACCCGTTGGATTGAGCTATATGATAAATAATATTTAATTCTTTGTTATATGATTCTATATTGAGTGGTACATTTAATAATTTATGTATCGTACTGTGGAATGCTGCCATTTTTTGTTGTGATGGATGACAGGACGATGCTGGTATTGTAGTATCTGTATATGTCGGTTTACGATAAATTTCAAATGAGTGTGAGGTACCCTTCCTTTTGATAGTCAAATCTAAGAAGTTTAGGGAATAAGGCGAAAATAAATAAATAAACAACACAGAACTTCCTACTTCAAGCGGTGCCATTTGCACCCATTCCATTCCCATCTTTTCAATTCGTTGCTTTAAAAAACTCTTTACGCAAAGCTTCAAGTTCGAGCAAGTTTGAGAGACTTTTGTGTATGCTGAAAACAAAATTGAGGCTAATAGGGATGCCGATTTTTTTTTGTACAATAGTGTCGGTTCAGCAATACTTTATATTCAAATTTCTCAGCACACACTAGTTAGTTTTATTTCTATGACTGTATTTGTGTGATCGATTGAGCGGTGTCGCAGGCAGTGGGTATTTGTAGATAGACCAAATATCGGTCAATCTGAGAGTAACGGTTTTTAACTTTGTATAAATAGGACCGGTGTGACTTATATTTTCCTAAACTGAATCACCCGAAAATAGTTTCTATTCTGGATTTCTTCCAGTTTCTATGAGTTTTCTTGCAGAAAAAGTCAATAACAGATTTGTTGACCTAAAAACTGCACCTGAGATCCCACTATCAATCTCGATTGTGCTCATGTATCTGTATACTTACTCTGGATTTAGAAGAGCTCTTAACTCGTCTGGAAACGATAAGCCTTCAATTCGCACTGGCCTTTAATAGGGACAAGACGAAAATTATGATATTGGACCGGGCTGAACATCACACAAAAGGAGTACTGACTGTCGCTAACTGCGAAGTAGTTCAGAGCTATATCTACTTCGGTTCCTCTATCTCGAACAAAGGAGGATGTAAAGACGAGATCAAGCGCCGTTCAGTTATCACCAGGATGGCAGTAAAGCGTCTTGGAAATATATGGAGAGACAGCCGAATTACACGGAATACAAATTTCGTCTATTGAAGTGTCTGGTTTTTACAATCTTTCTCTACGGGGCCGAGACGTGGACACTAAGGCTACAAGATCGCCGAAAAATCGATGCGTTGGAGATGTGGTGTTGGAGACGGATGTTGAAAATACCGTGGACAGCATTCCGCACCAGTAACTCCATCCTCAAGGAGTTTCATATAAGGGATAGACTTTCGCCGATTGTGCAGTTACGAATACTGAAGTTCTTTGGGCATATCTCTAGAAACGAGGACTCGATGGAAAGACTTGTGGTTCACGGTCGCGTTGAAGGCAAGAAAGCTCGCGGTCGATCTCTGACTCGTTTGATCGATGTTGTCACCAGGGCTACGCAGTCGATCGCAGTACAATGTGCGCAAAACGCCAAAAACCGCCAGAAATGGAGAGATATTGCTCGGCATGCCGCAGCTTTGGAGTCAAACGACGGCGGCGCTCCGCAGTCCTCTGTCCATAATCAACAGCCTCTGACAAGAGTGCCCGACAAAGAAGAAGAAGATCTGTATACTAATGGATCATTTGTTTAGGTAACTATCGATTATGACTAAAGCTTTACTGCACGAGGTCAATAAAAATCACAAAATAAAGGGTTCAATAAAAATATTTTCACAAGCGGGACGATACTTTTATACCTGCGCCCGCTGACCCTGATCCAAAAGTTGTTTAACTGGATCAAAGAAACTTCGATATTGAGAGTGAAAAGTTGATGAAATCATGTTATATACATCTCAATGAATTCCCTCAACACCTCCACAATAAAACCCAGGAAATCAGATTATTTAGATTTCCCCCTTTGGAGTTGATGCCGTATAACTCTCACTGGTTACACAGATACTCCATTTGTTTTGTTTGTTTTGTAATTTAAATCCAATTCGTGGAAGCATCGATCAACTCAAATACTGCGACAGATAATTTCTTTGAGAAATAGTAAAGTAAAGATAATTTGTATCAGTATATTATTTGATGGGCTTGTAGGTTTAGTGTGTTCGATTTCCATTCAAGACAAATAATTGTGTGATTAATACCCATGGTTATACATATGTTCTGTGTCTAGATGTAATTCATTTATGACGTGTACGTATTCGGAATTATGTACTTAAGTATACATTGGCTCTGCCTAGTTAAGAATCAGATGGCCGTGAATGGATGACCTCAAGATGTTATTATAATTTTACATGGATATAGGTCCAGCATCAACCTGTATATGCTGATTTAATCTCCCTTCTAATTAGGAAAACACAAGTCTCTAATGAGCTCAATATAACCCCCCCCCCCCTCTCCCCAAAGGGCTTATTAGCTAATACGACTTAAACAGTGTTTCTTAAAATGGCACCTGATCCAAAATTGTCCAATTTGACAAAAACATCTGGCATTTTGACCAACAAAAACCTCAAATTATTACACAGTCATCAATCAATGCTGTTGCGTCATCTTTCAAGTTAAAAGAGGAAAAGGTGGGTCATCATGGAAAGATTACAAAAAAAAATGGATTGGGCTTTTAAAATGCAAAGCAAATAATAACAATGTTATTTCGATGAATAATAATTTAAGCAATTTAATGCAAAGTTTTCTAATATATACAGATAGACTAAGAGAGGTTACCGTACCTACATATCCGATTTTGCTACGAGAGTAAACGCATAACATTACAGGGTTTAAGGGAACCACTACGGAAAGTGGTTAGTATAGATGTATATTGACTTATTAAATGGGATCAAACAACTTTTTGACACACTTAATTGAACTTTAAACCAGCCAGAACAAAAATGGGCGTAAGCGACCACTACTTACCCTTGTGGCGTAGCCACTGTAATAATAATGATTTTAATATATTGTTGTTGTGTATAACTTAATTAGTATAAATATGTTTGTACCAAATAATATTATTAAGTATCTTGTAAGAATAAGTAATGAACATTGATTGATGTACATATGTAACATTGATGTAAATATTTAATAAATTTAAAAATGTACATCGGGACAAACGTCGAACTTTATTATTAGCGATCGGGGGCTCGGCTGGCGGACGACCTGTTTTCACTGTCTCGCTTCCGCACACTTGCGGTCCTGCTCCGACGCATGGCCGCGCACCGCAAGTGGGCGGAGCGTTTGGAAATTTCTAGAAGCGCGCCTCCACCGGCGCCCGCGACGGCCCGAGGATAAAAAGTCAGTTGTCTCTTTAGTCTGTCACAAACCTCAGAACGCGTTACGCGTGTTGCTCGCGCACCCACCGCGCCGCCGCCGCAGCCTCGCACTTACGAAATATAAGAAGTAAAATAGTGTAAGAATTGCCCTAAGCTGCTTGTTGTTTGTGCTTGATGTATTGCGTCTCTCTATGTACCTGTGACGCTGTTGGGACCGAATAAAGAATACTCTGGCAGGTAGCATTCTTCTTTTCATTTCTTCTCCTGCACCCTTCTGCCAGTCTGCTACAGAAAGTATAGAGGCTTACCGTGGCTAACCCGACCCACATTGGTGACACCGACGAACAGCGCAATGAGTCAGGAGAAGAAAGATGGCGACGCGAGAAATGCAGGCGACCACACCCAGTTTTGCGACTTTTTCCGTGTGGGCATTCTAAGTTTTTCACTGGGCTATCTAAGGGTACCCCCGTTTTACCCGGAAAAACCAGCTCTTTGGTTTTCACAATTGGAGAGCCAATTTGTGTTGGCTAATATAACCAGCGATGCCACGAAATTCCACCATGCTATCGGCAGCCTTGACACGATGTATGCAGCGGAGGTGGAGGACATCATCACGCCACGACCCGCCCCGAACAAGTACGAGCGGCTGAAGGCAGAACTGGTGAGGAGACTGTCGGCATCTCGCGAGAAGAAAATGCTGCAGCTCCTAACTCATGAGGAGCTAGGCGACCGGAAACCTTCGGCGTTCCTGCGCCACTTACGTGACCTGGCAGGACCGAGCGTGCCTGATGACTTCTTACGCACTATTTGGACCAGCCGACTACCTGGCAGCACGCAGACCATTATCGCGTCTCAGACCAAGGCGACTTTGGAGGAGGTAGCGGAACTAGCGGACCGCATTCATGACGTCGTGCCCACGGTTCCTAACGTCGCATCCGCTGCACTGAGGAACACGCCCAGCAGTAACGCAGACCAGATGGCAAGCAAAATAGCTGCGTTGACGAAGCAGGTGCAGGCCCTAACCTCGGAGGTGGAAAGGTTGTCACGACCCAGGCAACGATCACACAGCAGGCGAAGCGGACGGTCACCATCCAGGCGTTCCAACTCGAACTACAGGAAGTTCCCGGTATGTTGGTTTCACTATAGATTTGGCGATAGGTCCACCCGATGTGTAAAACCATGCGACTACGCGGGAAAAGGGACAGGCAGTCAGTAGCAGCGACCGACGGCTGCCACAATACCGGTCGCTTATTTGTAACGGATCAAATTTCAAAAAGACAATTTCTCGTTGATACCGGAAGTGACGTTTGTGTTTACCCCAAGTCAGCAATTAAATATCGTTGTAATAAAACTACTTATGAACTTAGTGCTGCGAACGGTAGTGTAATAAATACGTTCGGTTATATTAATTTAAAATTAAATATAGGTTTACGTCGTGACTATGTTTGGAAATTTATTGTTGCAGATGTCACAAGGGCAATAATAGGAGTCGACTTTCTCTCGCACTACAATTTGATAGTAGATGTACGAAATAAACGACTCATTGATGGCGACACTTCGCTCGCCGCCCCTGCTTCGCCTGCCCGCTCTTCCGATATTGTTTCTTCGGTGAAGGTAAGAATTGGTGACACAAAATATCACGATATACTACAAGAATTTCCAAGCATTACCCGACCAGCTGGTATACACCGTACACCTACACATAATACTATTCATCACATACGCACTACACCTGGTCCACCGGTAGCTTGTACACCGCGTCGGTTAGCCCCCGATAAATTGAAAATCGCTAAGGAGGAGTTTGAATCTATGCTCATGAATGGTACATCCAGACCCTCCGACTCACCATGGGCTTCACCCTTACACCTTGTGCCTAAAAAGGACAATGGTTGGCGTCCATGCGGCGATTATAGAATGTTAAGTGCGAGAACTATTCCCGACAGATACCCGATTCGCCACATTCATGACTTTTCGCATAACCTGTCGGGATGTCAGGTCTTTTCAAAAATAGATTTAGTTAAGGCATATAATCAGATCGCAGTGAGCCCCGAGGACATACAGAAGACCGCGATCACCACACCGTTTGGTCTTTTTGAATTTCCGTTCATGACCTTCGGACTTCGCAACGCTGCGCAGACATTTCAGCGATTTGTCGATGAAATGTTGCGAGGTCTGGGGGACTTCTGTTACGGATATTTGGACGATTTCTTGGTATTTTCAAAAAGCCATAAAATCCATGAGACCCATTTGCGTCAGCTGTTCACCAGATTACAGGAATACGGCATGGTGATCAACCCTTCGAAATGCGTCTTCGGAGCTGAGGAAGTAACGTTTTTAGGATACAGCATTAGCGCTAGCGGCACAACACCGTTACCAGAAAAATTTGAGGCCATTAACAACTACCCTCCACCTAAAACTGTACGCGAGCTAAGAAGATTTCTAGGGATGATGAATTTTTACAGGCGGTTTATTCCAAACGCTGCACAACACCAAGCCCCGCTGAATGCTCTGTTAGAGGGTTCAGTAAAAGGTTCTCATCCGGTAAAATTTACCTCTAAAGAAGAAGCAGCTTATGAAGCTTGTAAGACAGGTCTCTGTCAGGCTGCAATGTTGGCACATCCGGACATCAGCGCCAAACTATCTTTAGTTACAGATGCGTCCGATTTGGCAATTGGTGCGGTCCTACAGCAGTGGAAGGACGACACCTGGGAACCATTGGCTTTCTTTTCCCGTAAGCTTAGCCCAGCTCAACAGAAATATTCACCGTATGATCGTGAGTTGCTCGCGATATACGAGGCGATTAAGTACTTTAGGCATATGGTTGAGGCGAGAGAGTTTGTGATCTACACAGATCACAAACCCCTCTGTTACGCGTTTCACACGCGTAAGGAAAATTGTTCACCAAGACAGTTCCGACATCTGGATTGCATCTCGCAGTTTACCACGGACATCAGACACATTGCAGGTAAAGACAACGTTGTAGCCGATACATTATCACGGATAGAGGAAATTGTCCAGCCCATCAATCTGAACGAGCTTGCCGAGTCACAACGATCAGATCCAGACTTGCAACAGCTACTTCTAGATAATGACACCTCGTTATGTCTGAAAAAAGTTATACTGCCGGGATTGGGTTCCGAACTGTACTGTGATGAGAGCGGCAAGACATCGAGACCATATGTCACAAAAGTATTTCGCCGTCAAGTCTTCGACAACTTACACTCATTTAGCCACCCCGGAGCAAATGCCAGCGTGAAACTAGTAACTGAACGCTACGTGTGGCCAGAGGTGAAGAAGGACTGTCGAAAGTGGGCGAGGAACTGCATAGCATGCCAACGATCTAAGATCACTCGTCATGTCAGTGCCCCGCTCAGCAACTTCAGGCTGCCGCGATCTCGTTTCATGCACATCCATATTGATCTTATAGGACCGCTGCCACTATCGCAAGGATATCAGTATTGTCTCACCGCCATTGACCGCTTTACGCGATGGCCTGAGGCAATTCTCATCAAAGACATTAGGGCAGAAACGGTGGCGCGAGCACTCCTGTATGGATGGATCTCACGCTTTGGTTGTCCCATACAAATCGTCACGGATCGTGGAAGGCAATTTGAGTCAACACTATTCAAGCGATTGTCAGAGATAGCTGGATTTGAACACAGGAAGACGACTGCGTACCATCCAGCCTGCAACGGACTAGTCGAACGATTCCATCGACAACTCAAGACCGCAATCACGCGCCATGGAAACACGAATTGGGTCGAGTCGTTGCCTCTAGTTCTCCTAAGCATTAGAAACGCCTTTAAAGAGGATATTCAGGGAACCTCAGCTGAATTAGTTTACGGGGAAACGTTGCGCCTGCCGGGGGAGTTATTTCAACCACAAGAACCCGACACCGTAGAAGCAAACGCTTATATGACCAAGTTACACATGTTCGCTAGGAATCTCCAAACACGTCCAACATCCAGGCACGGTAATAAAAGAACTATATTTATTTTCAAAGATCTCGCTAACTCGTCTCACGTGTTCGTCAACCAGCGTATACTGGACCACATAAGGTCCTCGAACGAGGGGAGAAAGTATTCAAACTCCTTCTTAATGGTAAGATCGTTTCAGTATCGATAGACCGTATTAAACCAGCCTACATATTGAACGACATACACACCAACATATCACACGAAACAAACAGTAACACAGAACATATCTACATGACACACCTGTCACCAATTCTACGCCACTGACCGAAGATGCTAATATCAGGAGAACACGGTCAGGCCGTAGGGTGCATTTCCCTGACTATTATCGCCCATAGTGATGGTCTCTGGAAGGGAGTGTGTGGCGTAGCCACTGTAATAATAATGGTTTTATTATATTGTTGTTGTGTATAACTTAATTAGTATAAATATGTTTGTACCAAATAATATTATAAAGTATCTTGTAAGAATAAGTAATGAACATTGATTGATGTACATATGTAACATTGATGTAAATATTTAATAAATTTAAAAATGTACATCGGGACAAACGTCGAACTTTATTATTAGTGATCGGGGGCTCGGCTGGCGGACGACCTGTTTTCACTGTCTCGCTTCCGCACACTTGCGGTCCTGCTCCGACGCATGGCCGCGCACCGCAAGTGGGCGGAGCGTTTGGAAATTTCTAGAAGCGCGCCTCCACCGGCGCCCGCGACGGCCCGAGGATAAAAAGTCAGTTGTCTCTTTAGTCTGTCACAAACCTCTGAACGCGTTACGCGTGTTGCTCGCGCACCCGCCGCGCCGCCGCCGCAGCCTCGCGCTTACGAAATATAAGAAGTAAAATAGTGTAAGAATTGCCCTAAGCTGCTTGTTGCTTGTGCTTGATGTATTGCGCCTCTCTATGTACCTGTGACGCTGTTGGGACCGAATAAAGAATACTCTGGCAGGTAGCATTCTTCTTTTCATTTCTTCTCCTGCACCCTTCTGCCAGTCTGCTACAGAAAGTATAGACGCTTACCGTGGCTAACCCGACCCACACCCTGTTGTACGATAACCTAAATGCTAAGGTTTTGAAAACATGCCATAATTGACGAAGAATAGCAAAATTTTCATACCAAAACAACAATAACAGAAACAGCTTTGTAGGTGAGCCAAGTGACGATTGAAATGTCGGCTCTAAATCTTGTTTTATAGTCACAAACAAAATCATGAGCTTACAGCAACAGCATCGTAATCATTTATATTTTACTGCCAAAAACGTAGGGGCATTTCTCAAGGCCAAAAAACAAAATGGGAGCTGGTTAAGTAATAAAATTATCCTAACATCATTAAAACTTCGACAGTTGAAGCTAGACATTAAGAGGAGAAAAGTTTGTGTTCCAAAATGATGGAACATAGCGATTTAACGATCTTTCTGGGGATGTGACAACTGCCTATGTTTGTGACTTCTCAGCAAAGTTTATTGTCATAGAGAAACTACCTTCGCTAGAAACTTACCTACCACTGGTTGCTTATCAACAAGGAACGTTATAGTAGGGCTACGAGCTCATAAAGCATATATTATTACGTAGTTCCCTTTTATTTAACAGTTGTTGTGCTAAAACTTACCTAGCATAGATATATAGCAACTGAGTCCTACAACTTATTCTTTACTTTTTTATTCTAACTTATTCTTTACTTATTGTCAAGTAGTGCCTAAATCATAGTGGCCCGAGGAAAAATTGTTGAATTCATAAGCAAAAGCGTCTTTATCACCGATTGATTTATAGATGGGTTTCCACTGAAATTCAGCCATCATTCACGGCGGTCATGAAAAGTGGTAACTCTTTACTTATCTATATTGTAAAACGAAGTCCTCCTTTCTTTATCTCTATCTGTATGAACATAATAAACACAAAAACTGCTAATGTGGCTACCAAACGAATTTTAGTACGGTTTTCACTAGAAGGTAATGTGATTCGTGTGTATAAACTTTACAGTTTTTGACTGACAGTTGCCGTAGTTGTGTTGCCATAAGGTGTCAGCACAGAATTAGTAAGCTCGAGTGGCAGTGGGCTGGCCATATTTGTAGAGGGACTGACGGCCGATGGAGCAAGCGTGTCCTAGAGTGGAGACCACGACTCGGTAAGCGTAAGGTAGGGTGGCCCTCGGCTCGGTGGACCGACGACCTGAAAACGGTGGCAAGGACAGAATGGATGCGGAAGGCTGAGGACCGTGTACTGTGGCGCGTGTTGGGAGAGGCCTATGTCCAGCAGTGGACTGCGAAAGGCTAATTGATTGATTGATTGAAGGTGTCAGCATCTCGCTTTATTTTGTGTATTCGACTACCACAAAAGACAACACTTTATGTGATACACTTTAGATAGTCGTTTCGTTGTGGTGTTCTTTGTGTTCATTGTCTGAGAGTTTCGTAACCCTCGCGATACAAAGTTTAATACTTTCACCAGTGTAGGCACTATTAAAAATGATCCAGACGGTTAGAATAAATAAAACCTTTGGTATATTTTCGAATTAATTCGAATCAAGCCATACACTGAAGCTTGTAAGCAATAAATACTATTGCCTAGCAATTCTGTTTCTATAACGCAATTTCAGTTCTAAACTTGAGCTGCAAGTCAGAAGTTAGAAACTACACGTGTAGTTACTGACTGTACACGTCTAGTGATTGCTACAGTATAAGGATCTTTGATTGTTTTAAAACAGACGTGTTTATAACAGAAAACGTTAAACGTCCAAGGGATAGCCTAGTAGACTATCATGTAGCGTAGTGATATTGTATTTTTCTAACACGATGGACTTTTTAATGACCTACCCTGTAATTGCAGTGGGTAATCAAAATAGAATAATATGTGTACGACTGTGCGTGTTGCGAGGTTTTTGTTTCTCCTAGTGTATTTAATGTTAACCTAAAAGCGACGTAAATGTTGTGAATAGGATTCGAGAGCTACTTAAAAATTTGTAGGAAAACAGTTTTAAATTAGGTACTTTTCGGTTAATATTTAATTAATTATTGAACCTGAATTATGTAGCACTCGTAGCGTAGACTTCACTTGCCTTTTGTACAAACTAACATACTCATTCGACAAAACAAAAAAAATTGTACGTACACATATTCTTTAATAGACTGCCTCGTTGGTCTCGCGGCATAAATGTGCGCGTGGGATTCGGTCTCGGGTTCGATCCCCGGGTCGGGCAAAGTGTTATTGGGTTTTTCCGTTAGTAAATTCTTAGTAGCCGCACGGAGTCTAGTAATGTGCCCGATACGGCAATAAGCTCGCCCCCTATTACGTGGGACTAAAATAAAGCTGGCGAAAAGTCGGTGTAAAAATATACCTCTTCGGGGATATAGCCGTGAGACTATGTATGTATGATGTATGTATATTCTTTCATTATTGTATGAGACATTGAATTTTCAGTTAGTTCATCGATTTCAAACATTTTCATTTTCGTAGCATTCACCAGTACAATAGTTTGTGTAGTTCAATATCAAAATTCCAGTAATATGTTTGGTTCACAATTCAAAGGATTACCTCAATAGCGTGGGCCTAAACCTAGTGGATAAATAATACCTAGGTATACCAAGGTGAAATGAATGATGCGCTACTAATTTAATATAATAGAGTAAAGAAGTATGTTGATAATAGAGAATAGAAAAGGGTTAGCCTAGTAGACTGAGCAACCGGCGTAGGTACTTACTTACCAAAAAAAACAGCAAAAGAAATATACTGCTATTTTACGTCGATCATAACGTATGTGGGTCATGTCCTTTAGCTTGAGTCCTTGTCATTTAAAAAGATACAAAATCAAACTAAAATTATGTTACACCACAAATACTTCTACACGGAGCAACTATTTTCACCGCTACATTTGTTTTTGAATTACACACTTATAATATCATATATAAATTAAAGTAAATATATTTCTATCAATTATGCTGCCTAAAATATAAGTGATACAAACTGTGTTGCCTCAGTTTGTACAATCCGAATCTGAACAGCTTCTGAGTATAATTACGAAAGTTCTTTCGTATTATCGATTTATCTGAATAAAGACGAAAACCCTTCCTACATTACTTATAATGGTTTATTATGATTTCTTGTTGATTCAGCTACTTTATTTGAGTCCCTCAGGCAACAGACATTAGGCTGATTCCACCACTGAATTATGCAAAAGTTCAGTTCAGTTTTTCGATAAAAAAAATTAAATTGAATAAAAAGTTCTAAACAACATGGACAATAGAACTCGAATTTAAGCGTATATTACTATATCGCTGTCCAACCATTCCGTTAACATGTGATTACGAGTGAAATATCCGCGTATCACTGTGAGTCGATACTCATGTTAAGCCAACACATGTAATTCGAGACAATATAATATCAATATTGTTTATAAACTTCTCCACTGCTTGGTACGGCCCACCATAAGAGAATGAGGCCTGACTTCAACTCGTTTACCGAGTGTCGGTTGGTATAGTTCACATGTCTTTCGAGACTGCCGTGGGTTTGACCTGAGACCCTTTGCGTAGCAGTCTATTGGTCTTTCCACTAGGCTATTGCTGCTTTTGTAGTCACTGGAGTAGGAAATGTATGTCGCAATCGAGTTAAAGATAAATGTGACATCCTGTGATCCTGACTCTGTGGATTATTCCAGTTGATGAATAGCGGTCGTCTTTATAGTATAAAACGACTTATTTAGAATACTTAACTTTATAAGAAACTACGCCAATTCTATTATAGACCGATTAGTAGTTCCTTGTACCCTATAAAGTCCAAAGTTATTACTCGAAACTTCTGTAACAAAACATCCAGTCTCTAAAGTTGTTTAATTTTTTATTTAATTTATATTTCTTAAGTATAAAAGCCTAAACACGATTAGCGATTTTAAATCAAGCTTTCATAAAATACTTAAAGCTTTGAAGGCTTGACTTTATTCGTTGACATTATAATCAAAATTTGAAAGGCATTTAGTGTTCTTAATTTCCTTAGAGAACTTTTCTCGTTCAGGTAAAAGTTATTTTAGTTCGGAATAAAAAACGGGATTTGGTCATCGTTTTGGAGATTGCGAATCCTTCGTCTTAATTATGGAGGTCAAATCTGTCTTGGGTTTTCTATCTTGCTTTCCAGTTTTAGTTGATAGCATAAATTAAAAATGTGAGTACATGTACAAAAGATCTTTGCCTAGTAGTACTAAGCAAGTAGATATATGTAGATGTGAGATTACATCTTACTGCTATTATAAAATACAATGTACATGGAGGTTTGTTACTTTGTCACGCAGAAACTACTGAACTTTATGAAACTGTTAATAAATCCAGACATAAAAATAGCACATGGGCAAATGTTTGTCCGGATAACTGATTCCCAAGCTGGCAGAGCCACGGGCTGAAGCTAATTCTCTGTATATTTTGTTAATCGATATTTACTATCTCAACCCTGTATCCGCGAAGGGGTAGGCAGAGGTGTAAATATTACACCCACATTTCGCCTTGAATTTTTAGGTCCCACGTAATAGGGGGCGAGCCTATTGCCTTACCGGGCACATCACCAGATTGCTGGCTCCGGGCTGCTACTGAATATTCGGAAAACCCAGTAACACTCTTGCCTGACCCCTGAATCGAATCGATTTTTATAATAATAAAATTTTGTTAATCGAAAATAACGGACTCGAGTAAGAATCGGTGTATGCTGATACGTAACACTGAAAGCTTAATGTAATACACTGAAAGTTTGAATTTTCTGTAGCAGAACGGAGTCTGGCACGTATTGCCAGGACCAGGTTTGCCGCCTATTTCGTGGGATCTAAAATTCATAATAGGGGGAGAGTCTTTAAATTAAAATAATAAAGAGAGCTCTCCAGTACGACTTAAACTGCTACGACTACGTTGGTTGGACTATGTGCATTTTTGGCTGCTACAGACTGCCGAAACGTGTCATGCTAGGTATATTGTGCATAAAAGGAGGATGAAGCATCCGAAATTTTGATTTAAACGTAAAGCATGACTTTGCTGTCGAGCATGATATGTTGCTGATGATAAATAGAAAAATCAAGTTAAACAAACAGACACAAAAAGTGCGGAAGGCGCCAACATCGCAATTAGCACCAAGATGGAACCGAAGTTCAATAGAATAGCCGACTAGTGAATTAAATGGCACGAATATAAAACTTTCCGTCAAGTTAATCAGTTGAGAAATCAATGTTCTCAGAATACGGTTAATATTGCCACTTTAGAATTATTTGACCTGTACATAAAAGAAATACAATTATCAATCACTGTACAAATCATATTTAGAAGTAAATCTAAAGTCTAAATATTATTTTATATCTGCATTATCATATCTGGCATTTTCCAAGTTGCAATCTGGGCTTCGCTTGCTATTCTAACCAGATTTGACCGCCTGTTAGCTTTTCCTCATAGCGACCGCCTGTCTGACCTTCGCAACCCAAAGAAATAGCAGTTTTCCATGGTTTGGACTAGTGTCACTTTTATTCAGAGGTACTCTCAGAGATTTTCATGACATCGGGACCAACGGTTTAGCGTGTGTTAAGCTGTCAGTGCGGTCAGTGCTCTCAGAGGCACTGGGCAAGACGTAATTAACAATTCAATACGCACATACCTCCAAAAATCTGTCGTTCGCATCGTAGATTCAAACCTGATACTCTCGGCATGGCAATGTGTTGGTCTTCATTAGGCTATTATCGTTCGTTTTATCAGTTTGGAAATCATATATGTATTCGTAGCCTCCGTAAGACAAAGATAAAATATAAAAAAATATGCCTAAAACAAACATAAATAGAACTGAAAATGTAATCTATTGCTGTGGACGCTACAAAAATGCACAAAGCGAATACAAAACAGCCAAGCTTAATACAAATATTTTCCAATCAAGCAAGGTGCCGACCCATTGCTTGTTCTACCTATTGCTTTGCGAACGTGGCGGTAAATGTAAATGTAGAGTCTATAAGTAATTATTTTATAAATTTATTATTTTGACGTTCATAAGCGTCACATTGTGACCCAAATGAATAAAGGATTTTGAATTTGAATTTTAATTTGAATCATGTGAGTTGATTCAGAATATTGTTTTGTAATAAAAAAATTACATGTACACAGCAGTATCAACCGGAATATTTCAATAAAATATAGTTCGTTATAATATTATAATAAAAACGAGGCACTATGATACATGTCTGTAGAAGATCTTCAGCGTCCATGCGTTAACCCCGGTAACATACAAGACTTGTTGCCTTGGAGCCCGAAGTCCGCTTGCTAGTCTAACAAGTTATGACAGAAAATAGCTTTGTCACTGATCGACTGCAGTTTGATCTCTATAGCCTAAAGAGATATTTCGTTAGCACATTGCCAAATACACATTTAGCAAGTAAATCCTCCCTATTAACCCCGTGTTTTCATTAAAGTTTATTTATCTGAACTAGACAGTTTATGAAAACATTAAAAATAATTAATGCCATAAATAAACCGTCTTATAGTCGTAGTCTTTAAACATTATTATCACATATTATTTTTAGTAGGCACCTGATATAAAATGCTTATGTATTCCAACCTCCAAATAATGCTAAGCACAGTGTTAACACGATCTTAAAAATAAAATATCAAACACTTAAAACGAACGTCCTCACATAAAATGATACGAACCATTACTAGAGATACTTGCTATAACACATTCAATTCCCGTTTTAATCCGACCATACCGTTATAAACCTTCAATATTTTAAACTGTATAATATTCAGAAAATGTTCGTAGCACGGCCCAAACATGATATCATAATATCCGCTGCAGGCTAAAAGGTTCGCAATAATTTTCGTAATTAAGTACTTTATAGTTGTAATCTTGTGGAATGGTATAATAACACTTATGTACTGTGTAGATGGCTATCGGTGAGCAAATAAATTCCGCACTCCTATCTGTGCAATTAAGAAGGCTAGGTCCCTTAATATACCTCGACCTTTGTCTTTATAAGTACGTTACCCAGACACGGCCGTTCATACAATTACGACCAACGTACATGGCACACTAAAAATCTTATATGAAATAAAGAATACAAAGATTATAAGAATGTATGCGTATAAACATAGCTTGTTTTTGTATCGTAAACCTACTTATTTATGTTGGTATTTTTTGTTACATTTTTCTTGGCTTTTTTCATTGCGGGTAGAAATATTTATCTAGGTAAGTGTTGTCTAAAAAGAGGTTTCAACAAAAAATCTATGTAATTTATCGCAGAGCTTGAATTATGCCATCTTATTATCGCGAACTTGGTTACTCTGATAAGGAATTTTAATAAAAGCGTTATAAAGGTCAGCATTTTTCGAGACGATATTCTGCGAATCAGTATCATCATTAAATTAGTAGCATGTTATCTGTTATCTGTAGACGAATAAGTAAAGCTGTAGGTACCTATGCGTAACATATAGTCTTGATGTCTTAAATCCTTGTTTTTATAATGGTTTGGGCGGAGAGGATGGATGACGAAAGACTGACCAAGAGGGCATAATATATAAGGCAAGTGAGAATTAGACAGGATGAAGGGGAAGATCTAGGCGGACGTTCTCTGACCAGATTGGAGACATCCTAAAAGAGGTTAAAAGTACCCTAAACGGAAGAGAATGCATGAGAAATTTGATAGGTGTAAATGAAGTAAAAGAGATATGTCAGGATCGTTGCAAATGGCGTTCCGTAGTTTCTGCCTCCCCCGAAAACAGGCGTGAGACTAACTGTGTAATGTGACACTAGCGTCGGTAGCGCAACGAATGCCGCTACTTTTCGCATTCGTATACCTATGTCGGAATACGATATGAGAACTAGTCGCGAGCCAAGCAACAAAAGCCGCTGTACGCTGCATAATCTTAGCCGAGTATTCATGAATTACAAACTCAATGATTTTTAAATAATGATTAAGGTAAGTTAACTTCGTCTATGAATCTTACAAGATTTGGACTATAATAATTATTTGGGACTATAAAGTCATAAGAATCACGTAAATGTATATCGACTTTTTTGCAGTCTGTACGTACATCACGCTGACAGCGGTGGCCTACGTCCCTCTGGACACATATTGTGCAGTACTGTGAAACGCTCTGAGTGATATATATCTAATCTAGACATCTGGATATTTGTTAACAGTTATTCCAGTTGACGTCACACGTTCAAAAAACCAATATAACAAAATTTATCTCTATATGGATTTCTAAGCCCCTTAAAATTGTTTTGTAAGCAATAAAAAGCAGTAAGAAGCTTTGAAACGGCTTTAATACTTACTAGCAGACTGCTAAGTAGAGGATATTAAAAGAAAGATATAAAGAAAGACTTACACCCCACGTGATTTGCTTCCCAGTATCACTGTGGATTCTCAGTTCCCATCTCAGTCTCACAGATAGAAGTATGTGGTCTAGTAAACCACGCTGGCCATACAGGTTGGTATAGGGGTTGATGTCAAGTTTTTCGTCTCTTTACAAAGTTACTATTGGGTTTTTGTATTTTCCTAAGTCGCCTCTTACAACACCCACGAAATGAAATGGGATGGTGTCATTTTTTAATTTTTATCACTCCCTACTTGGATAGCCATTGGCCATAGCATATTTAAAAATGTGGCTTACTGTTTGTGGTCCCAAGTGCATAACTTAAAATAATAGCCGGCCAAAATTAAATACGCCTGTATAGACTACTATAGACATAACTCGCGTCCATTAAATTTTAATATAATAGTGCAAACAATGCCTCGTTATTATAATAACAATGGTATGATTATGATAAAGTAAACCTTTGCTTTTCGTACTTATTAGAAGTAACTAGATTTTCGCCCGCGGCTCTACACACATAGGCTTTGGGTATCGCCGTATAATAAGCAGCGATATCCTAGTGGAGAGACCGACGGATTGCTACGCAGAGGGTCTCAGGTATGAATCGACAGCGCGCTCCAATGACTTTTCGATGTTATGTTTGTATTAAATTGTTAATTAGCGCTTGCTAAACGGTGAAGGATAAAATCGTGATCAAAACCATGTCTGACAGTTCTCCATAATGACCTCAAAAGACATATGAAGACTGCCAACTCACACTTGGCCAGCATGGATAAGTCAGACTTCGTTAATATCCAACAGTTAGCCAAAAAATCCAAATATCGTTCGAGATTGATCAAAATATTTTCATTTTTCCAACAATTCTCACTTTAATCTAGCAGCTTATATATTGCTTAAACTAATGCGATAAACAAGCATGATGCAGTATCTCCTCAAAACACAACACACTCGTTTGGCACACATAAAAAAGATTAAAACGAACATAGCTGAGCGTTAACGCCCCACCCCTCACTCCACACCCCGCCGCTTTTCTCATATGTGACCCAAGTCACACATACGCAATCAAAGGTTACATTCGTATACGCTCGGTTCATTTATCAGCCCTGGATATTGTCCCACTGCTGGGCACCAGCGTCTTATGTACTAGTCACTGTAAAAAGCTTTAGATCCACCACTCTAGCCTAGTGCTAATTTGGTAAGTGGTTGACAGACTTCCCATTCCTTTCAAGAAACTTATCGAGAACTAGAATTCTGGCCAAACATGGTGATTAAACGTGCACGTCTGAGAAGACCATGTTTATATCTTCGCCGTATAGCAAGCGATATATATACAGAACAGCTATTATTATACGCATATAACTTCGAAAAATCACTGAAGCGTGCTATGAGTTTGCACCCTACACCCCTGTGAACTCAAACCCTCTGCATCTCAGTCTGTTAGTTTCTTTATTAGGCTACCGTAATAAATAGAACTTTTGAACACAAATGTTCTGTTTTCTATATAGAATAGGACCCGCCTGTCAAAGAAGATGCATCTTAGGGGCCTGATTGTCCCGGAGGAAAACACATCCCAGCTGCTGCTTGTTCTCAACAAATACAGGAAAGTGGAAGTAAAATCTTGTGTATCTACAGTTAAGACATAAGTCGTGTAGTTTGTTGTATCGATGGATGAGAAACTCGGTATAATTTGTAAACATGGGTCTTTAATTTGTTTGATGTTGTCACATGGGTATATGACATCATAACCATTAAATAAACAAACTTTTTTATTTGTGCCATATGAGAGACAGGAATACCTTCGATTTGATAATAGCTGACACGTGCAGTGATTTTCACGAGTAATTATCTGGTTAAGGACAGGGTAACAGGATTGGAAGGATACACCGAGTAACGCAGACAATTCTTTATTGAGAGCAAGATCGTAACGTAGTTTTTTCTTCCGACGCCGCTCCTCAGAGTTACGTAGTTCACGTAGCGTGCATAGTCTTTCCGATGACTTTGACGACTTTTGACCATGACCTGTGTTTAACGACCTGTCAGTTTGTGGTATCTAAACGTCAATATGGCATACGCGCTCCTTGACGACCGTAGTGTAAACAGTTTGTATTTATTTATTTATAAGTTTGACAGTTGAGTTAATTTACTTGGGTCAATGCATACAGATTTACATAGAAGCGCAGTTCTTAAGGATTTCGTGTGCCGATTCCAAGTGGAGACTGTTTCCAGTTTAGTTCGTAGTTGGCACCGTTGCGGCGCTGGCGTCGTCCTCCGTCTCTCTTGCTCTCGTAGTTAAGATATACAGGAGGAACGTTCGTCTCTCTTGCTGTCGTAGAGACAGCTGTCCCAGCGCGACTGCCACGCCGCCAAGCGGCAATTCGGGTCACAGAAACTTTGTCTTAAGAACGCCCATAAGAAATGCGCCTCTATGTAAATATCTGAGCTCTTTGCTTGGGTCATGAGTTAGGTCAAGAGTTTGATATACTGCCTGTCATAATATTAACGTAGTTTCATCTACCAGAGAGCTCACATGATTTGCATCTTGAATATAACTTGTGGTCACATGGTGAACGTGAATGATATTCGGTCACATTTTAGCCTCCATCTTGATACACACTTTGACTTGGACAATATTAAATATCCTACTAGTCTACTAGTCTCTCGCACAATGCGCTGAAAAGGTGTATGAAGTTTACTCTTTAAGTATAAATATAATATATGTATATCTGTACATACTATAAATTGAAGTCCCCTTTCCTTCCTGTCTGTCTGTATGAACGCGATAACCTCCAGATAGTGTGATTCCTGAAGAAGGATTAGGTGTATAATTCACGCGGACGGAGCCAAGGACAAAGTTTAGTAAGTTAAATAAGAAAAATATATTTTACCTGTATATTATAATGAATTAGGCGTAGGTTTTGAATAAATATGGACGTAAGCTACCATTTCAGCAAATCGTTTTTGTTCTTGTTTCGCGTGGGTGTCGAATAAAAAGGTCACAACATTATATTTTGTATATTTTGTAAATTATCTCCTTAATCATGTTAAATTACGTTTATCTATAAAGGAATTACAAGTATTTACCTTATACTGGTATATAGTATGCCAACAGCTACGCCCGCACTTTTTCATTTACCCATTTCATCATGATCCCGTGGCAATTTCGGGAAATCCCGTCTTAGTGCACCTCGGGCAACATACATGCCAAAGAGCTTCTAGCGCCCAGTTGTTTCGGCAGTGCGTTGTCTGTAAGTTGGCCAGTAATGCAAGAATTTTATATATGCGTATTGATAAACACTAATTAAAGTTTTAACTTATATCTATATTTTATTCATCGTTCGTTTAATAACATTTTACGGCTTGTCCACATACTATGAAAAGCATACCAGATCAGTCAAATGTAGTTGCGGATTCCTCTTAAAGGAAAATGGATATAATTCAATATTCCTTTTTACTGTGATTTCTATTTTTTTCTTATTATGATTGATGATACCAGAAAATCAAACAGAGAGTTGTAAGAAACGGACCGACAAATTTTGTTACACATTATCAATAGTACTGAGACAAATTTAAATTAAATTATGTATCATACTTTCTTACACATTTTTTTTCTTGTACTAAAATAACTGGAATATTTATACAATATTAGTTCAATTAAATCATGCACCGCAGAAAGAGGAGAATCCCCAAAGTATATCCAAAGGAAGCACCACTATGTATTGGCGTTGCATTTTACATCAGGTACCAATTGGTACCGTTGTTGCTTATTGCACTTTTTCTTATAGGACTGTGCCTCACACCGTTGCATTATTTTATGTATTTTGCAGTTATTTAAAATCCTACTAGTATCGTATATGCGTGAGTTTGTGAGGATTGTCACGCTTTCATGCAAAAAGGATTTAAGAGCTTACATTTCACTACAAATCAGTCAAACAGTTCATCATCGTCATCAGCAGTCTGCCATAATGCACTGCTGAATATAGGACTCTACGTCACGCCACTGAGCTCAATTTTCGGCTCTGTCGTCAGCCGAATAGTTCAGCTATACAAAATCGCTCTGTATGCACTGAGCTTCGTAGTCAGTGCCAAGTAAACTTTCATAGAAGTGTTGCTACCGACGCTTAAAGATTTGCGTCGACTAAAGCTTCTACAATATTCTACACGTTCAAGTATCATTTCGCGAGTGTGGACGGTAAAACGTAACTTGTACAAGTTCTAAACCACGAAAACTTGTTACATAAACTGTTTACAAAATCTGGATGCACAGAGAAAATTTTACGTAGCAAGGTGTAAGGTCAAAAGTAAGGAAAATTAAATGATGTCTTTTCTATTTATTAGTATAGGTCTTATTTTATGACTGTGATGTCTTATTGTGTTTTTCTTCCTCTTTATTACGTTAAATAAATATCAGATTCTGTAAAAAAATACCTGAAGAAATCGGAATGGTGTTGATGAATTAGCGTTACTATTTTGAAAATCATATTAACTGAAAATCATTGTTCTGAACCGCCGTTTCCAAAACCACTTTTTACCTAGACGCCTCTTTAAGTTAAGACAAAATATGTTTGACCCGAAATTCACGAAATCTCTTCGGTGTGAGAGGCAGTGGCGTGTTGTCTAGCCAGCGGCTGTCTGTTTCGTGTTACTTATAAATAAATAAAAGATTGGATTACCCAGCGGTGTGCACCCTAAAACACCTCACTATATCGGCAAAACGACCAATAAAATCGATGTTTCTCTCACAATATCCGAGCTGTGATTACAAAACATTGGGTTTAAATTTTTTTGTAGGTACGCGTTTTTGTAGAATTTTGGTCGTCATATTTTTTTTTAATATTCACGATGCGTCCTTAACTGTGAAATTTTAACTTGAATTTATTTTTAAATAATGTCAGCCAACCGGTGGAAAAAGTTTGATAAATATTTATCTACGTGTTAACTGTCGCTTAACAATTCAAATGAAAACAGTGGTGAGGGCTTTTTGTCCACAGTTACTATACCTACTACCCCTAGTATGAAACGCAACCGTCGCAAGTATATTTTACTCAGGTATGATATTTAATTTTACAAAAAAAAAACGGATGCACGGACATTTGTACCTTCCAATCTATTTTTTGTATAACGAGTATTGATATTTTAATACTCAGCGTTTATTACTTACTTTAATAAATCTGTATATATAAAATCCTTGCGTTACTGACTGACTGACAGACACGCTACAGCCGAAACTACTGGGCGCAAGTAGGTAGGTGAAATCAGGCATGTGTGTTTCTTGGGGAGTGTAAGTGTGTAAGGTAGGATTTTTGAAACTTCCCTAACGGGGTAAAACAGGGGTTCAGAATTTGTATGAAACTTTTTATTCCTTCAATGGATTTACTTGAAACTTTGTATATTGATTCCTCAAATGAAGTTAGTTAACACTAAGAAAATTGTTTTGGCGATTCCTACGCTAAGGGGGTAAAAAGGGGAGTCAGAATTTGTATGAAACCTTTGTATTCGTTCAAGGGATTAACTTCAAACTTTGCATATTTTTTCCTCAAATGACGTCAGCGAACTCAAATTATTTATTTTGGAAATTCTTCGCCTAAGAGGGTAGAAAAGGGAGTCAGAGTTTGTGTCAAATCCTTTTATTTTTTTCAATGGAATCACGTCAATCTGTATATATAAAATCCTTGCAATACTGACTGACAGACACGCTACAGCCGAAACTACTCGGTGCGAGTAAGTGAAATTTGGCATGCGTGTTTCTTGGGTGGTGTAGGGTAGCACTAATAGAGGATTTTGGAAAATTTCTCCCCTAACGGAGTAAAACAGGGGTTCAGAGCTTGTATGAAACTTTTTATTCTTTCAATCGATTAACTTCACACTTTGCATATTTGTTCCTCAAATGACGTCAGCGAACACAAATAATTTTTTTGGAAATTCTTCACCTAAGAGGGTAGAAAAGGGAGTCAGAGTTTGTGTCAAATCCTTTTATTTTTTCAATGAAATCACTTCAATCTACATACATACATACATAGACTCACGCCTGTTTCCCCGAAGGGGTAGGCAGAGGCATATTAAACGCCCACTTTTCGCCAGTGTTTTTTCAGGTACGTAATAGGTGGCAAGCCTATTGCCACTTCTCGGGATATTTTGTTTGCCAGAGCCTCGTCCGTTGATCGGCAGGTGCACCACTTGCAGGTGAGGTTGGCTTGGGACCCTAAGTTCTTGGTGGGAACCCTATTTTTGGCAATTCCTTCCCTAATGGGGTAAAACAGGGGTTCATAGTTTGTATGAAACTTTTTATTATTTCAATGGATTAACTATACACTTTGTATAATGGTTCCTTTAACCACGTTTGATGACGAGTTAAAACCGAGCACTTAGAAAGGAGTTTTTGAAGTCTTACCCTTATTGAGGTTAAAAATGGTGTCCGAGGTGGTATATAAAAAAATGTATTGAAGATTTTTTCAATTTTATCACGGAAATTAATATAATCAATGGGTTCACTAGAAACTTTGTTTATCGGTTCCTCAAGTGACCTTAATGAAATCACATTTAGGGCGTGCGGCTCAAAAAGGAGTCCTGATTCATATGAATCTTTTTATAATTCAAGGTTTTTGTAAGTTTGTATGACAATAAAATAACATTCATCAAATTTCTTTGAGAATTGGCATTGCAAACCAAAAGGCGTAAAACATTGTATAAATTGTTGTGTTTATTTTAAAAATAAATGCATATTTTATTCTTTCTATTCCACAAAACATTTTATCTACGCGAAATTCACGCGAACAAAGCAGCGAGCAAAAGCTAGTGCTGTATATATCTGGAAAAAGATTTCCGCTTGTTGTTGAAACATAAAATATTTGTATATTCATCGGAAGATAACCTTGAGCTAAGTTCTTACCGTTAGGGCATTTTTCACTATGTCCTCTCTTCTGCCGATGCAGATGATGCAGCGCATAACGCATAAAGCATTCAATAGAAATATAAAATTGCTTTTCGATTTAACCATTTAAACATATTTTTGCCTTTACAGATTTTGGAGATATACCAACCTACATTTGAAGACGATGACACTTTTAAGACAATCACATGAGAGTACGTCTTTATTAAAGCTTTAACATAACAGTTATATAGTGTTTCTGCATATGTTGCAGCTTCCTCTTTAATAGGTAAGTCTGTGACGTCCCACTGCAGCGCAAACGCGGGGGCCTTCACAGGGCGTAGTCGACACTTTTCCCATATATCCTTATCATTTGCCTCTTATCATATCATTTCATCCCGCCATCACCGTGTAGGCCATCAGCGATGTCACTTGACGTTTAAGGGGTCCATAGGGTTGTCAATTCTGCCCATTTCTCATCTGACATGCAACACATATCGCACCCTTCCTGGAAGAGTCGCGTAACTCAACTTGCGTCATATTTTTTTATTATTGCAAAAAATCGAGCGTACTCTAATACACCTTCTCACAAATTTTCATGAAGCTAACGCCAAAAATAAGGGTGCTGTCACAAAAAATATGTTTTATTACGATAAAAATAAAATAGTTTTCCATACTTATATAGATTTAAACATACATACATTTATTTATTTTACAAACCCTGGGTATAAAGCCATAAACACACATACCCATAACTAACACGAATAATTAAAATAATTTTATAAAAGTAAATAAACATAAGCATTTGTTCTTGGATACTATTGCGAAGGCGTGTCTTGCAAGTCCACTTACTTACTTATTGCACGAAACTGGTTGCGGGACTGTTTTGCGTTAAAGTATGTATTTCTGTTTACTTAAATGATTTTTTCGTGTAAACACTGCGTAATTGATACTGTTACGAATTGAAAATAACGCCATCTATCAGTGAATGGGAGAACTAGATGAGATTAGATGTATCGGTTGTTAAAAGCTGTTTCATCTATCCTCTAATAGATGGCGTTGGTGTAAATAGAATTTTGTGTGTCTGTGCGTCAACGTGTTTCTAGATTTGTGTAATTGAACAATTACACAAATCTAGAAACACGTTACACGTTACCAGAAATTTTGTTAGTCGTCTCGAAAAGGCTAGTTAAGTGTTCCAGCCGGTATAAATACCGCGTAAACGCGCGAGATAGTTAGTTACAATTGAATATCGGAGCGATAATCATCAAGCGAAGGAAGTAAGTCGGAAGTGTTTAGTGGTGTTTCTAGTGGTGTGAATAGTGAGTTTTATTAGTGTTGAAAAATTAAGTGTGTGTATCTAGTGTTATTGTGTTAGTGAATAAAGTGGAGATTTTCTGGCATAGTGTATATAATTTATCACCCAACCCCAGCTCGTAACAAATTGGTGTCAGAAGTGGGATGTTGAAGACAGATCTGAGCGACGAATGGAAAGAAGCTTTGCAGAGTGCTCAGCAAGACGACAAGGACATACAGCCGATTCTCGTATGGAAGAAATCAGACGCTCCTAGGCCCAAATGGAGTGATATCGCAGCAATGAGCCCTATCACCACTAGTTATTGGGCACAGTGGGAAAGCTTGGTCGTCCAGGATGGAGTTCTGTGCCGCAAATGGGAAAACGCTCGCGGTAACCAGTGCCATTTACAAATGGTAGTGCCTAAAACTAAGGTGCCGGAAGTCTTGCAGCTCTACCACAATGGTGCTTCGGGAGGTCACATGGGAGTTAAGAAGACGCTTACTAAGATCCGAGAGCGGTTTTATTGGCTCCACTGTCGGGATGACGCAAATGCACAAGTTGTGCGGCTGTGAAGGGGCCACACACTCGTAGCAGAGGTGCATTAAAGGTGTACAATGTAGGAGCTCCATGGGAGCACATAGCATTGGATGTCGCTGGACCATTTCCTGAGAGCCAGGACGGCAGCATGTAAATACTTCTTGGTTGTGATGGATTACTTCACGAAGTGGCCTGAAGTGTTTGCAATTCCAAATCAAGAAGCTACCACAGTGGCCGATAAGCTGGTGCATGAAGTCTTTTGTCGGTTCGGGGTGCCCTTGGAAATCCACAGCGATCAAGGCCGGAACTTTGAATCTGAGGTGTTCAAGGAGACTTGTCACGTAATGGGTGCACATAAAACCAGGACCACGGCTTATCATCCGCAATCAGATGGCATGGTTGAACGATTTAACCAATCCCTGGAAAGGTACCTGGCGAAGGTCCTGGAGAGCAAACAAAGAGATTGGGACAAGCACATCCAACCGTTTCTCTTGTCATATCGCAGTGCGGTTCACGAAACCACAGGAATAACAACAGCTTTTGCCAATTTTGGAAGAGAACTCCGTTTACCAGCAGACTTAATCACCGGTATTCCACCAGAATCTCCACGCAATATAACAGATTACGCGACCGAGCTACGCAACAAGATGAACTATGTATATGAGCACATCAGGGAGTCAGGACAACAGATGTCTGAGAAGATGAAGACTCGCTACGATCGGAAGGCGAACAACAAAGGCTTCGGTGAGGGATCATTGGTGTGGCTTCATAACCCAGTACGAAGCAAAGGAAAATCGCCTAAGTTACAAGCCAGATGGGACGGGCCATATCGCATAATTACCAGGATGAACGACGTCACCTATCGAATCCAGAAAGGGTCGCGAGGTACACCGAAGATAGTTCATGTGGACCGGTTGGCTCGTTACTATGGGTCCAACGATGTTCGAGACGAACGCGTTTAAGAGGGAGGCCGTGTTACGAATTGAAAATAACGCCATCTATCAGTGAATGGGAGAACTAGATGAGATTAGATGTATCGGTTGTTTAAAGCTGTTTCATCTATCCTCTAATAGATGGCGTTGGTGTAAATAGAACAATTACACAAATCTAGAAACATGTTACACCTTACCAGAAATTTCGTGAGTCGTCTCGAAAAGGCTAGTTATGTGTTCCGGCCGGTATAAATACCACGTAAACGCGCGAGATAGTTACAATTGAATATCGGAGCGATAATCATCAAGCGAAGGAAGTAAGTCGGAAGTGTTTAGTGGTGTTTCTAGTAGTGTGAATAGTGAGTTTTATTAGTGTTGAAAAATCAAGTGTGTGTATCTAGTGTTATTGTGTTAGTGAATAAAGTGCAGTTTTTCTGGCATAGTGTATATAATTTATCACCGAACCCCAGCTCGTAACAATACTTACACTTTCAGACTAGCCTAAAATTGTAGCATGAATAATGGAATAACTACACTTAACGCAGCCAATGTGGTACACCAAAGATCGTAACAAAGCAATATCCATTTTTACACGGGCATCTTTTGTAATAGTTTCGGGGATTATTTAGGAAACCGTATAATTCAACCATATCTCACAGTATACATAACACAATGAAAAATCGGAAACTCTATCATTTCGCCGCTGCTAAATGTCATCTTTTTTTGTTTATAAGGTTCGCCTGGGATTTTTTAACAATGTTGGACACTATTTTTAAGCTCCTGAAAAGTTGTCTGAATTCACTTACCGCTTTCTTACAGGAAGGGTGCGATATATGTTCCACCGAGCTTCATTTTAGCGCGGCAGCTTTCGAGTGACATCAACGCTATTTGTGATGGAGGGGGTTTTGGGCTTATGGTAATCAGTAATCAGTAATCTTTATTTGCATACCACAATGTGAGCTTAGATGTAACTTAGGAACTATGAGATCATCATGGACCCTGTCGGGCACAGCAAACATTAGAAGGGAGGAAGAGAGCATAATAATTCGTTATATTTAATACTAATAATTTAATGGATAATTTTTCTTTCAATAAATATTTCATTATTATATTAAGTATAATTATATGTATTATTCTGTTATCTTATTTATGCTTAATTATAGTTAGTAGGTATTAAAGAGAATTACCGTAGGCTTACTGGGAATTGGTTGTAGGCACAGTGGAAGCTAATTTATATTCATCCAGTTGTCCTAAAGCAATCAAATGTCTGACATATATTGCTGAGATTCTCAGCAATGACAAATTATAATGTAGTTATCGAAAATTTTACCTTATAGCTCCTGGTGATGTTCTTGAAGTGGACCTATAGATTAACTTATAATTTTGGCCAAAATAACAAGAGAATCGAATAGATACCAGTGTACAATTCGGCGAAGTCCTTCTCCTCGGGCACCAATCAGGAATTCACACACGTGTTTTACAAAGTTCAATATTTCACAAATGTTCATTAAGATACAACTTATCCTTGGTCACAAGTAAACCGATGCCAGCTGATTAAAGAAGCGGCACTCAAACGGGTTCCAATACTTCCAATTTTATTACAATATTCTACGCGAGAGAGCAAAACGGCGTCTTAATTTTTCAAGCGGAAGGACGGAAGTGACAGTTCCGTGTGACCATTGTCAGAAATTTTCAATAGACTAAACAAAATGCCACTCAATCGATCTAATCGATTTGACTTATAATAAAAACTAATTCTATTTCAAACATCCACCCGCCCCGGACCGGCCTACCGGTCCGCTAATTGGTTGGTAGACGTGACAATGTTGCAACCGCTCTCCTCAGAATCGAACCGTCCACCAAGACCTCAGCAAATCGGGGAATTCCATCAGCCCCAGTTACCAAACGAAGGATGCGCCCCCTGCGCCATCTGAGTGGCGGAAGGTTAGCCTCCTTGATCAAAACGAGGTCACCAATCTTGGGTGGATCGGTCTTGTCGGTCCACTTAACGCGTTGCTGGAGTATGTGCAAATATTCCAAATTCCAGCGTTTCCAAAAGCTCTGAGTAATCTGGCGTACCAATTCAAAACGCGAGAGACGACCAGGTCTCGTATCAATGTAGGGGTACTCAGGCAAGGCGACAAGTGGGCGACCAATCAAAAAATGGCCCGGCGTAAGGGCCTCCAAATCATTCGGATCTGAGGAGATCGGGCACAATGGCCGAGAGTTCAAAACGGCCTCAATCTTACAAAACACAGTTGCGAGTTCCTCAAATGTAAGGACAGATTCACCGATTGTCCTGCGCAAGTGTGTTTTGGCCGATTTTACGGCGGCCTCAAATATACCACCCCAGTGTGGACAATTTGGTGGGGAAAACAACCAATTTATCCCACGTCGGGCAAGCCTATCACCTATATCAGCCTTGTTGGTTTCAAGAAAATTAACAATTTCATTCAAATAATTATAAGTGCCCTTAAAGTTAGTGCCGCAGTCAGAACGGATCAAGGAAGGCAGCCCTCTGCGGGATACAAATCTGTCAAATGTGGCCACAAACGCCTCGGTCGTAAGCGAGTAGGCCAGTTCTAAGTGTACGGCCTTTGTGGAGAGACAAACAAAAACACACAACTAGGCCTTAACAGTCTTGCTGTTTCGAAGTGTCGACGTTTTCACCAAAAAGGGACCAGCGAAGTCCGTGCCAACACCGTCAAACGTCCTGCTCTCAGTTACGCGATCTGCCGGTAAGTCTCCCATCAAGGGCTGCATGGTAGAAGCCTTGAGCTTATAGCAAGGGATGCAGCGAAAGACTACACTCCGAATAATTCTTCGGGCAGACAAAATCCAAAACTCGCGTTGCAAAATGGCCAACAAAGCATTACAACCAGCATGCGAATTTTTAAGGTGACGGTCAGTTACCAACAAGCGTACCAAATGACCGTCCTTAGGTAACAAAGCGGGGTGACGAGCCCCGTAAGGGAGGTTGGCGTTCTTGAGACGCCCTCCAACGCGCAAGAGACCCGTATCGTCCAAAAAGGGGTTCAATTTAGAGACAGCTCCCGACAATTTCGATCTCCCTGATTTAAGGATAGCAATCTCCTTTTCAAAATGTGCCAATTGCACAGAACGAACCCAAAAGGTGAGGGACTCCTGTCGTTCCTGTGGTGAGAGAAACGGTGCCAGTCGTTTCTGTTGTGGGTGCCTAAAGTTAAAAACAAAACGCTTTATCCAAGCAGTGACACCTAACAACTTGTCGAGGGAGCTGTAACGATTCAACAAAAAATCGGGGTCGAAGGCGCATTCCACCTTTTCAAGAGCGAGTGTTCGTAGACCCGGCAAATTAGAAGTATTCAAAACTGGCGTTCGAGGCCAATCAGTTTCTGGTCGACTGAACCATTCCGGACCCCACCACAGCGAATGACCTATCAAACTAGGCGTCAAGCATCCGCGCGAGGCACAATCAGCGGGGTTGAGCTCACCTGGCACGTGTCTCCAAACAAGCTTGAGTTCAGATTTGGGAGACGCGATTAGCAACAAATACCTCCAAGGTGTGGACAGAAGCCTTCAACCAACAAAGAACAATTTGGCTGTCTGTCCAGTCGTAGGTCCCATTAATGCAAATGCTTTTACCCAAAGTACTGGACACGTGGTTCAACAAGCGTACAAGTAGGGCTGCTCCCGAGAGCTCCAATTTTGGGATGGTCAAAGATGTCCGAATGGGTGCGACCTTGCTCTTCGCCATGATCAGGGAAACTCTCACCTGACCTGAGGCACTGACTGTGCGCAAGTACACCACAGCCGCGTGACCACGTTCCGAGGCATCACAAAACCCGTGAAGGGTGGCCTTGTACTTCCCGGGAGGAAGGATGGGACGAGGCAAGGAGATCTCGTTGACGGCAGGAAGTGAGGATACAAAAGAGGTCCATTCCTCAACAAGAGTGCCGTGTAGAGGTTCATCCCAAGTCAATCCTGCTGTCCAAAGCTTCTGCAAGAAGCATTTTGCCCAAAATATGATAGGACAAATCCAACCGTTCGGATCAAAGGTTCTGGCGACAGTAGACAATACGAGACGTTTAGTCCAAGAACACGGCAATTTCAAGTCTACGTTATATGTAAAGATGTCTTGGACTGGTCTGTACTGAACGCCGAGAACAGCCATCATGGCGGGCTTGTCAACAATCTCAAATAGATGTGGATCTTGCTGATGATCCTCTGGCAAGCCTTCCAAAAGCGCTGGTGAGTTGGAAATCCATTTGCGCAACTCATAACCAGCGGAGGCCAAAATACCTATCAACTCGTCCCGCAGGAGGATCGCCTCGTCCACTGTGGAGGCGCCCGAGCAAATGTCATCGACGTAAATATCGTCCTTCAAGATGGCAGAGGCTCGTGGGAAACGTAGGCCTTCGCGGTCTGCGAGCTCCCAAAGAGAACGTATTGCCAAGTAGGGGCTTGACCTTAACCCGTACGTATTAGTATTGAGCTCGTAGACGACCATGGGATCACGAAGAGACTCTCTCCAAAGGATCAGCTGGAAGCGACGGTCATCAGGGTGGATAATAGTCTGCCTGAACATAATTTTTATGTCGGCTACAAAGACAACCTGATGTCGTCGGAAGCTGGTGATGACGTCACAAAGGTCCTTGACCAACTTGGGACCAGAATGCAAGCACTGGTTCAAGGATACGCCTGTTGAAGTCTGCGCAGAACCATCAAACACTGTGCGCAGCTTGCCAGTTGATGGCTTCAATACCGTATGATGCGGGAGAAAGTAATGCTCCACCGAACGCCAATCCAAATTTGACACGGACATGTGCCCCAACTGTTCATATTCTCCCATGAACTCAATGTACTTCTGTCTGAGCTCCGGATCACAACCCATGCGACGCTCCATGGCCAACAATCTCTTTTCGGCTAAAGGTCGTGACTCACCAAGCGGAGGCCGAACAGACAGGAAGGGTAGCCTCGTAATAATCCGACCAGAACGGAGTCGACCAGTGTTGTTCTGGCAGAACAGCTCGCACTCCTCATGTTCTGGATTCAAACGGGCAGCTTGAGAGGACTCCTCTATCTACCAAAACCTCTGATCTGCATCAGAGAGAGCAGAGCCTACAGCCAACAAATTATCAAGTTCGGGTGGAGGGGGGTCCCTAGGTACAGGTCTCATCAAAGCAAATCCAAAAATGGTCGGGATGGCAGTCAAACCATTTGGCACCAAGACCCGTTTCCCACCAATCAAAATTCCACCGAGGACATCAGAGCCAATCAACAAGTCGATTTGTCCCGGTGTGTCAAATTTGGGGTCTGCCAGTTCCAATCCCGATGTCAAATTCACCACAGCAGCGGGTAGCTCTTTCTGTGGGTGCATACCCAAAATATTCTTCAGCACAATAGCCGAGGTTTTAATCCTCGGGTGTGAAGATTCAACAGGGCCAAACAAAACCTTAACTTGCCCTTCAACATTAGAGGCTACGTCCCTTATGCCCCGTATACAATTTGGAAAAGAGCCCATATTTAATTTAACCTGCCCTACCAAATAAGTGGAAACAATGCAACCTTGTGAACCTGTGTCCAATATAGCACGGACAACAACAGAGGTCCCCGTGGGTCCCCAGACCCTAACAGCAACCGTTGGTAGGATAACGGTCTCAATGGGGGAGGTTGGCGTTATAGGGCAGGGGTCAATGACCTATTGTTGCCTGGGCGGCGACCGTTGGCCAGTACCAGGCAAGTCAAAATGAGGGTGCGGCTTGAAGTCCTCAAAAGCGCGATGACTCGATCCGCGCGCCATCTGTGGGGGGTCATAGTGACGCACCCGCCCAAAACGAGGTGGGCGCGAGTCAAGGCGGGGACGCTCCGCCAAAGGAGGGGAATACCTGGGGCAGCAGTCATGGTGCTGGTGACGTTGCGCGGTCGCACATTCAGGTGCGCGAGAGAGAGGAGGCGTGCGCACGCTACGGTTCTCCAAGCGGGGCGAGTGGCGATCAATTAAGCGAGGCGACTCTCGGCTGCGTGCCGGTGAGCCTCGGCTGCCACCTTCAAAACACCCGCCCGTGCGCGGCGTCGGCTGGTTGGACAAGCGGCCTACCTCTCTGGCATTCATGCAGAGAATGTCCAAATGCTGTCCTCCACAGTGAGGACAGGGGCGAGAGTTTGGGCAGTCTCGCTGGTAGTGGGACCCCAAACAAGAGAAGCAAAGGCGGCGGGCATTCGCGATGCGCCTACGAGAGGCGACATGTAGGTCCAAGAATGCCCTACAACTGGCCGTTCTGTGCCCCGTGACCTTGCAGTAGGAGCACTCCGCTGGGCTCTGCGTGACCGCAAAGCGAGGAGGGCGCCGGTCAACCTAGGCTCGGGTGTGACCGCGAGCCTGCTCCTTGACCTTGGGCGGCTGCGTCTTAGCCGGCGTGTCACCACCGGAGTTGTCCAAGACCGGCACTCATCCTCCAGGAACCTCTCCAGGTCAGCAAAGGGGGGCAGATGGGTCGCGCTATCCCCACCAAAGCGCTGTTCAAAACGCGACCTCAGGTCGGCAGGCAGCTTCTTCAGCACAATGTGCACCAATAGATAGGACCATTGGTCCACGGGCAGGTCAAGGCACTTAAGTGCGTTGATGGCCACCAAAAGCGGGTTCAAAAGTTGGGTGCGCAACCCAGAGACCCGGGTGAGCGTCGGCAAACCCAAAATCTGCTCGATGTGCGTGTCGGCGAGGCCACGCTTATTATGGTACCTACGGGTAATTAGGTCCCGAGCCGTCTGGTACGCCTCGTCAGACACGGGCAGATGCTGGATGAGGCCCTTAGCCTCCCCATCCAGAACCGACATTAAATATGCCAATTTTTGTGCTGGCCGAAGGTCAGCCCTGTCATTGACCAGGCTGTCGAACAAGTTAATGAAGCTCAGGTAGCTTCCTAGGCAGCCATCAAAATGGGGGAGGTCCAAAGTAGGGAGCCTACTCACCAGCCCCGGTGCTGACCTAGCTCCTGCTTCAGGCCGGGTTGCCCTTCCCTATCGGCAACTAGTTGTCTCGCAGTATTGGAGACAGCATCATACAGGTCTAAGACCTGCGCATAGTCTTCGCTGACCTTATTTCGCTGGTCAGCAGTGAAATCAGTGACTGACACTTCGAGACAGCAAGCGCTGAAAGTGCGGAACTGCTGTTCCACACTTGCCAGGCGATCATCGATCCGCTCGTACCTTTGAAGTAAGGCCTGCTGGCGATCAGGCCGGTTCACTAAAGCACTGGCCGAGGCAAACCAGCGCAAATCTGATGCAATAGCACAAGCAGCCGCACGCAAGTCCTTGATAGCTGACATAATCAAAATTCAAAAGAGCCCGGACAAGCGTTAAATAATATTAACAATCAAAACTTAATTTTTCTTAATTTTTTGAAACCAACAAAGTATTAGCCTGTTTACTGCAAGTGCAGGCAAGTGACAGGTATCTACTGTCCAACAAAATTAATAGTTTCAATATATATTGACACAAAACAAAGTCAAAGTTATCAAAAGTTGAACCTTCAAATAAGTTAATTAAAGTTAAATATTCAAATAAATTAACTAATTACTTGCAACAGACAGACTGGCTGTATTATTTGAGATATACAATAGTAAGTAAGCACAGAATATGTGTTACCTTTATATTATAACAAGGTTTAACAATGTAAGGTTCAAACTTAATATATCAATATATGCAATAAACTAAATCAACTGATATATATCCAAGCAAACTGACTTATTAATGCAACAACAAATTTAAGTTAGATTTTTCAACAATACAAATCAACAATTACTGATTGAGGTTATGTGACAATGTGTTTCAAATTATCTAGGTCAACTTATACAATTAAATATTATGTATTTTAGACAATAACTGTCCTGACAAACACTACAATACTGTCTACAAGGTTATAAGATACAAGCTCATACCAATATGAGTTTATACTCAGTAATGCAACAGCGGCTAAATTTCAACTACAGCTCTGCACCAAGAATATGTCTAGAATTACCGTAGGCTTACTGGGAATTGGTTGTAGGCACAGTGGAAGCTAATTTATATTCATCCAGTTGTCCTAAAGCAATCAAATGTCTGACATATATTGCTGAGATTCTCAGCAATGACAAATTATAATGTAGTTATCGAAAATTTTACCTTATAGCTCCTGGTGATGTTCTTGAAGTGGACCTATAGATTAACTTATAATTTTGGCCAAAATAACAAGAGAATCGAATAGATACCAGTGTACAATTCGGCGAAGTCCTTCACCTCGGGCACCAATCAGGAATTCACACACGTGTTTTACAAAGTTCAATATTTCACAAATGTTCATTAAGATACAACTTATCCTTGGTCACAAGTAAACCGATGCCAGCTGATTAAAGAAGCGGCACTCAAACGGGTTCCAATACTTCCAATTTTATTACAATATTCTACGCGAGAGAGCAAAACGGCGTCTTAATTTTTCAAGCGGAAGGACGGAAGTGACAGTTCCGTGTGACCATTGTCAGAAATTTTCAATAGACTAAACAAAATGCCACTCAATCGATCTAATCGATTTGACTTATAATAAAAACTAATTCTATTTCAAACAAAACTAATTTATATAATATTAAGTTAAAAAGTATCGTTTAGGTACTCATTGATGCTATAATAAAATTAACTTAATAGTAATAATCTTACTTTATTTATAAATCGGTTAAATTTTGTTTCTTCCTTTATTGTATCAGGTAATTTATTGTAAAGTTTTATGGACATTGCATGTGTACTTGTTGAATGTAGGTTTAAGTTAGAGCTGGGAAGGTTTAGCCTATTTTTATGTCGTAGTGTGTATCTTGTCTGTTTGTCTTCTCTTTTAGTGAAGAATTCTTTGTGTTTTCGCACAAATTTGCAAATTTCTAATATATATATTGAGGGCAGGGTTAAAATCTCGTGTTCTTTAAAATGAGGTTTACATGTGTCGGTTTCGTCTATATTTACTAAAATCCTGATAATCTTTTTTTGTAGTGTAAAGAGAGTTAGCGCGTTTGTACTATTGCCCCACAGAATAATGCCATAGCTGAACCATGCGTAGGCGTATGCATAGTAAGTCGCTAGAGCAGTTTGTAGATTGGTCGTCTTTTTGACTTCGCGGAAAGCTTAAGTAAATTTTGAGATGTTGGCCCTTATTTTCTGGACATGTGATTTCCAATTAACATGAGTATCTATTGTTAGGCCGAGGAGCGAGAATTCAGAGACAGTTTCTATTTTAATGTTTTTGTAAATGAAGTTCAATTCTAATGGAGTCTTTTGACGGGGGTGGAAAGGCATAATTTTAGTTTTCGTAAAATTAATTTCGAGGTTATGGTCGTTCATCCAAGATATTGTTTTGTTAAGCGTATTTGATAGCTGTTCGTTTACGTTAATATTGTTTTAACATGAGGTGATAAGAGAAATGTCATCCGCGAATAGCACGCATGGTCCATCTATGTGTCTAGGAAGGTCGTTAATATATATCAGAAATAAGAGACACCCAATGACACTACCTTGTGGGATAGAAGTGTTAATTATTTTCATATTTGATCTGATATATTCAATTTCATTGATTTTATGATTATAAAATGTTATTTCTACCTGATGTTGTCTATTTCTTAAATATGATGTGAACCATTTATGAGCCTCGCCGCGAATGCCGATTCCTTCTAGTTTTTTTTGTAATATATGGTATTGAACTTTATCGTAGGCTTTTGTCATGTCGAGAAGTAACCCAACTGCATATTTTCTGTCATTTAAGATGTTAAGAGTCTCCTGTATAAATTTATAGATTGCTAATGTGGTTGATCTATTCTTTCTAAAGCCGTTTTGGCATTCATTGAATATTTTATATTTCTCGCAGAAATTATAAACTCGGCTGCACATGGCTTTTTCGAATATCTTTGAGGCTGTTGGCAAAAGGGCTATTGGGCGGTAATTGTTGGGATCCGTTTTAGAGTTTTTTTATGTATAGGTTTAATGGTCGCCTTTTTTAGATGGTCAGGGAAAGTGCCTTCCTCGAAAGATTGGTTTATTATATTATTGGTTTATTATATTTATGGTATTCACGCGATCTGTCAGGTGGCTGCACCCGAAATTATTTATTTACGACTAAATCAAATACTGAAAGAAAAAAAAAACGAATTTTATGTCATAAAAACCTGATAGACCTTACCTGACTAAGACCGATGCCAATGCAGATGGAAAACCGGTGATCCAGATCCTCAAAAAGAGAAAACTAAAAAGTTAAAAAATCTTTCTCTTTCTTTCTCTTAGCGTTATCCCAGTTTCAATCTGGGGTCCGCTTACTAGTCTAACCGGATTTGGCTGAATATTAGCTTTGCCTGTACAAGCACTGCCTGTCTGACCTCCGCAACCCGAAGGGATAGCGATATTCCATGGTTAAGACTAGTGTCAGTTTATTTAGAAGGTACTGACGCCCTGTAACGACTGTTAAAGATCTTCATGACAACCGGCACCGACGGCTTAACGTGTTCTCCGAGGCACGGGACAAGCGATAATTAACAATTCAATGCGCACATAACTCCGAAAAGTCATTGGTGCGCGCCGTGGATTCGAACCCGATACCCTCTGCATGGCAGTCTGTTGGTATATCCACTCGACTATCGTATAAATAAGTTCGTTATTTATTGTAATTCGACATTAGTTTCAATGAATTTAGAGACAGATATTTTAAAATCTTGGATTAATCTACTTTAATACATAAACAAATAAAACCAGAACTAAACTTCGAACTATAATATTTCGTCGATTTTCTCCGGTGACACCTGATCAACATACATATATATTGTAAACTTGGGTTTAGGCCAGAATTCGTAAAATTCCCCTGGGATCACGAAAGTGTTCTAATAATAATCTGTGATCCAACTGTTTGATTGAATTAGTTGGAAGTTTGACTGTTGACTTTGTATTTGTTCGAAGGTTGAACCAACATCTAATATACGGATAAGGCGAGCTAAATATTAATTACATGTATACGGTATTATGCGCCTCATTGTAGGGCAAGCTAAATATTAATGATATGTTTACAGTAGGTACCTAAAATTCACCTTGTTGAATTGAGTATATCATAAACGATTTTAAACTTTATATTCATTTTTCAATAAATAAATAAAAATTCCCATCCGGCTCGTGGTCGCCGGCAGGGTCGTGGCAAGCTATGGTAACAGTAATATGCGTCGCTCCACCGCTACGTTCATTATACGAACATTACGGTGATTTTAATTGATTGGCGGCAAAGCGGGATTTCAATATACTCTCTCTCTACACGCCACAGGTGACGAAGGAAAAGCCCGACAACAAAAAGGAAACAAAGGTCGTGGTCATGTAAACAGAGGGTTCATAAGCCCCTACTTCAAATCAAATTAAAATTAAAATCAATTTATTTATATAAGTATAAATATAGACACAATATAATACACGCAACACCATCTAGTCCCAAACTAAGCAGAGCTTGTACTATGGGTACTAGACAATGGATTGACATACATATTTTTAATTATGATAGATATCTTACAGAATGAACATACATACAATATACAATTTTTGTTAGTAAGTTTATTATGAACTATGTTAAAAAAACTTGCACGATGATGCTGTGCGTTCGTGTGGCACTTGTCCGCAGAAGTGACGGAACACCACACCATTCGGCCAAAAGTCCTCCTTCATGACGACATGTAGTTGGTAGGTCGGGATCCGCACCACAAACGCCTTGAAGTTGACATTACGGCGCGACTCCAGCAACTGCACTCTCGGCATGTACATACTTGGCCTTTTGACGTACGTTGTCCGCGATGTCCCTCGCCGTCGTCCTTCGTCCGTCGTCGACTTCAACCCCTACTTGTCGTTGGAGAAAACAGAAGTATCAATTATATCTTAGTTGAAGTGGCCTGCCACATAAAAATTCCGTCAAATTAACATGATTATCGTACATGATAAAATATACATACATACATAAACTCACGCCTTTATCCCGTCGGGGTAGGCAGAGACAAAGGAACGCCATTTGCATCTATCCTTAGGTATCTAGTAGAGGAAGCGCGTGGCTTCCTCTACATTTATTACTCTGTTCATACATGCTCGCCGGTACCGGGTGATTCGGACCTTGCCATTCTTTAAGATGTCCCCAATCTGATCAATGTTTACTAGTAAACATAACATAACATAATCTAGATATGCGATATAATATCCTTATCCGATTGATCAAAGTGGACGACTATGGACTTTGTCGACGGTTCAGCAAATATAGTGCAACGTATGTCCGGTACCTACCGCGTCTGCGCCATAATACCGTCCATACGCTCGGCCAATCAGAGAAGGCCATCGTCCGCGCTCGCGAAGCCTGACCAAATATGGTCACGAAGCGACTTCAACTCTGATGGAGGGCCGGTATATAAAGGGGCCGACAGAGAGGCCGGCACCGCTAATCTATACTTACCTACTACCGCTACTCTATCCGTATACGTTGTACGGGTATCCTGGACCCCAGCTGTGGGTGAGTTACTACATTTACTGCACTAGCGTACTGCTCATCTCTCTACCTGCTGGCTGAGGCCGGCTGACGCCGCCTGCCTGACTCTATTGGTTGTGGCTTTCCTAATGCTGTTTCCCTTCAGGTTCCAGGTCTACATTAAGCTCCGGGCTACGCTACCTAGACCGCTACACTTCCTGCATCGCCTTCGGCGTCACCTCTGCTGAAGAGCCTGGCCTGCCCTGCTCATCGCACACACACCGCCGGCGCCTGCCAGCTGAAGCCAACGTCAGCGAGGGTCTGCACCGCTACGCGCAGCTTTCGAGCAGCCTGCCCTGCACACTACCGGAGGGAACAGCGTGGGAGACTGCAGCCCTTAGTGTTCAGGCCAGTGTCATGTTGTTGGTCGGTCATACTCGTGCAAGGGAAGTGAGGCAACACTCGGCAAATAAACGCATAAGACACTCCTCTGCGTTTTAATACCAGAACCCGCTACAATAGCTAACGAAAAATAGTCATATGGAATAAAATCAATAAACCGGGTTACATGAACTTTACAAAAATTTAGACACCTACACGCATGGCCAAAACTAGGGCTGTGGCACCGGTGCCCTTGCAAAGGGCACAGACTCTGCAATGGCGGTTAAGCATCCCAATCATCAAATATACAATTTTTCAAGGGTGTTATTGAAGCTGATTCCGGGGTCCCATGGCACTGCATGTACACGACAGTATACCGGACACTGCAATCTTCCCAGGATGCCACGCGATTTTTAAAAGGTAAGTAATGTTTTCTGTCCTGGAATCCCAACGGCCACGTTGGGATTCCAGAAAAATGTAAAATTTCAAGTATACTTATACCAATAAGTATAGGTACTTGAAATTTTACATTTTTCTTTTCAATCATAGCAAGCCTCAGTCTCCAATGTGAAGATTGCATCTCAACCAGGACAGCTTTAAGATGATGAAAAGCTGCCACACGCTACCATTAAGCCTAGTGCCGGCCGCACACATAGGTCAGTCACTCCTAGGAGGAGGTTAAAATTAATATATACAGGAGTAAAAAGAAAACATTCAAATCCACACAAATTCAATGCATTCATTAAAATACCCGGGAAACCCGAACACCATATCCAACAAACATTATTTTCATCGTGCACATTCGGGGATTGTTCTAATGCACTAATGTGGATATAAAATGGATGTTCAGCGGTTCTGCGGTTTTGCACGAATTATGCACACATCGCACCAAACGTTCTATCTAATCTTCGATAATTGCTACATTTAACCTTAGGGTACAATGTTTTAGAATTAACTACAACAGTGCTAGTTCTATCTAGGGATATTTGTGCTAAAATGTGTGAATATTCCACTTGAACATCCAACCGTGTGGTGGGGTATTTCGCACTGTTGTGTTGCATCTTGCATTGTAATACTGAGCTCGCTTGTCTAGTGCAAGTGTGGACAACGACTATGTATAGAGGCGATGTGAATTTCTAAGCTGTCCTGTGTCCGCAATGACTGCACGCAACTGTAGATTCATATAATATTATATTATAAGGAGCCAAGTATCTCGGTACGTTAGTAAACCGAGCGAGCGAAATATTTTACCAGAGAGAATGTATTGTGCTGGTGCTACAACAGCGACTTTAATATCGCACACATGTAGATCTAGTGGTCAGTACACGCAAAATATATATTCAATAAAGTATTGTATTAAAAAGATTACGAATTGTGTAAAATCTTAAATTAGGCATCGATAGTATCCTCGTCGAGCCATTGCAACCTTTTTTTTGGCAGAGCCAACAAACCCATTAGGTAGGCCAATGAGTAATGCCATAAAATGGGTACTTAAAGAATATTTCTTGCAAAAGATGTTGTTGAAAGTTCATTCTTCCCAAATCACTCTTTTCTGCAATTCAAGAAAATCCAGTAAACTTCAACAATCGTAAAATTATTGTTCCAAAACCTTTTTCTTTAAAATACAAGAAACTTCAACGATATTCAAGATTTCTACGATCAAAATAACTGGAAGCGAAGTTATGTGTATCCTTTATATTATAATTCAAACAAAATGCTTTTCTTGAAAAAGGTTTGTATTTTTGTAGCGAACAAATTTTAACAAAGCCGAACTCTCTATACTTTTGTGAATATCGCTATATTCATACTATTATCCTATTTTTGTGTCGATTCGTTTGAAGATTTATTGTGTGTCAGGCTAAGCGCAGTTTCGGGTGCTGTTGTCGCTCGTCTTCTTCTTCTTCTTTACTAGACTCATAGCAGAGAGGTCGTGGTCATAACATCAAGTTTGGTAGCACGCTAATGATTCTCCGTCATTCCTCTCACACGCCTGCCTTTTTTGTGCGTAGGTGTACAAAGTGGGTCATTAATTGCAAACTTCAATCAAGGTCTCTTTCCACATATGCTCAGGAGAAAGATACTGGTTTCTTTTCTGCTTTATTTCAACTCTTCGTGTGACGAAATAGTTAAGATAAACAACTCTTTGTCAAAACCGCCCCTGAGTTATCAGGCAATGGCAACACCAAATATACATAAATTTATATCATCATCAAACTGTCATAAATTTTAAAAAGCCATAAATTATTATTCTGAATTTACTAATAATCAAGCTCCAATAACTAAATAAATATTGACTGGCAGTACCACTAAATCTGTAAAACATATCAACTGACATTACTCATTCCCCTTTCAATCTGTAGCACACAATTCAGAAATAAATTTGTACATCATTTTTGTCAAGAACAAGACGCCCTGTAAAATCACCTCCTAATATAAAAGTACCCTATAAGGTAGATAGGGTTCTTTTTAAAAGTTTCTTTTAAAAGATAAAATTAATACGATTGTATGTTATGTTTTCAAAGGTTGAACAATGACTGAATAAACGTTTGTCCGTCGAACATTGTATCGGTCGGATGAACCGAGCTATCGAGTATCTGCACTGGTGAACAACTACACCGTGAAAATTTTCAATAAATACCTGATCCTGAGCTTGTGGACTTTGTCGGTGTAATATGTATATCTGGTGACTATTGCGTGTTTTAGGAGTAATATAGTACTACAAGGCGGTCGTACTAAAAGCAGCGACAGCTTAGTGTTAATGATTCACTTTTCAAAGTCTTGTGCGTATTAAATTGTTATTTATTGCTTGCCCATTGCCTCGGACAGCACGTTGAACAGTCGGTCTCGGAGGTCATGAAGATCTTTGGCAGACGTAACAGGTAGTCAGTACCTTTAAAAAACAGATACTGATCTAAACCATGGAATAATTTATTATTATTATTTGTCCTATTTTTTATGTGAATGTTGTGCATAATTTATAATTAAAGTAGCATCTGCATTTTGTTTATTTTGAATTTATTGACCAATGTTTATGTTTACCCTGTAAAAATAGGACAAATAATAATAATTTATTATTATTATTTGTCCTATTTTTTATGTGAATGTTGTGCATAATTTATAATTAAAGTAGCATCTGCATTTTGTTTATTTTGAATTTATTGACCAATGTTTATGTTTACCCTGTAAATAGGCCTTAAATAAATAAGGAAATGGAATATCGCTACCCTTGTGGATTGCGGAGGTCAGACGGTAGTCGCTCGGTGGAAAAGTTGATATTTTGTCATATTTGGTTGGACTGGTAAGCGGACCTCAGGCTCCAATGTGTCTAAGTCTTAAATGCAATCGGGATAACGCTAGGATGATGATAGTACTACAAGTCGTTCAGTATAATAGTGTAGGTACCGTAAAATGCTACAACATTGCCAATCAGCTTCAAGTTTACCTAATCTATTGAAACTGACATCAATTGACAGCCATTACTTTTTTTCTATTTCTATTAATGGTAGAAAGTCGGTCACAAATCTGGCAACTTATTTTAATATTTTTGCATTGGCACCTCTGCACCGTTTTTGTCTGACAGCGGTCTACAGTCGCGAGAGAAGCGAGTCTTTTTTGGGTTGTGTGCAGAACTTTTGTTATTTCCCCCAAAAAATCGAAATTTATAGCGAAGTGGACACGTAACGGGTAAGTAAATATACTCTTTCTTCTGTTTTTGATGTTTTTTCTTGTAAATCTAAGTGTTTGCGAATATTATGATGGTAGGCAATGTTGTAAAAGGTTTTCGAACACTAGTGACACAAGTTTGCCTGGAGCTAGGGTTGTCACTTGCTACTAGATTATTGTGAAGCGACTGGATTTAATTTACATTGTCATCAATGACTATTTAAAATGTTTTGTGGAAAGATGTGATTTTGTTTTTTATTTTATTTAAAGGTACATGTTGAAATAGTAAATTAATAATCATTATGTGGCACATGTACGTAGGTACTATAAGTTTTTATTTCCAAATACAAAATGGAACCGTGGCTTATGAGTAAGTGATAGCCTAGTGGCGATATCAACAGGCTGCAATGCAGAGGGTCTCGGGTTCGAACCCACGTTAACGCGGAATGTTATAATGACTTTTTGGAATTGTGTGCGTATTTAACAATCAATTATCGCTGGCTTCGTGCCTCGGATAGTACGTTAAGCCATCGGTCCCGGGCTCCCGGCTGATACGAAAATCGGTGTCAGTCAATACTGGGAAGTCAGTGGCGTCAAATATACTGACATCTAGCCTAAACTTCGAATACAGTTAGCCATTGGAGGTTAGGTTGGAAATAGCGTACCCCGGGTTCCAAAGGATGCAACTGGGATTATACGCTAAAGTGATGATGCAAAATTAAACCAGGGCTATATTCATTTAATCATATAGTGACCACTTGATCGCCAACTTATCAGGTTCAGATCAGGTAGATACTTCAAAATTTATTATCAAGATACTTATATTTTTGTATGGTGTATTTTGATTCTATACACCACTATTTTTTAATTAGTACAAAAACTTTAAGGACAGATTAGCGAAGATATTATTATCATATATGTGACATATGAATTTCATAATATCAATAAAGAGCAAAGTTATTATCATTTGTTTATTGTAGAAAATCTCACTTAAATCATAGTCATATTTTACAATCCATTCACTAATTCATTGATAATATTCCATCCTGCTCATTCGCATTCTCTCTGTCGCACTTATGATGTAGGTAGCCATAGAAAATAAAATGAAGGAAAATAATAAATGTAGGTAGTTATTTTTTAATTTTGTTAATTCTACCCTCTCCTTCATACTTCATTCGGGCTTAGGACCGATAAAATTTATCGTTTAACAAGTAATTAAATACGGAGGTATGTAATTAGAAAACAAACAAATATCAAAATAAAAGATGGTGTTCTGGACGAAAAGAAAAGAGTAATTTTGGCGTATTTATGAAGTTAGAATCATCTGCTATTTACAAATTATTTTATCATCATCATGTCAACCTAGAGACGTCCACTGTTGGACATAGGCGTTCCTCAAGGTGTGTGGAGAACACAGACCGATTTTGAGCCGCCCGCATCAAATTATTATTTACTTAAGTACGTATTATTTACTAAACTTACAAGTATTTCCATTGTCCTTCGAAATGTCCACCACCGTTGTCAAAAGCATCCAATATGCACTGTTTTAATTGTTTGACACTGACCCGGTCACTTTTGTACACTCACAATACGATGTCCATGGGTACACAGCTGCATTCGCGATTTTTCCACTCAAAAAGTATGCACGAAGCATAGCTACATACTCCCGTGATATGAACTGATATGATAGGCCATCGCGTCGGGCAAACGTAGACAAACAATTAACTTTTGCAACGAAATTAGATACGCTCACTTTAGCTAACAATTTAGTTCTGTTTGTCGCATCGTCGGGGCGTGGCGCAGGCGCAGAGGGGCGGGGGGGGGGGGTAATTTATCAATGGTTAATTTTACTATGATAGTACACGGGTCGGTCATAGTATTAGTATTGCATTTACCAATTATCACGTATTTTTGTGGACAGTTTTGAGACAGTTTTGGGACTTAGTGTTTTTATTTTTCAACTACATAAATATGATCAGTTAAAGATACTTAGTGCTGTGTTTAATTTTTTGTACTAATTAAAAAATTGCGGTGTATAAGGAAAATGTTTTGAAATCCGCCGTTGGCTGTCAACAAGGCGACCCGCTTGGACCACTAATCTTTAGCTTGGCCATTCACCCAATTATCAAATAGCTAAATTCAAAATTTAACATCTGGTACCTGGATGATGCAACCCTTGCAGGTGATGTAGAATAGTTTATCAAGACCTGGCACTTCTAAAGTCGAAATTTTTATCCAGTGGCATAGAACTTAATCCCAGTAAATGCGAAATTTTCATTAACAATAACTTAGACCAATCACATATACTTTCTAAAGGACAATGGCAGATCTCCATACATCAAAATGTCTAAAATTAAATTGAAGCGAACAGTAATAAAAAATATATCAAAAAATTTGGCGTAAGTAACAGAGTCTATAAATGATTCTATTTTCACTCAGGAAAGGTGGAAAAAGAAGATATCGGTGTTTGAATTTTTAGTTAAGAATGAACAATGTAGGTAAAAGGAAAGTTATAGTATGAAAGTTAAACAATGTAGGTAGGTACGATTGAATTATCAAATGACATATGTCAGATTGACATCAAAACGCGGAAGTATTTTGTAGCATCTAACTGTCACAGCCAAAGACAAAAGCAGAGCTGCACATTTTAAATTGATTTTATGTGAAATCGATACAAATTTAAAACTATGCTGTGACGTTTTTATTTGATTTAAACTTTGTTTTGCTTCAAAAATATTAGCTTATTGATATAATGTTGATTAAATATTAAATAACTGCATTTTAAACCAAATCAACTCTATAAAGGTCGATCGTATCGATTACTTATTTAATAATCGATATGGATATAGCACTCACGTCTATTCCTGTCACACCATTGTCTATGGCAACAATCAAATAATAAAGTATTCGTAATCAATTGGAATGCTTTTTATCATCATAAAATACTCCAGCCTTAACGAGACAAAGTGAAAATATTAAAAATCGTAGGAAAAAAAACTATTTGTTTTGTTCATATGAAGTTTAAGGTCGCCACAACAAACCCAGACCAAATTCTGCCATTGTTCTTTCAATATCTGGCTTCCAATATTATTTACGTTAAAAAAAATTCTCTTCGCCTCTTTGGGTCCCCAATATTAAACGAAGGTTTCGATTCGTTTATACAGGAAAAATTCAAAATTTTAGTGATATTTCAGACCGGTTACTCAAAATTAATATACATTCGGCTTCTACTATTATCAAGTATTGTCATTTTGTGCCTAAATTTACCTACACACGCTCTTCGATGTTCCCCTTTTTGGAAATACCCTCTACTCGCCCAAAAGTCATTTGCATAAGTTTGTCAACTTATGCAAATTACCTTAAGCAAAATTCTAAATCTGGACCTGAACGACCGAGTGTGGCTGCAGGCGTCTTTGCCTGTACGCCTGGGCGGCCTTGGCGTTCGCAAAATTTCCGACGTAAGTTTACCAGCATTCCTGTCCTCGGTCCACGGCACTGCAGAATTGACCAGGAAAATCTTAGCACCCACACTGGTCGATCCTGAGGTGCCGTGTAAGATCGATGCCATGAATGCTTCGAGAATGGCTTGTCCAAGCACCGAGTTACCCCGAAATCCATCTTCACAGAGGCAGTGGGACGGGCCGCTTTGCAGCGTGGTACGAGAAAATCTCTTAAGTACGTCGTCCAATGCTGCGGAGCGTGCTCGTTTGCTGGCTGTGGGAAAGTGGGAGTCGGGTCTTTGGCTTCAGGCACTGCCATCGTCCAACATACACTTTCCGCGTTGCCTCTTGCCTTCGTTTAGGTGCGCAATGTGTCTCTCCACATCGCTGTCACTGTGGAGAGGCTGTCAACAGCCTTCGTCACCATGGTCTGTCATGCTGCAGGAGCGCAGGTCGTATTTCACGACACGCCAACCTTAATGACATACTTCGCCGGGCTCTTGTCACCACTGGCGTTCCAGTCCAACTTGAACCTCAGGGCTTGACACGCGACGATGGCAAAAGACCAGACGGTATGTCTTTACTGCCGTGGAAGCTGGGTAGGCCTTTGGTGTGGAACGCAACTTGTGTCGACACCCTTGCGCCATCTCATCTTCCTAGCACAGCGGGTTGTGCGGGCGCTGCTGCAGCTACAGCGGAGACTCTCAAACGGCGCAAATACATAAATCTAAAAGGAGATTATGTATTTGAGCCGTTTGGAGTCGAAACATTGGGACCATGGGGTCCAAGTGCGCGATCTCTTTTTAGAGATCTCTCAAAGAGACTGGTTGACGCCTCGCGTGACCAGAAGACTGGCCTGTATTTGGCGCAAAAGATCAGCATTGCCATACAACGTGGCAATGCTGCCAGCATTCTGGGCACGCTTCCAATTGACGGCGATGTGGAGGATTTCCATGACGCCCTCTAAATTTTCTTTTCATTTCTTTTTTTAAATGTATTTTTTAGTTATTTAAGTATAGAAATTATTTTTTTATTTTATGTGTAAATAGTCATTTAGCTATGTTAGTTTTAATTTGATTGCAAATAGAATATCAGATATTATAAAAAAGGCTTAACTTAAAGTATTAACTAAACACAACTATATATAAAAACCACAATCTTAAAATGTGCTTACACTCTGCTCTAAATCCATTTTTATTTCACAAATACAAGGCCTATGTAAAATTTAAATGGATGAAAACACAGGTCTATGTTAGGAATCATACAGACTAAACATAAAGAACACGGGCTACGGAACGTGTCCAAACGCTGTTGTATAGAAATTGTAACGTAGTAGGCAATATTTGAAGTGTGAAGCTATCGTACTAAAGAGGATTAGATTTGACTGCACGGATAGTGTAGTGTTTTATAAGCGGCCGATTGACTGATTGACACAACGCAACGCCGTGAACTTTACTTCAATTTACTCTCAAATTCATATCATGTTTGAGAACAGGCTCTATGGAAGCTTTTATATTACCTATTAGAAGCATGATACCTAATCATAGTTGGTAGCAGCAGCCTGCTTTTCTAAGTACATTGTATTGCCAGTGTCCATAAGCAGCGATAAATATCATTAACAACAGCACAAACGTTAAATTAATAATAGAGTATTTCGTCTACATTCAAAACACAGGTAAAAACATCAAAAATATTTACCTAACAAATAAGTCGACGGCCAACCATCAAAACACGCAACGTTTGCCAAATAATCCCTTACCCAATATTTGACAAACTTGGTCGGAAAAGCCGACGAAGCTACTCTGTATTCAGGCTCTTTTTCCCGCTTGCTTTGACAACCCACCTACATAATAAGATTCGGCATAATATGCGTCACTCATTTCCGTAACGTGCGGAACTAGGGACAGATAGCCTGCCCTTATTAATATTAACGTATAGACCGCATTAGAAGCTTATGTACGGTACATTTTGTAAGAAATGATAAGCCGTATTTATACTCAGCTTTGCTCGTACGTCATGAAAGATAACTTGCGAATGTGTGCCAGTTTTACCAGCTAAAGGGATGAGTAGTTTTGGACGAAAGTTTCTGTGGATTTTGGTTAGAGATTATTTAGAGTTTGGACTTTTACTGCTATCCTAATTAATATCGTTTCCATCCTTACTCATATGTAGTGATGTGCCGTTACCATATTACCGTTACCAGTATTTTACTCGATGGTAATATTCCCGGTAAGTTTCTATTGTTACCGGTAATATTCCCAAACCCCGGTAATATTGTTTAATATTTTCTTATTGATTTAAATATTATGCAATATCTGTTTAAAACGCGTACGCGCAGCTGTTAGTTCACTTTTGCACTTGCACAGTCAGCCACATAAGTGAATACACATTCCCAAGATTTTGAATGGCATTGTCGTCCAAAATAATAATAAAGTACAATATCTTATGGCATTTTTCGTCATAGATATCTTAATTTGATCATATTTTACAACTACTGGGTAAAAAAGAAAAAGTATTTAATACATAAAACACTCATAAAAATTGTGTAGCGACTTATGTCGTTGACTGTTCAAGTTTTAACAACGCACAGCGCAGCATTTGTCTTTATATGCTATAGAGACAGCTATTGTCAAGCCACTGTCACAGATCCCTGAAGAAAGAAAAACCAGCTACAGTAGAAAGACAACCTGCTGTCCTCCCATACTTTAAGGGCGTGACCGACTAAATTGGCTACATCTTGAAGCGAGCTTCAATCAAAACTTACTACAAGCCGCCAACGAAGATATGTCAATTTCTACCAACAGTCAAGTGTTATTTACCCTTGCAAGAGGCCAGTGTCTACAAAATAGACTGTGACTGTGGGCTCTCATACATTGGACAAACCAAGAGAAGCATAGGCATCCGACTTAAACAAAATATAGCTGACATAAAACATAAACGCTCAACAAAGTCTGCTGTGTGTGAACATGTGGACCAAGGACCCAACCACTACTTGCGAATTGATGAACCACAGATACTCGCAAAAGAACAACGTTTTCTTCCAAGGATGATACGTGAGGCTATTGAAATTAAAAAAACACCCTAATTTCAATAGGGAAGATGGTTGGTATGTTCCTCCAGCTTGGGACCCTGTCATAAGGGTAATGAAACCCAAGGAGGACAAAGTCACCAGAAGACCTAAGGACACTGTGAGCTCATTCTGCGTAAATAGTAACACCTGTAGTTGAAAAATGTTCGGGTACTTTGAGATAACTTATACATTCAAGAAAAAGACAAATATCACCTCAGTCTGCCGTGAACATGAATCCTGTAAAGAATTCGAAACGTCGGCTAGTAATAAAAATGTAGTTTCTAGATCATACGGTTTAAATGTAATGACTAGTGAAACCAATATCGCGTTATATTGGTTTCACTAAACAATAAAATCCGTAAACTGTAGTTTAATTTAAATGTGTAAATCCAAGAAAAACCAAATTGACGACTAACAGAGCCGGTAAAATTTGCTTTATAGCCCATAACTGGAAACTAATCCATGGCCATGAAGACGGCCAAGTTTCATCAAAGAAACCTATTTTAGATAGCTCACAGAATAATAGAAATAGTATTTTATTGTCATCATCTATATCATCATATGATTCGGAGGTGGACTTCTTTGATAATTTATTAAAATAGTTTCGGTAAGAGGAGGACCGATCGAATTATATTATCTGATTCGGATAGCTCTGAATAGAAGACTCATGTTCCTTTTTTACTTTAAAATTGTTTCGTTTGTTCGTAAGTTGTTTTTTTTTGTTCATAAGTTAAGTTAAATCATTTCAAAAAACTATAAAAACCTGTTATTGTATAGTTGATTACAATAATCGTCAAGATTTAAAAAATATACTGTGATTTACTGTGATTATCTCGGAAAATAACTTTGTGATCTCAAAAATGTTACATTAATCATTATTACTGAAACGTTGCGATGTGTCTAGCCAAATTTAATAAATTTGGCTATTTTTATTTCACGATTATCTCGGAAAATAACTTTGTGATCTCAAAAATGTTACATTAATTATTATTACTGAAACGTTGCGATGTGTCTAGCCAAATTTAATAAATAATAATTAGTAAAAAGTTTTTTTTTTACTTTAACCTAAATCTTACCATTTATATAATATTCCCAGACAAAAATTGTCAAGAAATTTACTAAGTAATACAAACTACTAAGTAATAGTAGCAATGTGAAAATACCTAGAAAGTTACTGTATGGAAGGATACTCAGTAAGTTTCTGGGAACTTACTCGGTAAGTTACCAGTAATTTTGGGAATATAGTATTTAAAATTGAAATTATGATTGCATTTGAACTTGAAGCGATAGAAGTCTTATCGGATTACTCAAAATCACAAATTAAATTAAAATATAAAAGTATTATTACCTATGTTACCCTATATTACTATTTTTGTAGAATGTTACCGGTAGCGTTACTGGGAAAATACTCGACTAGCGTAAGTTACCGGTAACGGCACATCACTGCTCATATGTCGCTTAGGACTACAATAGTTCTATTTTCAGTGCGTTGAATATATTTTCTAAAGTCTATGTTTTGTAGATACGGTTTTATGTAGGTATCAGTTGTCTAGGTAGTAATCTACTAATGATAAAATAGAGTTCTCTTTTTATCCCGTCAGTCTGAACGCAATAAACTCAAACTACTACACGGATTTTTGTACGTTTGTCAGCTATGGATAGTGTAATTCTTGCGGAGGGGTTACGTGTGTAATACACACCTACTTAATTTTAGCTTATTTTTTTTTATGGTGATAGGCGGCAAACGAGCTGACGGATCGCCTGATGGTAAGCAATTACCGCCGCCCATGGACACAAGCAACACCACAGGAGTTACAAGTGCGTTGCCACCCCTTGGGAAAAGGGATAGGATGAGAAGTGGGGTGAGGGAGAAGGAATAGGGGATAGGGCCTCCGGTACACTCACGCACCGAACGAAATGCAACAGTTTAGGTACTGTTACTTTACGTCGATTTTCTGTGAGAGGGTAGTACTTCCCCGGTCGAGCCGGCCCATTCATGCTGAAATCAGCAAGGCTCTACTACCTTGTATTGTCCCACTGCTGAGCAAAGGCCTCTGCCCTGGATTTCTACAAATCTCTGTACTTTGCGATCTCTGGCCCTCAAAAGCGTCTAGGTCATCTCGCCATCTCCGTTTGGGACATCTTCGTCGCCGTTGACCGCCTGGTACCCAACTGGTAGCATAACCTCTCTGAGTGCATGTAGCAGACGTGTCCAACCCAGTCTCAATTTAGTCGCCCATAACGCCCGTTTTTGAGCGCAACGTAGTGTAACGTGCATGATCGATGCTCTTCAGCCCCAGAATGCTACGCTTCATGGTTCTTCAGCAAATCTTCAACTTGGACTACCTAAACCTCAGTACTTAATCTAATATAACACCTAAGTATTACATACCACTGCAGTTTTATTACTACAACGCCGTTACATATCGTCCTTCGAGCCGGATCATATGTAACGGCGTCGCTGTGCTGGTTCCCGAAGAAAGAGTGTTGTTTAGGTACATGTACAAAATGGTCGCGTCTACGGAACAAACAAAGATAAAAGTATTTAGGTTGCGCGAGCGCGGTTGATCGTATTGACTTGTAACAGCTGACTGTCGATGACAGCGGCGCTCCAGCCGGTGAGCCGTCCACTCGTCCCGCACCTCAGACCCCGCGGCAACGTTTTGTTTTAGCTGTTGAGCGCGGTGAAGCTAAGCGAGATCCCAGGAGTGGATGCTCTCAAAGGTGCGGGTGCGGGGGACAGTTCTTTCTGTCCCTTGCAGTTGGGCGTGGTCGCGGTAGGAGAGGCGTGTCGGTGTTGCATTGCCGCGCGCTCTATCTCCCGTGACCAAATGGGGGCACACCATTTGTTGCGTCGCGGTGGGGCGCAGAGGAAGAGGAGATGCAGTGTTGTCGGTGGCCGTGCTCCCTATACTCAGCGGCCATTTTAGCGCCTGCTGACGGCGAGCGATAGGACTGTTCCCTGTCCGCCAAAAGGCAAAGAGGCGGCGTAGTATCCACGCCGCCTCCCAAGTCATAACGAGACGGGGCCGCCCAACACCAACGGCGGGCCAATCCCGGGCGGGGTCACGGAAAAGTATACTATCCGCGAATCGCGTGACCCCGACACCGCGGTGGTTTTAATGGGTATGCCCTGCCTTTAGGGGCCTCAGCCCCCTACAGCCTCTACACACCTCCTCCGCCAGTCCCAAGCCCGGTTGAACACACCCTGGTCGGGTTGGCGTCGAGTTGAGTTGGCTCATAAGGAGAGTTTCCACCGTAGTGAATAAAAAAAGGCTGTTGGTCTTGTTGTTAGAGACGCTGATTGCTAAGCTGAAAATCGTGAGTTCTCACCCAGGATAAATCTTTGTATGATGAGCATGTCGATAATTTTTTCTTTAGGTAAGAGTAAAGTCATCTGTTTTTGGATTGTTCTACCGATGCTATGTAAAATTGTATGAAAAATAAACACATTTGAAATTTTTTTATTATATCGCAGTAGGTACGTTGTCAGCGCTGTGCGCCTTGCTGCTTGCAAATACTCATCAGCAACCATAACCAATTACTATTACACGGCTCATATGCTCTTTTCGCTACTTTTTTGGTATAAAAAGAAATTGCAATGTTTACACGCCCAAAAGACACTATAAGCACGATATTCTCAAAAACATGTGCATTTAACTAAGTTACGAAACTAACTTGAGCTCGTTTATGATAATGCCTTTCGCAATTTTATTTAAGACTAGTTTAAAACTGCTTCGTAGTCCATACCCCTGCTGAAATCTTGGGACTTTAAGCTCCTATTACTTTTTTTTCTTGGATACAAGTCTTTATATGAAATGAGGGAACCAAGGTTATAAAGAACTTTATTTTTTTCAGAATAAGCAGTATAAAAGTGAGGTTGTTAGCTTAAAGTTGCTTTGTACCTTGAAGAAATTGTGTGAAAACAATTTTGAGAACACAAATGCTGTTTAAATAGAACGCACACATTACCTTGAAACTTTGTACTGAAATACAACATTCGTAAGCTTGAAGTGATTGTTGCCACTTACAATAGGCGTGTTTATGTTTCGAGGTATAAGATGAAGCGTGTGAGGAAAAGAAACCAAAGACAGAAGACGAATGCGTAATGAATTTATTAATTTCAAGCGTGAGTATTTATAGCTAAACATAATTAATAATAATTACCGATCACGCCTGGCACTTTTGTAATTAATAATAAAAAAGGTTCGCGCTTGACACTTCTTATCGAGTGGCGTACACAAGTAGACAAAAGATCTGCAGCGGCCATGTGGCGCAAGCGCCGGTTGACAATAGCAGGTAGCTAGCGGGTAGCTGACCCTTTTCTCGGGGGCGCGGCCTAATCGTCGCCGGTGGTCTAGTCATAATTGTGGCGTGATTTTACAAGGCCCAATATGATGACTTTCGCGACGATATATGGTAGCGGATTCGGGTTGCTACAACTGCCCCCCCTTGAGCCCGTCGTTACGGGCGATAGTAATCCGGGAATCTCACTTTACGGCCACTCCTTGTCCTTCTAATTTGGTCTTGGTCTTCGGCCGTCTTTTGCGGAGTTGTCTGCGGTATTTCTCTGGCGATGTAGGCTGGCTTTAGGCGATCCAGTGAGATGCGTTGCGTTTTACCCCGGATGTCCACGTCAAAGGTCTTCTGATCTCGGTGTAAAACCTTGTAGGGACCTGAGTACGGTGCTTCAAGTGGTCTTCTTGCCGGACCCTGATGAACGAAGACATGTGTTGCTGTTGGCAGGTCCTTAGGCACGTAAAATGTTCTACTGGAACTGCTGTGCCATGTCGTAGGTAGCGGCGTGAGTTTACTGACGTGAGCACGAAGTCTAGCAGCCAGAGTTGTGATGTCTGTGTCAGCTTCGGAGGCGGGAGAGAGGAATTGACCAGGTAAACGGAGTGGTTCACCGTACACAATTTCTGCTGTAGACGATTGTAAGTCTTCCTTCCATGCACTTCGTATGCCAAGGAGAACCCAAGGTAGAACTTCAACCCAGTTGGATGATGCATGGCAAGTGATAGCCGGCTTTAGTTGTCAGTGCAATCGCTCAACAAGACCATTAGCTGCTGGGTGGTATGAGGTGGTAGTGTGATGGTTCGCGCCAATCAGTGGGGCGAGTTCCTTAAATGTGTGTGATAGGAACTGTCTGCCGCGGTCGGTGGTAATGTGTTCTGGACAGCCAAACCGCGAAATCCAACCATTTACTAGGGCGGCAGCGTTTCAGCAGTCATATCCTGGATTGGATACACCTCAGGCCAACGAGTGAAGCGGTCGACTATCGTGAGGCAGTATCTGTTGCCAGAACATAAGGGCTATGGTCCTAGTAAGTCCAGGTGGATGTGCCGAAAACGTGCTGATGGTAATTGGAATGTAGCTAACGGCGCTGTTGTGTGTCTGGAGATCTTCGAGCGCTGACACTGTTGACATTCCTTTGCCCATTGTCTACAGTCTCGTCTAACACCTGGCCAAACGAACCTTTGTGTCGACAGTTTCACTGTTGCTTTTGCACCTGGATGGCTAAGGTTATGCAGGGTATCGAAAACTTGTTTTCGGAATGATGGAGTAATATAAAGCCGCGGACTTGCAGTAGATGTGTCGCAATACACATCACAGTTCGACTCTGGTATTCGTATCTTCTCGATCTTCAGAGTTGAGCCGTTTGCCAGTAGTTCCTGCAGCTCATCGTCAGTATCTTGTTCCTTAGCCAATGACTGGTAATTCAGCGCATTATTTATCTCACTCACGCGTGAGAGAGCGTCTGCGACAACATTATCGGCTCCGGCGACGTGTCTGATATCCGTCGTAAACAGGCTGATGAAGTCGAGGTACCAGAATTGACGTGGCGAACAATTCTGCCGGTTACTGACGAAGGCGAATGTCAGAGGCTTACGGTCTGTCATGACCGCGAAATTCCGAGCTTCGACCATAAAACGGAAATATTTTATGGCTTCATAGATGGCTAATAGTTCGCGGTCATACGGGCTGTACTTTTGCTGGCTTGGACTAAGCTTTTTCGAGAAGAAGGCCAATGGTTTCCACTCGCTATCCTGGAGTTGTTGTAAGACCGCTCTAATCACTGAGTCTGGGGCATCAGTGTGGATTGCCAACTCCGCTTGCGGGTCGGGGTGAACTAGAAGTGCGGCTTCGGAGAGACTATTCTTGCAGCGATTGAAGGTCTCCAGGAGTTCAGGTGTCATCTCAATCTTATCCGAGCCTTTCTGCTTGGGGCCGGCGAGAACGCATTTGGTAAAAGTCGACGATAAAAGTTCAGCATGCCGAGAAATCGTCGTAGTTCCTTGACCGTTTTTGGGAGAGGAAACTCTTGAATGGCCTAAATCTTGGTTTGCAAAGGCTTGATTCCTGCTGCTGAAACCTTAAACCCAAGGAAGTTGACCTCAGACTGCCCAAAAACGCACTTATTTGTGTTTATCATTACGCCATAATTTGTTAGCCTTTCGAACAGTTCTTTTAGATGTTGCTAATGCTGTCTACAGTGTGGACTGTAAATCAAAATGTCGTCCAAGTAACCAAAGCAGAAGTCCAGTCCCCGGAGAACCTCGTCCATGAAGCGTTGGAAAGTTTGAACTGCATTACGAAGTCCGAACGTCGTGATCGGGAATTCGTACAGCCCAAATGGTGTAGTGATAGCAGTTTTGGGGATATCATCTTCAAAGACTGGTATCTGGTTGTAGGCCTTTATCAAGTCAACAGTTGAGTAGACCATACTTCCTGCCAGCTGGTGGGTGAAGTCCTGTAAATGTTTGACTGGGTATTTGTCGGGGATGGTTCGTGCATTTAGTGACCTTTAATCCCCACAGGGACGCCATCCATCGTTTTTCTTGCGGGCCAGGTGTAGCGGAGAAGACCACGGGCTATCCGATCTGCGGGCTGTTCCGCTTTGTAACATTTCCTCAAACTCCTGCTTCGCAATCTTCAGGCGCTCTGGATCAAGTCGGCGAGGGCGATTGGATACGGGTGGCCCTGGTGTAGTGCGGATGTACCGTCGAGTGCTTAACGACGGCTGGTTTGCCGGCAGGACGAGTGACATCTGGGTACTCCCTCAGCAGGCGGTGGTAAATGGAGTCTTCAGTTGTAGTGCGGACGGATGAAATGGCCTCTGTAGACGTTTGGTTTGGTGCGGCAACTGCTAATGACGTGACGCCATCAATAAGTCGCTGGTTACGGCAATCGACTAGTAGGTTATAGAAACCGAGGAAGTCGACGCCGATAATAGGCTTCGATACATCAGCTACCACGAATCGCCTTGTGAAGGCTCGCCGAAGTCCTAAGTCTAGCGTCAGAGGCAAGTCTCCGTACGTGGCTATGATGGTTCCATTAGCAGCGAACAGCTCGTACTTTATTTTGATGCGTGGTTCCCGAACAGCGGATCGCGGAAAGACACAAAGGTCTGAACCCGTATCGAAGAGATACTGTATCTTGGTTTTGCGGTCCGTTATGAACAGGCGGCTCGTTACTGTAAGGCAGTCGTTCACCGCCACTAATGGCTGCCTGTGACGTTTTTCGCCTTTTTATATGTACAGGGCGGGGTACATTTGCGCGCTCGTTCACCGCAGCGGAAGTGGTACCAACAGTGTGGATGGTCACTTTGATGAGAGCATGACCGAGAACGATATCTTGGGCTTCTTGGTCTGGAGTAGGGACAGCTATCCCTCTGTTGGTTCATACTCATAGCTTCCACTTTTTGACTCAGTTCAGCTACTATTCGTGTAAGCGTCTCGATGGGGTTTGGTGGTGCAACAGGTTCCGATGTACTAGTTACTTGACTAGTTACTACCGTAGTCATTGGAACGACATCGTGGACACGGTCTGCAAGTTCAGCCAGGTCTTCTAGCGTCAACTGCTCATGCTGGGCAGCCGTGCAGGTTTGTAAGTGGGTGGGTAACCTGCTCGTCCAGATGGTCCGTATAAAATCTTCAGGGACGTTTACTCCAGCCAGGTGTTGCAGGTGTCGCAGGAACTGAGACGGCTTTCTGTCACCCATCTCCTCGTGCATCAGTAATTGTTTGATTTTGCGTTCCTTAGAAGCTGACAGACGCCGTATTATTTCTGCCTTCAGGGTCTCGTACTTGTTTGTTTTTGGTGGATTAACAGCCAGGTCGCGCACCTCTGCTGCATGTTGTGCGTCCAACTGCGACAGCACATAATAGTACTTCGTGATGTCGGCGCTCATGTTTGCTAAAACAAACTGGCCTTCCGTTTGGGCAAACCACAGTTCCGGGTCATTTGGGTTGTACCCTTACTCCAACGCGGAAGGTTTCTCCTAGTACGAGGTCTTTTCCTTGATCTTCCATCTTGTATCACGTCGGGGTCACCAGTGAAGTGATTGTTGTCACTTACAATAGGCGTGTTTATGTTTCGAACCAGGTATAAGATGAAGCGTGTGAGGAAAAGAAAGTAAAGGCAGAAGACGAATGCGTAATGAATTTATTAATTTCAAGCATGAGTATTTATAGCTAAACATAATTATTAATAATTACCGATCACGCCTGGCACTTTTGTAATTAATAATAAAAAAAGTTCGCGCTTGACACTTTTTATCGAGGGGCGTACACAAGTAGACAAAACATCTGCGGCGGCCATGTTGGGCGCCGGTCGACAATAGCAGGTAGCTAGCTCGTCGCCGGTGGTCTAGTCATAATTGTGGCGTGATTTTACAAGGCCCAATATGATGACTTTCGCGACGATATATGGTAGCGGATTCGGGTCCCTACAAGCTAATTAAAGTTAGGGATTAGGTACTGCTGGGTCTTCAACCAGTTATACCTAATGGACATCGCCACGAGTTTCGTGCCTGCTTCTGCGCTCGAGGTTTCATGAATAGGCGCTTTATTTTACGATACTTTGTTATGTCCAATATTATTCTAAGTTATCCTTTTATTAATAGTTTGATATATTAGTTACAGAACAATTTTGTCATCGTCATCATCATCATCATATTAACCGCAAGACGTCCACTGCTGGACATAGGCCTCCCCCATGGCTCTCCACAGAACACTTCAAAATATTTAAATAAAATTATGGAAATAAACATGTTTGAGTTTAATTCAAGGAAATGAAAACCGCACTAGAAGAGCCTAGTGGAAGACCACGTGTGTTGTGTCAGAAATAAATATATTTTCTTTCTTCCAGACTAGCGAGCTCACGCCAGGTATATCAAACGACCCAACCGTGGATTAAATTGTTTAATTCAAGGATCATCCTAAAGCGTTCGAGTTCTACGAGGTATAACCATAGCCATGAATAAATAAAAGTTAAAAACTAATCAACAAACAAACATAAACCGTGTGTAGTTACAAATTCTATTCTATGTAGACACATTGTAAATGCAATTTGTGAAAATAATTTCAATTAAAGTTCTACCATTAGAGGTAGGTACATAATGCATTTTATTATTAACTGGCTTTCATTAGCACTCCTGATAATTGGCTTTTAGCTTAAATTAACAATTACTAAGTGTGGACTAGGTGTACTTATTAAACTTATGTAAGCAATGGTTATATTCAAAATTCATGATAGTCGTTGTGGAGAGTCGTTACCTAACTTGGAATATACTGATACTACTTTTGTTTATATATATTGATATTAACTGCCGGCAGTCGCTTAGTGAAAAAGCTGACTCGATGCTGCAAGGTGAAAGCCTCATTTGGATTCAACCGAGATAACGCTAGCACGTAGATGATGATGAAAGTTCATATTCAAATCAATGCTTTTGAAGGCCTATTGAAGGCTAACCGATAAGTAAATATTTAATAGGAGGAGCCATTGATAGATCCAAGATTTTGATATTTATGAAGACCTTATAGCACGGCATTATGATTTTGAAGGTTTAAATTAACTAATAGAGTATTTATAAGAGTCACAGTTTTGATCATCGCACTGCGATGTTCTAATAATAAGTATTTCGTTATCAGCTCACTTGAGCAAAACAAGATTTAATAACTTTATTCCCCGTCTCGTGGTGAAATAAGTATTAAAGCCTTTTATTTTTACAATTTTGAAAATAATGATATTGGCAACTACCGCCATGCGTTATCGCCACTCTTGTTTGACTGTTTAGATGGTCATAATAAAAGAAACATTTTTAATGCTCGAAGACTTTGAAACCACATCAGGGCACAGACTCTGTGAAACGAACAAGACCTCGACGCCACAACATCCATGCTATGTCTCTATGTAACGGATAACCTAATCCAACGCCATCTATGCAATTTGGCAACCATTCTACATGTATCACTATGAAAAAAGGCAACATACCTAATCCAGCAGCTATCTTCTGCATTACATGGCATACGAGTATACGGCGCAACGGGTCGTACGGAGCTCACATGCGCCACCTACCACATACGACTGAGTAGTTGGCCCGTGAACGCTGCCTTACGTTTTCCAAGTAACTCCAGTTCACGCCTTTGTAAGTTAACTAAGTAAACTTTGCTGTCATATCCACAGCTTTCGCTACAGTATAATGCTCTTTGCGTAAACATTTCCGATTTTATTGCCGCATAAAAAAATCGCGGTGCTGTAAGGTTAAAATATATTTACATTTTAACGTAAACAAGGCTGTTATTACTTTAACGAGAGGGTAAGCCGGAAGAATAAATATTTTTTAGTCATAATGCGGTAGTAAAATCTGACCAAGTTGAACATGAACAAAAGTTAAACAAAGATGAGCATAAAAGCATTAAAAGCCTCATGCAATTTTAACAATGTGACTTGTAATAGGTACCTACTGATTCATGAAAATATACCAAGAATGTGTTGATTTAATTTCAGACTAAGTACGTAAAATACAATCCAACGTTATAATTGTAACAAAAAAAACTTTGTAGAATTGATATTTGATTAGGTGACAATCAATATTAACCCATTATTTGTAAAAAAAGCACTTGTATTCACGAAAAAAGAGCCCAAAAAACTAAAGGAGTCCTTAAATATGAACCCTATCATTACACCCTTAACAATGTTATAGCAAACAACCCTTTATTTACTTGGATCCTAAAATCCGGAACCGGATATCGTTTCAATAAGGCGGTCGGATGTGACGTGACGGGTAACATGACACCGAACATCCTTCACTGGGTTAAGAAACGTTTAACACCAAAAACTGGTAAAATCAACAAATACTCAGACGACAAAGGTCAGACAAAGGTACGTGGGCGCATTTAATGCTTCATTAACTAATCATCAAAGATTTCGTTCGTCGAGTCGAATGTTATTTTTGGCGCTTGACTAACACCTCCGGTTAAGTTGCTTACATTCAACAACAACGGCACGGGTCAGGGGTTACCTGTCCTCTTTTTTTAAATATCGCTAAAGACCCAATTATTTCCCTCAACCAGATGCTAAAATTACACAGTACAGATAGATACATTGTGGAATATAAACCTCGCAGACGGATAAACTAGAACTAATAAAGTGGACAAAACGCAAAGCTGCTGGACACGAAAAGCCAAATATCGGGCCCACTGGCGTACCTTTGCAGAGGCCTATATCCATCAGTGGACTATGGCAGGCTGATGATGATGATAATGCACTAATGAAACCTTAATAAAATCTCATTCAATATTAGAGACGCGCTTGTAACCAATCTCCCGTATGTTTTCAAGTTAAACCATCACAGGCTGTAACCAACCGGCAAGCCAGCGAACATGTTTATTAGACACAGAGATGCCAGTAGCAATTTTCCTTCTAACCGCCACATACATTATGAGACGCAATATGTAAGATACGGTTTTGAAAAAAATATTTATAGCTTGATGTAGCTGTTGGAAATGTCAGAATGTTTTCAGACAGAATTGGCTGGCTTTAACTTTTTCTCTATTTGAAATTGCCTAAAGTACGATGTTGGACATGTTTTCCCAAAAAGAAAAATAAATCGACTGCCTCCGTGGTCCAATGGATAGTGTATGCGACTGCTGATCGGAGGTCGCGAGTTCGATTCCCGGGTCGGGCAAAAGTGTTACCGGGTTTTTCCGAATACTCAGTACCTAGCAGCCCAGAGTCTGATGGTGATGTGTCCGGTAACGACAGTAGGCTCGCCCCCAATACGTGGGACCTAAAAATTCATGGCAAAATGTGGGTGTAATATTACACCTCTGCCTAAACCTTCGTGGATTCATGCGTGAGACTATAAATAAATAAATTTAAAAAATCTTGTGCTTAAAAAAATGTTGTGCATTAACTTCTTCTGTTTCTTCCAACATATAGGTATAGTAACCAATTACAGTATTTTCTTGGGTTAACTCGAATGTTACACATTGAAACACTTTGGGATCATTTCTACATTCAAGACAAAACAAATGTCACCTCAGTCTTCCGTGACCACGATTCCTGTAAGTCAATGAACCGAAGCGTCGTATAATAATTATTGCCTTATGTAGTTTCTAGATCGTTTGATTTAAACACAATCGCAGTAAAACGAATACATCGCGATAAAAGCCGTGATTTCAATATAGACCGAAGATAAAGTTTCACACGAACTAAGTATATCTATCATACATTAACACAACATTATTAAACTCTGTGACATTTAAAAGCGCTACTGCACCGGTTTTTTCGTCATTATAAAGAGTTTAAGCAAACAATGACGTGAGTAGAAACTGCAAGCGTTTTAATACAAAAATAAATTATTGTCTCAAAGGAATTAAGCGAATTATAAATCTCTCATACTTTCAACACGTACGGCCCGGTCACGGCCAGCGGCGGGCGGCAGCGGCGAGCGTTTTCGATGTACATGGCGCATTTACTGTGACGCGGCGCGCGCCCGCCTCAGAGTAAACGCGCCATGTACATCGCCCCTGCCGCGCCGCTCGCCGCTTAGACCGATCTCGTGACCAGGCCCTTAGACAGACCGGCTGATCATAGTTTAGTTTTTAGTTAAATTTAGAGTTCCTTTTTAGTATCTACTTATAGTTACATTGCATCTAAATGAAGGAACAAAATGATAAACGAAAAGTTGCCCTCATACTTAGCTCACTACATGAGTTTATTAAGCTGCAAGGCGGAGAAAACTCGTTGAAACATCGTAGAAATAAAGAAAACTACTACCAACAATTTATAGAGGATACGTACTTACAATCTGCAATTAGAGGAAGGTTACACCTGCGTTCAATTTATAAGGGTTCCAGAAATAACCTAAGGTACCATAAAAATGTAGAGCAAAATCCTAAAAACGTAACGCAAGTAATTTTCCGTCTACGTTACGTCACATCGTTACTCGTTCTTTCCCAACTCTTAAACGGAGACGTTTTTCTTATAACTGTCTGTAGGAATAAATGTGACACAAAACTAGAAAAGCGAGAATTCCAAGGACAGAGAAGGCTCAGAACACTTATGGATTTATTCATGAGAAGTGTCCAATGCAAACAAACGATTTTATAAGCAATTTAAATTCGATTCGTGTTTAAAATATTAATGATACAAATATGTTTCCATTTCAGTTATGAAAACATACAAATTACCATTTCCATATTTCACGTACCTATTATCGTATTCTGTCTGTGCTGTGCTTCGACAAAATAAATATCTGCTAGTTCGTTCCACCTTATTTTTTCGAATCTGTTTTGTTGTTTCTCTGGGCTGTTGATTTTCGCTTTGATCCCGTTTTGTATTTGGTTAGTCATTTTTCGTTTCCTTGCTAGTATTAGAAATCGACGAACAAAATAAAATGCTTTTCGGCACTGAATAAAATGCTTTTCGGCACTGAAGAACACTTACCTAATTCATCGATGATTAGTAATTAATACATCTTTTATATTATGCCATAGATGCATACCTAAGTGTCGCTAGTTTATACTTATACCTATCTACTGGATGCACAGTATATGATAAGCACTTAATAACATTTTATTTAAAAGCATTTTGGCTGCACATACCTATGGCGTAGTGGTGTAACTGGTTGGCTCGTTGTTTAGCACTGCGCCGCATCCCACACACACACACACACAAAAAATTGTGTGATCCATTAAAATTGTTACTTAGAGTCTGGGTGTTCTTCATGAACACCTATACTCTAAGTTGAAAAATGTAATACATATAGTTCAGGAAAAAACAATTAAGTATACGTACGAATATAGAAAGTTGAAGTAGGTTTGAAATATTTTAGACATTTTGGCGATAAAAGGTAACGAAGTAATCTCAGTAGCGTGTCATTGCCAAGTTCTTTGCCCATGTATCTAAAGTCGTTCTAAGGTAATACTCATACTATATACCACCAACAAAATAGCTACATAAAGCAATTTCAAAACTTATTCTCATGAACCTTCCACAACCGGAAAGCAATCTACATTTTTTACTTTATCCTACACGATCCATTAACCTCATCTCTTTGTCTCACCTTATGTATTCAAATACTTACGGATATTCAAATGTCTACCGAATTTCCCCTCAGTTTAGTACAAATAACATTTTTGAATACGTCATACTCTTCTAATGAATTATTAACGTAATGGCCATCGAATTAATTCCTAACCAGAATTCGATATTCAAATCCATGAATAATATTTCGACGTTCCGCGTCGGGAGATTTGGTGACATATTGTAAAGTTTTTACTCTGCATGTTTAAATCATATCATTAGTCTGAAATCAATGTAGGCGTTGGTAGCTGACATTTGTTAATTAACATGTTAACAACAATAATTATGATCTGAATATAAATTCCTTACTTTACTAACTGACTGACAGACAAGCTACAGCCAAAACTATTAAGCGCTGGTATCTGAAATTTGGCATGTATGTTCTAAGAAGGGATCGTGTGAAACCTCTAGTAAATAATAAATATAAAAGGTATTAATCACTACTCTTAAAACTTTTCAAGCAAAACTTACATAGCATACTCAGTAGCAGCCCGGAATCTAGTGATGTGCTCGGTAACGGCAATAGGCTCGCCCCCTATTACGTGAGACAATTCATGGCGAAATGTGGGTGTAATATTAACACCTCGGCGTATCCCTTAGGGGATACAGGCGTGAGATAAATAAAAAAAATTAAAGAAAAATAAACATAGCCCGATGCTGCGAAATCTACGCCAGTATCAACCCTTTAACGCACACCTTTATGATTATTTTAAATTCAGTATATTTCTAAGTAAAAAAAATATGTATATTCTAAAGTGTTATTTATTACAACATGTGAAAATATTTTTTTCAGAAACTTGTTATCCAAAATCCAAAAAACCTAGTGGCCAGTTTACTGACCACTGACCGTTCTGCATCAATAACTATCCTCATCTAATCAGGGGCTTGTAAACTGGACACTCATAGAAAAATATTATTTTTGGTGAAAATAACGCAGTAAAATAAAATTATTGTGTAGGAAATACATCAGTCTTTAATCAGCCTCAACAACATAACATAATTAGCAAAACATTTTTAACAAAATTAAAGTATTTCTCTTTCCTAGCCTAAAAATAACACAAATTAAAATTACATCTTCTCTGAATAAAAACTGGAAAATAAAAAATGAAGCTATTGTGGTATTCATAATTATAGAAAAAGATTATATATTTAACATAGCTATAGCTATAGGCGGCGAAAGCACAGGCGGTAGTGAATGCGGCGTATGAGTGGCGGTGAGTGCTGGTGAAGGAATTTGGGGTGACAAAGATCCGTGCGGGGGGAACTTAAGAAAATGATTCTGGTTGAATTCAACTTGGGGTGCTCAGGCTGTTGGTATTTGAGACAATGTCGTCAAGACAGTCATCAGCGTCAGAATCACCACCAATATCAAAATGGATGGCCTGGTCGTCAGTAATGGCCATTATTTCTGCCCATTCGTCTTCAGACATCATTTCTAGATCTTGGTATCGAAAGTTATTTCTAAAACAATGAAAAAAACGAGAATGAAAACTCAATATACTCAAAATTATTACAGGAACCTACAAATCGACACAATTCACCATGAATAAACCGGTCAAGTGCGAGTCGGACTCGCGCACCGAGGGTTCCGTACAAACCTGTAGGTATATATAATTATTTTAAAAACTATGTCATGTAACTAAAAATTGAAGGATTTCGATTTTATTCCTATGTGCTTTAAAAACGTTGCTTTATGCCAAGATTCTGGTTCGACTGGAAGTACTCTTTAGTTTTACTTAGCATTTGACATGAATTTCACGAGTTCATGAGAGTAACTTTAACATAACTTAACTTCACGCCTTTCATCCCGAAGGGGCAGGCAGAGGTGTAACTTTAAAATTATTAAAAATATTTTAATTATATGATGTAACTACAACGAACAATGGCAGAATTTGGTCTGGGTTTGTTGTGGCGATCTTAAACTTCATATGAACAAAACAAATTGTTTTTTTTCTACAATTTTTAATATTTTCACTTTGTCTCGTTAAAGCTGGAGTATTTTATGATGATAAAAAGCATTCCAATTGATTACGAATACTTTATTATTTGATTGTTGCCATAGACAATGGTGTGACAGGAATAGACGTAAGTGCTATATCCGTATCGATTATTAAATAAGTAATCGATACGATCGACCTTTATAGAGTTGGTTTGGTTTAAAATGTAGTTATTTAATATTTAATCAACATTATATCAATAAGCTAATATTTTAGAAGCAAAACAACGTTTAAATCAAATAAAAACGTCACAGCATCATTTTAATGTTGTATCGATTTCACATAAAATCGATTTAAAATGTGCAGCTCTGCTTTTGTCTATGGATGTGACAGTTAGATGTTACAAAATACTTCCGCGTTTTGATGTCAATCTGACATATGTCATTTGATAATTCAAACGTACTTACCTACATTGTTTAACTTTCATACTATAACTTTCCTCTTACCTACATTGTTCATTCTTAACTAAAAATTCAAACACCGATATCTTCTTTTTCCACCTTTCCTGAGTGAACATAGAATCATTTAAAGACTGTTACTTACGCCGAATTTTTTTATATATTTTTTATTACTGTACGCTTCAATTTAATTTCAGACATTTTGATGTATGGAGATCTGCCATTGTCCTTTACGGTCTTTTTTTACTTCAATTACTAATTTTTACTTTATGTGTGGTATAAGATGTTGCTTCGTGCCAAATTTCAAGACTCTGTAGTTTGATTCCTAAAATGTTTGCGCAATGATTGCATGTTATGAAATAGAATTTGAACTGCATTATCTTCAGGTGTTTGCAAAAATTTTAAATATGGTACCAATTTCTTTTGTTCTAGTCTTTTCATTTCTATACTTACAGCAATCGATTCTAATATTTCAGAGGGGGGTATAAATATACCTGAATTAACAACTAAAAATAGTCCAGACGATGACGTTGCTCTAGAACAGGCTACATACAACATCGATCTTTTAACATTTTTTGAAATATGAACCACAACTTTTCTAAGGTCGCACCTTGCGACTTGTGAATTGTAATACCTTCTGCTGGTACTATTGAAAACTGAGTACGTAGCACTACAAGATTTTAATATATCCACGTTTTCACAGTATAAGTGACAGCAGCTAATGGCGTCCAATACGATATGAAGTATTGACCATATTTCCGAGAAGTTATTTGACATTTACTTCTTGTAGCTATTCCCGTACTTTTATCCAATAGAACCCAAATACGTAAAGGCCGCTTTTCACTTGTCTTCTTGTGTCGACCATAGTCTATAGCCTTCAATGTGCCGGTAGGCCATTCACAAGGCCATCCGTAGTGTCAATATTCACAGCTACCATATAACGTGCACCTACTCGTAAAAACAAGCTCTTAGGAAGACCGTAGGTATGCATTGTAGCTAGAGCATTTACAGATTGCAAGACCTTTTTAGCAGCTTGCGGATTTGGTTCTCCAGAAACCACATCAAGTGCTTTAACCGAGTACCCTTCAGTGTTCATTTCAGATAATACTTGATTATTGTATTTGTCGACTTCATTGTTGGTCGCAAATAAATGTATCGCTCCATGTGCGTCAATAGGTAAGATATTAATACTGTAACATCTAGAATTTATTAACTCAATAGGTAAGGTATTAATACTGTAACATCTACAATTTATTAACTCTATATCCATTGAAATATCAATCTCAATTAGCCTATCGCAGTCCACTGCTGGACATAGGCCTCTCCCAACACGCACCACAGTATACGGTCCTCAGCCTTCCGCATCCTTTATTTGTGCTATAACACGTTGCATTAAACCAAATTTCAAGAGTTTGAGTTCACGGAAAGTACCCTGTAGGTTTTGATTCCCTTGCAAGTAGTCGCGAGTTTGAAAATATGATTATATTGCTCTTTCTTTTGATTGAATTGACACAGAAGTTTGATTTTGTTACAGCCTAAAGGTGTTATATACCTGAGTATTTGATATGAATTTCAATTTAATACCCCTACGCGTTCAAGAGAAACGGGTAGTAACTTTAAATTTATTAAAAATATTTTTATTTAATGATGTTACTAAAAAATAACGGTTTTCGCAATTTTTCCTTTATATGTGTTACTAAACGTTGCTTTGTACCAAATTTCAAGATTCTGAGTTCACAGGAAGTACCCTGTAGGTTTTGATTCCAATGCGAGTTTAAAAATATGCTGCAATTTGCGGCATAAACGGCTGTATATTTTGATTGCGTTGGATTAGATGTTTGATTTTTTTACAGCTCTATGGGACCGTAGATTTGAGTATTTAGTATAAATTTCAGTTTGATACCTCCACGCATTCCTGAGAAAAAGGGTCTTGACGGACGGACGGACAACAAAGTGATCCTATAAGGGTTCCGTTTTTTCCTTTCGAGGTACGGAACCCTAAAAATACCCAAAACAATTACGATATTCAGTTATAACTACCGAACCCGTATATTTGTACTAATTATGATAAGACATCCAAGAAATATACTGTAATTATATTTCGTTTAAAATGATATAAATTAAATGTATTAAGTAATCAAAATATATACTTACTAGAGGACGCCAGCAGCTACGCCTGCTTTTTTTTAAATTTACCCATTTTGGCCGATTCCGTGGGAATTTCGGGAAATCCCTTCTTAGTGCACCCCTACGGTCCCCAAGGAACATACATGCCAAATTTCAGCTTCCTGCGCCCAATAGTTTCGGCTGTAGCGTGTCTGTCAGTCAGTCAGTAACGCAAGGATTTTATATATTAAGATGAGATAACCTCCAACTCATATGTGTCATTTCTAGGTGAGGTTTTTACAAGTCACCGGTATGTTTTTGATTGCTAAAATAAGTGCTTTATTTTACTATATTCGGTTATATTTGCACACAATAATAAAGTATATACTATGATACAATCGTTTTACTCACTTTTGGTACGATGACGTGTTTCTTCTTTTCATTGCACTTATAAATATGTGACGTTTGCTTGCAATGACAGCAAATACTAGCGCGGGTATGCACAGTGGCCAGTTAACAGGCCACCGTAAAAATTGGCGCGAATTTTTTACCGTACGCGACGTTTCAAAATGCTGGTTAGTTAAAAGGCCGGTGTGCTTCTTTGGGAATCGTATATGATCGTAAGATTCAACATTGCTATAAAAATCTTTGAATTATCGACCTTTAAGTGACTGTCCAGTTTACTGGCCACTTTGTATGGGCCGTCCTTCAGGGTTAAAATGGATCATATAGATATGGAGTAACTACCGATTTTCCACAAAAGGCTAAAACTGTCTATTGTTTCCGTCATTTTACGAATATTATATCATATCATCGTCTGTATAAAATATCTATACGAGTACTATGTAAGCAACCTTACTTAAGAATATTGAATAATACTGCAGAAAGTCCATTCAATTCCATCGAATGGATTTAATGTAAATCATGGTCAAACAGATACGGGACAAAACATGGCAAACTCTCCAAAAGATATTTCCATATTCTTTTTTACATCAAAGAAAACGAAGGGAATTTTTTATACTGTACGTGTTTTTTCTGTACTTCATCCATTGCTGGCAAAGAAACCAATGATGCAGAATATTATGATGTATTTTTGAATGTTTTTTTTTTGTCAATGCCAATCCTGAACTGAGCAGGGCTTCTGCTATTGAAACGAATAAACAATAATATGACGCACGCTTAACAGTTTGTTATAAGTTCACACCAAATCAAATTAACAAAACTGACTATAATTATTTTGGATTACTGAACACGAAACGAGTGACAGTTTCTAGGTACTTGTTGTCCGCCCGGAGTTTCCAAGAGAAGTGATAGTTGTGTTGCTCCATTGAACGTCAACCGTCACCCCCCTCTTCAAATATAGCGAACGTCACACTAGACTCAGTCGAAGCGCGCCATCTTCACACTTCCGTTTCGTAGTCAGTTGACGTCCCGTACTTATGACCATTCCGATACGGCCATCCTACAGGACCATAGAATAAGGACACATGTCCCTGTGTGTTAATCTGTAACATAATTTCACACGCACAGTATCACATTGCTCGTGTTAGGATTCCAATCAGAACTTTTTTTACAAAATTACCTCCTACATTATATTCCTAACTATTATAGCCAGACTTGTAACACCAGATTTGTACTGATTTACGGCTACAAATCAACCTCTGACATTGAATCACACAACCAATATACACGTCAGCTTAGTTTTCTATTGTCTCGGCAGTATTAAGGTTCACACTTTGCTCTCTTCAAGATCGTCAGTTATGCTCTGATACTCTGGCACAAAATTTCAGTATCAAAATCAATAACAAGGAAACTCAAAGTAAAACTGATATTTCAGTATTGCGATATATCTGAAGATATTATTTCAAACCAAGTAAACCAAAACAATTAAGCTCTACATGTGATCATGGCTACGCATAGCCCAGTAACCTCCAGTTACTGTACTTTCTGTGAGCCCCACATGGGAACGCCGAGTCTCTAGGACTCTATGGTTTTCACTGATACCCGACCTCCGCCAGAGCTGACTGCAATACCGCCTACTCTCGGAATACTGAGTTAGTAGACGCCGATTTCTACTGAGCTACGGCTACAAGTCAGCCTTTGGTACGGTCCGATCCGATCATCATGTAAACTTATACACTCTTCAATATCAGAACTACTTTGTTCTACCTCAATTTCGTCAGTTGTACTTTGACTTTCAGGCATTTTTCGCCACCTGTCGGGTGCGTACTTATAGGTACGCTTAGAATTAAGGGCTTTGAGATTATAACGATCACCGTCAAGAACTTCTGTGACCTCAAATGGGCCTTTATACTTAGGGTCTAACTTCGTTTGATTACGTTCCTCGTTCATAATCAACACAAAGTCACCTACTGAAAATTTGCTAAGCCTTGCCTTTGTCTTATCAAATCTACGTTTTTCATATGATGCAGCACTCTCAATATTACGTAACGCATCATCTTTCACGGTATTTAGGTCAACCTCAGGTTATACGTCAACTGCCATCAATGATAGAGGCCGTGCTCACACCTTGCCTATTAACAGCTCTAGGGGACTAGTTTTTGTCGTTCGGTTAACCGTACAGTTATTTGCGAGTTGGACTTCGGCTAATGAATCCTGCCAAGAACGCTTCTGTCATACAACACAGAAACCAGAGGTATCTAACAATTTAAGTGAACAAATATCAAAGCAGAGCTACTTGAGCAGCAGGGTATCCATCATTACGATCAACAACCACAACTTAATGCACTTCGATCTAGATATAAAAGAAAATTATCGCACGGCACTCATTCTAGTCGTTCGGCTATTTCTGGCCCAAGTCGGTGGGGAATAAAGGTACTCTCATCAAAATCATTACAAGTTTTAATGAAAATCACAACTAACTCTTTCTCTCGAAGCTGACATGTTGAACAACACGCATACTCAATAAAATAATAGGAAACTCATTAAAATATTGCATTGCTTATTCTGACATCCATCGGGTCTTAACAAAATAACATGAAAGTTAGTTAAAGCGAGTTTGGTATGTAGCAAGTGGAGTGAAGACAAAGTATCTCCATAATCAACGGTGTTGATATACCTCCTCTCTGCCATAATTTTCGCCGGACAGTCAATAGAGCCTGTGTTGTGTTTGCTTGGCTTTTTGTAGTGCAAGCAGGTAGCGTACATTGGTTCGTCTGCCGTTTTCGTGCATTCCTTTATTGAATGTCCACGATCACCACAATATCCACAGGTGTATGTTGTCTCCCAGCAAGTCTTAGCTGCATGGCTATACTGCTGACACTTGAAACACCGAGTTACTAGGGTAAAGTCTCTAACAGGGCACGAGGACCAGTTTACAATTACTCGATCTTTTTTAATGAGAGCTTTCCTTAACACTGCAGAGACTTCTATGATATAGTTGCAGGTCTCACCGACCTTCTTGCCCGACTTATGGCTTAATTTGATGGTATTAAGGAAAGTTTTAAGGTCGCAATCCGCCATCACATCGGCAACGTTTTGGTGATATAGGCAGGTAAATACTTCCCTCTCTTGCATACATGTGGGCACACCTATTACTACCACCCTCGGTCGTTGTTTATGAGGCTTATCTATCTTCAGACTTGAACTCGTGAGCTGCACTGATTTCTTACATACATACATACATAGACTCACGCCTGTTTCCCGGAGGGGTAAGCAGAGACTACGGAACGCCATTTGCAACAATCCTGACATATCTCTCTTGCGTCATTCACTCCCATCAGATTCCTCATGTATGCTCTTCTGTTCAGGGTACTTCTAACCTGCCCTGTTTTTAGGATGTCTCCAGTCTGGTCAGAGAACGTCCGCCTAGGTCTTCCTCTTCGTCCTGTCCCATCCACACTTGCCTTATATATCTGCTTGGTCAGTCTTTTGTCATCCATCCTCTCCACGTGCCCAAACCACCTTAGCATACCTTTCTCGATGCTTGTCACTACATCTTCTTTTACCCCACAACACTCTCTTATCACACAATTCTTTACTCTGTCAGTCAAAGACACACCACACATACTTCTCAATCCTCACATTTCTACAGCATTTATTCTACTTTCATGACTCTTCTGCCATACCCAACTTTCACTACCATACATAAGTGTAGGTGCCAACACCCCTCTGTGCACAGCCAAACGTGCCTTTTTGGATACATTATGACTGTTCATACAAGCCTTCAAAGCTCCATTCACCCTATTACCTGCATTAACTCTTCTTTCAATATCTTCTTCATTCTTACCATTCCTCGTAAACAGCGTACCTAAATAAACAAAATCATTCACTTGTTCCACTCGTTGTCCATCAATCATAACATTACAAGCCGTAAAACATGCCTCCTTTTCAAAAAACCATAACGTTCGTCCTGCTCACATTCACTTTCACTCAAAGAGTTTGGACGTTTAGACTAGAGAGAACATGCCCTATAAATTTCCTTATACCGAACGTGCAACATGTAATGTCAGTTGGTCTTAGTTGGTTAATCATAACGTCAAATTACGCGTCTCATTTAAAGAGGCATAGACTCTTTACATACTCATATCTTTGACTACATTCTCTAAATAGCCGTGCTGTGATCTGTCATCAGTGTAAAATTTGTTGGGCGTTTGTGTTTACATTTTTAATAACTTTTTTGCATTTAAATAGTAAGTAAGCTTATAATAATTAAATAGTGTACTCATTAATTAATACACATCGAGTATGTGATATCGGGATGTGGATGCCGCTATTCTCGGAACGGAAATAACAGGAGAAACTTTATCTTCTAGCAGTGAGTCGGAATTTTTCCAACAAAGGAGAAGTTGCAACTTCCATATAAAATTACCCCACGTCCGACAGCTGAGAAAAATATCTCAAATAATAGACAAAATTGAGTATTAATAAATTGCATACCTCTGATTGTCATCCTTACTGGCTATCATACTTAGAAATTGCTCCAAATATTGTTTCAGGCGCAGTATTAAGTACTTATCTTAAAAATATTTTACTTTCAATCATGCAATACCTACTACTCTAACGACCATAAAAAAGTGGAATAAAGATTTAACAAATGAACATATTTTTTATAGACTCTAGCCTGTATCCCCGAACACATTTTCTAAAAGCGCCCCTAATGGAGAGTAGCGATCGATAGAGTCCGCTAGAGGGCGCATTTAGAAAATGTATGGAAATTGTTCCCGACGACTAGGCTATCGTCCACCGTGACGATCGAGTGCAAACTCGTACTAGACCCTCTGATATCATAATTAATTCCTCATATGTCTCGGCAAATCATATTAACTTCTTCGCTAGTTGCTTCCTTCCTTCCAACCTCGCAAAGGGAACTCTGCTGGTTTAGATTATGTTCTTCGACATAATCTGCTAACAAGTTTGGTTTAAGCATATTTAGTCTTATTGTTTGACAAAACTCTTCAGTATATGTGCTTTATTACTAACCTAGTATAATAACTATTATCAAACATGAGTTACTACAGTGTTTAATTGCTTTTTAATCCTATTCTAAAACTAAAATCAGAGGTTAGTATATTACAGGTTTTCTACTTCTGAATTAATATTTAGAGCAATTTTTTTTATGTGCTAGCCAGTAAAGATGATTACCGGAAGTACATAATTTTTTTATACTGATTTTTAGCGATTTTTTGAGATACTTATCTTTGCAGTCGGAAGTGGGGCATTTTTGCTACTTATTCTTTATTTACTTTTCTCGTATTAATGCTATAATGAGTGTTAAGTTTACACAATATCATTGTGTTGCAAATCAAAGGAACAGCTTGCATACGTATGTGTTATGAATTTAACTCACAAATTGTTATTTTGTACATTTATTGATTTAATAGCCTTAGTGATGGGATTTGACAGTGAAAGGAGATATCGATGTTTTTTCATTGAGGGATAAATACGGAAACTAACTATCGGACATGAATGTAAAACTGTCGCTGGAAGCGACAACGGGTAGCCGCGGTTGCTAAGTTGGCAATAAACAAAGACGTCCAGCGGTCTAATTTTCTATCGCGCGTTTGATAGTAAGCGCAGTTTAATGTACATAATTTACTTAGATACCTACCTTAAAAGTAGCGTCTATTAACCTAAAGCCAAGTGTTCCAGTGTACGCGCGTGTGTAGGCTTACATTTTTGCATCTATAAAATAGTAGATGGATTAGGGATGTGAGTAGCATTTTTTATTATTAAGAAGGTGTTTTATATTACAGGTTGCCTATTAATGACGTCACAAGAAAACGTTGGATAAATGCCGTTGGACGGCCTAGTTTGATTTAGCAGAAGTACCACCGTATTTGTTCACGTCATTTTGCGAAAGACTGTTTTTAAAGACAGAAAGCACCTGGCGTCGTTTAAAACCGAAAGCTCTGCCTACATTACATTTATGCCCGGACATTGCACACCCGGTAGAATTATTTATCCAAAGCTAAACAAAAAGTGTGTAATTTTAGTTTGAACATATTAATAAAATATAATAATTACAACGATTTTAATTAATCTACCTACTTCTATATTATTTATCATATTAGTGCTATCCTGACTGATCAAAGACGTCTTGCCTTGTAGTCCGCTACATAATATTCTACCATAAAATATAATATTCTTTCACATTCACACAACATTCTCTGGTCCCAAACTAAGCATATCTTGTACTGCGAGTACAAGACAATCGATAAACATGCATATATACTTTTCTGTAAATATATTACATATTATACATAGTACCATCCAGACCAAGACAAACATCCATATTCATGCACACAAATGTTTGACTTGAGCGGGAATCTAACCCGCAAGCTTGGGCGTGGCAGTCGGATTACCTACAACTCTAAAAAAATCGAGCAGTGTCCAACGTTAGCGATAGCAAGCAACGTGATATGATGCGACGCAAACAAATTGCCAAAGCCTGCCGTGCCGCATTAGCCAATCTGGTATAATTCGTACAATACAAGTGACAGTTTCTTAGCATCTCATCGCCACGCATCGCTCATTAGTTTATGAATACTTTTTGTCAATAGATTTTATGGCTTAAACGAACAATTAAACACGTAAATTATTTTAGTACTATCTGTCTGGCAAGTCTTTGCAAAGCACTGTCCTGCGTCGACAGCAAAAACTACAATTTCAATATTTTAGTTGTTTACTTCTACGGCTTAAATATATCGACACATACTAAAGTTAGACATTTGACCAAAAATATTTATCGATAAATCATCACTGTTACGAACAACACTAGGTTTCCTAACTCTATGTTTTGTCTACTGTTTGCCTACTACGCGGCTGCTATAAGAGCGTGCTGCTAAACCTATCGACAGCTCTTTCTATCATACTGCATGTGCCATTAGAAAGAAGATATCAATCATAGCAACTGCTGTTGTTATTTAGTGTTACTTCTATGCCTTAGGTTATATTTCTTTGCTTTCACTGATTTCTTGAGCTTCTCAATGTCATCTCTAGAATCGGTACTAATTATAACACCGCCATTTTTTATCTTGTGTAGGCCCCGTACGTGCAGTCCTGAGCAGATGACTGCTCAGGACTGATAATCTTTTGGACAAGGGATTTTGTGTTCTCACTTGACTTCAATTTATCATCAGGATGAATGACCACTGTGTTCGATTTCATTGGCTGTATATAATTATTGGATACTTTTTTTACCATGTCTGCAAATGTGGTGGTCGCGGGTGGTTTTGCAGTTTCTTCAATGGTCCGTGTGAGATTCTGTAGCTGCTGTGATAGATCTACCTGATCTTGAAGACACTGCACAGATGTTTGGGCTTCGACGATTCTAATCTTCAGGGCCTGGTACCGTACTGCCATATGAGATGTGGTAGTACCCACTGTACGGCACAGATCCTTGACGCGCAGTTTCTGCTCCGAGTTAATTTTGCTCTCAGATACGATAGCGCACACGCCATTTAGGCTTTGTTCAATTAAGTTCATCCACGACTGTATCTCCGGTGTTTGCATCACTTCGCGAGCATCTTCACCTTGGCTCGGTGCATTAGGTCTCGTAGCGGGTGTAGGAGGTGGGAAACGCGCGGTCCTGCTGCTCCGATTGAAAGGGCTGTGGTCCATTTTGTGTGTTAATCTACTAATTCCTCTTACACACGTTCCATATTCAAATTATAGTTACACATGTAAGTTAGCAACCGATTGCCGGCCAAACAAGGTCACGACTCAGCACGTTATTTGTTTGTTTTTTTATTGATTTTCAACACGTCTGTACTCGACGAATAGTCCAATGTCAAAAATTTGTTATCTAGTTAATAAGTCAATACAAATACATGTAATAAAATTGATGAGTTTGTTTCTTTCAACGCGCTCGTCTCTAAAACCAATAAAGGGATATAATAAGAAAACTGACAATCCAGTCAGAAGTTAAAGAATAGTATAGGCTATATAACATCTCACAAGAATACTCATGAAATGAGCGTGTAAAAAAGTACAGATAGAAAAATTGGCGGGTGAAACCGAGGGTCATAGCTAGCATTATAACAAAACAGAACAAGATGTTATTTTAAACAATCATCTCATAAAATCAGCAAATATCGAGAGGACTAGATACATGAAACTAGCTATCTGACTAGAAATTTCATTTCAGTAATTTGTATACTAAACTTGGTCCTACATAAGAATCTACATAAGACGGGATTTCTCGAAATTCCCACAGGATCGGGCAGAAATGGTTAAATAAAAAAATGTGATGGGGCGTTGCTGCAGTTAAATATAAATTATAAATTACAATTCAGCAGACTTTATAGAAATGTATGACGCTGTGAACGAAATTAACTCTTGCAAGTAAAAACCCGGTTTTAAAATCTTATAAGCTCTAATTTTTAAACATAACATGTGGGTTTCCTTAAGGTAGCACACTAGGTCCGCCATAATTTTATGTAATATATTTAATGAAATTACGAAGCTCTTTGGCTGTGCATAAGTTCTATACATCACAAATGCCATCATATAAACCAAACATCAACCAAATTTTAGTACGTTTCATTAAGCACATTACGTATTGTGCTAATCAACTGAATCGCAAACATTTGATATTTCTGCGATAGACACGTCAGTGACCGTTCAGTGTCAACGGGCCGGACAATCCTACTTTGCATGTAACATGTAAAAGCGATTATTATTTTCCAATGGTTGAAACTGAAATTGTTGCGTTAGCGGGCTTCTCATTCGTAGTCAAACTGTCGGCGAAACGTAGCGTTTGATACTTACGTAGACTTTTAGTGCGATTACTCTCGTGTCCTTGCGTTATGTGCATGCTATGTTAAATAGAACTGATTGTGATTATGACTCTGGTTCAAAGATAGTACCGTAATAGAGTGACTGATATCTACAAATAGGCACAGAGAGTTCTAATTAAAACACTGTAAATAATTATGTCATCTACTTTTTGAATTGGAAATATTATTTGTGATAGGTCAAGTCGATTATATCGATTTAGTAACGTTTAGTTTAGTCTATTGTAAAATTTGACTATGGTCACACTGAACTGTCAACTTCCGTTTCTGAAAATTGCTTGAACAGACGTTTTTTTGGCTTTGGGCTCGCGCCGTTTTGTACTAAAATAGGAACCCGATTGAGTGCCGCTTCTTTGATCAGCCGGTATCGGTTCATTTGTGATAAAAGACATTGTGAACTATTGATTGACATTTGCGAAAATTGTGAATCCGGTATCGACGTCCACGTGCCAACGTGTCTTGAAAACGTCGCGTTTGCAGCCTAATAGCTAAGTATAAGATACTTCGTTTATTTTGGCTAATATACTTGTATGAATGTGTCTAATTTAGCTCAAGCCTGACATCAGTGAAGATATCAGGTAAGTTGAAATATAATATTGATAGTTGTAATTTGGATTTCAATTTATCACTGTGCAACACAGTACAATTATGTCTGAGATTTGTTGTGGCTGACAAAGACTGATGAATATAATCACGCTTCCACCAATCTGCTGCAAATAATCCCAGTCCTTTCTAGCCAAACTCTAGACATAATTTTTTGGTGCAGAGCTGTAGTTGAAATTTAGCCGCTGTTGTATTGCTGAGTACAAACCTCAGATTGGTATAAGCTTGTATCTTATCACCTTGTAGACAGTATTGTAGTGTTTGTCAGGTCAGTTTTTGCCTAAAATACATATTATTTATTTGTATAAGTTGACCTACATAACTTGAAACACATTGTCATACATAACCTCAATCAGTAATTGTTGATTTGTATTGTTGAAATCTAACTTAATTTGTTGTTGTTAGCATTAATAAGTCAGTTTGTTTGGATACATAACAGCTGTATGTATCAATAAATTTAGTAAATTTAGTTTACTGCATATATTCATATATTGAGTTTGAACATTAAAACATTCAAACTTGACCTTGCATCCTGGGCGGGTCACATTGATAAATTAAACTTAATATACCTTTGTTTTGTTATAATCTATAGATAATATTGGTAGGTAACACATATTCTGTGCTAACTTACTATTGTATATCTCAATTAACACAGCCAGTCTGTCTGTTGCAAGTTATTAACTTATTTGAAGTTTTAACTTTTGATAACTTTGTTTTGTGTCAATATACTTAATTGAAACTATTAATTTTGTTGGACAGTAGATACCTGCCACTTGCCTGCACTTGCAGTAAACAGGCTAATACTTTGTTGGTTTCAAAGAATTAACAAATATTAAGTTTTGATTGTTAATATTACTTAATGCTTGTCTGGGCTCTTTTGAAATTTGATTATGTCAGCTATCAAGGACTTGCGTGCGGCTGCTGGTGCTATTGCATCAGATTTGCGCTGGTTTGCCTCGGCCAGTGCCTTGGTGAACCGGCCTGATCGCCTGCAGGCCTTACTACAAAGGTATGAGCGGATTGATGATCGCCTGGCAAGTGTGGAACAGCAATTCCGCACTTTCAGCGCTTGCTGTCTCGAAGTGTCAGTCAATGATTTCACCGCTGACCAGCGAAATAAGGTCAGCGAAGATTATGCCCAGGTGTTAGACCTGTATCATGCTGTCTCCAATAGTGCGAGACAATTGGTTGCCGAGAGGGACGGGCAACCCGGCTTGAAGCAGGACCTTCCTAGGTCAGCACCGGGACTGTTGAGTAGGCTCCCTACTTTAGACCTCCCGCATTTCGATGGCTGCCTAGGAAGATACCTGGGCTTCGTTAATTTGTTTTACAGCCTAGTCAATGACAGGGCTGACCTTCGTCCGGCACAAAAATTGGCATATTTAATGTCGGTTCTGGATGGAGAGGCCAAAGGCCTCATCCAGCATCTGCCCGTGTCTGACGAGGCGTACCAGACGGCTCGGGACCTAATTACCCGTAGGTACCATAACAAGCGTGGCCTCGCAAACACGCATATTGAACAGATTTTGAGTTTGCCCACGCTCACCCGGGTCTTTGGGTTGCGCACCCAACTTTTGAACCCGCTTTTGGTGGCAATCAACGCAATTAAGTGCCTTGACCTACCCGTGGACCAATGGTCCTATCTATTGGTGCACATTGTACTTAAGAAGCTGCCTGCCGACCTGAGGTCGCGTTTTGAACAGCGCTTTGGTGGGGATAGCGCGACCCATCTGCCCCCCTTTGCTGACCTGGAGAGGTTCCTCGAGGATGAGTGCCGGGTCTTGGACAACTCCGGTGGTGACACGCCGGCTAAGTCGCAGCCGCCCAAGGTCAAGGAGCAGGCTCGCGTTCACACCCGAGCCAATGTTGACCGGCGCCCTCCTCGCTTTGCAGTCACGCAGAGCCCAGTGGAGTGCTCTTACTGCAAGGTCACGGGGCACAGAACGGCCAGTTGTAGGGCATTCTTGGACCTACATGTCGCCTCTCGTAGGCGCATCGCGAATGCCCGCCGCCTTTGCTTCTCTTCCTTGGGGTCCCACTACCAGCGAGACTGCCCAAATTCTCGGCCCTGTCCTCACTGTGCAGGATAGCATTTGGACATTCTGTGCATGAATGCCAGAGAGGTAGGCCGCTTGTCCAACCAGCTGACGCCGCGCACGGGCGGGTGTTTTGAAGGTGGCAGCCGAGGCTCACCGGCGCGTAGCCGAGAGTCGCCTCGCTCAATTGATCGCAGCTCACCCAGCTTGGAGAACCGTAGTGTGCGCACGCCTCCTCTCTCTCGCGCACCAGAATGTGCGACCGCTCAACGTCACCAGCACCATGACTGCTGCCCCAGGTATTCCCCTCCTTTGGCGGAGCGTCCCCGCCTTGACTCGCGCCCACCTCGTTTTGGGCGGGTGCATCACTATGACCCCCCACAGATGGCGCGCGGATCGAGTCATCGCGCCTTTGATGACTTCAAGCCGCACCCCCATTTTGATTTGCCTGGTCCTGGCCAACAGTCGCCGCCCAGGCAACAATAGGTCATTGACCCCTGCCCTATAACGCCAACCTCCCCCATTGAGACCGTTATCCTACCAATGGTTGCTGTTAGGGTCTGGGGACCCACGGGGACTTCTGTTGTTGTCCGTGCTATATTGGACACAGGTTCACAAGGTTGCATTGTTTCTATTTATTTGGTAGGGCAGGTTAAATTAAATATGGACTGCCATCCCGACAATATCTGGATTTGCTTTGATGGGCCCTGTACCTAGGGACCCCCCTCCACCCGAACTTGATATTTTGTTGGCTGTAGACTCCGCTCTCTCTCTCTGATGCGGTTCAGAGGTTTTAGGAGGTAGAGGAGCCCCCTCAAGCTGCCCGTTTGAATCCAGAACATGAGGAGTGCGAGCTGTTCTTCCAGTACAGCACTGGTCGACTCCGTTCTGGTCGGATTATTACGAGGCTACCCTTCCTGTCTGTTCGGCCTCCGCTTGGTGAGTCACGACCTTTAGCCGAAAAAATATTGTTAGCTATGGAGCGTCGCATGGGGCGTGAGCTGGAGCTCAGACAGAAGTACATCGAGTTCATGAGAGAATATGAACAATTGGGACACATGTCTGTGTCAAATTTGGATTGGCGTTCGGTGGAGCACTATTTTCTCCCGCATCACGCGGTATTGAAGCCATCAACTGGCAAGCTGCGCACGGTGTTTGATGGTTCTGCGCAGACTTCTACAGGCGTATCCTTGAACCAGTGCTTGCATTCTGGTCCCAAGTTGGTCAAGGACATTTGTGACGTCATCACCAGCTTCCGACTACATCAGGTTGTCTTTGTGGCCGATATAAAAATGATGTTTAGGCAGACGATTATCCACCCTGATGACCGTCGTTTCCAGCTGGTCCTTTGGAGAGTCTCCTCGCGATCCTATGGTCATCTACGAGCTCAATACTAATACGTACGGGTTAAGGTCGAGCCCCTACTTGGCAATACGTTCTCTTTGGGAGCTTGCAGACCGTGAAGGCTTACGTTTCCCACGAGCCTCCGCCATCTTGGAAGACGATATTTACGTCGATGACATTTGCTCGGGCGCCTCCACAGCGGACGAGGCAATCCTACTGCGGGACGAATTGATAGGTATTTTGGCCTCCGCTGGTTATGAGTTGCGCAAATGGATTTCCAACTCACCAGCGCTTTTGGAAGGCTTGCCAGAGGATCATCAGCAGGATCCACATTTGTTTGAGATTGTTGACAACCCCGCCATGATGGCTGTCCTCGGCGTTCAGTACAGACCAGTCCAAGACATCTTTACGTATAACGTAGACTTGAAATTGCCTTGTTCTTGGGCTAAACGTCTCGTATTGTCTACTGTCGCCAGAACCTTTGATCCGAACGGTTGGATCTGTCCAGTTATATTTTGGGCGAAATGCTTCTTGCAGAAGCTTTGGACAGCAGGATTGACCTGGGACGAGCCTCTACACGGTACTCTTGTTGAGGAATGGACCTCTTTTGTATCCTCACTTCCTGCCGTCAATGAGATCTCCTTGCCTCGCCCCATCCTTCCTCCCGGGTAGTACAAGGCCACCCTTCACGGGTTTTGTGATGCCTCGGAACGTGGTCACGCGGCCGTGGTGTACTTGCGCACAGTCAGTGCCTCAGGTCAGGTGAGGGTTTCCCTGATCATGGCGAAAAGCAAGGTTGCACCCCTTCGGACATCTCTGACCATTCCGAAATTGGAGCTCTCGGGTGCAGCACTACTTGTACGCTTATTGAACCACGTGTCTAGTACTTTGGGTAAAAGCATTTGTATTAATGGGACCTACGCCTGGACAGACAGCCAAATTGTTCTTTGTTGGTTGAAGGCGTCTGTCCACACCTTGGAGGTATTTGTCGCTAATCGCGTTTCCCAAATCCAAAAATCCGAACTCAAGCTTGTTTGGAGACACGTGCCAGGTGAGCTCAACCCTGCTGATTGTGCCTCGCGCGGATGCTTGACGCCTAGTTTGATAGGTCATTCGCTGTGGTGGGGTCCAGAATGGTTGAGTCGACCAGAAATTGATTAGTCTCGAACGCCAGTTTTGAATACTTCTAATTTGCCGGGTCTACGAACACTCGCTTTTGAGAAGGTAGAATGCGCCTTCGACCCCGATTTCTTGCTGAATCGCTACAGCTCCCTTGACAAGTTGTTAGGTGTTACTGCTTGCGTTTTGTTTTTAATTTTAGGCACCTACAACAGAAATGACTGACACCCTTTCTCTCACCACAGGAACGACAGGAATCCTTCACCTTTTGGATCGTTCTGTGCAATTGGCGCATTTTAAGAAGGAGATTGCTATCTTTAAGTCAAGGAGATCGAAATTGTCGGGAGCTGTATCTAAATTGGACCCCTTTTTGGACGATACGGGTCTCTTGTGCGTTGGAGGGCGTCTCAAGAACGCTAACCTCCCTTACGGGGCACGTCACCCCCTTTTGTTACCCAAAGACGGTCATTGGTACGCTTGTTGGTAACTGACCGTCACCTTAAAAATTCGCATGCTGGTTGTAATGCGCTCTTGGCCATTTTGCAACGCGAGTTTTGGATATTGTCTGCCTGAAGAATTATCCGGAGTGTAGTCTTTCACTGCATCCCTTGCTATAAGCTCAAGGCTTCTACCATGCAGCCCTTGATGGGAGACTTACCGGCAGATTGCGTAACTGAGAGCAGGACGTTTGACGGTGTTGGCACGGACTTCGCTGGTCCCTTTTTGGTAAAAACGTCGACACTTCGAAACAGCGAGACTGTTAAGGCCTACTTGTGTGTTTTTGTTTGTCTTTCCACAAAGGCCGTACACTTAGAACTGGTCTCCTCGCTTACGACCGAGGCGTTTGTAGCCACATTTGACAGATTTGTATCCCGCAGAGGGCTGCCTTCCTTGATCCGTTCGGATTGTGGCACTAACTTCAAGGGCACTTATAATTATTTGAATGACGTTGTTAATTTCCTTGAAACCAACATGGCTGATATAGGCAATAGGCTTGCCCGACGTGGGATAAATTGGTTGTTTTCCCCACCAAATTGTCCACACTGGGGTGGTATTTTTGAGGCCGCTGCAAAATCGGCCAAAACACACTTGCGCAGGACAATCGGTGAATCTGTCCTTACCTTTGAGGAATTCGCAACTGTATTTTGTAAGATTGAGGCCGTTTTGAACTCTCGGCCATTGTGCCCGATCTCCTCAGATCCGAATGATTTGGACGCCCTTACGCCGGGCCATTTTTTGATTGGTCGCCCACTTGTCGCCTTGCCTGAGTACCCCTATATTGATACGAGACCTGGTCGTCTCTCGCGTTTTGAATTGGTACGCCAGATTACTCAGAGCTTTTGGAAACGCTGGAATTTGGAATATTTGCACATACTCCAGCAACGCGTTAAGTGGACCGACAAGACCGATTCACCCAAGATTGGTGACCTCGTTTTGATCAAGGAGCGAAGAATGCGCCCCCTGCGCCATCTGAGTGGCGGAAGGTTAGCCACCTTTGTGAATCCGATATCGACGTCCACGTGCCAACGTGTCTTGAAAACGTCGCGTTTGCAGCCTAATAGCTAAGTATAAGATACTTCATTCATTTATTTTGGCCAATATACTTGTATGAATGAGTCGAATTTAGCTCAAGCCTGACATCAGTGAAGATATCAGGTAAGTTAAAATATAATATTGATAGTTGTAATTTGGATTTCAATTTATCACTGTGCAACACAGTACAGTTATGTCTGAGATTTGTTGTGGCTGACAAGGACTGATGAATATAATCACGCTTCCACCAATATGCTGCAAATAATCCCAGTCCTTTCTAGCCAAACTCTAAACATCTACAATTGAGCAATTGTGTAGATATTGTTTTCTAAAACTGCTCTCTAAAATATGTTTCAGATTCGAGCACAGAATGAAAAAGTGAAATACCAAAAATAGAAAGTCATCACAGAACAATATCTTCGTCGGACTAGTCAGATGACAGTCCCGGGTGATTAAAACAATGCAAAACGGTTATAACTTAGACAAAGCCCTCGTTAGTACTGCGGTATAAAAAAATTGTTCCGTAGCTCTTTTATTGCAGTAAACTCCATAAAAGACACTATTTCTCTAACTTTGAAATAATGATGTACTGAGGTTGCCGTTTCTGCATTTTAATGGGGTATATTTTTAGACTTGTATAAGACTAACACTTGTTTGCACACTTGTTCTGTGAATACAACATTAGTAGATTCAGATTCAACAATTTGGTTAATAAGTTATTTGTAGTCTGTTTGTAACCAGTATTTATTTACGTAGCAATAAATACTATTATGGTGTACTTACAAAGCATATAATGAAGTATTACTCCCTTATGTTTTTAAATAAATAATAAGCCAATCTTAACCACTGGATGCCCAATTTACAAAGAACATAATATTAATAAAATAATATCATCTGATTCCACACTAAGCACAACTTGTAATTCGGCAACCAAATAACTTGTAAACATATAAATTTATATATTCTTATAAACTATTTATATATTATATTTTATTCTTATAAATATATGCCTCGGGAAGCGTATTTTAGTCTCTGAGTTTGAAGCTTAGCAAACAAATCGTAATAGTTGAGTTAATCAAAACTTCGCTATTTTAACGCCGATCACAACAAATGTCGGGTTTGATGTAGTTACAAAACACAAACTTATATAGTACAAGTATATTGCTGGCAATTAAAATTCCAGAGTGCATCCAACATAACAAGAAAACCTAACCACCATAAAGATAGATAATACAAATTAATCCTTCAACTTGACTAATAAAAAAGCGATGTACAATCCCAAATACGACTATGCACACCCAGATATTTCAATGAAAACGTCCATTAATTAATTACACGATAACAGTTTGAACAGTGTAATAGTTTTAATTTCACATCAAACCTTATCTGAGCATGCAGGTGAACAAATAAACAGAGCAGATATGTAACGTATACAAACTATAATGTATAAGGCAGCGATAGCCTAGTGCAGATACCAACAGACTGCCATGCAGAGGGTATCGGGTTCGAATCCACGGCGCGCACCAATCATTTTTCGGAGTTAAGTGCGTAGTTTAATTGTTGATTATAGCTTGTCCCGTGCCTCGAAGAGCACTTTAAGCCGTCGGTCCCGGTTATCATAAAGATCTTATAGGTTGATACAGGGCAGATGACAGTCGTTATAGAGCATCAGTACCTCTAAATAAACTGATACTAGTCTAAACCATGGAATATCGCAATCCCTTCGGGTTGCGGAGTTCAGACAGGCAGACGCTCTGTGGGAAAGCTAATATTCAGTCAAATTCGGTTAGACTAGTTAGCGAACCTCAGGTTAAAACAGGGATAACGCTAGGAGGATGATGACAAACTATAATGTATAGCTGAATATACAATCTTGGGTTTAACAATTCTGCTGAGATATTTTGTTGCTCAGTATCTATGCCGTTAATGATATCGCTTTAGATACTGTGGTTTACTTGATATTATTTTATGACTCATATAAAGTTAATTGGTCGATCATACTAGTCAGCTAGCTTTTTATTGCTATTATTTCTTATATCAAGTACTAGCTGTTGCTAACATTCTTATACTAAGCTAGCTGGCAACTCCAATTTCATCACTTTTGGGATAGAATCTACAAAAGCCTTTAGAAGAACAGTTTCCGTAGAACCTACGTTATTTCTAGTAAGCCCACAAACGCTTCTGTGACCTATGATATTGCATTTGATAAACTAATATCCGACATTGCTACCGCTGGGTTAATATGCTATCAAACGATCAGATATGAGCCATGATTATGCACGACTGTACCCTTGGGCCTATTAGACTCACACGCGTTTAAATTTCACGCACACATTCATATCAACTAATTACGGTTTGAAAAACGTCATTGGTTTATTCAAAGGGTACTGTTAAAATCACCTAAAGAATTAATTGAATCATTTTCATGTGTAGGTATTATGATGAAAAAAGTTACATTATTATCTGTTCGCGTGCGTTATATGCATCAGTGCATGATTCATAATGGATAGAATAATGTTATATTCAAAACGCTCTGGTATTTAATGCACCTGCGGCTTAAAATGTAAACACTAAAATAATATAATCACCGTACCAGGTTAGGTACGGTGATTATATCATTTTAATACATTGTAGATAAAAACTTGAGATAACATTGTTTTGGCATTTAATGTTTATGTGCTATTCAATTATACGAAACATTGGCATAAACGAGCAGTAATATAAGCACAATTAAAGTTTTATCATATCTTGGTCATCACGAATGGCGCTGTGGTTTAAAAGGCCACCTCGGCGATTAGCGCTGCGTTATGAATTTGATCTCCACACAAGACACAATAGGCAGCAAATGACCAGACCGTTCGCCTGATAAAGAGCGATTACCACAGCCCATGAACACAAGCAACACCAGAGGAATCACAAATGCGTTGCCGCCGGAAAATTAATAGTAGGATGAAGGACAAGGAAAAGATGATGGGAGTTTCGGTACTCTCACTCACTACACGAAAGGCAACAGTATACATGGATATTCTGTGAGAGGGTCATATTTTCCCGGTCTTCAGCACTATAAACAAAATAAAATGTAAGAATTCAATATCGACAGCAAAGTCATCAACGGAAGAGCAAATTGTATTCTATAAACCAAAACAGGAATGGGGATTGACCCCGTGTTATGCCTACATAAACAATGAGGTGCCATTTATCAAATATACCTACGCGTCTGTTATTGACACTACATACCTCATCTTTGATACATAACGGCTACGGACATTTTGACCTAAGCGCGCAATATTTATTTTGGAAAGTGAAGATAAGGAAATATTGCTTCTTTAAACTTTGACCGATTACATGTGAACTACAATAGTTACTACCTACATGTTTGACGTTTATTGACAGGTCTTAATATCGTACATACTTCTTTTAAGAGCAAAAAATTTACCTATTCTGGCCGGTATTTCGAAAGGCTTACTCGGTCGTTGTCGCAGGAAGACTTCGTCTGGCCCTCAATTAATATCGTACAATATGATAATCTGTAAAGATTTAAAATCGTTCTAATAATAATTTGAGGACAACTCGCACACAACAATCTGAAGGCGAATTCTCTTAAGGCGAGGACATATGTGAATTGGGCGTCATTAGGGGTTAATTAAAACCGTTTTCTTCGTAATTGTTATAGAAAAAAAGTTCAAAAAAATATGTCTTAATTTACATCATATAAAGCATTTTCTCTTCGGTACTAAATATTAAAAAAAGTATTTTAAATATCGTAATAAAATATACAAAGTAACCTCTGTTTTTGTAGATAATACCTTTTTTCTCCTAATATATCAATCATACATACATACATACATATCGTCACGCCTTTTATCCCCGAAGGGGTAGGCAGAGGTGTATTTCTACACCCACTTTTTGCCAGATATACTATAGTCCCACGTAATAAGGGGCGAGCCTATTGCCGTACCGGGCACATTTCCATACTCCGTGCTGCTACTGAGAATTTCGTGATAGAAAAACCCAATAACACTGCCCGACCCAGGAATCAAACCCGGGACCTCCCGATCCCACGCGCACATTTATGCCGCGAGACCAACGAGGCAGTCGTATAGGGTTTGATGTCGAGTTTTCCGTCTCTACGCAAAGATGGTATTTGCATCGAGTTATCCCTTAGTCGCCTCTTACGACACCCACGGGAAGATAGGGGTGGTGACACTTGTATTCTATGCCGCCAACCACACGGCAACGTCAATCATATGATTGTTTAAATTGAATCAGCCTCTTATACATTAGAACACCAAGGGAACTTTCAGCTTATTTTTGCAAATAACTTTACTTACTATTTTCTAAGGATTTTTTACGTCACCGATACTCGCAAATCGCGCGTGGACAACTAACCAGTAGTACGAGCAAGGTCAACGGCGTATATCCACCTCTTAATTATATATTTTCAAAATGCAGTTTTGTTGTTAGTATAAATACTCGCTTTTATCAACAGTTATATTTTATTTAAAATTTGTATTGCTGGAGTACAATAGAAATTCCGGCTTTTGGTAACGCTGAACAGAAATAAACTGAGTGAAAAAGTATCCATAGTCTGACCTATCCAGAGATTGCAAAACGTTGCTTATTATTTATGGATGGGTGTGTTCAATGCTCATGAACCGTTTACTGAAAGTTCCGGCAGAAATTGCGGCTGCTATCTTTGTTCCCTGCAACCAAACAGCTATGTAAAAATCGTAGTTTACGACGTTTCAAAACACTTTATGGCTTTCCGAACCAATATTCAGCCCTCCGACTGTTGTATGAGAAAGTTTATTCTGAACTAACTAAATACCTCGATTCCTAAAAGATATACCTATTGTTTTTAGATGAGCTAATATTATATCTTTTGATAAATTGAAATCCAACTATTTCGTTCCCTCATCTCAATGGTACACTTTAAGCCAAGCGCGCTCATACCGTGACTTGAACTGGCATTCGGAATAGATTGCCAAAATTAAGCAAGGTTTGCGCAGGTTACTACTTGGATGGGTGACCGTTTGTGGCATTTACATCAGAGCGCTGTCTTGTTTTGAAAGCTCGCAAAGCTGTCGATCCCGGTTCTTGACACAGGACAACAATCTTTAGGCCATAATTGTGACCTAAATTGTCGGGTGGTCTAAAAACCCTGACACAAGAGTTTGCCACACTCTCCCATGAAAAGAAGCTAGAGGACATGGTTACTGTGATAGCGTATAAGTACTTACAAGCTGGTCAGTCTTCAATTTGCCTGATCTGAACCGCTTCCCTGTCAATCTCCATTTTTATACTACGCCTGCTAAGGCGAAAACCGGGCTCAGTAGCATGCCATGTGAAAGGCCTCTATTCTGCAGTGGACTATGACAAACTGATGATGATAATACTGCACCGAACTTTGTAGGTTGACCCTCGCTAGAATAATCACTTTTTGGCAAACATTAATGATTTTACGAGTTCTATGACAGACTGATGATGATACTGCACCGAACTTTGTAGATTGACCCTCGCTAGAAGAATCACTTTCTGGGAAACATTAATGATTTTACGAGTTCCATTGTTCAAAATAATCATCATGTATTTATATGCTACAGAATGTCTCAAGCTTAATATAATATGTTTCTGTTTGTTGTTCTGTTTGTTGATTTTTTTTAAGAAATTTGACAAAAATGTTTTATATGTGACCGTATGGGATATCCATTCAAATAATTCCGATTCAAATAAGAGGCATAGCACTGCTAGCTTAGATTTTTGTAACCAATATTTCAATAATTTACATAATAAAGTTGAGAAAAGAAATAAAAACGCCTAACAGGGTGTCATCAAGAGCTTTTCAAAGTCAAAAGCTGCTCCGTTTAAGTTACCTATAACTACAGATTTATACGCATCTATTCTCCAAAGTAAGGATGAAAGAAGGACGAACATTCCCAGATTAATTCACCGTCAAATGAGATATCGATATCTTGAATATCAAAGACTTGGTCGCAATAACACATTTTTCCCGCTTTTTTCTTTTTTATTGGCGGGTTATTGTCTTGGCAGTTTTAAATTCTTTGGTATTTAAAATGTCGGGGTCAAACAAGCCATTATGAAAAAATGTGGATAATTTTAGGCATTAGAATATAATAATATTTATTTGCAATTTTTCATCAATGTTTCAGGCATAACTTTGTTTCATGATTAAGAAAATGTTGTTGGTTTCCTTATTATATTAGTTTTGTGCTTGTTTTTACCATGGTTTTACCTCAATTTTGTTCAGGGCCTGGCAAAAATTTATTACATTTATAGTTCCGCCATTATTGGGTTCAACAGCCATTGTAAGCTGAATCATTCTTAGTCATCAGAAGGTGTAGTGTGAAATAATTTAGCTCTCTGTATCTTGGTTAGGGGCATTAACATTTAACTTAACTGCACTAGTTTAGCTGTACCTAACCACCGTCTATGCTTAAACCCATTTGTTTTCTTTATGGAAAAGAAACAGTGTATATAGCTAAAACAAAATCTGTAAGTGCAAACAAGTTAAGATATGGCAATTTTATATTTTCGACTTCATAATTAGTATACCTTTATACTTATATTCGTACAGCTAGCTTTTCTGAAGTGTTTCTCAATAAGGCCAAAGTTAAATAAAGATTTCCTTCTTTAGTAACTTTTAAATAATGATCCTACGTCTTATTATAATATTGTGGAAGGAACAGTAAACGTTGTTCATTAGGCTGACGATAACAAAATAAAATGAATTACAAGATACGGAGTTTACAAACTCCTTTAGAAAAAAACCTGAACACGTTGGTTATTAAATTTCCTTTAGTAAATGAGTCGACTTCTGTTTGCGGAAATGATCGACATTTTACTTCAATAAAACATTTTTCAGCCTTAATAACTACCCACGCTCCTTGAAACGCGAGTTGAAGTTAGTGTACATTTTTTTTTAAACCATAAGAAGAAAAAGTTTCTAAAATATTTTTATTTATTTAGTATACTTTCCAACTATTTAATTGTGTTTAACACTAAAAATCTAATCAAAACTTCTTCGCTTTTTATATGATGCCATCTAGGCGATAATCTCGATGAAAATACTTTACTTACATCTTATGAACAACGTTCACATTTTTAAACGTCTCACAAATTGTTACAGTAAATTAAGTATTTATATAAAGTAGGTGATCCAAAGCGAAGAAAGTTTCTGCGAAAAAAATATCAAATAGACCTTGGCCTGTTTGTTCACCTGCTACTAGAAGATAGTCAGATAATGCAAGTGACATAGAAAAAAATATTGTTGAAATTGATTAATCGATGTAACTAATGCTGTCAATATAATGAAATATTAGAAACAATCTACGAGCACTTAACCCTAGAAACAATACTTCAGTGAAATTTCCCCACCAATCTTCCTGCAATGTGTTTTCTCGCAAAGCTATGAAAACATCTCGTTATAGTGAGAGTGTTTCTCAAACTAATCGAGTTAAACACTTAAATAATTATATATTTTTAATTTATAGACTCACGCCTGTATCCCCGAAGGTGTAGGCAAAGGAGTAAATATAACACGTACGTAATAATATACACGTCGTTACCGGGCACATTGCCAGACTCCGTGCTGCTACTGAGAATTCGGCAAAACTCAATAACACTTGCCCGACCCGGGAGTTGAACCCGGGACCTACCGATCAGCAGACGCATACGCTATCCACTGGACCACGGGGGCAGTTATATAACTATGTTTACACTTATTACATTGAAAATACTTGTATCCCATAAAAAACAATACTTGTCAAAAAAACAACTCTCGCTACCGTAAAAAGTTGTGATATCCATGTAATACCAAGTCAATTAATTAAAAATCTTTAATGTTTTATTAATTTTAAAAATCTTTAATTAATAGATTAACTCCTCCGTCGCATGAAAACACAATATATCTCATAAGTAATACATATATAAAATAGATTGTTTAGGGCGATTGCCAAGTCAATCTATTTAAATATAAAACATTAAAGATTTTTAATTAACCGACTTGGTACATACACTAAACACTGATTAGATACTACATTTGAAGCTTCTATGTCTGCTAGAAGTGCCTTAGACCTTTGATGATCGGTCAGTGAGAGACAAAACTAGGAAACTTTGACTTGTTATAATTCTTAAACTACTGGTTCAATTTGAATTAAATTTGAAATATACCATATTTATACAATGCCTGCTTGGTTAAAAAAATCAGGTTTCTAGCTTTATCAACAATGAAGTTATAGGGGGTCGAAAATGGCTTGAACTGATTGGAGAAAAGGATGGTACGGCCGTGCCGCTTTTTTGCTCGACGTGTCGGGCAGTGCCCCAAATAAAATTAAGCCATTATTTAGTATTTCAGGATTTTAAAACTGTTTACTAAGGTAACAAAATTTGGAAACATGCCTTCCATGATTATGTATAATTATGGATAAAATACTTGTTTTGTCAAGTTCCGTCTCAAGCTCCGTCACAACAAAATATTACAATCATATTAAATCGTCACAAAGGCTACACTTATCTGGAAATAACACTTCTGGGCACGTTACCCGATGACATTGATGCGGAGGCATTATATATAAACCTTGTAAATATTTTAAATTTTTAAATTTCTTTTTAAGGGTTTTTGTACATATACTACTTAGACATTAAGATTAGACTATGCGTAATACGTGTATGTAATAATATAATGATAAATATATCTGGCAATCCAATAGGCCGTTCTGGGAAATCTGTAGTTATAATTATTTCTTTACATGTGATTTCTGTGAATTTTTCCTTATCATGTATTTGTTTATTTCGTGAAAGGTATGGCAGACCGTTAGCAACATATAGACGAAGCCTATGACATATTGAGCGTACCTTCTGATGTTATACACACACATCCGCAGTTGTATCTAAATTCTCATCATTAAATGATTCAAATATTGTAAGAAGCCTACCAGACTTATTCAAGATGTTGTTGAATAATGAACTAGAGGAACTAAGAGAAGAACTTATGAAAACGAAATTGGAGCTAGAAAGAACTCAGAGCGAGGTTGACAGCTTAAATTCAGAAAACTACTCACTACAAGCTGTCATCACCAACCAACAACAAAAAATCGAACAATTAAAGACTTTGTGCTCTAATAATACGCCAATTTCGAAAAAGGCTCAAAGAAACCGAAAGCGATTATTACAAACGGAGCTTACAGCAAAAGAAAGTTCACAATGTGATAAATTAGATTCAGAGGACATCCATATTAATGAAACAAATACATCAACTGTCAGCCCCACTACAAAAACTGTATCTCAAACACCTATTATATCATCCGACACCAGCTATGAGGCTATGGCGAAAAATAGCAGCATTTACGAAAAAACAACAGATATATTTTGTCAGAATAATGTATGTACACTCACTCCTCAAACGAAAAATCATGAGATACACTCAGATTTAAAAATTCAAGAAAAAACAAGATATAATATACTTATCTTCACTGATACGCACAGTTCAAATTTAAGGCACTTAATTCAAAAGCTTGCTGGACCGTCCTACTTTGTAACATGTTTTAGTAAACCAGGTGCAACTTCTGATAAGTTATTGGACTCTTGCTTAGAAATATGTAAATCTCTAAGTAAATTCGATTATGTGGTATTATTGTGTGGTAATAATGACAAAAATCCCTTTCATACTCAATCAATTTTATACTATTACATAAACAAGCTTATGCATACCAATGTTTTAGTCTGCAATATTAAACAAAATAGATTCTTAAATGAAAGAAAACAAAACGAGCTATATCAATATATATGTTCTCAATTTGCTCATAGTACTTTTGTAAGCTTAGATTACCCAGTATCTTTTAGATCATATAACTATGTTATCTGTAAGTATATAATAAGAAATATATTACACCTGTACTACAAACACTCATACCAGCAATATATCAGTAACAATTTTAAAGTAAAAATAAGTAATAAGAGTGTAAAATTTGTATCAACTAGTACTCAAACAGAACAGACCTCAATACCAAACACATCAGTAGACCCCATCCAAAGTGAACTTAGTTTTTTTCGAGCCGAACATCAGTAATATACTCACCATACTCCACCTAAATGTTCAAGGTATGAGATCAAAATTAAATGAATTAGAAATTGTATTACATAATTTAAATATTGATGTCTTTTGTGTAAGTGAGACCTTTTTTCAAAACAATAACGCAGAAATATTGCAATTGCCCGGCTATAAGACTGCAAATTACTACTCAAGAAAGCAAACGCAGAGGAGGAGTATGTATATATGTCAGAAATTCTATTAGCTGTAATAAATTGGATTGGATATCAGAACTGTCAACCGAGCTTCATTTTGAATGCTGTGGTATTTATGTACCAAATACAAACTGGTATATTATATGTCTGTATAGAACACCCAGCAGTAATTTTGATATATTTATTGTGAAACTGGAAATGTTACTATATAAACTAACTATTCGCTCTAGAAGCTTACGCAAGAAAATTTTTATATTAGGTGATTTCAATATAGACACTCTTCAAAAAAGCACAAAAAGTAAGACGTTTTTAGATACAGTACATAAATTTAACTTAAAATTATTAATTCAGGAACCCACTAGAATAACTTCTCATTCTGCAACATGCATTGATAATATAATAACAAATTACAATACATGTAAAACTGAAGTTCTTGATTTAGGGATATCAGATCATACTGGCCAAATTATTAAAATACCCTGCAGTATAAGCTTTAAAGAAGGGTTTTGGTTTGTAAATAGAAGAAACATAAAAGAAAATAGAGAAATATTCTTAAAATACATATCATATATCAAATTCCATGATGTTTACATGGAGTCTGATGCAAATTTGGCCTATAATATATTTATTGAACTTTTTAAACTTATATTTGACTTATGCTTTCCTATCAAAAAAATTAAAATAAGTCACATTAGAAAAAAGCAGTGGAAATCCCCGGGTATTGTCATCTCAAGTAAAAATAAAAGGTTGATGTATTTACAAATCAAGAAAATCAATCACAAAAATAGTTCTTATATAAAGAGTTCTATAGAATACAATAAATATTGTAGAATTATGAAACGCGTTATAAAAGCGTCAAAAAAGATGTGCAATGAAAAATATATACAAGATAGCGCCAACATAACAAAAGCTACATGGAACTTAATTAAGCAACAAACTCAATGCACAAACACATTGAAACCTAATATTGATTATATAATTCATAATAACAATAGAATAAATTCACCCAGAAAAATAGTAAACTCATTTAATAATCACTATATTACACAAAATAACAATCCATGTCAAATATCAAACCTAAAGTTTATTTCAGAAAAAATATCTAATTCCATATTTCTTTACCCCACAGATAGATGCGAAATAATAAATGTTGCAAAATCCCTTAAAAGTAAAACTAGTTGCGGAATCGATAACATACCAGTACTAATAGTAAAGGACAGCATTACATTTACTGCTGATGCCCTCGTCCATATAATAAATCGTATGTTAGAAACAGGTGTATATCCTGATAACTTAAAAACGGCTAAAATTAAGCCCTTACTCAAAAAAGGCACTGAAGATAACATGAATAACTACCGACCCATTGCCTTACTACCAAGTTTTTCAAAAATATTCGAGAAAATTATACATAGAAGATTAACATCCTTCCTGAATAAAAATAATGTACTAAACCCCAATCAGTTCGGTTTTCAAAAAAACAAAACTACTTCATTAGCAATTTTCAAACTTTTTAAAAACATATGGGAAAATATGAATAATAAAAATAAATGTACTGCCCTTTTCTTAGATATGTCAAAGGCATTTGACTGTGTAAAACATGACATACTGCTTAGTCAACTTGACAATATAGGCATAAGAGGTATAGGACAAAAATTAATCCAATCCTATTTAAATAACAGGATGCAGGCCACTGAAATAGAAAGTTTCGATAAAGCAACTAAAACAATAGCCCATGTACAGTCCACATTTAAAAAAGTACTTCTAGGTGTCCCACAGGGGAGTATATTAGGTCCGCTTTTGTTCTTAATTTACATAAATGAGCTTCCTAATGTCATTAATCATCTGTGTGTTATGTATGCAGATGATGCAACAATTTTCATATGTAATGATGGTTTAAATGACGTTGAATATAAAATAGAAATAAATAATACACTTAAAAATGTAACAAACTGGTTAAAATCAATTAACTTAAGTGTAAATTTCTCCAAAACAAAGCTCATGCAATTTAGGAATTATAAAAATAAGCCATCACCGCTTAATACATGTGTATCAAATACAAATATTGAAGAGGTGGAGCAAATAAATTTTCTTGGTGTTACAATAGATCACAATCTAAATTGGAAAAGTCACATAACAAAAGTAAACAAGAAAATTTCAAGTTACACATATGTATTATCTATACTTGTAGAAACTACATCTGTATGTACCGCAAAAGCCGCCTATTTTGGTTATGTGTATCCGTTGCTGACCTATGGAATTACTTACTGGGGAAACTCTTGTGAGATCCAATCTACATTTATTTTACAAAAAAGATGTTTACGTATAATCCTACTAATATTATAAATGTGAAAGTTTGTGAAGATGGATGGATGGATGGATGGATGGATGGATGGATGTTTGTTACTCTTTCACGCAAAAACTACTGAACGGATTTGGATGAAACTTTACAGTAATATAGTTTATACATCAGAATAACACATAGGCTACAATTTATAAAAAAAATGTATAATGTTGCCATACTATAAGGAAAAGTATCAACTTAGTCGGCGAAAATCCTGTATTATCTTTATTTGTTTGCTTGGGTCAAATTTAGTAATTGGAATTTTACCCCCTTCCTGATGATTGACCTGATATTTGGTATACACTCATATTGTCATCGAGATTAAAAGATAATATTTAAATTATTGTAAATCCAAGATGGCCACCGATACAAAATGGCGAATCACATATTACTTCACAACAACCTCAATATGGGTATCAAATGAAAGGGTTTGATTGGTAGAATGGAGCTCACTATGAAAAATCTAAGATGGCCGCTGACACAAAATGGCGTCTTATTTATTTTCCACAAATACCTCGATATGGGTATCAAATGAAAGGGCTTGATTCATAGAATAGAGCTCACTATGAAAAATCCAAGATGGCTGTCGCAGCAAAATGGCTGATTACATATTTTGAATATCTTCCACAAATAACTCAATATGGGTAACAAATGAAAGGGTTTGATTGGTAGAATGCAGCTCACTATGAAAAATCCAAGATGGCCGCTGCCACAAAATGGCGAATTACTTATTTTCCACAAATACCTCAATATGGGTATCAAATGAAAGGGCTTGATTTGTAGAATAGAGCTCACTATGAAAAATCCAAGATGGCTGTCGCCGCAAAATGGCGTATTACATATTTTCCACAAATAACTCAATATGGGTATCGAATGAAAGGGCTTGATTGGTAGAATAGGGCTCACTATGAAAAATCCAAGATGGCTGCCGCCACAAACTGGCGTACTTATTACATATTTCCACAAATACCTCAATATGGGTATCTAATGAAAGGGTTGGATTGGTAGAATGGAGTTCACTATGAAAAATCTAAGATGGCCGCCGCCACAAAAAGGTGAATTACTTATTTACCACAAATACCTCAATATGGGTATCAAATGAAAGAGCTTGATTCGTAGAATAGAGCTCACTATGAAAAATCCAAGATGGCTGTCGCCGCAAAATGGCGGATTACATTTTTTCCACAAATAACTCAATATGGGTATCGAATGAAAGGGTTTAATAGGTAGAATGGAGCTCACTATGAAAAATCCAAGATGGCCGCTGCCACAAAATGGCGGATTATTTATTTTCCAAGAATACCTCAATTTGGGTATCAAATGAAAGGGCTTGATTCGTAGAATAGAGCTCACTATGAAAAATCCAAGATGGCTGCCGCCACAAACTGGCGGATTACATATTTCCACAAATACCTCAATATGGGTATCTAATGAAAGGGTTTGATTGGTAGAATGGAGTTCAGTATGAAAAATCTAAGATGGCCACCGCCACAAAAAGGTGAATTACTTATTTTCCACAAATACCTCAATATGGGTATCAAATGAAAGAGCTTGATTCGTAGAATAGAGCTCACTATGAAAAATCCAAGATGGCTGTCGCCGCAAAATGGCGGATTACATTTTTTCCACAAATAACTCAATATGGGTATCGAATGAAAGGTTTTGATAGGTAGAATGGAGCTCACTATGAAAAATCCAAGATGGCCGCTGCCACAAAATGGCGGATTATTTATTTTCCAATAATACCTCAATTTGGGTATCAAATGAAAGGGCTTGATTCGTAGAATAGAGCTCACTATGAAAAATCCAAGATGGCTGTCGCCGCAAAATGGCGGATTACATATTTTCCACAAATAACTCAATATGGGTATCGAATGAAAGGACTTGATTGGTAGAATAGGGCTCACTATATAAAATCCAAGATGGCTGCCGCCACAAACTGGCGGATTACGTATTTCTACATATACCTCAATATGGGTATCTAATGAAAGGGTTTGATTGGTAGAATGGAACTCACTATGAAAAATCCAAGATGGCCGCCACCACAAAAAGGTGAATTAATTATTTTCCACAAATACCTCAATACGGGTATTTAATTAAAGGACTTGATTCGTAAAATAGAGCTCACTATGAAAAATCGAAGATGGCTGTCGCCGCAAAATGTCGTATTACATTTTTCCACAAATAACTCAATATGGGTATCGAATGAAAGGGCATGATTGGTAGAATAGGGCTCACTATGAAAAATCTAAGATGGCTGTCGCCATAAAATGGCGGATGACATATTTTCCACAAATACCCCAATATGGGTATCAAATGAAAGGGCTTGATTGGCAGAATAGAGCTTACGATATAATTGACCTAAGCGCAGCGTTATTAAAAGCGCGAGAGTATGAGTTGGTGCGCTGAAGCGCAGTGGGGAGGAGGGGCGGTCTGATTTTGTACTTTTTGGTAATGCTTTCAGTTTTTATTTTTGCTGAAATTCTATTCAGTAGGTATATAAGCTCTTCAATAACTTTTATAATATACACTACATACTAATCTTTACCTGAAGTTTGAAGACTATAAAAATGAAATTTGATATGGATAGTCCTGGTATGGTAGACCTGGGGAAGTACAAAGGCTACTCTTTATTAAAATTTCATGCGGGCGAAGCCGCGGGCGAAAGCTAGTCTATAATATGTACAATACTGATTCACTACGCCTAACTTTTAAAGAAAAGGGTTTCCTTACTCTCACATGTATTTATATATTAGAGATATGTATTTTTGTTAAAAATAACATGCAGTTCTTTAATCGAAAGTGCGATTCTAAGCCGAATGTACGTAGTAAATATAAACACAATCTTGACTTGCCACGAATACACAATATGATTTTTTATAAAAGCACATATATTTCGGCAATAAGAATATATAACCACTTGCCCGTCGATATAAAAGAACTGGATGCAATTTCATTTAAAAGGGTACTAAAAAAATGGTTAATGGAAAATGCATTTTACTCTGTAAATGAATATTTTTCTAAAAAATAGATAGTTTTCATTTTGTTATACTTTTTGCAACGCCCGAATGGGTAGACTGTTGATACCAAAAATTATTGTTAAACAACATTGTAAACACAGTTTAAGCAATAAATGTCTTTGTCTTTGTCTTTGTCTTATTGTATTCAGGACTACACACATAACCATAATGGTTATGTATTCGTCGCCCCTTAACCTCATCCATTTTTGCGGGGCAAGTCAATTCAGTAACAGGTCAAATTATAATAATTATTGAAGTTTGGTGTGGAGCCGCGTGTACTTATTCTTATTTGCATGGTTTTGACTCGATTGAGCTCAATATATTATTATGTAGAAGGATTGTAACCTGACGAAGACTTTTTCAAAATTAAATGCTTGTTATAAAATACTAGATGATGCCCGCGGTTATACCCGCGTTATTTAAGCCTACTGCTCCGCTCCCGTGGCTCACAGCATGATGTTATATAGCCTTCGTCGATAATTAACCTATTGAACACTGAAGAAGATTTTCAAATCGGACCTGTAGTTCCTGAGATTAGCGCGTTCAAACAAACAAACGAACAAACTGTTCAGCTTTATATATTAGTATTAGATTCATAAATTTGTCTTTTCATGAATTGAATGAAATATTCTTTAGGTTTTCATGTCTTTAGCACTACAAAGCAAACTGGTAAATAATGATTCTGGTCGTAATAAATAAAGAAAACTCTTGTTTACTATATTGACTTGTTTTTGATCGCATAAATGAATCTGCACAAGAGTCGAAAACTTCAGGATATATGTTTTGGCTCGGATAGCGAAACAATTTCCTTTCAATTACATACATATATACATAGACTCATGCCTGTTTCCCGGAGGGGTAGGCAGAGACTACGGAACGCCATTTGCAACAATCCTGACATACCTCACTTGTTTCACTCACTCCCATCAAGTTTCTCATGCATGCTCTTCTGTTAAGGGTACTTCTGACTTGTCCTTTTTTCAGGATGTCTCCAATCTGGTCAGAGAACGTCCGCCTAGGTCTTCCCCTTTGTCCTGTTCCATTCACACTTGCCTTATATATCTTCTTTGTCAGTCTATCGTCATCCATCCTCTCCATGTGCCCAAACCATCTTAACATGCCTTTCTCAATGCTTGTCACTACATCTTCTTTTACCCCACACCACTCTCGTATCACACAATTCTTTACTGTGTTGGTCAAAGACACACCACACATACTTCTCAGTGCTCTCATTTCTACAGCATTTATTTTACTTTCAAATCTCTTCTGCCATACCCAACTTTCACTACCATACATAAGGGTAGGCACTAACACGCCTCTATGTACAGCCAAACGTGCCTTTTTGGACACGTTTTGACTGTTCATAAACGCTTTCAGAGCTCCATTTACACTATTACCTGCATTAACTCTCCTTTCAATATCTTCTTCATTCTTACCATCTCTTGTAAACAACGTACCTAAGTAAACAAACTCATTCACTTGTTCCACTCGCTGTCCATCGATCAAAACATTACAAGCCGTACCGCATTCCTCCTTTTCAAAAACCATAACTTTCGTTTTACTTACATTCACTTTCATTCCTTTCCTCTCTAACGCACCATGCATGATTGCTACCATCTCCTGCAACTCCTCCGCTGAAGATGCAAGTATTACCTGATCATCAGCATAAAGGAGGCATTTGACGAGTAACCCATTCATCCTTAATCCGCAGTCACTATGTTTTAAATCTTGCAAACAACTGTCCATGAAGAGGTTAAACAGCCACGGCGACGCTACACATCCCTGTCTAACACCTTTCTCGATGGTAAACCAGTCAGTGTATGCCCCGTTTATCCTCACACAAGCTCTAGAATCCTCATAAAGGGATTTCAGAGCTCGAATGAGGCTGCTGTCCACCCCATTCATTGACAGCACCGACCACATTTCATTCCTCACCACTTTATCGTAAGCCTTTTCCAAATCCACGAATGCGCAATAGACCTTTTGACCTTTGGCCAAAAACTTTTCGGCTATGCTTCGCAAGGAAAAAACCACAATTACTTAAGTGAAATCCGTTGACGTAGAGCAATAACCTTGTTCTTGGGTAAACAATATCTCAGAATAAAATCACGGCATTTATTTTCAATAACCACTTGTCGGCTTTGATTTCCACCCTAGGATAAAACTCTGAGCCCTTAAAGGCTGCTGTTGAATGAGAACTAACAGGTCGAAATGAAAAACGGAACCCTTATAGGATAACTTTGTTGTCCGTCCGTCTGTCAAGACCCTTTTTCTCAGAAACACGTGAAGATAATGAACTGAAATTTCTATCAAATACCTAGTTAACTATTTGATATAAATTTCAGTTCGTTATCTTCTTTGAAGCTACTATTCCATGAAGCTGTGAAAAAATCAAACTTCTAAACCAACGCAATCAAAAGATGAAGATAGTAGTTGCGAGTTTTAAAATATGCTAAAATTGCTGTTGGCTTTTCCTAAGATCATAGAGGAAGCGAAAGCTAACAGACTCTATTGACTTGGCCACGTAAAAAGCATGGGTGAGGATCGAAGTGTAAAGAGCATACCTTGATCAACCTACTGAGGTCGTCCAGTTGTTCGACCGAAGATATCGCTGGAAAGACGTGGTGGCGGCGGATCTAAGGGAGCTTTAAGCTGGCATGGCGTAAATAACCGCGAGGAATGGAGTGTTCTCCTACCAAAGGCCAACATCCGATTTCGGAAAAACAGTAAGCAAGTTAAAAAAGACATGTCTCAATGTATATTCTTCACATCCATTTTTAATAGTAATAATTCAGTGTGTGTATGTATTGTTTTGGAATATAACATGTAAAACTTTCTTCGACAAAGTAAGTGAATAGTCAAGGGATCCATTGAAGAAATACGTATGCATTATATACTAAATTATTCTAAGAACCCTCTGCCTGTTCGGATTTCCATACTAAACTTGATCAAGGAGAAATGTTGGACAATAAAGGCTTTATATAATAACAATAAAATAACTCGTGATCAAAAAGGAAAAGTAAATTACGGCTTCAAAGCAAACATCATAAACATGTTGTCTATTATGTAAAGTTCTATAATTGTATTCAATGATTCATGTCGTACCTAGCAAATACCAGGCAAAGTATTTAAGTGTGTCAATTATACTTCTATTTCACAATTTAAATTTCAAAAGCTTGTTAAATACATGATAATCTGTTTCTATCATTGTTACTTAATCACGTGAAAACGGAACAATAGATGTGGATAATATTTAATTTTAATATACATCTTATTATAAACCACGACAAAAATAGGCTTATATTTTAAACCAGAGGACACCCACATTTTTTATAATCTCTCCGTTTCCTCAAGATCCCTCCCTAGGAATATCGAGAAATCCCTTCTTAGTGCGTTGTCTGTCACTCAATCAGTAACGGAAAGATTTTATATACACAGATGTAAGACTAAGTCTAGTATTTTAATTGGGCCTCACTTTGTGATGAGGCTTAAATACTTTATTGCAATCTAGGCTTCATTACCCGCGTCTAAATTGTCACTCCAGGTCCAATTCTGAAGTATAACTTTAGACGGGGATGTGATAATATTTAAACAGATTATGCAACGATTGTCATAAGATAATTCAAGTTATTGCTTAGCGCAAATAATATAGCGTAATAAGATGGTAATTGAACAACTACAAATCGTATTCACTACAAAAGTAAAGGCGGAAAAGTGTTCCCTTAAGCTGATTTTTTATTAAATTCCAACTATTTCGTTTTACCTACAATATTTTTCCTTGAAATATTTTTTGTTGCCGTCCGTATTTTTTTTTAATTAAAAAAGACAACTCCCGCATTAAGACTAAATCCTGTGTCGCGGGAGACTTTACAGACAAACAACTAACGGACACAATGAACACCCAGACTCGAACTCCAACAATTTGTGAACTACGCAAAGTGTTGCCTCGTGTGGGGATCGAACCCACAACACTTGATGCACTGTAAACCACTACGCCAAGCGTGCAGTAAAATCAAAGATCATCAAAATAGAATACGTCTTATTTTTCATACGTCTTTACTGTGAGTGCTATTTTAAATATCTCATGAAATTTCTTTTCTGGATTCAATACATTTAGTCAAAAACTAGAAGCTATAATTTTACCTTAATGTCATCTTCAACTTGATATCAATGAAATCAGTATCACCTATATTATCTACTCTTGTACATCAGCATGACTTTTATGGCCGTAAGTATATACATTCACTACAAGCCGACAAGCTGTTATGCCCAGGCAGTGAGTGACTTTTATTAAATGACCAGTCATGCATATGTCTGTGTTAGGCTTACCCTTGTGTTGTAGGTCACCCTCACAGGTCAAATAAATTCTGCGGACATCACTGAGTCAAGCACTCTTTGTTCAATTTCACCTCAACACTGTTGTGTGTGTGTGAGCTACTGTCGATCATTTTACGGTCGATGCTAGAATATTTTATATTTTGCGTTGACTATAAAATAAAAAAATCCGTCGTACCTACTTCTAGTGTCACTGTAAGTGACCTCTTGAATTTTAAATAATGGCCTTCCGCATATAAAGAAATCCTAGCATAATAAAAGCTATCCTTATCTTTTTAATATAATATGTAAATAAAATTTAATTTCAGAAGCATCTGAGCACATAACATCAAGACGGCTGAACAAAATTTTATGAAATTATGCGATTAGGGTATTGTCGAAAGGGCAACATCTTTGTTCAAACACCAGAATTACGTAATTATACAGAGACTAATAAAAAATAGTATTTGTGTACCAAAAAATATAAATAACAGCCATTTCCGTGCAGAAGAAAATAAACTTAATAAATCCTGAGCCAACAAGGTAGTTCACTTATACAGTCAAGAAAGTACTCATTAGAACACCTTTGGCAAACAAATAGACGCCCGTCCCACTTATACGGGATTATGCTGATTGATCTCCCGCTCAACTATTTTTATTATCATTCGCCTCGGTGCCTGCAATCTCCGTTGAATCTATTTATGGAACAAATATAGTCTGTATAAAACGTTATTTCTCGATTTGCTTGCTCCTGTTTACGATTCAGGCATTCAATGGTTGCGTCGCTTCATTGGAGCGGTATTCAATGGTTGCGTCGCTTCTGGAGTATTTCCTGACTTAATGAAATATAGTAAAGTTATACCTTTATTTAAATCTGGTGACACAACCGACCCTTCTAATTTTCGACCTATTTCTGTATATACATACTTAGAAAAATTTTTGAAAAATTAATTCTTAGTCAGTTGCTTAGTTATTTCAATAGACATAATCTACTCCTCGAGAAACAGTTCGGATTTACGAGGGGTCGTTCGACTACTGACGCAGGAGTTGAGCTACTCAAAAGTATATTTGCAGCTTGGGAGAAGTCGCAAGATGCCTTAGGTATTTTTTGCGACTTGTCAAAAGCGTTTGATTGTGTACATCATGACACTCTGGTCAGGAAATTGTATCATTACGGCGTTAGGAACAAAGCTCTCGATCTCCTGGTTTCTTACTTGGGCAACAGAATCCAGAAGGTCCAGACCAATGACAAGACATCTCCAGGTTCTGCCTTAAAAATGGGAGTCCCACAGGGGTCAATTCTCGAACCATTTCTTTTTTTGATTTATATTAACGATCTACCTTATTATGTAAAAAAGAATCATGAGATTGTGTTGTTCGCGGATGACACCTCTTTAATTTTTAATATTAGACGACCACAGATAAATTTTGACGAAGTAAACAATGCACTCTCTAAAGTTGTTAATTGGTTTAATGTAAATAATATATTACTTAATGATAAGAAAACCAAACTATTAAAATTCTCAATGCCCAATGTTAAAAGATGGAAACCAATGTACAACTTAAGGAATCCAGAATTGAGCCCGTCGGGACAACTATGTTTCTAGGTATTATGCTTGATACCAAATTCCAATGGGGTCCGCATATAGAAAGACTTTCGGGCAAACTTAGTTCTGCAGCTTATGCAGTTAGGACAATTAGACGCCTTACAGATATAGATATAGGTTTATTTCAGTTACTTTCATAGTATTATGTCTTATGGGATTCTTCTTATGGGAATGCTGCAGACCTTAATACAATATTCGTTCTGCAGAAAAGAGCAATAAGGGGAATTTACAACCTTGGTCCTCGTGTTTCTCTAAGAGGAAAGTTCAGTGAGATAGGCATTCTAACTGTTGTATCGCAATATATATACGATAATTTCTTATATGTCCACAAGAATATTGACAAATTTAGTAAAAAAAGTGATCTTCACACTGTAAATACTAGACATAAGTATAATCTTGTAGTTCATAGCACCCGCCTCCACAAAATAAGTAACTGTTTTATGGGGCAGTGTAAATTTGTAAATTTAACAATAAATAAATTTAAGATAATTGTTAAAACTAAATTGTGTTTAAAAGCATATTATAAAATTTCCGATTATATAGACGACAAAAATGCTTGGGATTGAGCTGCTCTCATTCAACATAAAAATATAAACTTTTACAACTGATAAATTTAAAATTGACGTTTCGTAAGCACTTTATACAAAGTTTACACGAAATAAAGAATTATTCTTTATTTCATTTCATTTCATTTCAGGAATAAAATATGAGCGATCTCGTGACATATGACTTTTTGTGGTACACAAAATATAATGTATTTTGTTGTAAAATCAAGACGAGTACCACGTGCGTCATTCTCGAACGAGATAAAAAAGAATGTGGAAGTAGCAATCCAAAAGGTGTATCATTTTACGAAGATCATATGAAATGCAATAGCTTATTATTAGGAAGGTATTCTTTCTGTAGTCTGTCACAGCTTTCAAACAATGCTTTACCTTCTTAGGAATGGAATATCGAAGAATTCTTTCATAGTACCATTGCAATAAAATAAACCCTGTGACAAAGTTTCTCATTTCCAGCTTTAGCAGTTTAGGCCATGCGATGACGTATCTGTCAGGGCAATGTGTGACCGCAAAAAGCACTTAGTATATTTTCAATTTCTTGGTTACCTTTGTCTCACCCAAATATTGATGAACATACTTACTAAACTTCTTAATTTTAAAAGAAGCGATCGCGCCATTTGTCTTATTGAAAATAAATTAACAATAACAAATATTATTATTAAAATATCATCTTTCAAGATCGTCAATCTAAAAGATATCTTAAACTCACATAGCTTTTATTTGCACTTTTGCGCAAATTTCCTGGATGAACAAAAAACAATAAAGCTTATACAACACAACAAAACACGTGGCCAAATCACAAGAAGTAAAGACGAGGGTGGAAATGAGGAACGCCGTGTGATAAATTTTGAGCAGGACGACGTGAAGGAAATTCGTATTTTGCTAAATAATATACTTGAAAATATTTTTATTTGGCAGCATATTCAGTAAAAAGGCAGTAATGATGTCCGGGCTACTTAGGTACACACCACGTAGTAAAAAAGGCTAATTCAAGCAGCATTACAAAATATATTACCAGTCACTGCTTAAACACACATACTCTTGGGTTTAGGGTAAGTAGCAATAACACTCACATTTAGATAAGGCCAAAGTAACGATATCACGTATTATACAAATGAAAGAAAAACTTAGAAGTTTATCAAAGTCACAATAAATGGAAATGCACTTCAAAGCAAATATGATTCGATCAAGGAAAAATATTGTATACCTACTTGGAGTAAACGATAGACTTGATTCGATGATCACCTTTGATCTTTATGGAGGAGGTAAATCTTTTTTATTCTTGCTCATTAAACTTTAATGCGAAAGTTCAAGTATACAAAAGGTTCTTTAGAGTTCAATATTATGGTATGATAAGAGGTGTCAGGTGTCTTGTTACAAGGCACAGTGTATTATTTTGCCTTAGTTGCGGACATACTCGTTTTATGTGTTTTTTGGAAAGCTAACAATCAAACTAAGACCATATTAAAACACCGCCGGCTCCAACTTCTATAGTTTAAGAGAAATTAAATAAATCGAGAAAAATCCTTAAAAACCATAGAAACACAATATCTCGTTTTTGGATTTGAATTTTACACAAAATGTTTTAAGGTGTGATAGCTATTCACTATAGGAACCATTTTTTTCTTGTAAACTTTAAAAATCTTGCTAACACAGGCGAGAATATATTTTTTTCTATGATTTTGTAAATATTTTTTTTCTGGCGATTCTCTTCATGTTCGCGTTTTTTTTAAATGCTTAAATGTTGATCACTATAATAACTATCGCCACAAAAAAAAATCAAACCCGACAAACCCAGGATTACGGAAATATTGAATTTTAAAAGTGTGGGCTAGGGTTGTCAATCTAAACTGTGAGCAACATACAATACAATCCCTTCGTCCGTGTATATTGTTGAGCGTGGACGCGTATTTCGTTGCAATTAAAAATTATTATAAGTGTCATAAGCAATAATAAGCATTCGGACAAAGATTAAGGGAGCATAATCCATTATCCGCCTCTACGCAGCCGCTACGTCGCTAATTAACCACGCCCCTGTGCAAAAAAAAGACAGTGTCCATAATTGCCCTCTCGCTCGTGCGCGCGATCGCTGCTAGTTCAACCGGCCGGAGCTCGTGACGTATGCGCAGTTGTCGCGGTGCAAGGACTCTCACTGATAAGTACAGGTAGCTACGGGCTACATTGCTACGTACTATGCCGCGCACTCAGAGGTCTCCGCAAGCTACGTCAACAAACAAGAAGATCACTAATGTGGCGTCAGACTCGGACAATCAATTATCAGTATCCGATAATTCGGTTGACACTGTTAACATTAATAAACGCTGTAAGCGCCCTCGACAGGAATCTTCGCCAACCAAGAACGAGTTTGAGAATTTTAAGCACGAAGTAATGGAGATGTTAAGCACGTGGAAAAATGAACAAGAAATCAACCTCACGAAGTTCTTGAATGAACAAAGCTTGTCCTTGTCTAAGTTGGTATCTGACATTGCGGAATTGAAACTCCAAAACATTGCTATTCAAAAAACCAATCTAGAGATAGAAAAAAGTATTGGTTTTTTAAATGGGCAATATGACGATATGCTAAAACAAATTCAGGCGTTGCAAAGGGAAAAACATGCATACATGGAAAGCTTTCAATCGTTAGAGACAAAAACTCAAGATTTAAAGCAATTATCGCGCTCGTCTACGATTGAAATACGCAATGTCCCTCAGAGTAAGGAAAATGAGACGGTTGAGGACTTAACCAGTGTCGTATTGAAGGTAGGAACAGCGATTGATATGCCTATAACAACATCTGATGTTCGGGACATATATTGGCTTCCAGGAAAACCAAGCATAAGCCGGCCGATCGTCGCAGAATTCATGACCGTTCAATCGAAACTTCGTTTCCTGACCAAAGCAAAAGAATTTAATAAGAAATTCACTAAGGAAGATCGGCTAAACACTCTGAACACCGGCTTAGGTGGTGAACGACGCCCTGTATATGTAGCTGAATATCTGCCGGCTAGCTCGAGGAAACTCTTTTTTGCAGCTAGAGAATATGCGAAACTTAACAATTTTAAGTACTGCTGGACCATCAACGGCAACGTTTTCCTGCGTAAAAATGAAGGTGCTAAACATATATTGGTTAAGACTGAGCAAGCCCTACGTGATATTGATGTGAACCAATGACTTTTAACTGCAAAATTTTGTGTATTGTTATCCTATGGCCTTTTTACGTTGGTAAGATAATTATAATAATATTACAATGATGAATCTAAATATTGTCAATCTTGAAATAGATTCATTTAGCATATCTAAATCGTATAAATGCGAACCATTAAATTGTAAACAGTATATCGTACATCCATCAAGGGGATTGAAAATATTGCACTTTAATATACGTAGTTTAGGCAAAAATTTTGAAGAGGTTATTGCATTCATGGAGACAATAGGTTTGCAATGTGATATTCTTGTTCTGACCGAGTGCTGGCTTAGCAAGCTCTCACATCTACCAACATTACAAGGATATATATCTTACTTCACCAATAATACCTACAACCAGAATGATGGCTGTGCTTTATATATAAACTCAAATATTACAGCTAATGTATTCGAACCAAATTTTGCTGATGCAAACTGCCTTATTTGCAGAATCGATAACATCTCATTAGTTGCTATATACCGCTCCCCGTCCTATAGAAATGTCACCAATTTTATAAACAGTCTTGACGATGTATTGAAGTCGCTCCCGCAAACCGTTATCCTAGTGGGTGACATTAATATAGACATTAAATACGGGAATAGTGACATTCATTCGGATGAGTATCTATCCTGTACAGCATCTCACGGACTTCTTCCCGCTCATTATTTCCCCACGCGGGGAGCTAATTGTTTGGATCACGTGCTTTTAAGGACTAATCTCTCTGCTACAACGTTAGTTATTGAATCATCCATTACTGACCACGAACCAGTGCTCTTATTTTTACAAAATACCAAAAAATGTTTGAATGTACCTCGCACCAAGAGTAAAATCAACTATAATTTAGTAATTAATGACATCCGTAGTGCTGATTGGACTCCAATTCTCAACATAACTGACTCAAATTACGCAGCTAAATGTTTTATAGAAAAAATTTCAACTGTTATAAATCGACACACGCAGACATTTACGATCTCTAGAAAACAACGATGTCTTAAGCCATGGATTACCCCAGGTCTCCTACGTTGCATTAGGCACCGTGATCGCATGCATTTTAAATTAAAGAAATCTGGTAATAATGAAATACTAAAATTGTCGTACGTAAGGTATCGAAATAATTGCAATCTTCTTTTAAAAAAACTTAGACGGGCTTATGAAAAGGAAGAATTTGCGAAAGCAAAATGTAATCCCAAGGCAACATGGGATGTAATTAAAAAAGTCGCCGATTTACAAACAAATTCTTCACTCCCTTCTGAACTTTTACATCTTCAAAGTACTCCGGAATCCTCGCTTAACTTTATAAATGATTTTTTTTCGAACATTGGCAAAAAACTAGCTACAAATTTACACACTTCTCCTACGATTACATCTCACTCTATCAGCTCAATAAACCACAGCGGCTCAATGGTTCTTTTCGAAACTACTGAGAATGATGTTAAGGCCATAATAAAAAATCTTAAATCTGACTGCGCCACAGGCTGGGACAACATTCCTACCAATATAATTAAGAGTACATGTGATGTAATGGCTCCTATTATTACTCATATATGTAACCTTTCAATCTCAACTGGTGTCTTCCCAGATGTGTTTAAAAAGGCATTAGTACTCCCAGTTCATAAATCTGGGCGCCGAGATGATATTAACAATTACAGACCGATCTCTATATTATCTGCTATGTCAAAAATCCTCGAGCGCATCCTCAATAGAGCCTTAATCAACTACCTAGAATCAAATAACATCTTAGCCAATAACCAATTTGGTTTTAGGGCAGACATGAGTACTGAGGATGCTGTGATGGCCTTGTCTCAACACGCAGTAAATACACTTGACAAAAAACGCAAGTGCTTAGGCATATTCCTTGATTTGTCCAAAGCGTTTGATACCGTCTCGGTGCCACTTTTATTACGCAAAATGGAATGTATAGGAATTCGAGGCGTTGTTTTGGACATGTTCAAGGATTATTTGAGCAACCGGACGCAGGTTGTTAAGATTGGGCAGACTATGAGTGAAGAGGTTTCTGTTTCTTATGGCGTGCCTCAGGGTAGCATTTTGGGCCCGACCCTATTCCTTATTTACATTAATGACCTATGTAAACTACCCATCGCGAATTGTAAAATTTTTACATATGCTGACGACACAGCTCTGGTCATTGATGGCATGGACTGGACCCAGTGCTATCAGAGCGCGGAGGTTGCGCTTTCAACTGTGATGCTATGGCTGAAAGATAATTTACTAACGCTTAACGTCAATAAAACAACGTACATACCCTTTGCTATAAGGACAAATTTATGTCCACCACCCTATTCAACTCTCAAAGCTCATGTTTGCCCCTTTCGAGTTCACTGCGATTGCCTTACAATCACTAAATCAAGTAGCGTAAAATATTTGGGAGTACACATAGACCAACACATTAATTGGCATAAACATATCGAAATCCTGTCAAGTAGAGTACGCAAAATAATATACATCTTCAAAAAATTGCGTAGCTCGGCAGACAGAGATACTCTTATAATGGTGCACTATGCTCTATGCCATTCTCTCTTGTCCTATTGTTTACCGGTCTGGGGAGGAGCCACGGAGAATGTTTTTATCCGACTAGAGCGAGCACAGAGAGCTGTTCTTAAAGTTATGTTCTGCCGACCACGAAGGTACCCTACAGTGCAACTTTATGCAGAAACTAAGTTGCTAACAGTGAGGCAGCTCTATGTGCTCCACTCTGTTCTCCGGAAACATTTGAGCCGACCACTCACATTACCAGCTGGTAGAATTAAATATAGGGTGTTTTCTATAATGCCGTATAAAACCTCGTTTGGTAACAGACAGTTTCAGAATTTAAGTTCAAAATTATATAACTACCTAAACAAAAGACTTGAAATTTTTTCTAAGAACAAGCATAATTGTAAATCGGTTGTAAAAGCGTTTCTTCATAAATTGGATTACCGTAATACTGAGAACTTACTACAAGGAAGTTAACAATAATTTAAACATAGGCTAATTAGTCGTAACATAGCATAGTATGGCGCACACGCACGCACGCACGCACACACGCACGCACGCACGCACGCACGCACGCACGCACGCACGCACGCACGCACGCACGCACGCACGCACGCACGCACGCACGCACGCACGCACGAACGCACGCACGCACGCACGCACGCACGCACGCACGCACGCACGCACGCACGCACGCACGCACGCACGCACGCACGCACGCACACACACACACACACACACACACACACACACACATAAACATAACCCTAATGCATGATACTAACAATCTAGTTTTAAGTTATACTTTTTATTGCAGTAAGCTCTAATTACATTATTACTATGTTGCATAGTTAGAGGCTCTAATGGTTATATAACACGGGGGGCGCTGACTTCTGAAATACAGGTAATACGCCTAGTTCAGAGGCCAGAGTTTCAATTCGAATTCATAATTTTAAGCCTCATAAAATGTATATTGTACCAGTGCCATATATTTTTGAGCAATAAAATTTTTATTATTATTCTCTTTATTTTAACCTTTTCTCATAATGATATTTTACATTTCTATGTTATTTAGAAAAAAACAAATATAAAAATATAAAATAAAATTCCGGGGCTCACCGGTATCGGGTGCAGGGACCAAGCTACCGGTGGTTAGGGCTCCAGAGAGAGGAACCTCCTGACGATACGAGCCGTGGCCAGCAATACTGCCTTCTGTATAGAGGACTTAATCCAGCCGTCTAACGCGAGCCTCTTGAGGAGGTGATCGAGGCTCTTGGCAATGAGACCATTAACTGACACGACTATCGGTACAATGATCGCCGAGTCCACATCCCACATGTCGACAATCTCGTGAGCCAAATCCAAATATTTTATTTGTTTATCTTTCTCGGCTTTCACGAGATTCTCGTCATGGGGAATGGTGACATCGATGATCATTGCAAGGCGCTTAGATCGATCTATCACTGCTATGTCTGGCTTGTTAGCCACAATAGTTCTATCAGTAATGATAGATCGATCCCAATACATGGTGGCACGACCATTTTCAAGAACTGGGTCGGGCACATACCTGTAGTACGGTATTTCAGAGTCGACAAGTTGGTACTTTAAGGCAAGTTGCTGGTGGACAATCCTGGCCACTTGGTTGTGTCTATGCAAATACTCGCCGTTGGCAAGACGAGAACAACCAGATACTATATGTCTGAGAGATTCACCAGGCTGGTGACATGCCCGACATATGTCAACCGTCCCATCCCTCAGGATATACTTTCGGTAGTTATTCGTCATGACAACCTCGTCCATAATCGCAAAGACAAAACCTTCTGTTTCGACGAAAAGATCGCCAAAACGTAGCCAGGACACAGAAGCTGGTAAGTCAACATCGGGTCCATGCAGGGCCCGATAAAAACGTCTATGCAGCTCTTTACCTTTCCATACCTCCTTGCGCTCCTCAACACCAAGTACGGCAGGTTTGCGCCAGTTCTCCTTAGCCAGACCCAGCGGGGTAAGCCCATTGTCCACAGTGACCACATCACGGTGGACACCCGCTTCAGTGCTGAGAAAATATTCCCTGAGATTGCACACCTCGCGGTTATGGAGGGTCTTGGCACTTAAGAAGCCGCGACCCCTGCACTTCCGCGGGATGTACAATCTCATTACTGACGACCGCGGGTGATGCATCCGGTATGTAGTCAGTAGACAACGGACTTTTCTATCCAAGGCATCAAGTTCTGTTTGAGTCCACCTAAGTATACCGAAGGAGTACATTAAGACTGGCATGGCCCAACCGTTACAGGCGCACACCCTGTTGCCGCCTGATAAAAAACTATTTAAGATTTTTCTCAAACGGCCAAAGAAGCGCTTCTGCAACGTCTGTTTCATGCCAATCTCAGCAATACCTAGTGCCTGCGACATACCTAGATATTTGTAGGTTTCGGTTGCAGAGAGAGATCTAAGTTGTGTGAAATCTGAAAGTTCTATACCATCAGATTCCACAAAAAGTAAGTGTTAATAATAATAATAATTATTATTATTATTAATACTTACTTCATGCAAACATTACTCAATATGATTCATTATTTTGGACTTAGGTTTAGCAATTGAGGGTTTAAATAGTGATGTGTATAGTTAACTTAGTTTAAGTTTATAAAGAAAACTAGCTTTTTCCCGCAGCTTCGCTCGCGTAAATTCGGGGTTCTCTAATTATAGTATAGATATCATCTATGTTCGTCGTAACACAAATCTAGGGATACTTCTATAATTGTCGTTTTAATTGTAATATAACTGCAAAAAGTATTAACACATACAAACTACTTAGTATTAAGACTTAGTAGGACCTCTTTGGCAATATTCAAAATGTTATCCGGTATGAGTGACGTTTCAATAGAGTGGCCAATATGGCGACTACGATTTGTCTGTCAGAACCATTAGAATTTAACAAAATACTTGACAATCCGAATTTTGCGAATATATGTTGTGGACTGGAAATCTTCATTTTTTAATGATTTATTATTCAGGTAAGGTTTCGATGTACTCCTTGACCAAATTATTAATATACCTAAGATTTGACTTTGCGATAGCAGCGCAGTCTGTCGGTTCCAATATGAAACATTCCGAAATCCACAGCTAATTACAAATTAAAAATTAAGTAAAGAAACATTTTCCAGTGGACTAAATTGTGAATTTAAACCATTCTCAAGTCCCCTTGAACACACACAAAAAATTTCATCAAGATCAGTCCAGTCGTTTAGGAGGCGTTCAGTGACATACACACGCACACAAGAAATATATATATTAAGATAGTGCAGAAAGTTAGAGTCAATATAAAAAAATATTTGCGGTGGAATTCGATCACTTTTGTTTTGTGATCTATCTTCGATGAAGGATATTATGTGGAATTGGGTAATAATAATATAGGTACTAATAAGATAAAGGTAATAATAATATAACATTCTACCACATACACGCAACACCATCTATCCATCACCATGAGGCAGCGATAGCCTGATGAAGAGACCAAGTCTCAGGTTCGAATCAACGGCGCGCACCAATGACTTTTCGAAGTTATGTGCGTATTAAACTCTTAATTGTCGTTAGCCCCGTGCGTCGGAGGGCACGTTATGGCGTTGGTCCCGGCTGTTATCAAAAATATCTTTGACAGTCGTTACGGGGACTCAGTACCCTCCAACATAATGACTCTGGTCTAAGCCATAGCATATGGCTATCCCTTCGGGTTGCGGAGGTCAGACTGCAGTCGCTCTGTGGAAAAGCTAATATTCTGTCAAATCTGGTTGGACTAGAAAGTGGACCCCGAGCTGGTTGCATCCAACACTTACGTCTTGGAAGACGTAAGTGTTGGATGCAACCGGGAAGAACGCTCGGAAGATAATGATGATGAAGACACGCTACACCATCTAGTCCCAAACTAAGCAGAGCTTGTATTATGGGTGAACTAGACCATGGATGAACATACAATGATATATTATACATCTTCTTTTGTAAATACATACATAATATAATACAAAGAAATACCTAAACCAAGACCAACATCCATATTCACGCACACAAATGTTTGGCTTGAACGGGCATTGAACCCACGACCTTCGGCGTGGTAGTCGGTTACACTCCCGCTATCCCACCGGCTTGTCAATTCAATCGCATGGCGAGCATCATTGAATAACCGATTGAACTAATCAACTTAAGTATAAACTACTTTGGGACAACCCTATTTCCATAGAAATTAAAAGAAAACTTAGAAATGCAATATCTCCGAGATCTCGCTAGATACATATCTGGAATTTTCTCAAGTTGTAGGTACTACACCTATGTATATTATGTAAACAAAAAAAATACGACCCGCAAATAGCTAATTTATTATAATTTATTTTCGTTTATTAACAAAATAATTATTTATAATTGTTCCTGTGATGTTAGAAACTTGAAAATTTTACATTGTATATATTTCAAACCAACAATTAATATGTATTTTACTAGAGACGGACATTCGCTTTATTCAAGAAATACAGACAAAAACTTTTTCAGAAAGGTCAGTGACCTTTCTCTAAAATATTTATAACTCTAAAATATTTATAAGTGAAGTGAAATATCAAAACGGGTATTTTTTTAATCCTTTAGAATGGTTTAATCTATACGGGGAAACATAAAACTGGCATGTCCGCAACTAAGGCGAAATAATACACTGTGCAAGGGAACGACGATACTTCCTTAAGGCACAGATAATGTAATATCTAGTTAAGTACTAATAAATAGGTATAAAGCTGAAGAGTTTGTTTGTTTCTTTGTTTGTTTCTTTGTTTATTTGAACGCGCTACTCTCAGGAACTACTAGTCCGATTTGAAAAATTATTTCAGTGTTAGATGGCCCATTTATCAAATTCAAATTAAATTTATTTGTTGAGCACAGGTTTATATTGAGATGTTACAAAATAACGGAAGTGCAGTTCTGTGTCCTGCCAATGTTGGCGTACAAATATTCACATATTATTAACAAAAAATATTAAAAATGTAATGAAAAATACAAATAACACAAATCTCTAAAATAACAAACTTAAAAACTAACACATTTAACGGATAATACATAAATAACAACAATTTTATAGGATATTAAATTTTGTCGTTGAGGAACTCTGTAACTGAATAATAGCACTTTTCAGTCAATAATATTCGTAACTGTTTTCTAAAAAGACTTCTGTTTAGTGTTTTATTGTCTCCAGCAGTTTATTGTATATTTTCGGCGCTAAACAAAACACACTTTTCCATAGAAGGGGCCCGTATTAACCTTACGAATACATAATATATTGTTTTTACGTCTACTACGTGTGACGACATCGGACAATCTAGTAAATAAATGGGGATTTTTCTTCACAAATAATGCTACTTCATATATAAACAAAGATGGAAGTGTCAACATTTTATATTCAATAAAATACGGTCTGCAGCTATCCATAAGGAAGGCTATAGGCTATATAACATCACGCTATAAGCCACGGAAGCCGAGCAGTAGCCTAAAATAACGCGGGTGTAACCGCGGGCTCGTTCGTTCGTCACTCATAGTGGTTTTATATTACGACTTTAAGTATCATCTATGAAAAATACATTTTTATACGTATTTTCTATTATAATTAGTTCGGTTTAAGAAACTAGCATTCAACAAATCATATTATTCCATGTTAAATTAATCTTTTATTGACTGCCTCCATAGTCCAGTGGATAGCGTATGCGTCTGCTGGTCGGAGGTCTCGGGTTTGATTCCCGGGTCGGGCAAAGGTGTTACTGGGTTTTTCTGAACTCTCAATAGCAGCACTGAGTCTGGTGATCTGTTCGATAACGGCAATAGGCTCTAGACCTAAAATTCATGCCGAAATGTGGGTGTCATTTTTTTCGAATACTGCGATCTGTCTAGCTGTGGGACATTTAACAGTAGATGTATAAGTCGAAAGTGGCTTGGGAGGAGCAAGTCCAGCAACGTGCCCTCAAAGAAGTTCCTGTTCACAGCAGATTTTGTGGCCTTTTACGTTTTAATCTTCTTTGGCCCTGATTTTGGTTAACAATGGGATTTTGTGCCAGAGAGTTTGGGTGATTTAATATCCGCTTGTGAAACGCTGTGGTATAAAGCTTAAGCTTCTTGTCTGACCGTTTTGATTTTATGATTCCAATTTCATTCGCAGCATTTTATTTCCGAACCTTTGGAGTATTTCTATATTTGATTCGGCTGCCGTGCCTCACAGCTGAATACCATTCGCCCAGATTGGCTTAATGATACTTTTGTACAGTAGTAGCTTGTTTTCCATTGACAATATTGTGATTTTCTTTTAAGTAACCAGTACATTTTACGAATTTGTTGACTCAACGCTAGGCGTTTTGTAAAGATGTGCTTTCTCCAGGTTAGCCGTCTATCTAGGTACATGCCAAGGTATCTGGTATCATCGGATTGCAGGATTTGGACATTATTTAACTCTACCGGAGGGCAGGTTTCTTTTCGAGTGGTAAATGTGACTTGGACAGACTTCATTTCATTCGCCTTTATGTGCCAATCGTAAAGTCATTGGGCAATTTTATTCAGAGCAGCTTACAGCTTTTGAGAAACAACTTTTGGTATGTTGTCAGTGGACATTACAGCGGTGTCATCAGCAAAAGTTCCCGTGACTACGCCGCTTATTATTGGTAGGTCAGCTGTGTAAATGAGATTTTCCTGGAAGTAGGATAGAAAGATACTGTACTGGTACTGGGTTACTGGAAACTGACTTGCACGGTAACTGCTACAGTTCAGACTGACGAAGTGACGAGTATAATGAAACTATTATTGAAGATCTATTTAATTATTTATTTACAAATAATGGCAACCTACATACAAAAATATACATTCAGAAAGGTTACTGGTGACAATGCGCACAATATCGATATTGACCAATAAAAGTAGACTTACAAGTAACGGTTTTTACATGACTACATATTATAACTAGCTATAAACACAATTTGATTTAAGTACATCGGTCAACTCACTCTAACTACTTTACTATTACGTTATAACTTGAACAGTGAGATCAGCTGTAATGCAACGCCAATATTACATAAAAGTTGCTTCGACACTCGTCTCACGTTGAACAAACACGCGCACGCTTTGAAAACGCTAGTAGGACCGGGATCTTTCTCTTTTTCTTTCTCTCTATCTTAGATATTACCTTTTGTTTATTTTTTTGTTCACTACGTTGGAAACTCTCCTTATGAGCCATCTCAATTCGACGCCAACGTGGCCAGATTGTGATCGACCGGGCTTGGGACTGGCGTAGGTGGTGTGTCTCCCCTTAAGGCGGGGCATCCCCACTGAAATCACCGCGGTGTCCCTACGGGTCCCGTGTAGTTGCGGGGTCACGCGTTACGCAGATACTACACAGCGTTGATAATCCGCATCTTATTCCATACAATTTTACGAGAACACTTTACACATCTTATTTGGTAACAGTGCAAACCATTGAAATAAAAAAAAACTGAAGTCTTAGAAAACACTGAACTATTATTATGCTCAAAAATATTGAACCAGCAATTAAGTCAGTGTTTAGTTTGCAGATATTTCTGCCTGCATTTCTCGGCGCACCTTTGTTGCTAAGTTCGATAGAGGTGTATGGTGAACATTGATTAGTTTTGTACGATGATGCAATGATTGACTAGGTGTAAGGCAAATATTTATAATGTTGCTCAGGTAACAACGTATAAAGTATAAAAGCTCGCATAAAAGTGAACGATGGTTGCGTACAAGTTTTCTGAAACTTTGTGTTGGCTATCGCTTCGCCAATTCATATGTTAGCACCGAACCATATTTATTACATACATACCGTCACGCCTTTTATCCCCGAGGGGGTAGGCAGAGGTGTATTTCTACACCCACTTTTCGCCAGATATACTTTAGTCCCACGTAATAAGGGGCGAGCCTTTTGCCATACCAGGCACTTTTCCAGACTCCGTGCTGCTACTGAGAATTTCGTGACAGAAAAACTCAATAACACTGCCCGACCCAGGAATCGAACCTGGGACCTCCCGATCGTGTAGTGCTCTCATTTCTACAGCATTTATTCTACTTTCAAATCTCTTCTGCCATACCCAACTTTCACTACCATACATAAGGGTAGGCACTAACACACCTCTATGTACAGCCAAACGTGCCTTTTTGGACACGTTTTGACTGTTCATAAACGCCTTCAGAGCTCCATTCACTCTATTACCTGCATTAACTCTCCTTTCAATATCTGCTTCATTCTTACCATCTCTTGTAAACAACGTACCTAAGTAAACAAACTCATTCACTTGTTCAACTCGCTGTCCATCGATCAAAACATTACAAGCCGTAACGCATTCCTCCTTTTCAAAAACCATAACTTTCGTTTTACTTACATTCACTTTCATTCCTTTCCTTTCTAACGCACAATGCATGATTGTTACCATCTCCTGCAACTCCTCCGTTGAAGATGCAAGTATAACCTGATCATCAGCATAAAGGAGGCATTTGACGAGTAACCCATTCATCCTTAATCCGCAGTCACTATGTTTTAAATCTTGCAAACAACTGTCCATGAAGAGGTTAAACAGCCACGGCGACGCTACACATCCCTGTCTAACACCTTTATCGATGGTAAACCAATCAGTGTATGCCCCGTTTATCCTCACACAAGCTCTAGAATCCTCATAAAGGGATTTCAGAGCTCAAATGAGGCTGCTGTCCACCCCATTCATTGACAGCACCGACCACATTTCATTCCTCACCACTTTATCGTAAGCCTTTTCCAAATCCACGAATGCGCAATAGACCTTTTGACCTTTGGCCAAAAATTTTCCGGCTATGCTTCGCAAGGAAAAGACCTGATCCGTGCATCCCATACCCTTTCGGAATCCCGCTTGTACATCCCATATTTTCTTGTCGGTTACTTCCATAACTCTTTCAATAAGTACCTTTGCATACAATTTGCCAACAATGCTGAGAAGGCTAATGCCTCTATAGCTTTTGCAGTCTTGTTGCGAGCCTTTTCCTTTATAAAGAGGCACAACTACAGCTGTGGTCCAGTCATTAGGTACTCGGCCGGTGTTCCAACACAAGTTATATAACCGCTGCAACTGACCAACTATGATGCCCTGTCCAGCCTTCAGCATTTCGACTGTAATCCTATCATATCCTGCAGCCTTACCTACTTTCATACTTCCCAGTGCCTTCACAATCTCATCCACGCCAATAACGCTTTCATCATTGCTATCATTACAATTCACTTCATCTATCGGTGTCTCTATCGCCGTTCTTTCGAATAAACTTTCAAAATACTCTTTCCATCTCTTCAGCACGCACAATTCACCATTTACTATACTTCCATTGTCGTCTCTGATGGATGTGTGTTCTGAGGATTGAGTTCTTCCTCGAACTGCACGAACGGATTTCCAGAAAAACTTAATGTTCCTCTGGAAATCGTCAGATAACCTGCTATCAAACTCATCTTTCTTTTCCTCTTTTTTCCTTTTAACCATTTCTTTCACTATTCTTTTTGACCTAACAAACTCCTTTTTTGCTTCATCTATGTCTACACTCGTTGCTTTTCCCATTCTTTCATTTGCTCTGGCAGCCAACCAATCTGACCAAGCTTTCTTCTTCTCTGACACTGCTGATTGTACATCCTTGTCCCACCATGTATTCTTAACCTTTCGTATTTTCCTTCTCTTGATCATACCACATACTTCAGACGCTACACATACTACCTCTTCTTTAAAGGCCTGCCATAATTCTTCCATATCATTTATGCTATCGAATCTCTCAAATCTTGCTATCAATCTTCGTTTATACTCATCTTTCACATCTTTCTCTTGTAGATTTTCTACTTTTATTCTTTCCAAGACCCTATTTTCATTACGTTCTCGGTGTCGCCATCCTTTAAAGAGCCCACTTATCCGGCTTAACACCAAGAAGTGGTCTGTGTGGATGCCGATCCCTCGGTATACTCTTGTATCCAACACATTCTTTCTCAATCGTTCATCTACTATCACAAAATCAATCATACTTATTCTAACATTTTTCGCCTCTCGCGTATACATATGTATCCTTTTATGATCAAACATGGTGTTTGTCACACAGAGGCTCCACTCCAAACAAATCTCAAGCAGTGCTTTTCCATTTTCGTTCACACTCTCATCACCAAATGCACCTAACACCCTTTCAAATCCATCGCGCTTTACTCCCACCCATCCATTGAAATCCCCTAACAAGATCAATCTTTCATTATCCTTGCAGTTCCTCAAAATCTCTCTTAAACTCTCCCAAAACTCCTGCCTTTCGTCTTGCTCATGTTGTGACATACCCGTAACTATATTGACCGGGGCGTACACCCCCACAATAAAGAGACGAGTAAGTCCTACTTTCATTCTCATCCACAGTAGCCTAGCATTTACACATTCAAACTCTTTTACGCACTCATTCATTCGCGCAGACAATACTACACCAACTCCCTTACAGGCTCTGGTGGTACTATCTACCCCAGACCAATACACCGTATATGCACCATGCTTGGTGGTGTCACACCCTTTTCTTTTTGTTTCATTCACACAAAGAACATCAATCTTTCTATCATCCATCATCTGACATACTTCATCCAATTTGCCGTTCATTCCTCCACCAACATTCAATGTTGCAAACCTGCTTTCCGTAGGCCGCTTTTCGCCCTCGCGGGAAACGAGACGTGACGGGTTGCGAACTGCGTCGCCGCCGTATGGAGAAGAATAAGTTTTTGTTCCCATAGCGTTCCCACGAGATTTAGGGATCTAGACGGTCCATCCCCGCAGAGCCCTTTACAGGGGTAAGGCGGAATATCAGCTGTGCCCTGTGACCACCAACACAGGCACCCTCCGTTTACGACCAGCTTGCCCTCTGGTCACGAATCCCTCGGCACGGGTCGGTTCACACCTTAGATCAGGGTTTTGTTTCGGGTATGCTCCCTGAAAGTTGGTTTAAATTCGGAGTTTTCCTTCTCCTAGACAGGTTGCCAACCAAGGCTAACGAGGCCCATCTCCCCGAACGTTTGGTTTAATTTTGGAGTTTTCCTTCTCCTAGACAGGTTGCCAACCAAGGCTAACGAGGCCCATCTCCCCGACACTAACTGACTAACTTGAAGAAATGCCCAAAACAACGGCTAACGAAAGGATACTTAGAAACTCGTTTACAATCGATCGAAGATTATTGGCAGAGATTTACTTCCGCGCATTACAATTTACTTAAGGCGGTACCCAAAGAAAAGAAAAAAGAGATTGCATATTTCGTAAATGAAGACTATTTTAAAGTTGAAGATTTATATTTATCTTTGAAAGGTGATATAAAGGATCTTTTTACGAATATGAGTTTGTCGAAACCGAGTGATGTCGCAGAAGTTACTCAGGGAAATCTCGCAGGCGATGTCAAGCTGCCTCGAATCCAGCTGCCGATATTTTCTGGAAGTTACGAAGATTGGACCACGTTCAACGATTTGTTCACGGCGTTAGTGCACAGCAACAACAAATTATCTAAAGTGCAAAAACTTCACTATTTGAAGAGCAGTATTACTGGCGAAGCTGAATCGTTGTTGAAGCATATCCAGGTAACTGAACTATGATCAAGCGTGGGATTTATTGCGAGAACGCTTCGGCAACAAGCGGCTTATCGTGAATTCTCTGTTAAGAAAACTATTCACGCAAAAGAAAATTCCATCTCAAAGTGCAAGTCATATTAAATGTTTATTAGATACAACTAGCGAATGCTTAAACAGTTTGAAAAATCTAAATATTTCTACTGATTCCTGGGATATAAGAAAGTAGCGGCTATAAATCAAAACTAAATAACCAATACCGCCAAAGTACCGCAATGCAGTTTGGCAAAGCGCTTTTATGAAAAACAGCCTCATTTTAACACCACATAAATTACAAACCGGTAGCAGGTTCTACCTTGAAGTGTTAAATACTAACGACCTATCCCGGCTTCGCGCGGTTATTATAATAAATAAGTTTTAAGGAATATATGCGATTACCCAAATCTGTATCGATTAATAAATATCATTTAAAAACTGTAAAATGGCAACACTTTTTTGACTCTTAGTAAATGTCAAAAATATCATATTCAATTTATTTTGTTTGTTATTTGTTTTGCATTTGCTCGTGCGCATTGTGAATGTTTGTGAATCTTTTACGACTTCTGGCTTTTTCATACAAAATAAATTAGCGGGTCTTAATCGCGTACAACTAACTTATATAAGGTATAAATACCTATTTGGTTCCGACGTTTCGCTCGTCTTGCACCGAGCGTGGTCGCGGAGAGACGTGTATGATGTATACAAATCGCGAAAGTTTAAAATCGATTCTGGCTTTTTCTTTCGGATTTCTACCCTTATCAAACGATTAACTCATTCCTTTCTACTCAAAACAACGAAATACTGTAACTATCCTAATAAAAGGACGTACACACCTAATGTTTTATGAGCATTAAAAAGTACTTCTTGTAATAAAACTATGACTGTGGCCGACCTCTAATCAATCTCAAAATTCTAGTTTAATACTCTTTTATCGAATGCAATAACAACTACTACGATTTTTGACGGTCCACATCTGAGCCGGCGTCTCAAAGAAAAATGGGGATTGTTCTTTAAAGCTTACGCTTACTAAAAGACGGCATTGTTCACTAAGTGGCCCACGATAGGTTAATTTTACTAAAAAACACGTTTATCTTCTAAAAAACTATCATCCTGCTCATCATCATCCTCCTAGCGTTATCCCAGTCTTAACCTGGCGTCCGCTTTCTAGTCTAACCGGATTTGGTGGAATATCAGCTTATCCACGGAGCGACTGCCTGTCTGACCTCCGCAACCCGAAGGGATAACGATATTCCATGGTTTCGACTAGAGTCAGTTTATTTTAAAGGTACTGACGCCCAATAACGACTGTCAAAGATCTTCATGATAGCCGGGACCGACGGCTTATCGTGCTCTCTGAGGCACGAGACAAGCGATAATTAACATTTCAATAGGCACATAACTCCGAAAAGTCAGTGGCGCGCGCCGTGGATTCGAACCCGATACCCTCTGCATGGCAGTCCGTTGGTATCTCCACTAGGCTACCGCTGCCTTATCTTCTAGAACACTAACAAATAATCAACGTTTACTGTACTAGTAATACATTTTAGTGGGTATAAGTAATTTAATGTTATAATGTAAACAAAATGTGCGTGGTGTTCTACCATCAAAAATGTCACTCATACCCCAGTCATAAACCAGATAAAACCATGTCCATATAAAAGACTGACTACGTGGGCATTCTTCGCCAAAGTAGTAAGACATTTTCGCCAATAAGCCGCAAAAAGTCATAAATATTTCAATGAAAAATTAATAGGTGTATTCAAGCCAAAAATGTGAGTCATCACCCAAGTTCAACGCGTTAAACGTTCGACAAAGCCATGAAAAAATTGCAAACGCGTCCATTCGTGACGTTATTTGTGGCGTCATTTGTAGATTATTAAAATTGTTTATCCATATTGTTCCGCCATATTGACAAAGTTCGAGCGATGCCGAAGTTTTTCTCGTTAATTTAAATTCGGTTGACATCAAATATTTTGGAGAGTTTTCTTTTAAAGATCGCCGTAAGAAATTATATATACGCTTTTGGAATTTAATTATGTTACAAACCGTAAAATGTTAGCCCACCCACCCAACGTACGTATGCATAATTCAATGAATATATCCACCTTATAACAGAACCCTTTCAAATGTCCGAAGGCACGTTTTTGATCCCTACCAAGACTAGTTTTTTTACAAAGTCCTTATATATTCGGGCTCTTTATGTACAATGTTATTGTGAGATTTTCCCTTTACTTATAAATGCGTGCCATATTGAAATATATTTATATTTATAATATGAATGCCGATATTTTTTGCTAACAGAAATATGACAAACTCATGTTGAGCTTCATTTAAGTAAATCTGAATGAAATGAGCTTTATTTATCAATTCATTTGATGGTATTTTATTTCGTTATTTGATGGTAATTTACATTTATAGATGGTAATTTATATAAGGTATATTAATGGCTTTTATTTTATAGGTAGATGCCAAATGATTTCTTTGAAACAAATAATAAGGTCTGCCGCAGACGCAAGTTTTATTTCTTAGTGCCTTGTAGGTTCTATAATAAGCTAAAACTAATATAAAAGGAGAAGATAGCAAAATCCTCTTATGTTGGCTGACTTCCTACACAATATTATGAATAAGTATTGAATTCGATATGTTTTCTTTACAGCCTTTCGCTTCCATTATATGCCTCTCGTTATTTGCTACACAATACTACTGAGAGGTCAATAGGAGCATAATTTGGTCTGCTTTGCCGCACTGGCTAGACGGGTGGGTATAGGGTTTTGTACCGAGTTTTCCATCTCTTCGCAAATATACTGTTTCATATTTTCAAGCCTTATGATCAATTTTTATTGATTTTTACTGATTTTAGACAGCTGTAGTCGGTCTGTGGAAAATTTATATAAATCTGATGACACTAACTAAGAGGGCCGCGGTCTCCAAAGCGATATTTTGGATGCAGCCGGAAAAACGATAGGATGATGACAATATAATAATATAATATAATATAATATAATATAATATTCTACCACATTCACACAACACCATCTAGTCCCAAACTAAGCAGAGCTTGTACTATGGGTACTAGATAATGGATAATCATACATATATACTTTTTTTTATTTTTTTGTAAATACATACATATTATACATATAAACACCCAGACCAAGACAAACATCCATGTTCATGCACACAAATGTTTGACTTGAGCGGGAATCGAACCCGCGACCTTCGGCGTAGCAGTCGCTTACACTCCCGCTACACCAACCGGTCGTCAAATAAATGCAGACATATTTTGCTAGCCATAGGCTTAAGATTATCACAGAATTTAGGATAAGCCAGATACTCAGGTCAGAGACCATCTTTACTGACTTTTGTCCAATTGTCAATAAACGTACATGTTTCTTTATTACAGGGCGTTATAGTTTACTTCGGTGTAAGATCTAAACAGAATGTTTAAACACCAACCTACCTTTATCTAATCTAATAAATCTAATACAGGTTCCTCAAAAATATTCAAATAAAAAGATTTACATACCTATTCCCCGTATCGAGGTGAGATCTCTTTTTCATGACGCCATTTGGCACCCCCATCCAATGTATTCGTAAAAGTTCCAATGGCTGCCATACAAACAAGTCTATATGCGTTGTGCGTGCCTCATAAGATGTTTTGTACTGGCATGCTGGTCTTGTGGTTATTGAACCCGACTGTTGCAGTTGCAGATCATCGTCGTCCTAGAGTTATCCCGCTTGCATCGGCGACTTTCACCTTGGAACCTGTGGTGTGCTTTTTGCTATAACCAGATTAGACAGAATATTGGCGTATATTTCTTGCACATTTTGCCCAGGTAAAATTTAAATCAGCACACAGAAAAAAACATTTCTTGATTTCCTTAGGCTGTTGGGCCCAGCTTGGATTTACTCGATGACTGGCAGTTTAATTAATCTTTAGCGGCTGAATGCCGAATTCCTGCGCCGAATGCCTATAACATCAATTATAACAGCGATCAAATTGGAGTAATTTATGTGCTCAAGCTATAACGCAGAGAAGTGTAAAATCCACATATTATAAGTATTTGTTTTCCCATTGATGTCTCTTTCTGTATCTTTTAATTCATAAAATAAATTACACCGGATCTCATTACACAATCAATTGCGTATGTTTTAGTCCTTCATGTAACGACAGTTTCCATGTTACAATACTTCTGTTATGGCTTGAAGGGTTAATGTCTGGTCTATGTTTGGTTATGGACAAGAGGAGTACATTTCTATGAAATCACACTCAGTTTTTACATGCTCGATAGTCAAAATTTTACTGATGTTTCTGTGGACATCCTAAACAATCATCAACATCATCAGCCTTTAACAGTCCACTGCTGGACTAGGCCTCTCCTTTGAATGGAGGAATTGGCCTACTATACCACGCTGGCCAAACGGGTTGGTATAGGGTTTGTATCAAGTTTTCCTTCTCTTACAGTGGTGTTCTCTGCATAATATGCTCCCTCTGTCGACTCTTACGACACCCAGGGGATGATATGGGGTGGTGATAATCCGTATTCTTAATCCGTCACCACACGGACAATTGCTAAACAATATATATATATAATCCATATATCAAAAAAATCTAGCGTAACTGACTGACAGAAAAGCTACTGCCAAATTTCTTGAAATGCCCACGGCATCGGGCAAAGAAGATCGTACTCATATTTGAAATTTTATGAGTATTGATAAGTGAAGTTCAGCATAATGAGATAAGTAGTAGGGAAAGCGGGAAAAAGAAAAACATGTCTGGATATTCGATCTTAGTCAAAACATAAACTTAATTTTGAGGAATTATCTAAAACGTTAGTGGCTTAAAAAATAGGCTGAAAATAAACTTACCATTTCTAAGATTCACTAGAATGATATAGAGTGAAAGAGGTTAGCTACTTGACTGCTACGTCTAGTTAAAGGTACCTGATTAAACAGTTCTAGGCCAACAAGACTTGATTTGTTTCAAGCCTTTGAGAGTGCATGCGAAATATTAGAATACTATCTTAATAACCTTCAAATGCCACCATACTTTTTTCGATCGATGAATTGAGATTTAGACTTGCGAAGTTTATTTGTTTCTAAAAGTACATACATAGATTGCTAACGGATACTAATAAAGATACAAAAACCACCAGAAAGCAAATGTTTGTCATTCGGGAAAATGAGGCTTTAAACAATTCATCTGAATCGCAGAAGTGGCTTGCCGTAAATAATACGTTTTCGGCAGCCGAGTTTTATTTTTTAATTTTGAGGCTTGTTTTTTACATACCGGTGTCAAGAAGGGAGAATCGTTACGGCAAACCCCCAAAGTCTTAAAAGTATTTTTATAAGGGTTATAAAGGCATCAAAATTATGGTTCTATTTCTCAGTGTAATAAGCGAGCGGGAATTGACTGTTCGGGAGTTTGACAGGTGATATCAACATGTTACCTTGAAGGAGGAGATTGGGTAGATTTTTGTATCAAAGAGACAAGACTATATTGTATAAGACTATATACTAACTGAAGATCCAATTTTGTTGTCTGCAAATCAGTCAGTCAGCAACCGTCTGATTCGGCTAATATTATACGAAACATAAGAAAAGCTCTAAGAAAATGTGATTAACTGAATTGTCTAAGCAAATATTTTTTGATGTAAGACGATACACATCATATTTTTGTTAGTTAAATCAATTTTATTTAGTCAGGACTAAATATTTTTTTATTTCTGAAGTGATAATATAATATAATTCGTTTTGATCAAAAGTCATGGATCTATTATCCCATAGTCGATGCCCGTCAATGATTTTAATATGTTAATTAAAATGATCATATTCATTAGGTAAGTAATGCATGTTAATCTTCATCTGCATGTAGTTACATGAATTATCACGTGAATTAGTATAATGAAAATATAATGGGAAAATTCGACCACCGAGGGCCTCAGTATCATGCAGTACATGATCTGGTATTAATGGTACCTATCGATTTTCAGTACGCCTTTCCTTACACCCAGAATACGTCGACATTATTTTACTATACGCAATACAAACTATTCGATTACGTTTCGAAATTGAGAAATAGAATCAGGGCACACCAATCCCAAATAGTGTGTAAAGAATGCTTGCTGCAGTTTGCATGTACCCGGCGCGAAGCGACGCCGTCTAAGATAACCTGGTGGTGGTGTTAGTGAGTAGGTAGCCCCTTCCTTCATTAGGAGAGTTTCACATACCTCTCCTGCCCACCACTATACTAGACTTCTCTCAAAAAAAATCAATACTTGATCAAACTAGTTTTAAATTAACCTAAGAATAAATTAATGTGAGTTTCACTAGCGCTATTAGACTTTCTGGTGTCTATTTCACACACAGAAACGTGACAATTAACTAGATCTGTTTTTTGCATTAAAAGATAGACGCTATGCCATATAGAGGCTTGAGGAAATAAGAAGATTTTAAAGTCAGATGAGCCATTCTTCAATTGGTATTCATGGGCGCATACCTACTTGTATTTTTGAACAAGTCTTACGGATAATAAATGCGGTTTAGAAACTCCTGATTAGTTGTAGTATCTCTTTCTACTAAATTGAAAAGTGGAGGACAAGAGAGCACGTAGCATTTTGCTTATCCGCTGGACTGACTAAGAGCAGTCTGAAATTAATAGCCCACTCCAAAATGCACATGGAACTGTGTGAGGAATGGTGGAAAATTCCTTGTGTGATGACCACCACCATTCTGCCAAGAGTGTAGTGATGAAGAAGTTATTTGCTGCATAAATAGTCAAAACGCAATCGCACAGATCAGTCTGATAGTCTTTCAATATTACGTAGATACCCAATCACATTCTACAGTTCTAGCATTTAAAACTTTGTACAAAAGAAAAAATAATTCGAAGCATTACCAAAGTAATAGAATTTTATTTTACTAAATTCAGGTATGCAACTGTCTCCTGAAAAAGTTTGAAAGTTATTCATCAATGCCACATCACGGCTACGGCTTTCAGGCTACTTCAGTTCAGAATTAAGATGTTTTTGAACCCTGTCAAGCAAATAATTGTTTGTTAGCAGTATCTAGATCGAAAAAATAAGGGGTAATATATTATACTCTCTTCAACTTTCATCGAGCTTTTTAGTAGGATATCTTCCTTTGGTAAGATTTTTTGCAGTGGTAGGTCATTACCCGTCTTCCTGTCTTGCTCTTCTCTTATGAGTCACGCAAACTTCTCGCTCACACACTTTTCAATCAGAAAAACCATCAGTACTGGCCTAGTTCTTGGATCATAAAAAATAGTTCATGGACAAATGAACTAAAGATTCGTATTTTTTGTTTCATTCACAATACCATGTTGTGATCTTTCTATTATAAAACTGCTTTGTCTCAGAATAAAATATTAGAAATCTTCTATAATACTGCCTAGTTAAATTACTATGGTAATAATTTATCACAACTCAAACACGGTCATCTAATGCCGAACTAAGTAGAGCTTGTACTAGGGCAATCATATAACTGATAAACATACTTATATATTCTTAAATAAAAAATAAATAAATAAAATAACACCATATTATTATAGATCAATAACGCTGAGACATATAACCAATTATATTTGTCCTAGGTGGGAATCGAAGCTATATCTTACGGCTTCGCAGTTAAGTTGACTAACCACTAGCCTATCAGCCAGTCATTATTACATTTCCTTTTAACGTGTGGATATATGACAATCTGGTTTAATGTATAAGGACTTTTGAGGTTAACAGATCAAGTGATCATAGATTCGAATGCTGTTAATATTTACACTAAACTAAAATAAATCCATATGAATTCATTAATACTAAACATTTCTAAGAATCCCGGTTGACAAAAGCAAAATCTTTAGATAATTATGTATAATGTTTTCTGAATTTAATTACCCTTCAGAATAATTCAATTAAGTGCTACTTATATATAGATAAAGTACACGCCTACACAGCAAAGCTCACTCTTACTTGTTCAATTAAGATTCCAGTAACTATGAGCAACTTTGTTGTAGATGATGTTTAGTGAGGACTGCCTCGTTGGTCTCGCGGCATAAATGTGCGCGTGGGATTGAGAGGTCTCGGGTTCGATTACCGGGTCGGGCAAAGTGTTATTGGGTTTTTCCGTTAGGACACTCTCAGTAGCAACACGGAGTCTGGTAATTTGCCCGGTACGGCAATAGGCTCGCCCACTATTACGTGGGACCTAAAAATTCAAGGCGAAATGTGGGTGTAATATTACACCTCTGCCTACCCCTTCTGGGATACAGGCATGAGTCTATAATGATTAGTAAGATTGTGAGAAAAGAAAGGCCAATGAGGATAATCAAAGAAAAGTATTTGGTGATTGTGATCTAGGTTTGTAGGCATTTATTAGATCATATTTGTTTATTCTTCTTCGTCGTTGCACTCTTGGCAGAGTGGTCGTGGTCGTCATATCAGCTGTTAGTGGCTCGCTTAACAATACGCCGCCATTCCTGTCTGATGGCCGCCTTTCTGGTGCAGACGTGCAGGGAACTGTCCACAGCCGCTTTTATCTGGTCCGTCCATCTCATAGGCGATCTACCTCGTGCTCGGGTGCCTTCAACTTTGCCCTGCACCACTAGGCGCTCGATGGACTCGTCGCCACGCCGGGATACGTGTCCAAAGAATGTCAGGATTCGAGTTTGCACAATGGAGGACAGGCGCTGCTTGATGTCAAGTTCCTGCATTATGGAGACGTTAGTACGGAATTCATTCCACGATACCCCAAGCAATCTCCTCCAGCACCACATTTCGAGAGCGTCTATCTTCTTGCGCTCGTTCTCACGCAGGGTCCACGTCTCCGCAGCGTAGAGGAATATGTGGAATATAAATGCTCTGACAAGTCAGATTTTTGTGGCTTTCGTTATGTTTCGATTCCTCCATATTTTCTTGAGCTTGTCCATGGCAGACCTAGTAATCGTCATACGCCGTTTTATTTCCTCTACGCACCCGCCATTATTTGTGATCAATGCCCCCAGATAGATGTATGACTGGACCACATCACAGTTCGCAATTTCGGTGACTTCTGGCGAGTTGTTGTTGGCATGGTCGACAATCATCATCTTCGTCTTCTTGCGGTTAATTTTAAGGCCAAATGCGAGGCTGACACATTCCAGCTTGAGTAGCAAATCTCCTATGTGGCGACTACTAGTAACGAAGAGAGTGGTATCATCTGCGTATCGCAGGTTCGAGATCCTCAAGCCGCCGATTGCAATATCGTCCGTCCAGTCTTCGAGAACAATTCTCATTATGAGTTCTATGTATATATTGAACAGAAGGGGAGAGATTATACACCCTTGACGGACTCCTGCACTGGGATGGAAATGACTCGACAGTACGTCATCTGCTCCTACTGACGCCGTTCCGTCCTCGTATAGACCTTAGGAGGTAAACAAGATGTCTCGGCGTGCCCATATCCAGCAAGGTCTTTCATAGTACGGGCCATTTTACGGAGTCAAATGCCTTTGAGAAGTCAACAAAGCAAATGTAAACCGGCTTGTTGAATTCCCGGGCTTCCTCTATAATCTGGCGCAACGTCAGAATTTGCTCACGGGTACCTTTACCTTTTACGAAGCCCGTTTGTTCGGGTGCAACTTCTTTGGACAAAAAGTTCTTTAAACGCTCATTCAGGATGTGCAGTAGTATTTTGCTTGCATGAGATATGAGCGCAATGAAACGGTAATTACTGCCCGACTTTGTGGAATCCTTTTTGTGCAACGGTATGAAGACTGTGTGAGCCCATTCCTTCGGCCACGTCCCTGTCCGCCATATCTTATTGCACAGGGTATAAAAGATTTGTTTATACGAAGGCACAATACATTTATTTGATTTAATTTAATAAATTTTTACCCAAAAGATACATACAAATAAAAATACACATAAGTTATAAAAATCTTAAAATATAGGTACAATAATTTTGTTGACCACTGGTACCCAAAGTAAGATTTAACTTGTGGTATGGGTACCAAGGCTATACAGAACAGAATCATATATGTGTGTGTGTGTGTATGTGTGTGTGTGCGTGTGCGCGCGTGTGTGTGTGTGTGTGTGTGTGTGTGTGTGTGTGTGTGTGTGTGCGTGCGTGCGTGCGTTCGTGCGTGCGTTCGTGCGTGCGTGAATGAATACTTGAATACTTCCAGATACTTTGTGTGGCCAGATCTCTGTATAGTTGGGCAGTCACAGGTGTTGGTGGACGTGTATGTCGAACAATTATGCGTTCTTATTTTGAATTTGTCCGAAGGTGGTTGGGTTATAGTAGTCTTTGAGAAGGTTATGTAAGTGGTTTTGCTGAGGTTAAGTGTAAGTAGGTTGATTGATAACCATCGCATTACATGACTAAGTGCGCATTCAGCACGAGCAAACACTTCTGGCCAGTCTTTGTCACGAACAAGTATTGCAGTATCGTCTGCATAGGTAATGATGGAAAAATAGGGAAGGGATAGTGTACACAAAGAATTTATGTAGAGTAAGAAAAGTGTTGGACCAAGAATAGATCGCTGTGGGACGCCAAAAGAAGGGGTGCGTTGCCATTATCAGTGTCATGTATTTTTACACACTGTGTCCTGTTAGAAAGATAATCTTCGAAAATTCGTAGCGCATATCCGAGGATGCCCATTCTTTCCATCTTTAGTAAGACATGTGAAATAGAGACAGTGTCAAATGCATTAGTATGATCGAGAAAAATTGACAGGCATTTATGTCCATTATCCAAGCTGTGTATTATTTCATCAACTTGAGTACGTAGCCACTGCATCCCCAGTTAACATTCCTGTCCTGAATCTAAATTGATTCGGTGCTAAAATACTGTATTTTCTTAAAAAGTTTCTCAAGTGGGTGTTGAGCACCTTCTCTAGGATTTTAGACAGCGCTGGCAGAACAGATATGGACCTGTAATTGTTGACACTGTCTCTGTTTCCACTCTTATAGATGGGATGCACAACAGTCCTTTTAAAAGGTTTGGGGAAAATCCCTTCCTGCCATAGAAATATTGCAAATGTGGGTTATTATTGGTACTAGAGTTGTTGAGCACCTTTACAAGAAATGAGCAGGAATTGCGTCCTATCCAACAGCAGCATCTTTTCGCAGGCTTTGATTAATTATGTCAACATCAGACTCATCCGTTGGCAACAGAACAAAAGAATTAGCATTAATGTTAACCTGCTGCAAATGATTATTTTGTATATTAGGGTCATTTTTAATGCTAAGTCGCTGGCGATGCGGGCAAAATAGTCATTAACTCTGTTTACAGATGTTAAATTATCTCTATCTTTGTTTAAAAGTTCAACAGCCGATTGTTTAATGGAATCCGTGTGAGTAATGTTTTTGATTATTTTCCAAGTAGAGCGTGGGTTATTTCGTGCTTTAAGTAGTTCGTTATTCTCGTAGTTATGTGTTAATCTTTTTAGTAATTTATTGAAAAAGTTCCGATATTGGAGGTATGGTACTTTATGTGTACAATTATCAGGATTTATTTTAAACTGCTTACTCATGGAATCACGATTTCGTATATATCTGAGTAAGCCTTTAGTGATCCAGGGTTTGAAAATTACTTGTTTAGATGGCATGCGCGTAATTTTAGAGTGCTTTTTTATTAATGACCCAATACTTGCGATTAACATCTCCAAGGCAACGGTAGGATCAGATATATTTAAAGTTTGAGAGAAATCTATGTTCGAGACATCCACGTAAGTAGAATTATAATTAGTGAGCGGATAATCGGATGCATATTCACCTAAAGTTCATTTTTTGCTAGGATATTATGAAAGCGGCTTCTTAAAACATATTTTTTTAAATAAAAATCCCGGGATTCCAGAAAATTCGGGAATGTGAAACTACTCTGTAAAATGGTGAGGAAACGACGTCTTTAACATGTGATTTTTATTTAAAAAGAAACTGGTCTCCGGGATTACATAATTATTAATGTGTATTTACTTGAAGTTAATTTTAAGCTCCCCATCAATTTATGAGTATGTTGAGTGTAAGAGGAATGGTAGGCAGTGGGTGCTGTTGTATCTAAGTTAATAATTATTATGAGATTGAATGGTTTTTCTATGTAATTCTTATTTATTATTCCTTTGAGATAAATGTTTTGAAAATTGAAGAAAATTAAGAGGATTTTATTATTTTAGAGCTGTTTTTTGGTACAAAAGTTAAAATAAGTAAATTTACCTACACCTGATTTGATTGTTTAAAAAAACCTAAATTTGTCGATTCCGTAATCCCGGGATTTTTCGATTCAAAAGTGCATTCCATAATAGCCAACACCTCAACTTTAGGTAAATATGTAATAATCTCTAATTATAATCCACTTTGACAAAGTGAGTTTTTCGTTTGTTTGCTCTTAGTAAAGTTTCCATGCTAAAGAGTACCGGTGTGTGGTCTGTCATACTAGCCTTAATAATTATTAGTGTAATGGTTTTATGGTTAGATTTCAATAAAACATGATCCAAACAACTCTTGTCACGGGTGAGTAGATTGTGCGTCGGCAGAAGTCCATGTAATGCCGTTAGATTGAGATATTCGTTCGCAATACCATTCAGCTGTTCCAGAATAATATTAATATTAATATCCCCGAATAGAACCAACTGCTTATATCTACATCAAGATGCCAGTGTGTTTTCTAAGCCAATAAAAATATTACGGTTACAGGGTAGGCGATTCAGGGCAACTATAGCAAGATTTAAATTGTCAACTTTGCAAATTAGGCAATTTGCGTCCTGTACGTGTGACTCTATGACGGTGCGTTTAATTGATGTCTTGACAAAAACAATAACACCATCGTTTGATTTATATTTTTTACAGTAGTATATTATTATTTACAGTATGATTTATATATTTTCTTCGGGAAGATGTTTAGAAATAAATGGTTGCCGTCATAGAGACACCTTTATTTTCAATCACGTAGCAATGAAGGCAGTTTGTCAGCCTCATTATCTCTAGACTGCACTGAGGGCTCTGCCCGCCCCCTGTGGAATCTCCATTTTGTCGCGGTGGGGGGGCTCAGTAACCGTGGCTTGGACACACACGGTGAAACTAAGAGAGATCCCGGGAGTGGACGCTCCACCTGGACTTAGGAGAGGCCTGCGTAGGATGCGTCCAAGGGTGCGGGTGCGTGGGACAGTTCTGTCTGTCCCTCGGAGTCGGGTGCGGTCACGGGAGGAGAGGTGTGTCGGTGTTGCGTTGCCACGCGCTCTATCTCCCGCGACCAAATGGGGGCGCACCATTTGCTGCGTTGCGGTGGGGCCGCAAAAGAAGAGGAGATGCGGCGTTGCTAGGTTGCCGTCCTCCCTATCCTCTGCGGCCGCTGGGTTTTAGTGCCTGCTGACGGTAAGTGCTAGAGCTGCTCCCCGTCCGCCAAAAAGCAAGGAGGTGGCGTAGTGTCTGCGCCGCCTCCCAAGTAGCTTTGAAAGGTGAGGACGGGGACCGCCAACACCAACAGCGAGCCAATCCCGGGTGGGGTCACGGAAAAGTATTGTTACGCCATCTATCGGTGGTACTAGAAGAGATTGAATGTATCGGTGGTTTAAAGGTAATTCAGCTACTCTGTACTAGATGGCGTTGCTGTATCGAGTATCGACTGTTCGCGATTATTTCGACAGTTTTGTAGAAGCATCTAGAATGCGCTAGTGATGTTATCCGGCCAGTATAAATAGAGCGCGAGCGAACGGACCGGACACAGTTACAATTGAATATAGGAGCGATAAACAAGAAGCGAAGGAAGTTATTCGGAAGTGTTTAGTGAAGTGGAAAAGTGTTCGAAGTAAGTGTGTTTTATTAGTGCTGAGAATTAAGTGTGAATAATGTGTTTTATTAGTGTTGAAAAAAGTTAAGTACTCAACTTAAGTAAGTCAATACTTAGAGTAAATAGAAGATCTTAGTTGTATACGTCGTGGGTGGATTGATTGATTTTACTGAGAAAATGTTGCCGGGTGTATTGATGTCTTACTGCTGGTTTGATAATTAATATAGGTGATTGCCAGAAATCGGACGTAATTATTACGTTAAAGACATAATTATATTATTTATGTCTGCATTGTTGTTCAAAACTCGAAGAACTCAAAGTTTCAAAACTCTATTCTAGGTGATGCCGGCTTTTCTTTCTCTTCTTCTTCATGCTAAGTTGCTGTCATAGCCTTTCGCAGTATTGACTGAGTGGACTGAGTCCTCTCCTTATTTGCATCACAATAATATCGTGTGTTAACAGGAAACTTAGTCTACTATACATTCCACGCTGGCTAGTCGGGTTTGTATGGTCTGATGTAAAAATGTTCCGTCGCTTCGCGGAGAAACTATGTACCTCTGAGTATTTTACTTAATCACCTACTACGATACCCACTAAATGAAATGACGTAGTGACAGATCGTATTCTACATTCATACACGGACTATTCTACATAGAAGCAATTCATACTTAGTACAAATTTTTGAAGCCCCTTTGAAAATTCAATGACATTACTGAACAGAATTATTATAAAGAAAATAATATAAATAACCTCTCCTTGGATATAAGAAAAAGGGATAATAATAATTATATAACACAGCGTACAAGAATTAAATAAATTAGCATAATATATAAACCTAAATGTCGAAATATAAATATCATCAACGAAATGTATCGTCTTCCCTCATTCGTTGCCACCCACTCTCATACATCATTATAGCAACAAACTTTATACACAACAAAAACATTATCGATGCCTTTCACATTTGTTCTTTATGTTAATTTGGATAATATATGAAAAAAATGGGGTGTTGGACTTTCCTGGTTACAATGTAAAGCTGCCTCGGTTAAAATTACCTTTGATTCAAGGAATGTATTTTTTGTAGAAAGTTTCGATTTTACTTGCGATCAACTTTAACCGATGTATATACCAATACTTAATGTATGGTTATGTTAATTTTATGTAATTATTTTAATGTTTTAAATTAATTTGAAGCACCACAAAGTTGCTTTCCAAACAATTAGTAGCTCATCAAATAAGAACATTGAACCCTTCATCTCCTTGCAAAACCGCATGCAAAAGCAATGTTAAACACATTGCTTTAATTATTTTTTATTATTAATTATAGCCTAAATCTAGAACTCAATCTTATATTATATTTAGTCCCTGTTTTATATGAGGCATTTTTAGTCTTAATATATGTATAAACGTGTCCATGTCTTATAGTCAATATTCGTACATAGAATAATAATTATTGTTATAATTGACAATTAATTGTTTCGTCAAATTTGGTCGCAAATTGTATAGAAAAATGATATCTGACATTTTCAGCCAGCGTGATTAATGCTTAGCTCCCAGACAGACACTAAGTATGTAAAATTATTCAAGAAGCACGTTTGTTTTACGTTCATTACAAGGTCTTCTAATAAAATCTACGGCTTTCTTGTAAAGCATTTCCAGATTTATGCCTATTTTAGGAAGGGTAGGCGAGAGTCGTATTGTGCGACCAAACTTTTATAACTTAGGTTTTATGTGCTTTTATTATATTATAGAAATAGATATTATCGCTCATAGCTTTAACAACACCTACGGTATCAATCATTGCAGCATACAGCACTTAGCCTACGCCAGATGTAAAAAACAAAAACATATTTTTGAGAAAAACATATCCCTTCTAGAAATATGGGATATATTTCTATTTTGTAAAGAAATGAGTACGCACCGGTCATCTGTCCAGCTATATCAAAGTTGTAGAGAATTATCAGCACAGTAATATGACGACTGCTTGGGTGAGATCACACACTCGGGGTCCACTTACAAGTCTAGTTGGATTTACCTGAATTGACTTAATGTATAGTGTACTAACTATTGCCCGCGGCTTCGCTCACGTTAAATTCGGGGTAGCACAAAACTCCTTCATCGCTCGATAGTAATGTTCTTTTTAATTGTTTTCATAGGGACTAATCTTAACATAAAAAATCCTTGCGTTACTGACTGACTGACAGACACGCTACAGCCGAAACTATTGGGCGTAGTAACCTGAAATTTGGCATGTATGTTCCTTGGGGACCGTAGGGGTGCACTAAGAAGGGATTTACCGAAATTCCCACGGGATCGGCCAAAACGGGTAAATTTAAAAAAAAAAGCAGGCGTAGCTGCTGGCGTCCTCTAGTAAGAAATATAACCGCAAGAAGTATTTAAAACATCATACAATTTTATTTAAACGGGTCTTATTCGCGATATTTAATTAATTTAAGGTATAAATACCTATATTTACCGACGTTTCGGCCGTCTTACAACAGCCTTGGTCGCGGCAGGACTGATGTCATCTCAGCGTCGTCCTTGTGAAGCGCGGGTTTCGGCAGCTACCCTCACTTGTTTTTTATTTTTATCCGAACTGTCGGTACGTCGACACACAACACTTATGACGTCTACACACTAATGAGCTGTGTTACTGCGGCGGGGTTTACATTTGTTGATTACTGGATTCCAAGTTGTAGACAGTCTGTATCCATCTTCCCGGTTGAAATTTTATGTTTTTTGATTTCAACCGCTTCACGTACTATCCTGGAGTAATAGTGACGATCGGCAGATAAGACCTTTGGTTGATGTAATTCGATCCAGTGGTTTGTTCCAGACTCCAACAAATGCTCAGCTATGGCAGACTTGTTAATTTGTGGGTTTTTTACAGCTGCGATATGTTCCTTGACCCTTTCAGCGATGGTTCGTTTGGTCTGTCCGATATAAGAACTACCACAACTGCAGTCGACCTTGTAGACGCCAGGTGTTTGTAGAGGAATAACATCCTTCGGGGTGCGCAGATTGTGTGCTACCTTGGAGAGCGGACTATATACAGTCTTTATGGAGTATTTCTGTAGTACCTACTGTTCCAACTTTGTCCGTCACTCCCTTTATGTAAGGCATGTAAGCCGGTACTCTGCTTACTTCTGGTTTACGGTCTTTCCTCTGCAGACGTTGTATCTTCTTGTTGAATCCGTTGCACCTAAGTACCTCCTGGACATTTGACAGCTCACTGTTCAAATGTTCAGGGTCACAGAGGTCATACGCTCTGTTTACTAGTGAAGTTACTACGGATTTCAAGGGTCGCGGGTGATGATGCGAGTAAGCGTTGAGATACCTATCTGTGTATGTCGATTTTCTATAAACGGTGTGTCCCAAGGTACCGTTTTCCCTCACTGTCACTTTTACGTCGAGAAAGGGTAATGACCCGTCTGCCTCTGCGTCTGCTGTTGTATGGAGTTTAAGCTATTTGCGAACTGTTCTACATCTTCAGACCCGTTTAAATAAAATTGTATGATGTATACAAATCGCGAAAGTTTAAAATCGATTATTTAAAACATTTCTGTAAACAGTATTTTTAGAGTTCCGTAGTCAAAAATGACTAAACACGGAATCCTTATAGACGCACTATGTCTGTCAGCCTATCCGTACATCATAGCCACTTTATGCCGAAACTATTCAGTTTACACATTTGAAAATTGGTAGGTAGATGTATTCTGTGAACCGCTTTACGAAGTTATAGAAAATAAAAAATATTGAATATTAAGGGGGGCTCTTCATACATTGACTGATGTGGAAAATTGGTCGTTAAAAATTACTGTGAGGTTCCTAAAACCATTGTTTTTCAAAGTCAATCGTTTGAAAGATATACGGTTCCAAAGTGGTAAAATGGGTGTGTGTGTCCCTCTAACTTTTAAAGAAAGAGAGTGAAAAATCTAAAAAAAAATATGCTGTAGATCGTTAAAAAACTTCCGACGAAAATTGGTTTGAACGATATGTAGTCAGCAGTTTTTGAAATAAAGCATATCTTAAAAACCGCAAATATAGCTTTATCGTTTATACAAATACTATTAATAGTTAGTCGAAGATAATGGCTATGGTAAGTAGATATCTCCACTACGGAACCCTTCATTGTGAATAGCTTTTATAATGTTTCGTCCTAGGTGTTACTTATAGCCGTTTGCCATTACAAAGCTTTGGTTCATTATGATTCTACATTAACAGGAGGAACACCAACGTTCAGTCTCAAGTTGCGTGAAGGTACTCCTGATAATTGTAGGGATTTCAGAAATTCTATAGCGTACGAAGAAACTTGGTCTGTATTCATGACATTATCTACTTTGCATACAGTCAAATGTAAAGTCATGGTCCGATATATCTTTATACACACTTTCGCATTATTTATGAGTAAAGAATATTGGTTCAGCCGGTTTAGCGTGAAATTGGTACATACATACATACCCGTTTTCGCATTTATACCTAAAATTAGTAGGGATAAGCCAAGGCTGTTACAATAATTATTCATTTATTAGTTTATAAAGTAAGCGAACGAAGTATGACAGTGCACCATATGACAATGTATAATGTGACAGTACCGACAGATAGCACATGCGCAGCACCCAATTCTTACAGCGCATGCGTTCTTACTGTCAATAGGTAGGAGGTTTGTCCCTACAAACTTAACTAACGACCCTCTCTAAAATCCATCCCAGATTACTTTTTGCATTTTATTATATCCTATCTGTTTTTCCTGGTTCTAAGATACCTCCCCACGAATTTTCAGCCAAATCGGTTCAGCCGTTCTTGAGTTATAAATAGTGTAACTAACATGACTTTCTTTCATATATAGACTAGCTGACCCCGCGAGCTCTGTTCCGCCTTAGAGACAATCAATAAGCAGATCTTGGATTTTATTAAGTTTATTTTTTTAATGGGAAATACAAATAAAAAATATATTGATTCATTATTGTTCATTAAATACATTACCCTACAAACTTCGACCCTCTCTAAAATGGCCTCATTTTAGAGAGGGTCGAAGATACCCTGGTACTTTTCAATATCCTAAGCTACATTGAGATATTTTAAAGCTGCAGGATGTCTGTAGCTTTATGCTTCTTTGGTATCTACGTTTCCTGCGCATGCGTTGATTCTTTCAATACTTTTCAATATCCTAAGTTACAATGAGATATTTTAAAGCTGCTCAAAAGAAAATAAAAAATGTCTCTAGCTTTATACTCCCCAGGTACTTTTCCTGCGCATGCGTTTTATCTTTCAATAGGTAGATTTGTCCCTACAAACTTCGACCCTCCCTACAATCCCTCCCAGTCTATTTTTTGCAACTAATTGTATACTATGTGTTTTCCTGGTTCTAATCTACCTCCCCATCAATTTTCAGCCAAATCGGTTCAGCCGCTCTTGAGTTATAAATAGTGTAACTAACACGACTTTCTTTTATATATATAGATGTAGTATAATTATAGTCAATGTAGTTACTAGATCATTTGGTTTAAATGCACCTAATCTCAGTCAAACCAATATATCGCGATAAAATTCATAAACTGTATTTTAATTTCATTGTGTAACATTCGCATATACCCAAGAAGATAATTATTGTGAATCGACTTTTTCCAAAGCAACTGCCATCTGACCGCCGCAACCCAAAAGGACCAGTGTCAGTAAATTCAAGGGTACCGACTCACTATAAAGACTGTCAAAGATCTTGGGAGCTGGCACCGACGGGGTGATGGTTTCACGTGCTCTCTGCGAGTATGATTAACGATTTAATACGCACATGACTTCGGAAAGTCAGTGGTGCGCGCCGCGATAATGAATACCCTATGAATGGCAATCTATTGGTTTCTCCACCAGTCTATCACTTTGTTTATATATGTATCAATGCGATACGAGTCAAATCCTCATAGTTATCGAAGTTTATGTGTTTCTAAGTCCGCAATAATCCTTCTATTGCGGGCTAAACTAAACAATAGAACGTTCAAACTAATAGCCGACCACTTATACATATAAACGTTTAGCAATATCTTCATGGAAATAACATTCAGTAAGTTAGCATATGGGTATGTTGTAATTACTGCGATCAGATTATATTGGGTCGTAATACTTATATAAAACTTCATATGACCTTCGAAGTTTAAACAGAAATAATATCCATGAAGCTAATCTATATATATAAAATCCTTGCGTTACTGACTGACTGACAGACAAGCTACAGCCGAAACTACTCGCCGCAAGAAGCTGAAATTTAGCATGTATGTATATTCCTTGGGGACCGTAGGGGTGCACTAAGACGGGATTTCCCGAAATTCCCACGGGATCGGTCAAAACGGGAAATTCGAAAATATGTGCGTGCGAAGCCGCTGGCGTCAACTAGTTTGGTCATAAATATTAATTCATCCCTTGCAACCCTCGCGATTGTTGGTAAAAATCTACTTTATTCTCTTCGAGTATATATTACTTTTAAGTTTTATCTCAAACTGTTTAGTAGTTAATTCTGGATAGAGTTACAAACATACATTTTTATCAACGCTTTTTATTGCTTTCGTTGCCAGCAGATAGACCTGCCTCACCACCTATTGATATGCAAATAATAACTAATACATCACTGTGTTTCTTAGCATTACAGAAGAAATGTCAAGGAAGCACACTCAAGTCAGAGTAATAAGTTACAAGCCCGGATGATTTTACCATTCACTACACTGAACAACGTTCCAAGAAATTAGACTAAAATAGGTGAACTAATCCCTAAATTTCGGTTAGTCTAACGAAAATTAAGGAGCACACTTGAAAGACTTTACTGGCAACTCGCTATCAACTAACAACTTTTTGGCGCCACACAATAGTGATCGATAATGGCAACACTAAAATGCTACGAATATTCTCGTTAGCTGAAATTCTGTCATATTTGGTAATACTTGCGAACGCATCCCGGGCTTCAAGACGCCTAAGTCTTGGATGCAAAAGGGATAACGCTAGGACGACGATGATGCATATACACGTCTACAGCACTCCGATTTTGGATTTCTCTTCAAGTTTACGAATTTATTGGCACTTTTTATGCAGCCTCTTTTTTCCAGTAAGTAATAGTATGAATAATGTAGATGACTAACGCTCTCATACATTACATCTTTAAAAGTACCACTAAAAATTCTATTGCTAAATACGTAAACAAATCCGCCCGACTTCATATTATTATATCATACAAAGCTTAACTATATGGCTGATTGTAAAATGCAGAGATGGATATAAAAGGCTCTCAATACCAGTAAACTCGGTATTATTAAAGTTGCTTTAACGCAGACTATAATTATTCCTTGCTTTTTGTGTGGCTTTTCAAGCAATTAATGTTCACCTAAGAATCAATAAATCACTGCCATCAAAATCATATATACTAGGTGAAACAGGCAGATTAGCACTTGTAATTGCACATCCATTACTTTTATATATCAGAAAAAGCAACAGGCATAGACGTCAGTTTATATCTACACAACACGGCCGATCAAATGTTGTACTTCATTTTAACATTCCTCTATGTAAAGTATGATATCTAAACCACTAACACGAAAGGTGAAACATTCCACATAAGCTATTTGGGTCGACAACAAATCATAGCCTTACGCCTAAATATCCCCAAGAAGCAAAGATGGTGAAATTCATATTAACTATGTTTAGAGAATATGTTCCACGTTACCTAACTTGTTACCTAACTTTGCCTCTATCAATCATCGTTGTCCTACAAAAAAATATTACAAAGTATAATAAAATGTAATTTTGTCGCCAACTGAATTTAGATTTTCTATCGTTCGCAAACTGATGTATGAGGTACGTTCAAGCGACGGACACCTGACACTAGCGGGATCAGCTCGTAGTAACAACAATGCCACGCAACAACTTGTCGTATTTAACGGCGAGGCGGCTGATTAAACTACTACGCTATAAATCTAATCAAGGTGATATGTTTACTTACAATTGGTCTTTTCTTGACGTACTAAAGTCTGAAAACAATGGCTAAAACTACCATTAAATCTGTAACGAAAAGTTACTTAAGTATTTACAATTGGCTACAATAAAAACACACGCCAGAGGTCATTGAAGTAGACCAAGAAATCAGGACAACAAAAAATACTTCAATGTTTATTTTATTTTGTCTGGCAGTTTCGAATCGGGGACGTGGCCTATATACGCCAGAGGCAACACTTAAATTAAGCCTACAATAAGCCGTGGAAAACGCCTTGTTTCCAATAGATCTAGAAGTGAGACATCGGCGAACAATTAAGAAAATTGTGTTAAATATTGTTTGATCTGTTTGTATTCTTTGGAAACTATGTTAAATTAATTACACGCTGAAAAGAATCCTTAATGCTGTCATTTTCAGAAAAATAATACATCAAAAGCTAACTTACGCCTAATTTCAAATAACGACTGGGTAGTGGTTTAACAATCGTTTATTTTATTTTCAAGTAATAACTACTCCGCGTAACACTGCGTCGTGTGGTGCGGGGTTGGATACCCTTTAACACTTTGCAGTTCCTTGTGTCTGTTCGTCTATGTTTATAATAGAGCATATAGGACTGCCTCCGTGGTCGAGTGGATAGCGTATGCGACTGCTGGTCGGAGATCCCGGGTTCGATTCCCGGGCCAGGCAAAAATGTTACTGGGTTTTTCCGAATTCTCAGTAGCAGCACGGAGTCTGGTGATGTGCCCGATAATGGCAATAGGCTCGTCCCCTATTACGTAAGACCTGAAAATTCATGGCGAAATGTGGGTGTAATATTTACATCTCTGCCTACACCTTCGGGGATACAGGCGTGAGTCTATAAATAACAAAAATGAAAAATATTGCACATAGTAAAAAAAAATCAGACACATGTATCGGAATCGAAACATTACACAGTCAGCATTTACTGGCCCCACGTTCTTAGAGATTAAGAACTACTTAGAATTTTGGGACACTAGAAAAGAAGTTTCGACTCTTCTCATACAAAAGGGTCATCTATCATCAAAATCCATCAAAAGTAAAGACTGTGATACAGAAGAGCCCTAACCACCATGTACTATACAGCGCATACATATGCTTACAGTTGTCTTTTTTCTTTTACATTGTTGTTAATAGTGTATCCAAAAGCATCTAAAATCGAATAGCAACTTATAAAATAAAGATAGCCAAAAAATTCAAATTGGACTGACGTTCTAACTAGGATTGGGACAACGGTTGGATGCAAGTGGCTTCGAAATCTGTATGGCAAACCTGTATGGAGTAAGAATATATTCAGCCGTGGACGCCTTTGGGCTGAAACTATGGTAATGATTACTAAAACAAGGAGGGAAGGTTCGTTACAGCTTAGGCTTTGCGTGCTTTAATCACAGAAAAATATCTACTTTTATTTGGCATTCCAATTTTAATCTAGGAGTTCGTGGGCAGTACGTAAATTTATGCACCAAGGTAGTGTGATCTAACGAGAAACTCTCTAAATCAACTGGAATGATACAAAGCGCACTACTTTACTCCACATTTTCATAACACTTTATGTGCACACATGGAACTTCATATTTCAGTTCACTTGTCAGATAAATCACACACACATACACACACATGGCTGCAATGTCTTACATCCCCTATTATACCCTATTTAGGTCGTAGGAACGGAATGGGAAAATGTTTGCGATAAAACGATAAAAAAAGTAAACCATTAGTTTACTTTTTTATCGTTTGTGATATGTGTGAGCCCTTCCAAGCCCACGCGAAGCGTCCACTCCCGGGATCTCTCTTAGCTTCACCGCGGGTGTCCAAGCCATGGTTACTGACTCCCCACCACGACAAGGTGGAGATCCCACGGGGGCATCAGTCTTGTCCCTACGATTATTGTATTTTATTAGGTTATGGGCCCAGTCCTGCTTTTTTTGGCATTTGAATTTGATTTTAACCAGCTTTCTAAAGCATCTGGTAACTAAATAAAACAAATACGAACCAATGAGACGACGGACCAAAAGAAGACAAAAGCAATAACGGTTACAAATCAAATTTCGAACACTAAACTCGCTATCAAAGCAGTTTAATCGCAAATCAAGAGCGACACAAATTGCAGCCGCTCAACGTGATGACGTAACAGGTGGTGCTCACAACCTTGTTTGTTAGACCTCGTCGGTAATGAACGGCTCCCTGTGTGACGTCATTATGTGCGCTCCTTCTAATTTTGAATAGAAGTGTGTGCATTTAGTTTTAGACAATTTATTTTAGTAAGCCTTTTCAGATCTACGTTTTCTTTTTTTAAACTAACGTGTGGCATGTATTTTATCCGTTAAAAATATTGTATCATCATCAGCTTCAACCTAATAGTCTCTTCTTACTATAAAAGGGTAAAGAAGTGTACTCTATTTATACAATACGAAGCGCGTAAATTTTGTACAAGTTAATATGAGGACCCACGTTCATTGTTTGCATACAAATTGATTAAAATATTGGTAGTCTCAAAACAGATTTCCATTTAAATTTCTAGGCCCTGTGACCTTTTATTAGTGTTATGTAAGTACGTTTATTGCTCTTAGTAGCCGTTGTAGTATTGTTGCAGTGAAAACGCTGTCAAATCCTCTCTTGAGAGGGGAAATTTTTATTTTTATGCGTGAAAACACTTTCATGGAAATGTAAAGGAAAACTAAAAGCCTACGTTTAATTAATTAAGCCATTATAAGAGATTCCGTGTAAAGTATATAAATGAGACAATAATTGCGTTCTTATTATTGTACTAAATTGTGGGTACTCTTTGTACAATCGCGGGGTTCTTACTAGCACTCTAATTATTTTCATAATTCTTTGCCACTACCGTTACATTTTGTAAACTAATCTTGTACCGGTTATGCTTTTGGTCCTACGTAAAAGGAAGACAAAAATATTCCGTTTCTTTAGGCTGTATACAGGCTAGGTGCAAAAATTATATTAAAATACTGACTTAATGCAGTCATTGTCCGTTTGGATTCATCATGGCGATTACAAAGTTATTTTACGAAAGTCTGAATTCAGGAAGCAGTCGGTGATTTGTTTTAGTTGTGTGAAGAATTATTCCATCGCGACGCTTTACAGTTAACGCTGTGCCTTCGGGTTGCGGAGGTGAGACAAGCAGGCACCACAAGTCACTCTGTAGTAAGCGGACTCCGGGTTGTAATAGGAATAACGCTAGGAGGATGATAATCGCGAGGTTTTACAGACGTTGCCTGATCTGTGGTATTGGCCTGTAACCTTGACTGATAGGAAATTTTGATAGGGGGTTCAGATTTCCCAGCCGATGCCTGTAACAATTCTCAAGTCCCAATTAAATCTCCAGTGCCTGTTCTCAGAAATAAAAAATACAATAAGGCCACCAAAAATCTTTTTTGTGGCTTTATTAATGTATGCCTTGAGTAATAAATCAGAACATATTTTTTGTCAAAGCAAAATGGAATGATTTCTTTCATTAAAGCTTTTCCTAGAAGTAACGCCAATCTCAGAGAATTTCATGTCAATCACCTCTTTGAGCTGTGGAGGCTTTCGTAAAGCCGGGTATGCAATCATAATTATATTTTTATAAAAAAATTATTGGGCTAAATTAAATGAAAATATATTGCGCAATTAGGTGTGGCCAGATTTAGATAAAATGGTACAACTAAATTGAATAGTAAATGCTGATGTAAAGCCAGCCGTTATCATTTTGCTACGAAGATGTTTTCACTGCTATGTCCGTATTTTTAGTTCTTGAGTTTCTGTTTGGCTAATGGGTGTTCGGCTATTTGGTGTATAATATAAGTGGGCGGGCCGTGGACGTTACCTTGTTATTCATAAGAAAGTAACAGTTAAAATCGTCACTAGCGATAGGATTTCCCATTGTTACCCACATTCTAAGTCCGAGTTTAAAAAAAAGATTAAACACTCAAAAGCTGTAGTAAAATACATTAAAAGCACGATACTTCAAAAAATTTTGCTTGTTTGCATATAACTGGTTTTAATATTCAGTATATAGAGCCAACCGTCTATCATGGTTTGATTTGTGGCCAAACCTTCGGGGAAAAGCTCCCTGGATTAAATTTCGTTGTAGATATGAAAAACGACATTTAGAGATGGAACTCGCTGATTGTAGTTATATTGATGTGAAAGGTAAATTGAATTGTCAAGAGCAAAATGTGATACAATTATTATTTCTCGTGAATCTGGAAACATATTTTGTTTTTGTCAAGAGTATTGTACAGGGATGTAAAGCTTTTCTGATTTTATATACCTACTAGCTTTTGCTCGCTGTAAATTTCGCTTAGATAAAATGTTTTATGGAATAGAAAGAATAGAAAAGAACGAGCAATATTTTTAAAATAAACACAACATTTTGAACAAAGATTATGCCTTTTAGTTAGCAATGCCAATTTCTTAAACAAATTTGATGAATATTGTTTTTATTGTCATACAAACTTATAACGACCTTTGTATAAAAGATTCGTATAAATTAGGACCCCTTTTTGAGCCCCAAGCCCTAAGTGTGATTTCATTAACGTCACATGAGGAACCGATACACCAAGTTTCTAGTGAATCCATTGAATAATTTCCTGGATAAATTGAAAAAATCTTCATTAGATTTTGTTTATCTCGGACACCATTTCTAAAAAAAAACAATCAAAAAAAGCTTCCAAAACTCCTTTCTCAGTGCTCACTTACGTAACTGTAGGAATCGACATACAGACGAATTTTAAAGTCATTTCATAGAAAATATAAAAAGTTTTGACTCGTCATCAAACGTGGTTTGAGGAACCATTATTCAAAGTTTGAAGTCATTATCTTGAACGAATACAATGGTTTTATACAAATTGTGACCCACCTTTTTACCCTCTTAGCGTAGGGATTTCCAAAAAGATTTTCTTAGTGTTAACTAACTTCATTTGAGGAAGCAATATACAAAGTTTAAAGTTAATCCATTGAAGGAATAAAAAGTTTCATACAAACTTTGAACCCCTGTTTTACCCCCTCAGGGGATGAACTTCCAGAAATCCTCTCTTAGTGCTACCTTACACTCGCCAAGGAACACACATGACAATTTTCAACTACTTGCGCCCAGTAGTTTCGACTGTAGCGTGCCTACCAATCAGTCAGTAACGCAAGGATTTTATATATACAGATTAGGTACTATGTTTATTTAGTGACACGCATTTTTTTCATAGTACGTTCTGTAGCTTTTCTTGCCTGGGGCACCGCGTTGTCTTAGTAAGAACGGCCGGCAATAATAATAAAATAAAGCAAAGAATTATAATCAGTAACATTTTGCTACCTTATTTTATTTGTTGAAATATTTTAGAGCTAATTAACAAAAGTGAATATGGAGAAAATACAAATAAAATTCAATTTCTACTCGCGCGAGTTTGCGTTCAAGGATAGTGTCTTTATATGCCAACAGAGGCCTCTGAAGCGGCTTTATGATTCTGTTCGTGGGTAGTACTCTTATAGGATTACCACAACCTGCGGTCACCAAGCTAAGTAGTGACCTCTGCTAGAGTGTTACTTTACATTGCCGATCTTTTACGAACAGCAAAGCAAGTGACGCTATGGGCGCTATCTTAATAAATTTGAAATCAGCCATTTGATTGCAAGCGAGCCACAGTCATCCCCTGGGATGAAAATAAGCTGTTTGCCTGACGATAGCTGTTGCTATATTGGTGATGGGCTCACTATACAAAAACATATCGCTGTTAGAAATTTAAGTTGAGTATAGAATTTGGAATGTAATCATCATGTAGACTTTCGCAGTCCACTGTTGGACAAAGGCCTTTCCTTATTTCCGTGACAATAGTGATTAAATAGGAGAATTTGACCCACTATACTATCAACATGAACCATCGGGCCAGCGGGCCAGATGGATTGATCACGAGTTTCGGGCCTTTCCAAAGATATCCACTATCTGTTCTCCTTAGTGGTCTCTTACAACACCCCCGGAATAAAATAACTTTGTATTCTTAGTCCGTCAACACACGGAATAAATTATTTGTAAGCATAATTTGCAAGCAATTCAATTTGTGTATTTCTCGTGTTTTAATTTGGAACAACTCTTTCTACATTAAAGCGTCCAAATAAAACGGTAGACTTACAGAGTTCCATTAAAATCCGAAGTCAATCCGTTCCCAAAACTGAGAACAAAAAAAGTATAAAATACCGAGCTAAATAAACAGTGTCAAAAAACCCTTTGCCGAAAACAATAAAAGTGAAACTAATTCACAACAAGACGAGGACAAACTGTCCAGTTTGTCCTCACAATAAAATATTACCAGCACATACGTAGGTTGGCATACCAGACCCTTTCTCTGGTCCCAACAGGCTTATTACATTCTCACTTCTTCTTGACCAAAGGGCCATACTTAATAATACCATACTAGTACCTGTGCAGTCCCTAGACGTTATTCTACATTCTTGTAAAACGAGGATAATAATGTGTGTTCTTGGAGCCCTGATCCCAATCCTTTGGGTCTAGGAATGCAATGAGTACGTGGTTGTAATAAATGGACTTGTGTCACTTGAGTACGGTTAGGCTTTTTATATGGTATTTTATAGAGAACGACTGTAAATTAGTTTCGAGCTATAATGAGATATATTATTTTTTACAAAACCATGGCAGTTTGATGTAACAAAATTGACGAAGAATACTTTGATTAATGATTACGAGCGATTGCTACCGACGTCTTAGAATATTGGAGGTTTGCTAGTGCTGCTAATATAAAAATTGGCTAACATACACAACATAGAGACAGCGGCGAGTTCAAATCTATTCAGTGGTCTAGTAACTCCCTGTTCATGCATTGTATTTTAAATAAGCAAATTAAATAATGAAGACAGCAGCAGAATGGCACATAATAAATCAAATGCCCAAACTGTGCAAACAAACATAGTTACGACATACAACATAATAAATTTCTATTGACAGAATATTTCTACACATAAACCCTATGAATATAGCTACAATAACTGAAGATTTGAATGACAGCGAGATCGGAGCAAAATTGGAGTATCAAGCCTTCGGACTGTCGACTTTTGCGTCAGAATATTTTCTCTTCTTTCATAAACGCGATAGTAAATCTTTTTAGCAGATGGCTGCAAAAAACTACCGAGGATCTCGTACGATTTCGTACATTTTCCCGGCTCGGTGTAATCGCTACGTATTTTTCCGTGCGCGTTCGTTGTGAATATAACGATACAGTTATTTATATAAAATTTAATTCAGAATTTCAACACCTGTTAGAATTTTTGTGAAATATAATATTCTTATAAACACACAAAGATAAGTGAACTTGAATTTAGAGCTATAGACTTTCAAAACTACCACAAATTAATAAAACATCTATAAATATCGTTCACAGCAGTTAGATAACTTACTCCGTGGCACGATTATTATGGGCGAGGCTTATATCCAGCAGTCAACGTCTATAATATGATGACACCTACCTACACATATCAACCAAAGTTATCAATTACATTCTGACACATATAGCTAAAATCAATACAACCAAATCAAAATCAAACTACTACTCATTACTTTTAACACCAAATCTGTACCTCCGATAAAAATCCTAGTATTTTCATCTGAATTTATTGCAATCACGTCGAATTCGTTCTTATACCACCCTCTCTACGTCAGCGCTTTATGCCCAACAACTATATTAATTAGACTAGTCGTTACTTAAACTGTGTATTTATGCAAAAATTTACATAAAAGATATTTGAACAGTCGTCGAAACACGAACGTCGGCGAATTTCTAAAAGTTAGCACCATTGGATTTAAAGCGCTTACTCTCTTTGCACTGTGGAACTGTTTTATTACGTATAGACAAAGCGTATAGACGGTGCCTGATATAAGTAAAACGTATTCAAATATGTAGATGTTTCTCGCGAAAATTCTAATGTTTTTTAAGACACGATATGAATAGCTTCTGCTTCAAATTATAGAGTATAGTGTCATGAATACTTACGAGATAATTTTTGTATAGTGTTGTTTTTTTTTCAACCGTGTTCTTATTTAGTATGTACTCATTCTTTCAGCTAGTATGCGATTACTGATAAAAAAGTATGATATATTAATGCAAAAGAGAAAAAAAAATCATATGTTTACCATTATTTATTTTTGAACTAATTGCAAATCATGTTACTAAAACTAGTTCTGTAACTGCAACCACATAACTAAAGGGTGAAGTTAAGAAGATTATGGCTCAGTTTCACCCCCTTTGGACCGGCTTTATCTTCTAGATAAAATCAAAACTGGAACGATATTTTATGAGCCATTGCTTTACCGGGAATTTATCAGACAACTGTGAAACTGGGTCTATTAATATTAAAACCTTCACAAAGAATCTTATACTAGTTCGTAAATGCATTATATACTCTGTACATAACATGGTAAGACCAGCATTTCTAAAAATACATCATTAACATCGCTAGTCAAAAAAGTTTCTGTTCAAATTCACAGCCAGCAATTGAAAATCTCAAAGATCTCTGCTCCCAAGTCATCCAGAATTAAATCTGTTCTCAGAGAAAAGTATACAAGAACGGCCCACGACACATTTACTCTAGCTCTCATCAAATATTCACAAATTAAACATTGAAATGAGTGAAGCATTTATCATTTACTATCACTATTCAGCTCGAAACTTACTTTGTGGCACTCACTGGTATGCTAAGAGACAATGTACAATTATTATTCTTTTTTTAAGTTTGAGCTATAAATAGCAAAAAATAATTTACCGTTTACGCTTTTCGTGTCAATTTCGTATAAGTACTTAATATGTACATAATTATTATAAAATGAAGTCTTTATGAACGTGTTAGATTCAGGAAAGCTCCTTATAGTGTAGAGACAGTTTTGATAAATAAAAGAGACAACTAATCATACTTTCATTTATCCACTTTGGCACAAGGATATATCTTTAGATTACGTCGTGATTCTATATTTACATTTAGAGCCCAGTTCGCAAAGCAAAGGTATAGGAACCAAGAGAAAGAACGGTGAATAAAACTCGTGGCCAATCTTTTCAATAAGTAATAATTCACAAAAAGTGGTACAGCCAATTTATATCAAATATCAATGCTGTGGGTAGTTTTATATTACAAGAAAGGTCTGTCTTACAACATAACGTAATAAGCATTATTTAGCATCAACACAATTTACTAAATGTTTACCACAGATATATAATGAATCTCATTGACACAACTTGATCCACAGTAGGTATATTATTCTATCCTATATTACAATCTTTAATATGTCACAAACGAACAATCTACCCACAATATCAATTACTATCTTACATTGTTTCCTAGATGATAAAACAAAAGAACAAGCAACATATTGAAACACAGTGACAGTTAAATAGTCAGAACCATATCGTACCTGAGCAGTCGTCGAAGGAGAACGGGACGAACTAGCCGAGCTTGTCGACTTACGGCCATTTTCAATATGCGAACTATGGATAGATCTGTAGATTTTAGATTCGTGTTTGACATATTTTGTATGGAACTTATGTCAAAAACTGTCAAAAACGAATCTAAAATCTAAAGATCTATCTATATTTCAAATATTGAATTCCGTAGTTAATATATAGCTAGTTTAAACCTTATTTACACGTTTGACAGTTTAACTGTCAAACGTCATATCAGTGTCATTTAACTGCCACTATCTTCTTAAATATTATGTATAAATACTTGGATATCAGTAACTTAAGCCCACAGCCTAAATACAATACCATATCTCTCAAACGCAATAATTTGGTAGATTGTGTGTTCCCTGGGAAGGTTTAGGTGTAGGACATTCACCTGGGTGGAGCCACAGATGAAGTCTAGTCTAGTCTAGCAAAGCAACGGATTTTATCACAATATATCGCGATTAAGCTTTGACTGTAAGAACATTCATGCTATTCTAGTCTCTGAATCATGGCTTAAGCCATGCATTCCGACGGTTTCGTATACCCTGCCTGGCTTCCAGCTCATTAGGAATGACCGGACTTGGAGTGGTGGCGGTGGTGTAGCCATTTATCTCCGTTCATATATTCCTTATTCAATATTAAACATGTCCCCACAGCCGCCCCCACCCAATGCCGGTGAGGATCTCTTCCTGGAAGTTGAGCTGCACCATACGAAAATTCTCCTTGGTGTTTACTACTGTCCCTCTTTGCGTGTTGATTTCTTTTCGTCATTTGAAAATCTCTTACTTAATCTATCTCCCTCTTATAGTCAAACCATAATTATGGGTGACTTTAACACCTGTCTTCTTAAAAACGACTCACGTTCCTCTTCTCTCTCTTCTGTTGCTGTCTCCACAAATCTGCATATACTTCCTTTGAATGCCACTCATCACTTCCCTAATACTTCACCTTCACTCTTAGACCTCATTCTTGTCTCATCACTTGGCCATGTTGCTAAACATGGCCAATGTAGTGCAGATGCATTTTCCTATCACGACCTCATTTATCTGTCTTATAAAATTCGCCCCCCAAGGCAAAGTCTAGAACTCTCTTGCTTCGCAATTTTAGTGGTATGAATACCGATGATCTCATTGATGATGCTAAGGCAATTGACTGGAAACCACTACTAGATGCTGACACTATTGACGGCAAAATTGAGCTATTTGAGAGAAATCTTATTAACCTCTACGATGCACATGCGCCTGTTCATGCTATAAAATTAAAGCATGCGCCATCTCCCTGGCTTACTGAGGAAATAAGATCACTTTTACAGAAAAAAGCTGCGGCCAAATTTAAGCTAAAATCCAAACCTACAAAGGCAAACAAATTAAAGTACATAACACTCAGAAATCACTGCAATAGGGTGTGTAGGGATGCACAACGCCAGCGTATCCACACTTCTGTAGAAAATGGAGATCCAGCGAAAGTATGGAAATTTCTCAAATCATTAGGGGTTGGAAAGCAAAGTCGGAAAATTGATCCATATAATTTTGATATTAACTTGCTTAACCAGCACTTCTCTGCTTCGTCCAATTATGACGGGACAACCAAATTGAATACAATAAATTATCTTTCATCGCTTTCAACTCCTGATTATACTCCTTTTGTCTTTAGTCAGTTTACTGCATATGATGTTAAGAAGAGCATCTTATCCATTAGCTCCAACGCTGTTGGTTGTGACGGTATCACCCGTAATATGATCCTTCCCATCCTTGATGTAATCCTTCCTATTATCACGCACATATTTAACTCCTCAATTTCCAGTAGCGTGTTTCCTGCAGCTTGGAAGTATGCTCATGTGATTCCACTACCTAAAAAATCCAATCCTGTATCCTTCGCTGAATTCCGACCCATATCCATACTACCCTTCCTTTCCAAAGTCCTTGAACGTCTCATCTATAACCAACTCAACTCATTCCTTATTAGAAACGACATCCTCAATCATTTTCAATCAGGTTTCCGATCTGGTCATAGTACCACTGCAGCCCTTGTCAATATTACGGACGATATCAGGTCAGGTATGGAGGACGGCAAGCTCACAATTCTCTGTTTGTTGGATTTCAGCAACGCTTTCAACACTGTTGACTTTGATGTTCTCCTTGCCATTTTAAGCTCTCTTAACATATCTCCATCCGTGATTGACTGGTTTCGTAGTAACCTGTTTGGCCGCCGGCAGCGTGTCCATCTGGATGAAACTTATTCGTCCTGGTGCGACAATTCTGCGGGTGTACCTCAGGGCGGCGTTCTCTCTCCTCTGCTCTTCTCGATTTTTATCAATTCAATATCTAATCCTATTTCAAGTTCCTACCACCTCTATGCAGATGATCTGCAAATCTACTCCCAAGCGAAGCTTGAAAATTTATCATTAGGCATCGCCAGTATTAATCAAGATCTTGTTGCCATATCAGAATGGACTAAAACGTATGGTCTCAAGGTTAATCCTGTTAAAACCCAGGCTATAATTATCGGCAGCTCTCGACTTATTACTAGGATTAACTGGCCAATGCTTCCCCAGGTGTCATTTGCAGGTGTTTTTATTCCTTTCAGTAAATATGTTAAGAATCTGGGGATATACATAGACACAACACTTTCTTGGACCGTCCAGCTACAATACATCAGCCGACGTCTTTTTGCTGCCATAGCATCATTGAGAAGACTCCGTAATTTCCTTCCGACTGCCACTAAAATTGCACATGTGCAATCTATTCTTCTTCCCATTCTTGACTATGCCGATGCCAGCTATCTCGATCTCAATAATGATCAGCTTGATAAACTTGAGCGACTCCAAAATTTCTGTATAAGATTCATATACGGTTTACGCAAATATGATCATATTTCTGATTTTCGCATGAAGCTCAAGTGGCTGCCAATCCGCCTTCGCCGGAATACTCACATTCTCTGTCTTCTCTATAATATTCCTTATAATCCTGCTCTTCCTATGTATCTCAAAACACGCTTTGAATACCTTCACGACACACATACGAAGTGCTTAAGATCATCGGAGAATCTTAGATTGAAAGTTCCTGCACACTCTACGGTTTTCTACGGCAAATCTTTTACTGTACAGGCTGTACGATTGTGGAATTTGTTGCCAGAGAGAATCAGACAGGCTCAATCCTTGACAGTATTTAAAAAACTTGTCACCCAACACTACTTGGCAAATATTTCATGACTACTCTTTTTAACTTGCACTGATATTGTATATATTTATGGTATCTATTTATATGTATATTTTATAATATTTATACCTATGTATGTAGTAATATTGGTATGTAAGTATATAAGTATTATATATATTATTGGTTCTGTTAAGCTTAAAATAATTCACTATTCCATGAAGTACACCATAACCTACCCATTCTCTCTGTAACTTAGCCATTTATTTTACCTGGTTGTCTGGAAGAAATCGCATTTTGCGATAAGACCGCCCTTGTACCACTAGTTTTAAGTTCTTTATTTGATCATTTTATTTGTATTTCTGTTTTTCTGGTGTACAATAAAGAATTTTTATCTTTTTTTTTATCTTATTAAATCCGTTAGCACTTTGAATTTCGATACGTAACATTCGCAGTTTCTAAGAAAATAATTATAATTATCATTTTTAAAAGCCAGTCTCGTCCCACTCTAGGCCTCTTTTCTTCAGTTCTTTTGATGTATTAAGTATAAAGTACGATTGTTGAGTGGTAATGCGATGTATTTGTATGTGAAATAGAACTTTCTCGTGCAATCATTACGCGATCAAGATCGGTTACACTCTTATAAAAAGTATATATTTAAAAATCACGAATATTTGAAAGTATTAATAGTTATGCGTTCAATAAAAATCAGCGTATATGCCAGCTTTATTATGAAAAGTGTTATCGTCCCGGACAAACCTTACCTACAATATCTTTATTCCTATATTCAGCTCGTATATTTAACGGAATAGTGAGTCCAGGCAACGGTTTATGTCTCTCTTACTTTATTGAACAAGATACAAAACCGTGTACGTTTATACAAATAACAATTTGCAATAAAGAAATAAAGGTGACACTGGTATTATTTGCTTTCTTTGTTTTTTCTAGTTTGGATCAGATTGAATAAGAAATCTTAGGTTCAGAAATCTTATTTTATACTAATATATAAAGCTGAAGAGTTTTTTTGTTTGGTTGAACGCGCTAATCTCAGGAACTACCAGTCCCATTTGAAAAATTATTTCAGTGTTAGATAGCCCATTTATCGAGGCAGGATATAGGCTATATAACATTGCGCTATGAGTGACGGGAGCGGAGCAGTAGCCTTAAATAACGCGGGTGTAACCGCGGGCATCCTCTAGTGTGTGATAAACATTTAAAGGTTAACGGATTTAAATGGCTGTAAATTCCTCTCTTATAGCAGTAGGTAGTGAAAAGATAAGATAAGACAATCTGTTTCACTGTTTATCGTCGGTCACTTTTATGGAGACTAGAAATATAAGTCGTAGTTATGTGGTCAGATAATTTGCTACTAACATAGCCAAATTATTGATGGCACATTATGTTTTACATTAGGATAACTGTGTGCATAGATCGTAAAAACATAGATCTTTATTTCTACAATAAATCGATTTACAGTTTTACAATGGGAAAAACGGCACAACTCGTTTATTTAAACAACTACGGAGTTTGTGCAGATATATCTTTCATGCGTCGTATTTTAACTAAGCCACAATACTGTCTTAAAATAGTATAAATACAACTGACTTATTTTCCCTCATACTTCAAGGCTCAATATATCGACCTTACACCACGACAAACAAAGACTAAAATAGATACTTATCCCAACAAGTGCTAGGACAACGCAGATAATGACTTACTTGTTTTGGCAATTACGTAGGTAAACGCCCATCACGAGTATTCATGCAGCCATAAACACTTACAACAACCATATAGGTACGGCGGTTATTTCACTGGACACCACTGGACGCTCCACTATGCACTACGTATGGTATAAATTTAATAATATCAGAGCCACAGAATTCTCGTCTGTAAGAAGTTAGCACTGACGTACCAGGGTTAGTTGGTGCATATTGTACTGCAATCTGAGAGACAGTGGACTTTGTATCTCATATTATAACTAGTGCACGGTATTGTACTGCCGTGAACAGCTCCGGTTATGCGACACTTATACTATTTGTGTATATGGACTGCAGTATTGAAATGTACCTTAGCACATGTTCAATTTACGGTAATGTTTATAATATGTACAGTTTATGCGGATGTTGACTCCATCACAGCGTCTGTAACAAAATATCATTTACAATATATATTTTTTTTATAATATAATAATGTAGGATTTATGGTTTATTTAGACATTCAATACAATTTTAAATACCAATTCATTTCTTGCCCATTTGTACGGTCTTAATTTGTTTTAAGTCTCGTGGGCAAAATACTCGAACAAATACCCAGGAACTATCGATGTATAATATTCTTGTCGGCAAAGGTGGGATTGGATCACTCCCTTATCTTGTAAGAAACGTCAATGTTTATCTAAATGACGCGCAGAGCCGCCTTTAATAGTGAACTGTCAGGGTTCGACGGATTACAACTCTGAGCTGAAAATGTGGTTGTTATTACTTTCACAACCTATTATGTCACTATTAAAATGTAATGTAATGTATCGCTCTACGAGAAACCTTATACATATCTCCATTAGACCTTATAACCCCACAGCACTATTAGTAAATCAAACCACAAAAATAACGTAACTGAGCAATCTACTTCTTTTAATCAATCATTCGCCTTGACAAGTCTAATTATACAACTCATTCCCAGCGAAGACAGCCTTTGTAACATTAATATTGAAATCTCGTGTACTATTACAACACACGCCAAAGTAACCCAAAAGTTTGAAATACGGCTCGTGCCACAATCAGACAATTTGTCAAACCACATGTATACTGGGAACCTTCGGAATTTGACACAGACTTACCGTAATGTGTGTTCATTTATTAGGGTGCCGTACCTAAAAGGTAAAAAACGGGACCCTATTACTAAGCCTCCGCTGTCTGTCTATCACCAGGCTGTATCTCATAAACCGTGATAGCTAGAAAGCTGAAATTTTCACAAATTATGTATTTCGGTTGCCGCTAAAGCAAAAAATACTAAAAATAAAAAATGATTATATTAAGGGGGATCCTATACAGTAAACGTGTTTTTTCTTCGTATTTTTTGCTCAAAATTACCAACGGTAAAAGGTAGACGCTTAAAATTTTTTTCACAGAATATGTAGTTGTATATTACCTTTCAAAATAAATCATTAAATAAAAAAAGTTAATAATAAAGGGGGCTCCCGTACAACAAACAGGTTAATAAAAAGGTCGAAACTTAAAAAATATTTAATTATGCATACAACAAACGTGATTTTCCTTTATAGATGATGGTACGGAACACTTCGTGCGCGAGTCCCAGTCGCATTTGCCCAATTTTATTTATATGTTATTTCAGATGCCTCTTCTAACAAGAAATTTATAATTATATGCCATCGCTTTTATTTATCTTTGAATTTTATTCGAGTTAAAAGTTGTTCTTTCGTAAGGATGATTGCTTGTATACTATTTATTTTAGAATTTAATTGACTTGTTTTAATAAATGTACCTTTAAATCACACTTTTGAGTGTGATTGAACTGTAAATGTTTTCTCCTTCAATGGATATTATTTTGTTTGCTTAGATACCATGGCAACGTGGTGGTACTTATGTACTTTATATCAAACTTGTCACCATAAAAAATAGGTAGTAATCGGCTGGAATAAAACTTCCCGAATTTTCTTTGTCAACTCCAAAAAAATACTTCTTTTTATGACTACTTACTTTTGAATAGATATTACATTGTTTATAATATCACTCAATTTATAAAGAAAAGATAATATTGCGGAGATTCTCGTAGTCTATTTTTCTTTTTTACTACGCATACTCTCATATTCTATTTACAGTTTTCTGGTTTTGTTTAACCTTTATTATCAATTACAACGTTAGCCATAATAAATACTTTTGTCCGATAATAATGACGAAGTAAAGTAACAGTACCTAAACTGTTGCGTTTCGTTCGGTGAGTGAGAGTGCCGGAGACCCAAATCCCTATTCTTTCTCCCTCATCCCACTCCTGATCCTATCCCTTTTCCCAACCCCAAGGAGCGGCAACGCACTTGTGACTCCTGTGGTGTTGCTTGTGTCCATGGGCGGCGGTAATTGCTTACCATCAGGCGATCCATCTGCTTGTTTGCCGCCTATTACAATAAAAAAAAAGTTTTGTCTAATCTAAATACTCTAGACGAAAAGACAAAGAGTTATGACGTCAATAATATTTATACATATTTTACGGACTATGGGCAAAAATGTCTGGGCTCCGTCCCCATATACCAACACACATGGAACTGATACCAACGTGTACCTTAACTATCTACTACTTGATTAAAATCCTTTTTTTACTTAAATCCGGGGGATATATAAATAAAAAACAATTTATTATTATTATTTAACCTATATTTTCATTTTACACTTGTAAGTTATTTTGACATTATGGTTATATTACAGTACAACACATGATTTAGTAACTATATTAAATAAAAAATAATGTATTATTAAACATTTAAATGATAATTAAGGAATAATAGGAAAATAAATGAACGAATATAAATGAATCATCATCGCCCTAGCGTTATACCGGTTGCATCAAAGACTTACACGCCTTAGAGCCCGAGGTCCGCTTACTGGTCTAACTAGATATTACAGAATATCAACTTTTCCACAGAGCGACTGCCGTCTGACCTCCGCAACGCAAAGGGATAGCGATATTCCATGGTTAAGACCAATATCAGTTTATTTGAGGGTACTGACTCCACGTAACGACTGTCAAACATCTTCACGACAGCTGGGACCGACGGTTTAACGTGCTCTTCAAGACACGGAGCAAGCGATAATTAACAATTTAAGACGCACTTAACTTCGAAAAGTCATTGGTGCGCACCAATGGATTCGAACCCGAGATCTCTGCATGGCAATCCGTTGGTATCTCCTCTAGCTATTGCTGCCCTTTTATAATAATCACTACATAGTATAAAACAAAGCCTGTCTTCTGTCTGTCCCTGTATATGCTTAAATCTTAAAAACTACGCAACGGATTTTAATGCGTTTTTTTTTTAATAGATAGAATGATTCAAGAGAAAGGTTTATATGTATAATTGACGCAGGCAAGGCCGCTGGCGCCGGCTAGTATAATATTAATGAATGAATCATTTAAATTCATTTTCTTCTAATTATTCATTCTTATAATGCTCATAGTGGGCAAATAACAATAGTGAGTGTTAATGTTACTGGTCTATGTTCACTGTGCGCTAATGAATACATAAATGTGTAGGTGTTTTACAAATAATCGTCAAAAATACGTATTTGTTTAACCGTTAATTACTATGACAACCCCATGCTTTTGGGCAACGAGCCCATAGTAAAAAAAATATAATCTTGAAACAACATAGATAATAAGATAGGACTTCAAAAAGCAAAGTGATCAGAATTTGGCTAGAAGGACTGGAAATGTTTGCAGACGATAGTGGAAGCGTGATTATATTCATCAGTCTTTGTCAGCCACAACAAATCTCTGACCTATATACTGTGTTTTCACAGCGGTGAGAATAAATTAATTATGTACATGTGCAAATTTACCTGATATCTTCCTGTGATGTTCTGGAGTAGACCTATAAGATTACACTCATAATTTTGGCCAAAATAATAAGAAAATCGTTATAATTACTCAGCCGGTCCTCCAACGATGTTTTAGGGCAGGATACACGTGGACGGATTCACACAAGTTTTACAAAAGTTCAGTATGCCACAAGCCTATTACAATTCTTGCCGGTAATGTTCAAGGGGCGGCAAATACTTTTATAAATCGCTCACAACCGTTGCCGGCAATTCAAATAGCGACGGTTGCAAGGTTATTAACCAATATAATTCAATTCCAAAACGCGTTCACAAACGGGAATGTTCCAGAACGAAGTGAGAGAGCTTTTTGCGGATCCGACAATGAATGAATGATTTGACAGTTCATAGTGTGAGCAGAGTCAGATATTTTCAATAGACAAAGTAACACGCTACTAAACTGATATAATCTATTTAACTTATCATAAAAAATATTTCTATTTCGAACATCCACCCGCCCTGGACCGGCCTACCGGTCCGCTAATCGGTTGGTAGACTTGACAATGTTGCAACCTCTCTCCTCAGAATCGAACCGTCCACCAAGACCTCAACAAATCGGAGAACTCCATCAGCCCCAGTACCCAAACGAAGAATGCGCCCCTTGCGCCATCTGAGTGGCGGAAGGCTAGCCTCCTTGATCAAAACGAGGTCACCAATCTTGGGTGGATCGGTCTTGTCGGTCCACTTCACGCGTTGCTGGAGTATGTGCAAATATTCTAAATTCCAGCGTTTCCAAAAGCTCTGAGTAATCTGGCGTACCAATTCAAAACGCGAGAGACGATTAGGTCTCGTATCAATATAAGGTTACTCAGGCAAGGCGACAAGTGGGCGACCAATCAAAAAATGTCCCGGTGTAAGGGCTTCCAAATCATTAGGATCTGAGGAGATTGGGCATAATGGCCTAGAGTTCAAAACGGCCTCAATCTTACAAAACACAGTTGCGAGTTCCTCAAATGTAAGGACAGATTCAACGATTGTCCTGCACAAGTGTGTTTTGGCCGATTTTACAGCGGCCTCAAATATACCACCCCAGTGTGGACAATTTGGTGGGGAAAACAACCAATTTATCCCACGTCGGGCAAGCCTATTGCCTATATCAGCCTTGTTGGTTTCAAGGAAATTAACAACGTCATTCAAATAATTATACGTGCCCTTGAAGTAAGTGCCGCAGTCAGAGCGGATCAAGGAAGGCAGCCCTCTGCGGGAAACAAATCTGTCAAATGTGGCTACAAACGCCTCGGTCGTAAGCGAGGAGACCTAAATGTGCGGCCTTTGTGGAGAGACAAACAAAAACGCACAAGTAGGCCTTAACAGTCTTGCTGATTCGAAGTGTCGACGTTTTCACCAAAAAGGGAGCAGCGAAGTCCGTGCCAACACCGTCAAACGTCCTGCTCTCAGTTACGCGATCTGCCGGTAAGTCTCCCATCAAGGGCTGCATGGTAGAAGCCTTAAGCTTATAGCAAGGGATGCAGCAAAAGACTACACTTCGAATAATTCTTCGGGCAGACAAAATCCAAAACTCGCGTTGCAAAATGGCCAACAGGGCATTACAACCAGCATGCGAATTTTTAAGGTGGCGGTCAGTTACCAATAAACGTACCAAAGGACCGTCTTTGGGTAACAAAAGGGGGTGACGTGCTCCGTAAGGGAGGTTGGCGTTCTTGAGACGCCCTCCAACGCGCAAGAGACCCGTATCATCCAAAAAAGGGTTCAATTTAGATACAGATCCCGACAATTTAGATCTCCCTGATTTAAGGATAGCAATATCTTTTTCAAAATGCGCCAATTGCACAGAACGAATCCAAAAGGTGAGGGACTCCTGTCGTTCCTGTGGTGAGAGTAACGGTGTCAGTCGTTTCTGTTGTGGGTGCCTAAAGTTAAAAAGAAAACGTTTTATCCAAGCAGTAACACTTAACAGCTTGTGAAGGGAGCTGTAGCGATTTAACAAAAAAATCGGGGTTGAAGGCGCATTTCACCTTCTCAAGAGCGAGTGTTCGCAGACCCGGCTAATTAGAAGTATTCAAAACTGGTATTCAAGGCCAATTCTGGTCGACTCAACCATTCCGGACCCCACCACAGCGAACGGCCTATCAAACTAGGCGTCAAGCATTCGCGCGAGGCTCAATCAGCGGGGTTGAGCTCACCTGGCACGTGTCTCCAAACAAGCGTGACTTCAGATTTTTGGATTTGGGAAACGCGATTAGCGACAAATACCTCCAAAGTGTTGACAGACGCCTTCAACCAACAAAGAACAGTTTGGCGGTCTGTCCAGGCGTAGTTCCCATTAATACAAATTAATTTACCCAAAGTACTAGACACGTGATTCAACAATCAAAAGAGTAGTGCTGCTCCCGAGAGCTCCAATTTCGGAATGGTCAGAGATGTCCGAAGGGGTGCAACCTTGCTCTTCGCCATGATCAGGGAAACCCTCACCTGACCTGAGGCCATAAATGTGCGCAAGTACACCACGGCCGCGTGACCACGTTCCGAAGCATCACAAAACCCGTGAAGGGTTGCCTTGTACTTCCTGGGAGGAAGGATGGGACGAGACAAGGAGATCTCGTTGACGGCAGAAAGTGACGATACAAAAGAGGTCCATTCCTCAACAAGAGTACCGTGGAGAGGTTCGTCCCAGGTCAATCCTGCTGTCCAAAGCTTCTGCAAGAAGCATTTTGCCCAAAATATAACAGGACAAATCCAACCGTTTGGATCAAAGGTTCTGGCGACAGTAGACAACACGAGACGTTTAGTCCAAGAACAAGGCAATTTCAAGTCTACGTTATACGTAAAGATGTCTTGGACTGGTCTGTACTGAACGTCGAGAGCAGCCATCATGGCGGGGTTGTCAACAATCTCAAATAGATGTGGATCTTGCTGATGATCCTCGGGTAAGCCCTCCAAAAGCGCTGGTGAGTTGGAAATCCATTTGCGCAACTCATAACCAGCGGAGGCCAAAATACCTATCAATTCGTCCCGCAGGAGGATCGCCTCGTCCGCTGTAGAGACGCCAGAACAAATGCCATCCATGTAAATATCGTCCTTCAAGATGGCGGAGGCTCGTGGGAAACGTAAGCCTTCGCGGTCTGCGAGCTCCCAAAGAGAACGTATTGCCAAGTAGGGGCTCGACCTTAACCCGTACGTACGTATTGAGCTCGTAGACGACCATGGGATCGCGAAGATTCTCTCTCCAAAGGATCAGCTGGAAATGACGGTCATCAGGGTGGATAATCGTCTGCCTGAACATCATTTTATATCGGCCACAAAGACAACCTGATGTCGTCGGAAGCTGGTAATGACGTTACAAAGGTCCTTGACCAACTTGGGACCAGAATGCAAGCATTGGTTCAAGGATACGCCTGTTGAAGTCTGCGCAGAACCATCAAACACCGTGCGCAGCTTGCCAGTTGATGGCTTCAATACCGCATGATGCGGGAGAAAGTAATAAATGAATTCTTATCTTATTTATATTAATACTCCACCGAACGCTTATCCAAATTTGACACAGACATGTGTCCCAATTGTTCATATTCTCTCATGAACTCAATATACTTCTGAAGCCTGAGCTCCGGATCACGACCCATGCGGCGCTCCATAGCCAACAATCTCTTTTCGGCTAAAGGTCGTGACTCACCAAGCGGAGGCCGTACAGATAGGAAGGATAGCTTTGTAATGATCCGACCAGAACGGAGTCGACCAGTATTGTTCTGGAAGAACAGCTCGCACTCTTCATGTTCTAGATTCATACGAGCAGCTTGAGGGGGGTCCTCTACTTCCCAAAACCTCTGAACCGCATCAGAGAGAGCGGAGCCAACCGCCAACAAATTATCAAGTTCAGGTCGAGGGGGCTCCCTAGATACAGGTCAAAGCAAATCCAAATATAGTCGGGATAGCAGTCAAACCATTTGGCACCAAGACCCGTTTCTTACCAATAAAAATTCCACCGAGGACATCAGAGCCAATCAACAAATCGATTTGTCCCGGTGTGTCAAATTTGGATTCTGCCAGATCCAATCCCGATGTCAAATTCATCACAGCAGCAGATAGCCGCTTCTGTGGATTCATACCCAAAATATTCTTCAACACAATAGCCGAGGTTTTAATCCTCGGGTGTGAAGATTCAACAGGGCCCAACAAAACCTTACCTTGCCCTTCAACATTAGAGGCTACGTCACCTATTCCTCAAATACAATTTGGAAAAGAACCGATATTTAATTTAACCTGCCCTACCAAATAAGTGGAAACAATGCAACCTTATGGACCTGTGTCTAATATAGCACGGACAACAACAGTGGTCCCCGTGGGTCCCCAGAGCCTAACAGCAACCGTTGGTAGGATAACAGTCTCAATGGGGGAGGTTGGCGTTATAGGGCAGGCGTCAATGACCTATTGTTGCCTGGGCGGCGACCGTTAGCCAGGACTAGGTAAATCAAAACGAGGGTGCGGCTTGAAGTCCTGAAAGGCGCAGTGACTCGATCCGCGCGCCATCTGTGGGAGGTCATAATGACGCACCCACCCAAAACGAGGTGGGCGCGACTCAAGGCGGGGACGCTCCGCCAAAGGAGGGGAATACCTGGGGCAGCAGTCATGGTGCTGGTGACGCTGAACAGTCGCACATTCAGGTGCGCGAGAGAGAGGAGGCGTGCGCATGCTACGGTTCTTCAAACGGGGTGAGTGGCGATCAAGTGAGCGAGGCGAATCTCGGCATCGCGCCGGTGAGCCTCGGCTGCCACCTTCAAAACACCCGCCCGTGCGCGGCGTCGGCTGGTTGGACAAGCGGCCTACGTCTCTGGCATTCATGCAGAGAATATCCAAATGCTGTCCTCCACAGTGAGGACAGGGGCGAGAGTTTGGACGGTCTCGCTGGTAGTGGGACCCCAAACAAGAGAAGCAAAGGCGGCGGGCATTCACGATGCGCCTACGAGAGGCGACATGAAGGTCCAAGAATGCTCAACAACTGGCCGTTCTGTGCCCCGTGACCTTGCAGTAAGAGCACTCCGCTGGGCTTTGCGTGACTGCAAAGCGAGGAGGGCGCCGATTAACATTGGCTCGGGTGTGAACGCGAGCCTGCTCCTTAACCTTGGGCGGCTGCGACTTAGCCGGCGTGTTACCACCCGAGTTGTCCAAAATCCGGCACTCATCCAGGAACTTCTCCAAGTTTGCAAAAGGGCGCAGATGCGTCGCACTATCCCCACCAAAGCGCAGTTCAAATCGCGACCTCAGGTATAGATAGAGAGAGATCTATTATATGAGATATGTATATAATCTATTTAACTTATCATAAACAATATTTCTATTTAGAACACAAAGCATATATTATGTAGTATATTCATATAGTATTAATTAATCTACTACTAGAACAATCATGTTGTGGTTATTGTTTACAGACCGCAAGCTGTAAATTATGTTGTCACAAAAGAATATTCTGTTCCTATGATAACGACAGAGAAAACATTTTATACAACCTCAAGCACGAAATCGAGTGTTGTGGGTTTGATTCCCATACGGTATAGAATTTTGTGTAATCCGAATATTCTGCTGCAGCTGCCTGTTTTGATTAATTGCTAAAGAGATATATATCATCTCTACTGCTTACTGACTGACGACAGACAACGCACAGCAGAAACTATTGGGCTCAAATCTGAAATTTGGCATGTATGTTCCTTGGAGACCGTAGGGGTGCAGTAAGAAGGGATTTCCCTGATTTCCAATGAGATCAGGCAGAAAACGACATATGAAAATATAATGTGCGAGCGTAGCTGCAGACATTCTCTGGCTCGTCTGTAAGAATATCCTGAAACTATCCACACACGGCCATTAGATCAGAAATAATAATAATTACAGGCCATCTAATGATTCAACGTCACATAAACGTAGACTACGACTTACACTGCAGACTGCACGAACCCAAAACGATTAAAAAACATAACTCGCTTACCAGTTACCCTACACTGCACAATTTACTTCGGTCATTTACAGTCGTACTCAATATTACATGAGTACGACTGTATTTTGTTCTTATCCTCGTTCCATCCAGTGTATCCTCGTATCCAGTGACACTATTACAAATACAGGATAAAAAAGTACTCGCCACGGGAAGCCCGCCATGTGATTTAGATAATAATAATATAATATTCTACCACATACACACATCACCATCTAGTCCCAAACTAAGCAGAGCTTGTACTATGGGTACTAGATAATGGATAAACATTTTTGTTTTTTTGTAAATACATACATATTATACATAGCAACACCCAGACCAAGACAAACATCCTTGTTCTTGCACACAAATGTTTGACTGCAGCGGGAATCGAACCCGCGACCTTCTTTTTTACATTATTTTTATATACTTAAACAAGAATGCGGATAAGAAGGATGGCAAGGCTCAAGATCGGTTCATGTGTGGAGCATTAGATGAGGCCTATGTCTAGCATTGGATGTCTTTCGGCTGATGTGATGATAATGAAACAAGAATTGCTCGTTTAATTGTATAAGATAGATATATAGATCGACTTTCATTTTTGGACACCATATCACCTGCCCTTATTTTAATGCAATCTAATACCTTCATATTAAATTTAATAAGCTCATTTATAATATGAAAAGGCTACTGATAAAATTCCATTGCTGGTATTATCCTGTAGTCTGTAAAAGCTCTAAAATATACTTCTACGTTACAACGTTAAATGTTTAGTCCCTTTGATAAGTTGCAACCAACTTTAAGTAAGTTCAAGATAGCTCTGTTAACACGGTAAAGCGCTCAAGATCTCTTGAAATTAAAGTATAAATAACAAATTAGGACACTTTAACTTGTTGTTGAATTGAAATGATATTCTATTTAGATGTTGTACATTTTATAAGAGGTAGTTATTATATTTCTATAGGAATTTAGATTAAATTTTACGTAGACATAGATTATTCTTATTATTCGTATTTATTTTTTTATTGCTCTCTTGGTTTTTTGTTGCTTGTTCTATTGTTATCGGTAATAGGAAAAATAGGCGAAAATGTCTTTACTAATGACTATTTACGAGATACAGCACAATAGCAAACAGTCGATGTCGATGATTTGTCATAGTAAACCGGTGGCACCTCATCATCCTCCTAGCAATAATGCTAGGAGGATGATGAGGTGCCAGCATAGGTAGTAAGTGGAATTCGGGTGCAACTAGGATAACCCAGTTGCACACAAATTCCACTTACTAGCTTACTAGTCTATCCAGATTTAGGTAAATCTGGATAGACTAGTAAGCTAGTAAGTGAAACGCTAATAATCAGGTGATTATTAGCGTTTCCACAGAGCAACTGCCGTCTTAGCTCTGCAACCCAGTGGTAAAGCTATTCAGAGGTACTGACTCTCCATAACGACTCGCAATGATCTTAATGACTGATGGCTTATCGTGCTCTGCGAGGCATGGGTCAAGCGATAATTATCAATTTAATAGGCACATAACTTCAAAAATGCAATGGTGCGTGCCGTGGATTCGAACCCCATATCCTCAGCAAGGCAGTTTTTTGGGATCTCCATTGAGCTATTGCTGGCATACATACAAAAATAATACATGTTATTAATATTAATCACAAATAAAATAACTTACTCTGAAAAGGTTGATAAACCAGTCGCAAATTTCCAAAAATTATTTCTTAATTAGGAATCGATGCAACAAGAACCTTATGGCGCTGATACACCTGAGCTTTCACTTGTAACAGAACAGCGAGCATTCGCCGCTTTTTGTTTTGTCGAACCAAACAACGAACAAAGCCGAAGATTGCTACGAACATTTTCATCCTTAAAATATAGAAACCGCAGTATAACAGCAGTTTTACAATATATTTACTTCAGTTTGACTTATAAATTCTTTCTAGAATACATAGATTTTTACGTATGCTATATGACGATATTAATAACTAGATGTGCCCGTGGTTACAACCGCATTTTTAGGGCTATTGCTCCGCTCTCGAGGTTCATAGCATGATGTTATATAGCCAATAGCCTTTCTCGATAAATGGGCTCCCTAGCACGGAAACTATTTTTCAAATCGGTCCAACAGTTCGTAAGATTAGTGCGTTCAACCAAACAAACTCTTCAGCTTTGTAATATTAGTATAGATTACTTTAGTTATTACAGATTAAATTACATAGGTTTATTATCCGGTTTCTCAAGCTATTTATGATTCAAAATGCCTATTTTAATCAAGTATTCTCAGAACTTATTTGCGGCTGTGTTCATTTACTCAAAGTGGGTTCATTTCTTTATAATATCTAAAATTATCACCGAGAATAGTGGCCTAAATGATTTCAGAAAGCAAACTGTGCAGACTTAAGATTTCAATAAAATTGCCTATCATGCATTTAATCTACTGGAGGGGGTTTCCGAAAGGATGATGTCACAACTTTAACTCACCGAGTTTTCAGATCTCAATTTATCAAGTCGAACAAAAACGTAGGGCCAAATTTATTTTCATGGGTATGAGTATGGCCATGTATTTTGTCGAGGTGTGACAAATAAATTTCTAGCTTCCGAATGCAATCAATTTATCAAAAAGAAATTCTTTTTTTATGTTACAGGCTGGCGTTAAATCTTTCTGGGCCTGTAATACGCCATTGCCTTTTGTGCGGGATTCACTGGACTTCGAGAAATAAAACGATCTTGGAAACTTTGGATGACATGTAATCTTTGCAGCTTACAAAAGCAGAGTGAAGGATTATCCAAATCGTATACAGCAGGTACATTTTATAAAAAAGAGGCTTTACAAATCTATAGCTATGTTATGCTTAACTTAATCAAATGCTACCGCGTAGCAAACTATAACGTACGATTGACGCTGCTGTGAAATAATGCGTAGGCGCTTTAACATGCCCCCGGGCTTTGGAAGCTCCAAGCTTTCAAACCAAATCCGTGGTTACTGGCAGCAGACATATTCTATTAAAGGCCCTCCGTATGATGCCAGTTGAAGTGCGAATGTCAGCGACACGAACGATTCCATCTGACCCTGGGTGCACAGCTACAATTCTCCCCAATTTCCATTTGAGAGGTGGCAGGTGGTCCTCCTTGATGACCACTAAGGCATTCAGCTTCAACCCATCTTGGGATGTGTGCCACTTAGTTCGTTGTTGCAACTCAGCAACAAACTCCTTACTCCAACGTGCCCAAAAATGTTGACGGAGTTGCTCAATCCGTTGAAAACGTGATACATGAGTTGTGGAGCAGTCCTGGTAACTTGGTTGTGAAAGGGCAGTAAGAGGTCGTCCAACCAAAAAGTGTCCCGGCGTTAGCGGAGTATAATCGTCGGGGTCCGAAGACAGCGGCGTTAACGGACGTGAATTCAAAACCGCCTCAATTTGGATCAGTACGGTATTCAATTCCTCAAATGTAAGGTTACAATGTCGCAACACTCGTTGAAGATGGAATTTTGTCGACTTCACACCCGCTTCCCATAGTCCGCCGAAATGAGGAGTATACGCGGAAATAAAATGAAAATTAACTCCATGATTAGCAATATCCTCGCTTATTGAATTGCTCTGTGATTTTAAAAACTTTGACAGGTCGTTGTACGCACCAACAAATGAGGCACCGTTGTCCGAATATATGTTGACAGGTTTACCTCTGCGTGAAATAAATCTATAGAGTGCCAGTAAATATTTGTTGCTAGTCAAGTCACCTACCAGCTCTAGATGGATAGCTTTGGTGGTGAAGCATATAAAAATCGCGATATAAACTTTTACGAGCCTTCATCCACGACCTTGACCGCTAGCACAAAGTATAGGGACGGCATAATCAATGCCTGTGCTGTCGAAAGGGTAGCCACCTGGAACAAGTCGCTGGTGGGGCAGATTCCCTATCAACGGCGTAATAGTTTTGCCCTTCATACGATGACAACGTACACACTGATGGTAGCACGCTTTAGCTAAGCGACGACCACCGATAGGCCAATATGATTCTCTAATCGTAGCCAACAATAATTGTGGACCTACATGCATTAACCTTTTATGTTCATAATGAAACAATAACTTCGTAAAATCATGAGTGGACTGTAAAATAATGGGATGTTTCTTACTGAACGAAAAGTCCGAATTATCGAGACGTCCCCCAACACGCATTATATTATCATGATCTAAATTAACATTGAACTTGACGAGGGAGCTCTTTTTCGGTAGTTTCTGTTTATTGACGAGTAGCTTATACTCTGGAAACGAGTCCCGTTGACTATTATTAATTATTAAATTTAATGCGCATTGTAACTCATCCTTTGTAAGAAATTTACTATTACAAGGATTCTTTCGACAAGCTTTTATAAAACGCAAAACATAGGCTACGGAGCGCACGAGCCTGAGATAATTTGAAAACCTTTTAAAATCTATTAGTTTATCTTTGCTATTATCATTTTTAACGGCGCTCAGTGAAATGTGTGGTCGTGTTTCAGGCAAAGATTCTAATGCTAAACCTTTAAGTTTCAATTGAGACGGCCAACTGGACTGCTCATTGTGTAAGAACTTGGGTCCAGACCACCACAAATCCAACCCTTGCAGAGTTCTGATATCCACGCCACGAGATATCAGATCTGCTGGGTTCAAATCGGTTGGTACGTGTTGCCATGTGCAGTTACTCGTCTTATCTAATATCTTAGCTACACGATTACGCACAAACGGTTGTAGTTTTGAGGGCAAGATTTGCAACCAACCCAATACGATGGTTGAGTCAGTCCAACAATAAACATGATTTATGCTTATTCGAAAGGCTTGTGAAACTTTTTCATAAATACGCGCACCTACCAAGGTACCACATAACTCTAACCGAGTTATTGTAGTAGGCTTAATTGGGGCCACGCGACTTTTAGCCATCAGTAACCTGACCATACATTTATTAGTATCGCTGATGCTACGAACATATACACACGCACCATAGGCGCGCTCAGACGCATCTGTAAACACATGTAGTTCAAGTGACCTACACGCATTACAAACTACAATGCGTGGAATACTTAAATCATTTACGAGAGGTAAAGATTTTACAACATTATGCCAAGTATTTCTAAGTTCTGGGTTTAGCGGCTCATCCCATGAAAGCTTGTCTAACCACATGCTTTGTAACAATATTTTCATGGTGATGATGAAAGGAGAAAGAAGCCCTAAAGGATCAAAAAGGCGTGCAATCGTTGAAAGTAGATCCCGTTTCGTATTATTAAGAGAAGGCACCGAGTTTACTATAAAACCTAACTCATCAGTATTTGCGAACCCGATTAAACCAAATACCTTATTTGACACGCTAAGTAGTGCCCATACTTAGGTCTAATAATGGCTGATTAGACTCAGTTAATAGTAGCGGTTCATTAGATCTCCATTTTCTTAACGTCATACCAGCAGATGCCTGGGCATTTGTGACTTGAGTGAGTATAAACTCAACCTCACTCAAAACATCCCCACCGGTCAACAAATCATCGACGTAAAAATCATGTTGGATGATTTCAGCTACCCTTTCATGCTTACAGTCAAGACCTATTTGTTTGAGACACCGAGTAGCAAGAAATGGCGCGCTTGCCGTGCCATAGGTATTTAATATATATACCGTATTTAATAAATAATAATAATAATAATTATTATTTGCCCTCAACAATCTCCAACTGAGTGCATTACTTAAGGTAACTGAAACCTTTAGTAATTCTATCAGGATGGAATTTGGTGTGGACAAATGTGCGGTCATGCATGTAAAGAAAGGCGAGATTATGGAATCTGCAGGGATACAACTCTCAGATTCCATACAACTTCGGTCCCTCTCTTTAACGGAAACTTACAAATACCTGGGTATGTCGCAGTCTTTGAATATCTCTGAGGCTGACATGAAGCAGTCGCTGCGGGCTCGTTTCTTTGGCCGCCTGAAAAAAGTACTGAATAGTCTTTTATCAGGTGGTAACAAGGTGCGGGCCTGCAACGGATGGGCCATGCCAGTCCTTATGTATTCCTTCGGCATACTCAGGTGGACTCAGACTGAACTTGACGCCCTGGACAGAAAAGTTCGTTCAATGCTGACTGCATCTCGGATGCATCATCCACGCTCGTCGGTAATGAGGCTATACATCCCGCGGAAATGTGGTGGTCGAGGATTTTTATGTCTTAAGACCCTCCATAACCGCGAGCTGTATAACCTCAGAGAATATTTTCTGCAAATGAGTGTGGATATGCATCGAGATGTGGTTGCAGTGGATACTGGACTTACCCCGCTCGCTCTGGCTAAAGAGAACTGGCACAAACCTGCAGTGCTTAGTATCGAGGACCGGAGAGAAGTATGGAAGGGCAAGGAGCTACATGGACGCTTCTATAAGGCCTTACACGGGGGTCTGATATAGATTTCAAGGCATCCGTTTCCTGGCTACGCTTCGGTGATCTTTTCGGAGAAACCGAAGGTTTTGTCTGTGCAATTATGGATGAAGTTGTCATGACAAATAACTACCGCAAGTATATCCTGAGGGACGGTACGGTTGACATATGTCGGGCGTGTCACCAGCCCGGGGAATCTCTCAGGCATATTGTGTCCGGTTGTTCGAGTCTTGCCAATGGTCAGTATTTGCACAGGCATAACCAAGTGGCTAGGATTGTCCATCAGCAACTAGCCCTTAAATATAAACTCATTGGTTCTGAGGTACCGTACTACAGAAATGTGTCCGACCCAGTTCTCGAAAATGGTCGTGCATTGTTGTACTGGGATCGGTCTATCATTACAGACAGGACTATTGTAGCCAATAAGCCTGATATTGTAGTGATAGACCGAGCAGAGCGTCTCGCAATGATTGTTGATATCACCATACCACATGACGGTAATCTCGTGAAGGCGGAAAATGATAAAAAGATTAAATATTTAGATCTAGCTCACGAGATTGTCGACATGTGGGATGTAGATTCAGCAATCATTGTTCCGATTGTCGTTTCAGTGAATGGATTGATCGCCAAGAGCCTCGACCAACATCTAAAGAGGCTCGCACTGGGCAGCTGGATCAAGGCCTTGATTCAGAAGGCGGTTCTTCTCGGTACGGCACGCATTGTGAGAAAGTTCCTTTCTCTGAGGCCCTAACCACCGGTGGCTTGGTCCCTGTACGTCGGGTACAGGGACCAAGCCACCGGTGGTTAGGGCCTGACTGGTGGGTTTCCGTGGTCCCATTTTATATAGTTAAATTTATTGAGTTACACTAAGGTTTAATTATGTAAAATTAGATTATGTGAATACTGATTAATAAAGAGAATAATAATAATTTTACCCCTCTGGGGCAGTCGTTACCTCACCATGAGACTAACGCAATCTCAGAGGGCAGAGTAACAGCTTTCAATCAAACATCACCTTCATCGAGTAATATAAACAAAAAATGTATTACAAGATGAAAAGAAAGCTTACAACCGCAGGGCAGCTTTGTGGCGAGCTGAATGTGTGTGGCGACACTGCGGTCCCGAATGCTTCAGAGAGTCGGTCAGGGCCTCGTCTCCAGCTTGCCTTTACTGGCTGGTCGGGGTGGATTTCCAAGAGCGCCCGCAGGACTCTCAACTCTGGCTTGCCTTGGTCGGCCGGCCAGAGGGAAGCCGCAAGAGCTACTGGCTCGGGGGTGGAAGTGTCATTCTCAAGGGCGTAACTACGGGGAAACCCGCTCCGGGCCTCCGTTGTCAGGAGGCCCGCGATGGCGAAACCGGTGCCGCACCGCTCGACACCCCTAGCCACTCGCACCGGTGTTGCCCTCTGGCTACCTCTATGGCAGAGTTTGTTTGCTTTGGGCGGCTGTTAAGAGAGGGCCCATCCAGTGAGTTGGCGAGTCACCACCTGCCATGCGGACGGATACTATTAGAGTATTACAGGCAGGTGCCGTTTTTCATCCATAGAATCATAATAATTACAAGTCCATCAAACACCCAATCCCATAAACCAATTAAATAAGGCTCCACATATTACAATAGTCTTACATGTGTTGCGGCTAGTCCATAGCTGTACTCAATAGTGCTGTTGTGGAGGCTCCGCGGCATTGTCCCATCCCATTTTAGATTAAAGCTCTCTACGGGCCTCTGCACGTTGGATCCATATCCCCGTGTAAGCCTCCCAAAGGTCCGGTTATTCTTTTGACACTAAAAGTTAGAAGAATAACCGTGTAACAGAGACACATAATAATTTATTTATTTATCTTTCTACAAAAATAGTATATATAATTCTAAGGTAAGTAAGTACTAAATTATAATGGGTGCCTGTACTAGGTTGGACCTGTGCCACAGGCGGTAAGAGCACTATCATATGTTTATTATGTTTACTACTAATTAAAATGTTTATACTAATACTTATTACTGCCTACACTATTTATAGTTACATAATTGCATGAGTACCTACAAGAGCAATGCATAGTTCGGAGTTATTTTTGTAATATAATATGCAATAACAAAGTCATGACATAGGTACAATTTATTTTAGCACTGCTAGCAAATCTTCGGTCTGTTTATACTCCAAAGATTGTAAATACTTATACACTAATTGCTTACAGTTGAAATAATTTACGTCATATATAAACAGTATTTTGTTTAGTTTGTTATATATAAAAGGCCCTAAGAAAGCATAAAACCTGTTTGTCAAGACGAATTTAGATTCGAAAAGTGCAGTACATACAATATCTTTACGCCTCTTATTGTTAGTGAGATTAGTATCATAAGTTAGCGTGGTGTGCTGTTTTAGGACAATATACATTACGAAAAGCTGTCGTACAGTTAATACATTACATAGTTCATATAGGCGGTGCGTGGGAAAGCGAAAAGGCTTACAGATTGCCACTTTTAGAAGTGCTCTTTGGGCCCGTTCAATCGGCAACATTATGGATTTTGGAGCCCCGCCCCATGATGTGATACAATACTGTATAATAGACTGACATAGGGCCTGATATACACGTATGATGAGCTTATTATCTGCTATGTAACGGAGCTTTTTAAAAACGAAAAATAGTTTACGTATCCTGGAAGTTAGGGCCGCTATATGTTGCTTAAAAGAGAGGCAATCGTCAAGTATTACTCCTAAGTATTTAATGTTAGTGGTATTATGGATAACAGGGCAAGTGCAAAGGTTAAGTGACGGGTCATTACAGTTATGAGCATATAAGGTGTTATTACTTAACTGAGTTGGGGGCTTCCGCATAGAGAATTTAAGGAATTTAGTTTTATCTGCGTTTAGCGTTAGAAGATTATATTTCAGCCAGTTGTTTACGATGTTAAATCCGCGTTGAGCAAGATCATGTACCTTCTCGGCTGTGTCAGCGGCAAAAAGGAGCGCTGTATCATCTGCATATGTAATAATTTTGCCATGATCTAAGGTTTGATTACAAAGGTCGTTAATGTAGACTAGGAAAAGGGTAGATGCGAGGATACTTCCTTGTGGAATGCCATATTGAGGTATTTTTAATTCTGCGCTAGAAAACTCGCCGATTCGAACACTTTGGTACCTGTCCTTTAAATAGTCAGCAAAGAATTTTAATTGTGTGCCTCTTATGCCAATGGCTTCCAGCTTTTTCAGAAGTTTAGGTATGGACACCGTGTCATAGGCCTTAGCTAAGTCAAGGAAAATTCCAATGACATGCTTTCTCTTCCCCAGTTCTTCTGTCACATAGTTCGTTAATTGATATACCGCATCTGCTGTAGACAACTTAGGTCTAAAACCGAACTGAGAAGTGGATAGCAGAGCGTTATTTTCTAAGTATGTCATTAATCTACGGTTGACTATTTTCTCTAAGACTTTAGCTATTGATGGTAATAGCGAAATTGGCCTGTAGTTTGTTATAAGACCTTTTGTACCGCTTTTGTAAATTGGGACTACCACTGCCTTTTTAAGGTATGTGGGAAAAACGCCCTCAGCAAGACATAGACGGTAAATGTGGGTCAGTGGAGGCACAAGAATATGTTTAAAATGCTTTAAGATGTTGTTACTAATGTTGTCCCATCCTGCTGCGCTGTTATTTTTTAAAGTTAGTATGACACGTTCCACTTCGTTTTCATCTGGATCTAACATAACAAACGATCTGCCGCTCTTTAAATGGGTTGAGAATTAATGTATACGTCTTAATAGGGTCGTCTATATTGCTACGCCAAACTATTTGTTGCAAGTGCCTGTCAGATGGATGGATGGCTATCATTCTATACATCTTCTCAACGTCGGCCGACAGGACATATTATGATGTCGAAATCGAAGAAGTATTGACAACAAGTCATCCTGAGCGGTAGGACCCACCATCTGTATGTCATTCAAGGAAACACCTGATGACGAAGGGCTGCTTGCATTAAATACGACACGTAGTTTAGTAGTCGTACTACTCTCGCGTAATATGCCGTGGTGAGGTATAAAATAGTCATTACGATTATCCTTTAAAGTTACTACTTTATTTTCGCTCATATGGTTTAACTTTTCGTATTCTGACATAAAATCAATATATAATTCGCTAAATTCTCGTTTGTACTTTAGCCTACGTTCTAATGAATGTAAACAATGCTTAGCCCTATTGTACGAATTTCCTAAAACATCAGGACTTTGTTTAAGCGGTATACGAACACAGAACCTACCATCGCGTAGGCGAGTGGTATTTTTAATAAAATGTTCCTCACACAACTTTTCCTCTGGCATATAATTAGACACTTCAGAGTTTATTTCCTCTAAATCCCAAAAAGTCTTTAAGTCGGCTCGTAGTTTCTCAATATCGCCACTAACTTGAGTAAAATTACATCTAATGTCCTCTGACATTTTGGTACAATGAGAGGTAATAGGCCCGGAAACTATCCAACCTAACTTAGTTTCACATAAAACTGGCATATCAACGCCTAACTTTATTTGTTGTGATCCTAATAGATCCCAAAACAGGTCAGCACCGATTAAAATATTAATATCTGCGGGCTCATAAAACGTAGGATCAGCTAAACAGATATGAGAAGGCATTTTAAGAGCAGAAATGTCTATTTTTCGACATGGCACATCACTGGTTATTAATGGCAAAACAAGACAACAAAGCTTAACTTCATAGCTATTGTTGAGTGACGTCACTTTTACCTGACAAGTTTTGCCTACGCGAGAAATCACTTTATTTATGCCTAATATCGAACCATCAACATTACTTGTTAATAAATTTAACTGCGTACACAAACGCTCGGTTATAAACGAAGATGTGCTGCCGCTATCCAAAATAGCACGAACAACATGCTCACGACCCGAATAATGGTATAACTTAACTAATGCAGTTGATAATAATACGTCGCTAAAAGTTTTACAAGAACGAGCGACGCTTGCGGCCAGAGCAACATTACCTGTCTCACTAGAAGCGGACGGTAAACATATCGGTGGAGAGGGGCTATCAGATGATGCGTTGTTATACGTATGTTTATTACGCGCATTGACATTAACACTCCTAGGCTCCGATGAATGAATTAATGCGTGATGTTTACTCTTACATGTTTTGCAACCTGATTTTCTACAATGATTGGCAAAATGACCCGTATGTAAACAGTTGTAGCAAACTTTATAATTAGGCAATATTTTAAGACGCTCATCAATACTCATAGCGAGAAATTGAGGACAATTATTCAGTGTATGATCCTCTTTACACTTAGGACAAACCTTTAAAGTCAATGCTGTGTGTAAATTATTAGAACCTTGCATCGTGACCATAGATTTTATCTTTGGACGCAAATTAGATAACGTGTGAGAGGGATTATTATTGCGTGACAATTCTAAAGTTTCGACAAAGTCGGCACGGTTACGCATAAATTGAATGAAGGCATCAAAAGTAATCGCGTTATCTTTATCTACCCGGCTTTTATATTCCTCCCATTCACGATATGTTTTGTTATCTAATTTACGAGTGACCATGTAAATTAATAGTGTATCCCAATGCTTAATTGGTTCGCCTAAAGTTTCTAAAGCTCGCAAATTCTTATTTAATGAATCTATCAAACCTTTGAGGGATACTGAAGATTCCTTTGTCAGTACGTCTAAATTAAATAAAGCTGACTAGCTGTCCCGGCGAACTCCGTCTCGCTTTTTTAAAGTATTTTCTTTTTCATTTTCTTACTTAACTCTTCTCCAAAGAATTCAGAACAAAGTTACCAAGAAGATCAGTGTTTAATCTATTAATTGCCAGGCAAAGTTGTTTTGCCATATAAATTATTTCTAGGGTAGAAAAACTAACTGAAGATGCGGACGTGATAACTGATCTAGTGATATGATAAAATTACTCATTGGGCTATTAAATAATTAAATAAATTGCAAGTCTGACTCGCCCATGAAGGGTTCCGTGGTAGACGTATCCACTTAACATAGCCATTATCTGCATCGAACATCAAATACCTAATAATAATAATTTCAATTAAATAATATATTGATTTTCCATCTGCCATATTTGATCACGAAACAGATGTTATATACGAATGCCACATGCGTTATAACGGCGGAGCCGATAAGCATATTGATTTAATAGAATTTTACCATCCGGCACCTTTGATTTTCCATCCGCCATCTTCGATATCCCATTTGCCATCTTTGATTACGAAGTAGATGTTGTATTTGCATTCCTCATAGCTTAAAACATCGGAGAGGATACCCATATTGATTTAAAAAATGTTTCATCCGCCATCTTTGATTTCCCATCCGCCATCTTTGATCACGAAAAAGATGTTTTAATTGGAGTCGCCATCCCTTAAAACATCGGAGACGATTACCATATTGATTTTTTAAAACTTTCCCATCCGCCATCTTTGATTTCCCATCCGCCATATTTGATCACGAAATAGATGATGGATTTGGATTCCCCATCCCTTCAATCATCAGAGACGATACCCATATTGATTTTTAAAATTTTCTCATCCACCATCTTTGATTTCTTGACCGCCATCTTTGATCACGAAATAGATGGTGTTTTTGAATTCCCCATTCCTTAAAAAATCGGAGACGATACCCATATCGACTTTAAAAAAAAACCCGTCCACCATCTTTGATTTCCTATCCGCCATCTTTGATCACGAAATAGATGTTGTATTTATATTCACCATCCCTTCAATCATCAGAGACGATACCCATATTGATTTTTTTAATTTTTCCCATCCGCCATCTTTGATTTCCCATCCGCCATCTTGAATCACGAAATAGATGTTGTATTTGGATTTCACATCCCTTTAAACATCGGAGACGATACCCATATTGTTTTTTTTTTTAATTTCCCATCCGCCATCTTTGATCACGAAATACATGGTGTTTTTGAATTCCCCATTCCTTTAAATATCGGAGACAATAGCCATATCGACTTTAAAAAAATCCCGTCCGCCATCTTTGATTTCCTATCCGCCATCTTTGATCACGAAATAGATGTTGTATTTAGATTCCCCATCCTTTTTAACATCGCAGACGATACCAATACTGATTTTGTTAAATTTTCCCATCCGCCATCTTTGATTTCCATTCCGCCATCTTTGATCATGAAATAGATGGCGTATTTCGATTCCCCACCCCTTAAAATATCGAAGGCGATACCCATATTGATTTTTAAACTCATCCGCCATCTTTGATTTCCCGTCCGCCATCTTGGATCACAAAATAAATTTCATATTATTAATCAGCGTCCCGGAAATCTCGAAAACGATACCCATATAGGTAGGTTGTATCCTATTCGTTTAGCTTTTTTTTGCCTTTGACCCAACCCTCCCCCTTCTCGTTTGATTATTTTATTATTTTTGTCTGGCCCCTAAAAGTTGCGGCGTAATTTTATATAGCCTATAGCCTTTCGGAATAATTGAGCTATCATAGGCAATAACAATTTTCAAAATCCGACTGCTAGTTCCTGAGATTAGCCAACATTATCTTTTAGCCTTTTTAGCCTTTTGCCCGGCCCCAAAGGGTTGAAGCGTTATGTTATATAGCGTATAGCCTTCCAGAATAACTAAGCTATCGTATACAAAAAGAATTTTCCAGATCCGACCAGTAGTTCCTGAGATTAGCGCGTTCAAACAAACAAACAAACAAACAAATAAACAAACAAACAAACAAACAAACAAACTCTTCCGCTTTATTATATTAGTACTAGCTGACCCAGCGAACTCCGTATCGCTTTTTAACAGTTTTTATTTAATTCCCTTTTTTCCAAGCCCCTTTTCCAAAGTTACCATGGACTTAGCGCTTAATCTCTTATCATTTCAGAGTCTATAAATGATGAACAAACAAACATAGATTTTTATATAATATTGAATTCCCCATTCCTTAAAATATCGGAGACGATACCCATATCGACTTTAAAAACATCGCGTCCGCCATCTTTGAATTCCTATCCGCCATCTTTGATCACGAAATAGATGTTGTATTTGGATTCACCATCCTTTAAATCATCAGAGACGATACCCATATTGATTTTTTTAATTTTTCCCATCCGCCATCTTTGATTTCCCATCCGCCATCTTGAATCACGAAATAGAAGTTGTATTTGGATTCTCCATCCCTTTAAACATCGGAGACGATACCCATATTGATTTAAAAAAAAATCCCATCCGCCATCTTTCATAAAAAAAAAGATGGTGTTTTTGAATTTCCCATTCCTTAAAACATCGAGACGATACACATATCGACTTTAAAAAAAATCCCGTCCGCCATCTTTGATTTCCTATCCGCCATCTTTAATCACGAAATAGATGTTGTATTTAGATTCGCCATCCCTTAAAACGTCGGAGACGATAACCATATTGATTTTTTTAAACTTTCCCATCCGCCATCTTTGATTTCTCATCCGCCATCTTTGATCAAGAAATAGATGTCGGATTTGGATTCCCCATCCCTTCAAATATTGGAGATGACACTCATATTGATTTAAAAAAAAATCCCATCCGCCATCTTTGATCACGAAATAGATGTTGTATTTAGATTCGCCATCCCTTAAAACATCGGAGACGATAACCATATTGATTTTTTTAAATTTTCCCATCCGCCATCTTTGATTTCTCATCCGCCATCTTTGATCAAGAAATAGATGTCGGATTTGGATTCCCCATCCCTTTAAATATTGGAGATGACACCCATATTGATTTTAAAAAAATCCCATCCGCCATCTTTGATCACGAAATAGACGGTGGTTTTGAATTCCCCATTCCTTAAAATATCGGAGACGATACCCATATTGATTTTTAAAATTTTTCCCATCCGCCATTTTTGATTTCCCATCCGCCAGCTTGAATCACGAAAATGATGTTGTATTTGGATTCCCCATCCCTTAAAACATCGGAGACGATAACCATATCGATTTTTTTAAACTTTCCCATCCGCCATCTTTGATTTCGCATCCGCCATCTTTGATCACGAAATAGATGTCGGATTTTGATTCCCCATCCCTTTAAATATTGGAGATGACACCCATATTGATTTTAAAAAAATTCCCATCCGCCATCTTTGATCACGAAATAGATGGTGGTTTTGAATTCCCCATTCCTTTAAATATCGGAGACGATACCCATATTGATTTTTTAAATTTTTCCCATCCGCCATTTTTGATTTCCCATCCGCCATCTTGAATCACGAAAAAGATGTAGTATTTGGATTCCCCATCCCTTTAAACATCGGAGACGATACCAATATTGATTTTTTAAATTTTCCCATCCGCCATCTTTGATTGCCCATCCGCCATCTTTGATTGCCCATCCGCCATCTTTGATCACGAAATAGATGTTGTATTTCGATTCTCCACCCCTTCAAATATCGAAGGCGATACCCATATTGATATTTAAAATTTTCTCATCCGCCATCTTTGATTTCCCGTCCGCCATTTTGGATCACTAAATAAATTTCATATTATTAATCAGCGTCCCGAAAATCTCGAAAACGATACCCATATAGATTGTATCCTATTCGTTTAGCCTTTTTTGCCTTTGACCCAACCCTCCCCCTTCTCGTTTGACCATTTTATTATTTTTGTCTAGCCCCTAAAAGTTGTGGCGTAATTTTATATAGCCTATAGCCTTTCGGAATAATTGGGCTATCATAGGCAATAACAATTTTTAAAATCCGACTGCTAGTTCCTGAGATTAGCCAACATAATGTTTAAGCCTTTTTAGCCTTTTGCCCGGCCCCAAAGGGTCGAAGCGTTATGTTATATAGCCTATAGCCTTCCGGAATAACTGGGCTATTGTATGCAAAAAGAATTTTTCAGATCCGACCGGCAGTTCCTGAGATTAGCGCGTTCAAACAAACAAACAAACAAACAAACAAACAAACAAACAAACAAACAAACTCTTCCGCTTTATTATATTAGTATAGATAGATGTATAATTTTTTTTTATCTGTCAATATTTTACTATCAAAATTAAAAATATAGATAAACAACTTTTTTTTATAAGTAAGAAAATAGGTTTTATTTTTGTTATCCAGCTTAATATTTCTGTGAGAAGCACGATTTATTTTGTTTTGTGTATGGGTGTGATTAATCCATCATAATTTAGAAATGTAATAATGACGTTTATAGTTTTGGTCGAAATTGTAGCTTTGGTAGCAATCGTAAGTAACATCGCTACCAAAACTACGATATATGCCAAAAATACAATTTCTACTAAAACTACTATTCCTACCAAAAATTATATTCCTATCAAAACTACTATTTGTACCAAAACTACTATTCGTACTAACACTATCATATCTACCATATTTTCAAAACTACCATTTCTACCAAAACCGCCGGTGGTGTCAAAAGTACCTACCTTTACACTCAAAACTACTATCCTTACCAAAGCTACAATTTCTACCACAACTACCACTTGTAATAATATAATTATATGACAATAGTACCTACTATGAACCGCTGTAATATGTTCCACATAAAAATAATTAAGATGCCCGAAGAAAGTCCGTAATTTAAAAACACAAAAATTTTCTTAACATAAAACGTAAAGGAAATTCCTCAACATCAGAGATCAGTTCACCCAACGGGTGAAACCGACGAACGGGTTCGGGGAATATTACCTGCCTTCAGCGATAATTCACTATAGTGATAATTTGATTAACATCGGGTATAACTTTACACACCACCACACTCACACCCGAATGAAAGTAAGGCAAGGTCACCTTAAGGAGGCATAACGTTTTTCCTGGCAGTTACTGCAAGGAACTTATTAGATGCCATAAAAATATTTTTGAATTTAGAACCGTCCATGTAGAGAGAAAGCAATGGAATCCTAAGAAATTTATAGGAAAATATTGAAAAATAAGTTCAATGTCCACACCTATCTTCCTTCAAACTTACCCAATTTAAATGAGCATTCCATCAAATGAAAGAGCTCTTTTCAGCGCGTGTTTTAGGCCTATAACGAAACGCCTACCTCAATGAGAACCAGATATATAGAAGCATTAGTTTTTACATTTAGTCATTGACTACGGCTACGAAAACGTAAAAAATGTATGGGAGAAAACTGTTTTTGCATATAACTTGATGAATGTGCAAGTTAGGTAATTTCTAATGCTTGATGACAAATCTGTGCAGCGAGATCTTCCATTTAAAAAAAAATCATGCGAATCGGTTCGGTAGAACGGGCTGGCCGACTCGTATTATAAAACACAAATTCTTTTAATATATAGATAAGTGATTCTGAATGAGCAATCTTTTATTATCAAATCGTTCGCATAATATCTTCCAAGCTACTGCGTAGTTGTCAGCAGAAAACTCTGTCGACTGGAGTACCACATCCGCGGACCCCTCCAGTGACAAACGCAAATAGTGGAACTTATTAATGTTGTCTAGTTTATCATTAGAATGAACGAGGCTCGCAAAAGAATCGTGAAACTCTAACCAATCACTGTAAGAACCGTTAAATTTTGGTAGCTGTATAGTAGGTAACTTAACTGGCTTGTATTTACTGGCACGCTTACTATTATCGCTATTAATTGATGGACTTACTTGATTATATTTACCTAATAGATGTTGTGCCCTAGATAAGGATTTATAATATAACGATTCAAAATCGGAACGTTCAGTATACTGCAATTTAATATCTTCAACAATACATTCGAAACGCAGTTGAACCTCATCATATTGGTCGTACAAACACTCAATCTTGCCTATGCGCAGTTAAAATTCAGTGACATCACAGTTCGTCAAGGAGCTTTCATCAAGCGAGTCCAAATAATTAATAAATGCAGTTAATCTGCCTTTATAACTGCCTCGCCTCTTCACTAACTCCTTTTCCTCGGACATTATGGGTAACGAGTGCTGTCGACCTGGAATTTATACACAAAAAAGTTAATTTTAGGTAACAAATAGCTCAAATTGCGCCGGTACAGAGTGTGGTTCAAATTTAGTTTCTTGCTAGGTACCTACCCACGCATACAAGAAAATAAATACGAAATATAATTTCTAGATGTATAAATCTACAAATAATTACACAAATATTAGAAAAGCTGCTAAATCTTTTTTTAATTATGTAAATACAATTAATAGTAGCCAAATAACTTTGCACAGAAAAGTTTTCTAATAAGTGACAACCTACCTACTTAACAAATTAATGGTTGCAAAAACACAATAATACAATATTTTAACAAAATTACACAATAAGTACGCTAATCTGGTTATAATTAACGATAGTGAGCAATAAATAATATCGTAATAAACCTTACACTCAAAATTGTGATACGTAAGCTAACTAGGTAGTTAAGTACCTACCGCTGCATGAAAGTTAATGTGAATAGTTGCCGTTAAAATGACGAAATAGTTAAAATGTAGCACTAATACTACTTATCAAATGATAGTAACTAATTAACAGTCTAATATAAAGTATTTACTTTATTACGGACAACTAGCACTATGCAACGTTTGCCTAAATGAACACAATATATGTATTAACAATATAGGTAATCCACTAACCTTATAATTATTCCCTGGATAAATATTACCTTATCGAGTGTTGGGTACCGATTTAAACCAATTAACGGCGTACTTGATCCAAAAATACGAATATCCAAGCCGGTTCAAAATCCAATAATTTGGTGACGAATCCTCTCAAAACTCGTAGATAATTTTAATGCGATCAGCTGATTTCTCATCCGCTCGTAATGGACCATATGTGCGGGATTCACTGGACTTCGAGAGATAGAACGATCTTGGAAACTTTGGATGACGTGTAATCTTTGCAGCTTACAAAAGCAGAGTGAAGGATTATCCAAATCATATACAGCAGGTACATTTTATAAAAATTGGGCAAGTGCGAGTCGGACTCGCGCACGAAGGGTTCCGTACCATCATGTATAAAAGAAAATCACGTTCGTTGTATGTATACTTAAATACTTTATAAGTTTCTACCTGTTTATTAAGATCGAGTAACAAATTGCTTAAAAATTACGTTTGTTGTATGGGAGCCCCCCTTTATTATTTACTTTTTTAATTTAATTATTTATTTTGAAAGGTAATATACAACTACATATTCTGTAAAAATTTAAAGCGTCTACCTGTTACAGTTAGTAATTTTGAGCAAAAAATACGAAAAAAAACACGTTTTTTGTATGGGACCCCCCCTTAATATTTTAATTTTTTTTATTTTTAGTATTTGTTGTTATAGCAGCAACCGAAATACATAATTTGTGAAAATTTCAGCTTTCTAGCTATCATGGTTTATGAGATACAGCCTGGTGACAGACAGACAGACAGCGGAGGCTTAGTAATAGGGTTCCGTTTTTTACCTTTTAGGTAGGGAACCCTAAAAAGAGGCTTTACAAATCTATAGCTATGTTATGCTTAACTTACTACGGAATTCAATATTCGAAATTTAGATAGATCTGTAGATTTTAGATTCGTTTTTGACAGTTTTTGACATAAGCTGCATACAAAATATGTCAAACACGAATCTAAAGTCTACAGATCTATCTATAGTTCGAATATTGAAAATGGCCGTTAATCAAATGCTACCGCGTAGCAAACTATAACGTACGATTGACGCTGCTGTGAAATAATGCGTAGGCGCTTTAACACCTTTAGTTTTTATGTCACACCAGAGGCAAAATAAATTATTCACCTAACAACTCTTATTCTTGAATGCTTTTCGGTGAAAATACTAATTAAGTCATGATGGTTAATAAACCACTAATATGTCAGCTCTAGCGCGCCATTTCTTGCATTCACCACTCGTAGAAAATTGAAGTAAAATATCAATATTCCTACTATTATAATATTGTTACGAATGGCGATATTTTGCAAATAACGTCTATCGGTAAATGAGAGAACTAAAAGAGAATGGAAATATCGGTAGTTTCAAAGAGTTTCATCTACTCACTACTAGATGGCGTTGCTGTTTTTTCTATCGAACGATTGACTACGTTTCCGAATGAGACGAGAACGTTCCAGAATACACTAGAATGCACTAGTGATGTTATCCGGCCGGTATAAATACCGCGTGGACGGGCGAAGCGATACAGTTTATTTGAATAAACAGCGATAATCATCGAGTGAAGGAGCTGAAGAGGAAGTGTGTTTTCAGTGTGTTTAGTATTGAGAAATAGTGTTTTATTAAGTGTGTGTAAAATAAAGTACAGTTTAGTGGCATAGTGAGTTTTAATTTATCGCCGACCCCCAGCTCGTAACAATATTTAGGCGATTCCTGCAAATTCTATTAAGACGATTTGCAACCACTGACAGACTGTGTTAGCTGCTTATGAGTACGTAAAAGTTTACGAAACACTTACTTATCATGATAAATGATAACCAACTAGCTTATCAGAAATACATCAACGGTACGGCAGAATAATATTTTTAATACTTTTAAAACGATTCGTCTAAAATTATTTCTGGGCCCCCTTAGTAGGGACAACGTTAACGCTATCACCTATTCACAACATCCCATTTGCACCTGCTACCAAAGATAATGAACTGTCATTACAGCATTTTAATATACTAAGCTGCTTGCTCTAAGCTCGAGATAAGGAGATATTTATACGCTTTGTTGAAAATTCGGCCCCCCGTGTTCTTGGCTGGTCTTAGGTGTAAGAAATGAATAGGCGGTATTTTTATGATTTACGTCTTTTAATAAATTATATTAGGTTAGTTAGGCTTAATTTGTGGTGTGCTATGAAACCATGCTGTTTTGTAAGTCATATTTGTAAATTGTTCTTCAAGCAACAGCCTCTCAAAGCCGATGTATTGAAAACTACATAAGACTGAGGCGATCGTACAATGTCAAAGTAAATTGTTAATGGCGATATGTCCTCGAACGCTTTTACATATAAATGATGTAGAAGTTATCAGCTACGTCTGTCGGGTCGCGGTCCACCAGGCACGATCACCAAGCCTTGTTGATGGAGCCTCCTGTTGCGATTTGTATGTAGTCTTATAATCTTGCCCGGCGGGAGTGTCGAGTAATCGATTTCTCGCGATTTGTATATAGTGTACATTGCAGCAACATTAATAAATTTAAAATGAGCCACAGAGAAAGAGTAAATAATAGCTAACCTCTATGTGAGTACTGGCCACATCCGACGGTTCTACGTTTGAGGTTTGAACTTGATATATGAAGAATACGAAGTTACTTTATTACTTCATAGTATTGACATTGTTATTCAAAACATATTGTATATTGTGTAAAAATCACATAATAAATATATGCGTGTGGAGTTCCTAGATATCATTATTGCCTGCTGGTCTGATGAAGCTACAAATGGGCGCTGGAGCTAAGTATTTAGTGATTCCTACTGTTTGCGAGTAGCTAGTGTTGTAAAGCTAATTATATGGGATCCTATTGTTTCTACATATCTAGTGATTGTTAATGTATTGTATGGTAATTCTGTATTGTAATAGTAAAGTGTATAATAAAAGTAAAATGTTTTAGAGCTTGGCTGAGGATAAAGACGTTTATCGCCTCAGTCGAGAAAAGAGCGGAGACGTCCGTTAAGAGACCTGGTATTGGTAACTGAAACCCGACAGGTATTGTGTTGTTAAGAGACCTGGTATCGGTAACTGAAACCCGACAGGTATTGTGTTATTGAAAGACCTGATATATTGTAATTGGCAGTTATATATTCGTAATCTTAAATAGAAATTGATAGAACTGCAATGCTAGACTGCCGGACAGTGGAATCACATAACTTTTTAACCTACAGGTCGCACTGAAAGGATTGTGGATGAACTATACTGACAAATGCTTGGCATCGAGGTCAAACAGAGCTATCCATGACAGAAAGTGATGTCTACGTCTTGATATGTAAGTTTTAACATTCTATCTGTCCACTCATATGATTGAAATTGCAATATCTATCGGCGTTAAGTTACAACGCCCTTAAGCATCAACATACCTCGCCGACACCTCGTCCTAGCTGAAGGAACACCACTCTTCTTTTCTCCAAAGGCAGTTATCGAAATTCATGGCAAAATACAGTCCAAGAAAATATGTAAAATGTTTCGCAAAACTTCAGATGAAATATAATAATATGTCTTTGTAAATAAGTGTCTTCAGAGATTCCATGAAACTTCAGTTTTCAGCTTATTTGTAGCAATGCAAGGGGATTATGGCGAACTGCACCACTGAAGTAATATCTATTCTGGTTGCAGAAGCAACTGCAATATTTATTCTGGTTGCAGAATATAGGACGCAGTCATTAATCATAAAAGTACTAATTTTAGTGAATAATGTATGTGTTTCTACAGCATGTGTATTGGCGAATTCCAATTCATCGATGATAACTTTACCTCGAAAGACGTTTATTCATCTGTCTGTAAAAATATTGGATGTATTCCATTATAATAAGTTAATTCGGTTTTGAACTTATAGAATTGTGTATATATGCGCGCTGCCAATAAGAGTAACTTTTGATCTACTCATGAGAAGGTGAAAAGTAATAAATTGATGAGAGAAAAATATTTAATTTATTTAAAATCTCTTGCACACAATCAAACGATATGTGTAATAGGGACTTATAATTGCTTAGGCATTATCTGCCAGTCAAACTTTGGGTCAGTCAGAGGCAAATTGAAGTTTATGCATAAAACTGCGCAAAATAAAACTTATATTATTGGCCACTAGTATTTCATTCAACAATTATCAAATTTTACAGAAAATATATCCATAATATAAAAATGAATCGCTGAATGTGTAGCTAAGCGCAAATCTCGAGAGCAGCGGAACGGATTTTGCTAATTATTTTTTATAACATTCCTTGAAATACGGGGATGGTTCTTACGGAGAGAAAAGAAACAAAAATAAGGAATCGACTGTTAGGCGGTACGAAGTTCGTTGGGTCAGCTAGTGAAGAATATTTTTAAGAATAAAAATAGAAATACATATTATAGTTATAAAAATAATAAACCTAATAATACACATAAATTGTAAAGGTTAATTAATATTAATCAAAAGCATAATCTCGGTTTCATTCACATCTTGATCTTGATCTTTCTAATTAGCACAGAGAGGAATAAAAACTATATTTGATACAATCGTTTCTACAACGCCGTTACAGAATTTCCTAGTTAATATTGCAAGCAAGGGCGAGGCAGGAACTCCTCATGAATGAATCACCATGTCATAAATTCTATTAAACTTTAACAACTTAAGTGGTTCGGAAAGACGCAGACGGCAGGAGGTGACGACTTACATTCAGCTTTATCCGTTTTATATTACTTTTTAATAATACTCGGACAACTTTTGCCGAGATAACTATTAAATTTTTATCGCAATGCGAGATGACGGTGGGAATAGTGGCGCGCCGTTATACTGCTTTTGCGAAACGATACTACAATTTTGAAATTTAAATCAGTATTTGACGATGCCGATTTAAAAACGAGCTAGGTACCTGTAAATGAAATGCACAGACTAATGCTTATAGGCATATTTTCGATTAGACCACAATTTGAGGTATTTCAACGGCTAATATTCAAATCACTGGTTCAAAGCGTACGTCGTTTTACTAAAAAGAAATACTTTTAATAAATGATAACGATCTGAGAGAGAGTAATATTAACCCTAAAGCTTATAACGATTGATGGTTGGATGGATGTATGTTTGTAACTCTTTCACGCAAAAACGACATTTATATACTACTTCAACGACGTCACCCATTTAGTTCAAGCGTCGATCTATGGAAAATATGTCAACTGCGGCAGTTTATACTGCGATCCTACATCTATTTGATCCCTAGTTGTGCAATTCTGTAAACATGTGTAAAAGCTTGCATAGCGCACCGTCCTAGCTTTACACATGTTTTCATCTATTCAGTCAGGAGTTTACGCTTGAATATCGGCTACAATCAACCAGCAGATAAAATGTAACGTATTTATTAGTTTCTTAAAGGTATCTATGTATTTCTAAAACTGGTTTGCATTCATTTCTTAACTACGCAATGCCTTATTTTTTGCCAGAGGTGACGAACGACACTGAGATAACAAGTTTTTATTTGAAGGGGGAAGATTTTTAAACATTTTGACTTCGCCTCTCCATCATATGAGAGAGATCGAACAATTTGGGGGCTGCTGGATGAAGTGTGTGATACTCTCTCTTATTTGCCCCTTCATCTCTGCCAGCGTCTCCTACTCAATAAAACATCCACGGTGTCCTCAATGTCTGGATAGTGGGGTTATACGAATCGTGACTAACATAGTGCACCGCGACTCCGCTGAAACCTAGATTACAGCCACGATATTAGGTATAATGCACCCAGATTTTTTAAATGTTGTACGCACGATCTTCATTTCTAGTTAACATTATTTAATTCATAATACTATAGTAACCTACTTATTACTTGCTTATACTTACACAATTGAAAATCACAATCGACATGAAAACATTGCATTTTTATTAGTCGCCTAAAAAGTAATTCAAAGTCAAAGTCAAAGTCAAAATCATTTATTTATCTAGGTCACAAGGTGACGCTTATGATCGTCAAATTTTAATGTACATTACTTAATGCTTCTAAATTTACATTTACTGCCAGTAGTAAGTAAGTAGAACCACGATAATTGATACTTTTAAATCGACTCACATTTTTTGGTCACTAGGACATCACTGGAAACGAGTTAAAACAATCTAATACAATATCGCAACTCAAAGCTACGTCGTGACCACACCAAATATTTATAGCGGCTACATGATAACATTATTTCATTTTGTTTGCCACGAATAAAATATATTTTGCATAATAAGAAAATATTATTTACACAGAGAATCGTATTTTAGAAAAGACAGTGCTTGTCACTTTTATTATTTCTGTCACTAAGACGAGTTATTTTATCTCGTAAAAAGTGTTACAAAATACATAATATATTTGAATTTCATATTTTTATTAATATTAAACAAAAGCTCTTAAATATTTATACAGAGGGATAGACATATAATAATGTCTTTGCCAGACTATTCACTTTTTGTATTAATAAAGCTGAATATATTGCATTACTGACTGAGTAACAGAAAACGCACAGATAAAATTATTGAAGATGAAATTTCGCATGTATGTATGTTTTTGGGGACTTCATGTCCGTGACATTGCTGACAAACTACAAGAGTGTCGTCTACGCTGGTATGGCTACGTCTTACGTCAACCGGCATCTTACGTGGGTAACAAACGTGGGTGCCATGCTACCTCCACCGGGCCCCGGTAAACGGGGAAGGCCAAAGAAATGCTGGCTTGACGTCATAAGGGATGATATGCGTGCCAACCAACTAACCACCAGGGATGCTGAAGACCGTGCGAAGTGGAGGAGACATAGCCGGAAAGCGGACCCCGGGCTCCAAGGCGTGGGTTTTGGAGCGCAACCGGGACAGCGCTAGGATGATGATGATGTATGTTTTTGGGGACTATAGGGTTGCACTAAGAAGGTATTTAATGACATTCCCTCGAGATCGGGAAGCAACAGTTAAATGTAAATAAAATATGCGGGAGTAGCTGTGGGCGTCCTCTTGTATGTAATAAGTAGATAAAGAAAATTGAGATTGTTTAACAGGCCTTCCAGTAATGAACGGACAATAAGGGAATCCCACAAAGCCAAACTAGAAAAGTACAACCTGCGAAATACTTTAATGAAGATGACTATGTCTTGCGTTCCTACTTTAAAATGTGTCTAATTATTCAGGTAAATTTAATTAATGTTGTAGTAGAAAAAAGTAATTTATACAGACGAAATGTTAGTAAGAGACGACCGTCTCTACGGGCAACGTACTTTCACTTGTAACAAAACATAGAGCATTTGCCGCTGTTAAACTTATCGAACTGAATTAAGAACAGAACCAAGGATGGAGCCAAACATCGCAACGAACATTTTCATGATGTTTCCAGTGAACGCTCTAGTCCTCTAGTCGATGCTCGTCAAAAATAATTATTCTTCACCAAGATGTCAGAGCTGACAGTCACGTCAGGTCACTTTCGCTAGAATGTTCGTCAGAACATAGGATGCACGCTAAAACACTCTCGTTAATTTTTCTGTATTGTATTTTTCACAAAAATGCTCATTACAAGCACCTTACGAATTCAATTTTAATTTTTTTGGTAGAATCTAATTTATCAACATGGATAAATCGAATATAAAATACTTAACTGCAAACTATATTATGAATTTAGTTCATGTTATACAGTTAAGAACACTAATGACACAGAAAGAAATCGTTGTTTATTTCTCTTCCGTTCACTTCACTTGTTCTGTACAAAACTTAGTAGGTTTTTATTGGAAACACAGTTAGTTTCCTATCATTTACAAGTGCTACAACTTTAACTGCTATTCCGACTAGTTTTAGTATTACATAGTGTAAGACTGTAATCTATTTGAAATCATATTGTAAACTTACAATTGAAACGACTACAATGTTTGAATGATGACAGTATCTACTACAATGTGGTTTCGGACGACATAAAATGACAGCTTTATTGTGAGTTTGACTTAAGAATCCAAGAATAAGTGTAATTAACAAAAAACAATATTGAACCATCAATACAAAAATGTTTTCTGTTTAGTTTTCGTAACACACACACAAAATTAGTTTAGCTCGACACTAAGCTTGATCAACTTAATGAATTAAATAATTATTACGGCATCATCGTGATTATAAGAGTGAAAAAAAACTTCTTACTTGATTTTGCATTCAGCTCAACAAATTAGTGCAAACATAAGAAAACTAAATCTGGGGCACGGCAGTGGCCCCGCCAAGTCGAGCAAAAAAGCGGCACAGCCGTACCATCCTTTTCTCGAAGCAATCCAGGCCATTTTCGACCCCCCATAGTTGTGGATAAAACTAGAAGCCTGATTTTTCAGAAACCAAAAAGGCATTGTATAAACACGGTATTTTTCAAATATCATTAAAATTGAACAAGTAGTTTAAGAATTATAACAAGTAAAGTTCTGCAAGCAGCGATAGCCCAGTGGATAGACCGACGGACTGCTACGCAGGGGTGTCGGGTTCGAATCCACGGCGCGCACCAATGAGTTTTCGTAGTTAATTGCGTAATAAATTGTTAATTATCGCTTGCTAAACGGTGAAGAAAAACATTGTGAGGAAACCTGCATGTCTGAGAGTTCTCCATAAAGTTCTCGAAAGACATGTGAAATCTGCCAACCCGCACTTGGCCAGCGAGGTGGACTATGGCGTTACTCTTCTCATAGTGAGAAGAGGCCTGTGTCCAGCAGTGGGACAGTTTATATAAAGGGCCGATGATGATGATGATGATGAAAGTTTCTTATTTTGTCACTCAGTAACCGATTATCAAAAGTCTATGGTACTTCTAGCAGACATAGAAGCTTCAAATTACTATCAATAGAATGCAGTTAGTGTTTAGTGTATGAATAAAGGAAAAACTAAAATATTTTTAAATATCGGTTCAGTTTTCGAGATAGATTAACTGCATTAATATCTTTGTATTTCTATATAAATAATAATAATATCTAAAAAAAGAAATGAGATCCCATAAAAAACAATACTTGTCAAAAAGCGAAGTCTTGCACTCAGTTCTTCTACCGAAAAAAGTTGTGAGATCCATATAAAACCAAGTCGGTTATTAATTTATTCAGTTCCTACTTAAGGGATCTTAAAAAATAGTTTGACTTGGATTGCACTAAACAATCTAAGTAATATAACTTGTGAGATATATTGTTTGCATGCGATGGCCGAGTCAATCTAATTATTAAAGATCCCTAAAGTAGGGACTGAATAAATTAATAACCGACTTGATATTACATGGATCTCACAACTTTTTTCGGTAGAAAAACTGAGTAGCGAAACTTGTTTTTTTTAACAAGTATTGTTTTTTATGGGATCTCCATGTTCCTGTCAGGACTCACTAAGCCGCTGTTTTAACTGTATTATTTCAGCATGAATTTATGTTAAGTAATAATATGTTTACCTGCTAAGAAATCGAATGACAAAATATTTTATTAATAATATTTACTGAGAATCTTAAAATGTAAATATTCGATTAATATCGCAGAACTGCGGCAGGATAAAAATGCATCGAGGTCAACGCTTACTAATCGAAGTAATTTCACAACTTCCACCTTCCAAGTCACAACCAAAGTCTGAAGAAGCTTTAAAATTCTCAAGAAAGCCTTAACTAAGAAGTACTCAGGTCGTTGTACCAAAAGTTTTTATGTGTACTGCAGTTGTTTGAAATATATTCAAGGGTTCTGGAATTTTCAGATTTTCTGCTGAGTTGGCAAGGATACACCATACTTGCTTGTGGGTTTCTAAGCATAGGCAACTGCATTATTAAAATATTAATATATTATGACTTCACTTTTGAATGTATGGGTAATTTTATGGTAATATCAAAAAATAAGGACTAGAGTGAATGATGCTTGAGTCAGATAAAGTAAAAAATGCTAATTGAATATCTTTCAATTATAAAATCGTAATTGATGATATATTTCACATATATGTTTTAACTTTAACAGACAGACATGTGAGTAAATGTTGCGGGACGTCCCTGTCAAAGGAGCATTATATTTTTTTTGTCTGAGCAGAGATATACATATTTTTAAGGTAACTGGAAACACCTGCATCACTATATGAATTTCAATTGAGATTATGTATATGCTGTACATTTACGAATAAATGTAGTGTAATATGATAAATAATATTGGCAAAATCAGAATAATAATTCATTAGGTATAAAAAATATAAAAATGCATGCATCATTGTGTATTGTGTAAAGCATAATCATTATATTATTATGTAGGTACATACTAATGTTCTTGGAACGAGTACACGAAAGGTACAAGTTCATAACCGACTATTTACTTTTTATGAAGTACCTTCCGTTGTAAGCAACGCGTTGTCTGCCGCGCGCGGCCGCGTTGCTCGACCTCGTATAAGTCTTACCCGACCGCACATTATTGTCAATCACTTTTTAAAGAGGTCAGGCATCTGATCTCATAGCCCTTTTTATGACAGTGGCCACTATATTGCCACCAATATTAGAATTTTTTTTCGGGAAACTTTTTATCTTTCTGGTGTTTATTTTTTACTTACTAGCAAGCTTGAGATGTCCTGTCAACGTACATTTTTTGTTATGTGGCAATTGTCAAATTCAATTGACACTTTTCAAACTATGAATAGTAAAAACCGGTGATTTTGTGTAACGTGTAACAAATCTAGCTCAATCTATAAAATTTTGTGGGAAACTGGTAAGAGTTTGCATTTATTTCAATAATTACGTTTGCTACTTGTACGATCGAGCAATATTTTGTAAAATTACGTTTATTATTTTGATACAATTTTGTATTAACTGGTGGCAATATATCTGCCACTGCCGGTGTAGATAATAATATTACAGTGTTTACTGCAGGTGAAAATGCCGAAAATATTGTCTGATGACGACAAAGAAAATGCACTGGACGAGTTATTTAGCTTATCCGACGACCCCCGACATTTTGGAGGTCAAAAAGAAATAAAAATTTGCATTAAGAATAAACCTTATTTTATTTTCATAGTCTTTTACAGGCAGTGGCAGCTATATTGCCACCAAATTTCCCAAAATTTTCTCGTCGATTTTCACGAAGAAAAAAATACATAAGGCATTCATAACATATTGGCTTACAAAATCCGTTTAGTTCAAATTTGTAACTACCCTAGTTCCCTCGGCCTTATAAAGGGATAGAGCACTCTGAGCCAATAGGAATACGGTGCTGCTTTCTGCGGTAGGTAATAATGACTATATTGGCATGTCCCGAAGACTTGTCGCCGCGACATGACGTGGCGATACGTCGCGTGCCATGCTCCTTATCGCGTGCAGTTTCAGCGTACCTTAGTCATTTGAAATCTTTCACCAGGCACATCTCGAGTTCGTCTTTATTAAGCGCAAATAAGGTAATTAATTACGTCTGTTGCTGATATATATCCAAAGGGTGTTTGGCACGCGTCCAAATCTTAAGCTTGAAGATGCATAGCGTCCAAGCAAGCACAGGTTTCTTTAAAACTATTATACGTATTCTAGTTTTTGTTTCACAAGAACATTTTGTACTCCAGGGAGTTTGTTTGAGTCTCTGAGCTACTGCGGTTCTTACAAGAATGTGCTTTAATTAATATTTTCCGCCTGTCTTTTTCTTTGAGGATAACTTAATCCTACTTTAACACAGCTATAAATAATAAACCAAGTTAAAAATATAGAAAAAGTGTACTATGTTTCTTCCGAAACAATATTATCTAAAACTGCTTAATACTTGCGAGAGTAATCAGGTTTTCGCATGCTAATCTTTATTATATTATTGCTGTTATTATATTGGAGTACCTAATGTGTGTCATATTTTATAACAATTTTTTTTTTATTGAAATAATTGATTGCCGTGTGGTTGACGGCATAGGATACAAGTGTCACCACCCCCTATCTTGCCGTGGGTGTCGTAAGAGGCGACTAAGGGATAACACGATGCAAATAGGTACCATCTTTGCGTAGAGACGGAAAACTCGACATCAAACCCTATACGACTGCCTCGTTGGTCTCACGGCATAAATATGCGCGTGGGATCGGGAGGTCCCGGGTTCGATCCCTGGGTCGGGCGGTGTTATTGGGTTTTTCTGTCACGAAATTCTCAGTAGCAGCACGGAGTCTGGAAATAGACTCGCCCCTTATTACGTGGGACTAAAGTATATCTGGCGAAAAGTGGGTGTAGAAATACACCTCTGCCTACCCCTTCGGGGATAAAAGGCGTGACGATATGTATGTATGTATGTATGTATGTGAAATAATTGATATGATACATTTTTATAAATTTTATTTTATACACTCACGCCTGTAGGCAGAGGTGAAATATTACACCCATATGATAAATATTATCAGCAGTATAAGAATTATTAGGAAGATGTTGTTTAATATTTGAGCACACAAGAAATTTTAATATTTTAAGAAATTTGACCTAATGGACAATGACTTGAAGGGTTTTCCAACAAACGTTACTGTTTTTATTTAGGTGTATTTCAGCAACTTCACCGCAAGATCTTCTACATCAACCGCAACAATCTAAGATTATAAAAATAATATGAAATGATAACACTTAACTTATCTGTTAACCCATTTCATCAAATCGCGTCAATAGTTTTATCACTGTCACATTTCGATAAGATAGGATAGGATTCATGTAAAAAATAGTAACTAAGTAATTAATATTTGAAATCAGTGGTGGTGCAAGCATGAGTTTCCAAAACAAAGTGATTTTAGTGACTGGTGCCAGTTCTGGTATTGGAGCTGCTACTGCTATCAATTTTTCCGAAGAAGGTGCCCAAGTATGCTTGGTAGGTAGGAACCAAGAGAAATTAAACCAAGTCGCCAAGAAATGTGTCAATTCTTTAGTATTAATTGCTGATATCAGTAAAGATGAAGATGCTAAAAGAATTGTAGATGAGACTATAAGGTACTTTGGTAAACTGGATATTTTAATCAACAACGCAGGTATAGCGAGTTCTTCGAGCATTCTTCAAGAGAACGCTATGAGCGTCTTTGACACAGTGATGAAAACAAATCTTAGAGCTCACGTGTATATTACAATTCTTGCTGCTCCTCATCTTGTGAAAACCAAAGGTAATATCGTCAATGTATCAAGTATCACTGCTCTTCGTGTGCTATCTAACACCAGTTTCGCCTACAATACGTCAAAAGCTGCTTTGGATCACTTTACAAGGTCAATTGCTTTGGAGCTAGCACCGAGTGGTGTTCGTGTCAATGCGGTTAATCCAGGACCAGTGAAAACAGATATAATGGAGAATGCAGGTGCAGATGAAGACCGAGTTGAAGCTACTTTTGATGGTTGGATAAAAGTAACAGCTCTTCAAAGAATGTCTGCGCCCGAAGAAGTTGCTGATTTAATATTGTTCCTGGCTAGTGATAAGGCTAAGGCTATTACTGGTTCTACATATCTAACTGATAATGGAGTCTTAATTAAAGGTGGATCTAACTGATTTGTATAAATTATTCTCTAAAGATTTCTGACTGTGTCTTAAAATTTAATAAAAAATTGGTTGCCTGTAAAGTCGGTATACGGGCGAAAGTTTTACGTGACAACGACTTTGAGTGGTAAAATAATTTTAATGTGAATATTCATTCGTATAGTAGGAAGAAGGATGAAAGACGCGTGCCTTTCACTTTTTATGTCTGTCTCTCTCGCTCTTAGGCGGGACGCGTGCCTCTCACTCGCTCTCATTGTGAACGCATAACGTGAGCTGAGCGTAACGCAGTTTCTTGAAGTGTCACCCAGCAAACCAATTTATAAGACGTTGTCACGTCAAAATGTTGGAACATATAGTAAAATTGTTTTCATTTCATACAACTTTCAGGCTTATCAGGCATGTTTACTAGGAATTAGATCAACAGCTCAGTCAAGTAATGATAGATGATAAATAAAAGTAATCCTATAACTCTCGAAGCCACTCTATAGGTACATTGTCAGGCCTTAATTAACAAATAAATTGTAGCCTTTGTATACTGAATTACTAAAAACTACATCAACACTTTTGTTTTTTCTGATGAATCAAATATACTATGTATAATCTGGAAATACGTTGTATATTGTTATATATTGTATTGGCCTGTGACGTCCCACTGCAGGGCAAAGGCCTCACCACTATTCTTCCATACATCTCTATAATTTATCTCTAGGAACCGATCCTTCTTGAGAGAGGCTAGGTCCTTCCACCGTTTCCGTCTAGGCGTGCCGCAATGTCGCTTACCTTTTAGTAAGGTCCATAGGGTTGTCAATTTCTGAGATTGTTCTATTTTTCCACCTAGATATCGTATATTTATTCGCCGTATTTTATTTATGCAGAAGTAAGACACCGTTAAAGCTATTAAAATAAAGAGCTTGTCTGTGCACTATCATGAGCATCTTCAAACCGATATATTAAGACGTGAAACTTTTCCTGAGGTCCAATTCTCCTAAATAAATTTGTTCAAAATGCAATTCCGATATAATATCAGTATCATATTTATAACATAAATGGTATTCTCCTATATCAACTATATTTCAATGATATCGCGACTAGATCGATCATTGAACAATATGTCAACGACGAACTATTATGCGATAGTGACATTAATTTAGCAGAATACCAATTGTAAGTAAATTCAAAATCTAATTTCATTACGTTCAAAATATAGTGTCAATATTATATGAAATACGAGAATTAGCCTTCTGTTTTAAAAATATCAGTAAAATATGTGCTATTTACTTTTTTTGCGTTTAGAACCATGACTCCTGTGAACATGGTACACTTAATGTCATTAAACAACATATTCTAATTTGACCCGTATGGATCGATGACGGTGACACATAGATTGACACTTGGTTCAATTTTCGATCTAGTTGCAATATTATTCAAGTAATAATTTACTGACGAGAATATCAGTTATGACAGCTAAACTTGCTCGAAACTACATATGAAACACATTTAATTTCGAGAATTTCTAACAAATAATTTCTGGCTAATAATACTAATCCGAAAATAAATGGCGACTTTTATAAAAACTCAGAGAAAGTACAATAATAATGTACCGAACAATGTCAAATACCTTTATATAATACGAAAGTAAACTTCATAATTATTCTAATTTATGATCACAGGATATTAATTGCATTGCTTTATTCTTGTTCTTTTTTTTATAGTTTTCCTCATTGTCACAAATTGTATTCAATTGAATTTTTTTTTTTTATATGATCAAAGATAAAGCGGATTTTTATCAGAATATTTATCACAACGATCCGGTGACTTATTCAAGTTCCTAGTTCTAAACGGGTGACTTATCTTAGAGTACCAAACGTCTGAATGTCATAATTATTTTGTTGATATGGGTGAAAGACTTCTATCTATACAGTATAGTAACAAAATATTGTTGTCTTTTCATCATCATCAGCCATTAACAGTCCACTGCTGGACTAGGCCTCTCCTTTGAAAGGAGGAATTGGCCTACTATACCACGCTGGCCAAACGGGTTGGTACAGGGTTTGTATCAAGTTTTCCTTCTCTTACAGTGTTGTTCTCTGCATAATATGCTCCCTCTGTCGGCTCTTACGACACCCATGGGATGATATGGGGTGGTGACACTTCGTATTCTTAATCCGTCACCACACGGACGATTGTTGTCCGTGTGGTGACGGATTAAGAATACGAACGTTAGCTCCTTATCAAGTTCCTCAATCAATAAATCTTTTCAAAGCAAAGTAGTGTTACATAAAAAACTTAAAAAAAGAAAATCGATAGACATTTGTGACTGATAATGGAATATTGTTAAAAGGTTCACTTTAATATTATTTTGTAAATGTTAACTCATTTATTTACACTTTTTATTCTTAGATTTATGTATATATATATATATATATATATATATATATATATATATATATATATATATATATATATATATATATATATATATATATATATATATATATATAACATAACATTAAATATTCTGTAAAGATATTTGAAAATCAGATAGATATTCAGATATTTTATTATTTTATTGAAATTAAACTACAGTTTACGGATTTTATCGCGTTATATTGGTTTCACTTGTTTTTACATTTAAACCGAATGATCTAGAAACTACATTTTTATTACTAGCCAACGTTTCTAGATCATTCGGTTTAAATGTAAAAACAAGTGAAACCAATGTAACGCGATAAAATCCGTAAACTGTAGTTTAATTTCAATGTGTAACATTCGCGTAAACCCAAGAAAATATCAGATATTTTATTTTTAGTTATCAGGCTTATGTAGTATTATTTAATTTTGTTTAATAATCATCAACAATTATCTTTATTAAACTAAATTACATAATACTAATACAAATTGTTTAATTAATTAAAATTCATCCTAATTGATGAAAATGAATTACATGGTTATTCAATACTTTTTTATTCATGCCAAGATTTTTTACACAAATTGTTTTAGTTACTTATAGTACAAAATTATCTTATTCTGCTTCTATTCCAGCAGTGTGATTCTGTAAGACTTCATTATAAACTTCGAATTTGAATCCGCTGTGGGTTTCTTGATTGGCATTCTAAAAACTCGGTTGATAATTCGAATCTACACTAGCGCTACTCTTGCGAGCGTGTTTGCGAGTTGAACTAAACTGACCTCGAGATTTTGACGGATAAAGTATGAGATGACGTAAAAAGTGGCATTCTTTAAGGTAATTCCCGCGTCAGTTCAATGCTCACTACGCACTCAAATCAAGGTCATTATGAACCTTATGCGAAGTGAGAGCGAATAGCGACGTGAAATGCGAGTTGTTGTTTGAATTTTACGGAATCAACGTGCAGGTGTCACTCTCTTTTTTTTTTTGGTGTCGGGTTGGCTGAAAATCCTCATGGAGTCCCTTCGCCCTGGGGGGTAAGGACGAAGGGGACTGTCAGACTCTTACTGACTAAAAACCAACCCGTGCTCCTCATGTGCCCATGTGTCGGAGGGTAGGGTTTCACCGAAGCATACCCCCCGACGGGTATTGCCCCGCCAGATGGTCAGGCGGGCCCCGAACGAAACCCCCTTGGCGGCGGATGAAGGTTCCGCCGCCAAAACACCAAGCGGCCGCAGAGGATAGGGAGGACGGCAACGCAACACCGCATCTCCTCCTCCTCTGCGGCCCCACCGCGACGCATCGAATGGTGCGCCCCCATTTGGTCGCGGGAGATAGGGCGCGCGGCAACGCAACACCGACACGCCTCTCCTCCCGCGACCACGCCCGACTGCGAGGGACAGACAGAACTGTCCCCCGCACCCGCACCGTTGGACGCATCCTGCGCAGGCCCCTCCAAGCCCACGAGGAGTGTCCTCTCCTGGATCCCTCTTAGCTTCACCGCGGGTGACCAATCCACGGTTACTGAGCCCCCCCACCACGACAAGGTGGAGACCCCACGGGGAGGAGGTGTCACTCTCTTGCGTTCTATCTTATCGTCTCACAATGTCAAAAAAAAAGCTAATTAAAACATTTGAACATTATTGAAATATAAGATTATTATAATTATCTGACGTTCTTTGTCTTGCATACCTCACAAGGTAGTAAATAAGTTCTGCCAATTGTAACAAGGTAATGCAAATAAAAATGGATTTATTACTTGGGTATATTAATGTTATCATACACAAACAATACAATTCACCAGTGAGTTTGATTAGAATTCAGAGAATATTCACTGAAATCTCATCATCAGCCTTTGATAGTACACTGCTGGACTAGGCCTCTCCTTTGAAAGGAGGAATTGGCCTACTATACCACGCTGGCCAAGCGGGTTGGTATAGGGTTTGTATCAAGTTTTCCTTCTCTTGCAGTGCTGTTCTCTGCATACTATGCTCCTTCTGTCGGTTCTTACGACACCCATGGGATGATATGGGGTGGTGACAATTAGTATTCTTAATCCGTCACCACATGGACATGAAATCTATTCATCTTAAAAAGCTATATTAATTTTGTGTTGTATAATCCACTTATCAATTGGCAAAGGCTAACATTAGGTTGTGAGTCAGGAGCGCGACGTTGTACCCTAAATAACGCGGGTATAACCGCGGGCTTAGGTAGTATTTATATAATGCCAATCTACATGACTGGCATTATACATATGCATAACAACATTTGGTTCCTTATCATTGTCGGAGGGATATTCAATTCAGTCTTCTCGCATTGCGTATCGATAAGATAATAATCAGACTATATTTATTCTCTGCGCACTGTGAATTCATTACATGCATTGGTTAAACATTTACGGCAAGAACATGACTTTTCAAGGCAAAATGGTGCTAGTGACTGGTGCTAGTTCGGGTATAGGAGCCGCCATAGCGATCAAGTTCGCAGAGGAAGGAGCACAAGTTTGTTTAGTTGGAAGAAACCAAGACAAGCTCAATAATGTCGCCAAAAAGTGTGGCAATCCATTAGTGTTAATAGCAGACGTCACCAAGGATGAAGATGCTAAACGAATCGTAGACGAAACTGTAAGGTACTTTGGGCAACTGGATATTTTAATAAACAATGCTGGTATAACATTGCCTATTAAAATCACAAGCCCGCAAGCCATGGATATCTTTGACCAAGTAATGGCTACGAATCTTCGCGCGCCTGTGCTTATAACAAATCTCGCTGTTCCCCATCTTGTTAAAACTAAAGGTTCCATCATCAATATCTCTAGTGTTGCTGCTCTACACACGATTTCGTGCTTTGCCTACAACACGTCGAAAGCTGGTTTAGATCATTTTACAAGGTCAATTGCACTAGAACTAGCGTCGAGTGGTGTTCGTGTCAACACAGTTAACCCTGGACCTGTGAAAACAGACTTGATAGAAAAGATAGGTGCAAGCAAAGAACAAATAGCAGCTATTATAGAAAATATGTCCACAATTACAGCTCTCGGCAGAGTATCTGAACCTGAGGAAATAGCTGATTTAGTCTTGTTTTTGGCAAGTGACAAGGCTAAAGCAATAACTGGTTCAGCACTTGTGAGTGATAATGGAATGTTGTTAAAAGGTGTACCTATTATGTAAATATAATTTAATTTTATTTTTTATATTTATATATTAATTCGTTTTTTTATTATTTTAAGACTTAATTTAATTATATTGTTATTTAAATAATTATTGGATAATAAAAAAATATTATGTAAATAAGCATGCGAAACTATTTATGTGAATATCGCAAAATAAGTAAATTTATCAGAATAGAATGGATGAAGGTTAATTATTATCTTTTATAATAATACAAATTCTAATTAAATACATTAATTGTCTAATTCAATTTGGATAAAATTAGAAATGAGTATATTAGGGGAAGTTTGAAAGTTGCACCGGTGCAAGAAAAGCTGAAAGGAAATCGTTTATCGTGGTATGGGCATGTGATGAGGAGGGATGAAAAGCATGTGATTAGAAAGGTGATGAATATGAGAGTTGAGGGATATAAGGCAAGAGGAAGACCAAAGAAAAGATGGATGGATTGTGTGAAGGACGATATGAATGAAAAGGGAGTGAATGATCAGATGACGGCTGATAGGAGAGAATGGAAGAAAAAGACATTCTGCGCCGACCACAAGTAATATGGGAACAGGGCAGGCAAAAGAAGAATTGTCTAATTCAATAAATACCTACCTATGCATTTTTACATTGACTTTTGATTTCAGTACTGAAAACTACTTATTCAATTGCCGTTACAAGAAGTTTCACTCTCTGACACTACATCTCGTCTAAAATAATAATACTTACGTAGGTATCGCTGGATTTTCTAGATGATAAATAAATAATTTATCTTGATGATTATGTTGACTTTATTTCGTTATTTATTGCCTTAAGCACTCTTTTGATTACAATTTTATATTCACAAGTCATTTCATGATTTTTGATGGGAGTGAATACAGCAAGAGACATATGCCAGGATTGTTGCAAATGACGTTCCGTAGTCTCTGCCTACCCCTCCGGGAAACAGGCGTGAGTCTATGTATGTATGTCATAATCTGTTGATATTCCTGAAATTGGCGCTTTTTTGTGCAACATGCATTTCTTTAATTCTAAGATATATATTTCTGTTTACAACTAATTGGTTGTTGTGAAGATACAATAATATGATTAGATAAAGGACCATGCGTCAAATTAGGCTCAGTGTCCAACAGAGTTATGACATATGCCATTGGAAAGGATATTGTTCGTACTAAAATTGTTACTACCAGCACCACCTTCAATTCCATTGCAGAAAAAAGATATGCACTTAAATAAATTTTGTAGAAAAATACAATTGTTAGTCATAAAACTGTTATAGTAACAATATATTCATACTTTAAAATCAGTGGCGTAGCTAACTTTGGTGGCACCCGGGGTGGAAGTTGGCGGTCGACCGTTTTCTTTTTTTTTTTGTCGATACCTAACAATTACGGTGCCTATGTGTTTTATATGTTTGTACATTGTTCTTAAAGTCGAGTTCGGGGTGGCATCCCAAAAAGGGTGACATCCGGGACGGAACGGCCCCGCCGCGCCGCCCCCTCTCCCTTCCTGCGCCACTGTTTAAAATAATGGTAAACAGCGCTTGCGCCCGTGTGATTTACAACACTATCCTTCCCTCTCATACCTCTCGGACGCCTGCCCCGCGCCCGTCTGCTCTCAGTCAGTCGACTCGTGATTCTCACGGTGCTATCTGTGTGTCCTAAAAACAGGACAGGTTAGAAGTACCCTGAACCGAAGAGCATACATGAGGAATCTGATGGGAGTGAATGAAGCAAGAGAGATATGTCAGGATCGTTGCAAATGGCGTTCCGTAGTATCTGCCTACCCCTCTGGGAAACAGGCGTGAGTCTATGTATGTATGTATGTATGTTATGTGTTTTTTCGTGTATCCTCTCGGCACATACAATTTAATCCACCGGCAGGTCACCTAAACGATATTATTATTGATATTGATTGAAATGTTAATAAAATATTTTTAACTGTTAGCAGCTGTTTTATTTTTTATGTATTCTTTGCACATGGAATTAAAACTAGATAAAGATGTGAAACAAAAAACTAAGATTATAGTTTATTTATGGTAGGAGAAAAATATTTATAGCAAAATAACCCCATGGATTCTTCGCAAAAATGAGTTTATATCTTTATAATTAGTGCTTTACAAGTATGTTCAAAGTGGTCTCATCTCTGTTGGTGGGTGAGCCCAGGCTTCATACATTTTTGCACATGGTCCTTTAGTACCTATATATCCGTTATGCCCTATATTGATAATTCAGCCTTGTTTTCATCCTTACATTACCAATTAACATTTAATTAGTCTCACCATGAAATAAGAACTGCTGAAACGGAAGTTTTATAATAATTTTATTATTTTTTAAACTTCTTGCACATAATTTACAAATTATTGTACAAAGGCGGACTTAATGCCATTGGCATTCTCTACCAGTCAACCTTTGGGTGGTGCAGAGATAATCATGGTAGGTGCATAAAAAAGCGTAAAGTTATTTAATAAATATGAAATAAGTAACGTTATATAGGAAACTAATAAAATAATAAACGAACAATATAATAAAATCATATAATAAATACATATTATTATAATATATATATATACGAATATAAATTACACAAATCAATACTTAGCTATAAATACATACGTTACGTAATATTATGTACAAATATATATTATATACAAATATGCCTACTGTTGTGATTCTGTCAACTGTTCCATGTATCGCCTACGTACCCTAGCCTTAAAAAGTTCACGAGACGAAGACATCCTGATCTCTGGAGGGAGTGAATTCCACAAATGAATAGCTTGGATGTTAAAAGACGAATGGACAAGAGTGGAGCTATGGGAAGGACACAAAAGAAGTAGATTATTTGTGGAACGAAGGTTTTTGTCATGTCCACTGCAGAGATATTGAAAGTGAGGAGTCAGGTAAGTCACGTTTGGTGAGTTTAAAAGAGAGTAAAGTGTCGTTTATGTGCGCAAATTGCGCCGTTGGCGGATAGGCAGCCATCGCAATTGGGCACGGTAAGAGGAAATATGGTCGTATTTACGGAGATTGAAAATGAACCGAATGCAACTGTTGAGAAGTCGGTCAATTTTATTGAGCAAATCTGCATTCAGATCGAGATAACATACATCACCATAGTCGATAAGAGGGAAAATAAAAGTTTGCACAAGCATTGTTTTCGTCTTTATTGGAAGGAAATTCTTAAGGCGATAGAGAGACCGCAGGGAACCCGTGACTTTCTGACTGACACTCGCAATTTGAGAACGCCAGTCAAGAGTAGTGTCCAGGTGTAAACCGAGATCTTTCACACTAGGGCTGAAGGAAATGATAGATCCATTGAATGTAATAAGGTGGAAGAGAATTTAAATTCACTTTGCACATCATCCTTGAGCTTCCTATCATGATGGCTTGGCATTTAGTCGAATTTACTGAATTGATAATTTTTTAATTAGTTTCATTTGACAGTACTTAATCTGATCCCTAAATAATATAACATGTTATTACAGCTAAAATCCAATAAAATTTTCGCGGAAACATATAACGATAAGGAACAGTCAGTTCTAAAGTATTACACACAAAACGAATATTGGATTGCATTCATACACTTTATAATCTATAGTCCAAACTCACAACTTGCTTGAGTAAGTAAGACTTTTTTTTAGGTATGGTAACACCAAAACCTAAATTTAAAATTTGAAAGCAATCAAGTTTTATTGGACAAAATTTATTGCACATTTAAAATTTGTGAGTTTGCGCCACTCATTAAATCGAACTTTATAAAACAGGGAGTCTGTCTGACCAAAGTAAGTTTATGTTTGTTACACAAAGTTTAACAATTAATTACTTAAAATTTAATCTTAATGGCGCTGTTCACCCGAAGAGGAAATGCAGTGAATTGTGATTATTTATCGTCGTGATTGGTGATTTATCGGTATGTGTAGAGTAATAAGTAGTTACACTGCCAATTTGTCAATTAGTGTCATTGATGACATTTCTACGCGGCAGGAAAAGAGAAGGTGAATTATATGTATATGTAAGATTAAGGGTAACGTTACAAGATGGAGATGCTTGGAAAGGTGTTAAGGAGATTTTTGCCCAGCAGTGACACAACAAAGGTAAACAAAAAAAGGCTGATGTCAGGCCTCTTAACATAAATTAATATTTTAAGTCCGAAGCATAATAAGAACGTAAATTAGAACTTATATCCCAAGCGAGAATTAATGCGACAGTAAGAAAGTGAATTATATCATTGTGTATTGCATATCAGATACTTTGTAGCACGTAGTTGCCACGATAAAATACAATTTGGAATCACGCCCAAATACTTTATTTCGTTGACGTGTTCTATCTGAACGCAGCCACATATTTCGATTTGTGAGTTGCAACAGTGGGCTTTTAGGCAAAGTGAGTTCATTGAAGGAAATGAATAATACCGAGAGAAGAAGGCGATGTACTTAGTTTTTTGAGTATTTAGTGTTAATAAATTACTTCTAAACCACATCATTACCTCCCGTAGAGCGGCCTCACTGAATTGACGAACTTGTTCCCAGTTCTTCCCATAAACCAACAGTACTGTGTTATGTATATGTGCTAGTATTTTGCAATGAGGTAGAGCTTTAGTACAAAGACTATTTAAGTAAATGAGGAAGAGAGTCGGACCATTGATGCAATGCTTATGGGTCGACACATACAGGGCGTATTTTTGGGACTAGTTCCACTCTCATCTCTTCTACATAATCAATTTGTGTAGCCCCAGATCAAGCAACAGTGATCATAGATGGCACTACTGAACTTCTTGGGAAACATAAACTTTCATGGAACTCCGAAGTGCATGTAATCGAAAGCTTAAGTGTTTTTTTTTATCTGAACTTACATATTACTTTAAAACGATATACCTAATATTGTAGTTGTCACATAGCGAAGATAGATGACGACACTTTCTGTGTGATTATAAAAAATAATCGTAGCGAGACATCTGTCATCGATTGGCTGAATCAATTACTCAGACACTACGTTCTAGTTATTATTGGCAAATAGCGACATCTAGTACATAATAGTGTCGGCCTATAAAACTTTTGTTGAAGATTTGGAATAAAGGTGGCGCTTTTATAAACAAATTAAAGATGAATAGAAGTATGGAACTATTATTAAATAATGTTACAATGAGAAAACCAAAGACAGACACATCATTTATACATAATACTAGTAATAACTCATCTGAACTTTCATCATCGTTTGGATCTCCCCAGTAGTACATTGCAAAGAGTTTACCAGATTTGTCTACTGCAGGAATAAATATGACAGATTTATTAGATGAAATAGATAATCTGAAAACCCAACTCACAGCTGCACATTTGGAAATCGAGAATTTAGTCTAAGAAAATAGTTCATTAAAGAAACAAGTTACACAACAAAATCGTATTGTCACCAATCTAAAATCCTTCTGCAAAGAACCAGTTAGCCAAAAAAAAGCAGTAAGTTCTACTAATAAGAAGAAGAAAATAGTCAAAAATAATAAAACACTTCAGCTGGACGATGACGCAGTAAACTCAAGCACTATAGAACTTGGTCTCCAGGAAGATGTTTCCTATGATACAACAGATGGCGCTTCAAGTAACTCAAAATTATTACCAACAACAAAAGCACAAATTACTTTGGAAAACCCTGTCAATCAAAATGTCAATAGTGTCAATGTCAATAGTGTCAAAGAAGTGACTGAAAAATTGCAAACAGAAAAGCAAAATCGTTATATATATATATTTGGAGGACTTCAATGCAAAGGATTAGCAGAGACTTTGATAAGATCTAGAAGCCACTCAAAGTATGAAAAATATAAAGTGCACTCTTTTATAAAGCCATTTGCTTTGACTCATGACATACTTAAATCATGCAATGACATTGTGGATTCTTCCCAAAATTATTTAATACTTGGAATTGGAGAAAATGACAAGAACCCTACTCGCTTAACATTAGATTTAGCAGCTACTTTGACTCATTTCCAGAATATTAATATAATACTTTTAAATGTAGTGCACAATCCATATCTTAATGAGTGGAAGCTAAATAATTTACTGAAGCAGGTTTGCAATAATTCACATAAATGCAATTTTGTATCTATACCTCAAAATAATTTGTTCTATGAAAATAAGAGATCTTATAAGTCAAATATTGTAAATCAAATTAATTTATTAATAGACTCTAATGATTATGCAATTAAATTTCTGCCACAATGCCACCACCAAACATTACTTAAAAGTAAAATTAATGTAAATTTTAAAAAGGGTACTATTCCTTTTTATTTTCCTATTATAAATAAGACGTTGAATTGTAAACAAAGTTTAAATAGAAATTTGAGTGTAAATAACTCAGCTGTTGATAAGACCTTTTTTTTTTCGTTAATAGTTGTGAATCGCACTCAGGCAGATTATTGCACCAAAATATAGCTGGCTTATTAAATAAAGTTGACCTCATAGAAGTATGTCTAGATGAACTATATAAGAATAATATAATGTTAGATATTTTATGTTTCTCAGAGACTTTTATAAGATCTAGTGATGAGGCTAATATTAACTTCAAAAATTATAAAATGGCCAGCTTCTTTTCTAGGAAAAAGGAAAAACGGGGTGGTGTTAGCATCCTTATTCGTAAATCACTCAATAGTAGAAATATGACATACATTAAAGAGCTATGCTCTGAAAAAATATTTGAATGTTGTGGTGTAGAGATACTTGAATTAAAATGTGTTATAATTTGTATATACAGAATACCTAATTCAAATACCACACATTTCTTTGAAAAAATTGAACTGTTATTATATAAATTGCTATTAAAACATAAGAAACAAATAATAATTACAGCAGATATGAATATAGACATGTTAAAAGATACTAGAGACTCAAATAAACTAAGAGATATCTTCTCTAGCTATGGGTTTTACCAACATATTGACAAACCAACACGACAATGTTCTTGTTTAGATCTCATTTTTAGTAATAGGAAAAGAGCTGTAGGGAGCACATATGAATTATTTTTATCTGACCATAATACATGCCAATTATTATCATTTCCTGTACAATATAAACCCAGTTTAAAGTATTGGTATAATTATAACCGTGACTATCATACTGAAAATATAAATAAGTTTAAAGAAGCTTTAAGAAGCCTATCATGGTATGACATATATGATGACAATGACGCTAATAGAACTTTTAATAATTTTCATGACATTTTTATTTTATTTTATAATTTATGCTTTCCATTTAAAAAAAATAAAATTAAATGCAATTACAATTCACCTAGGTGGTTAACAAAGGGTATAAGAATTTGTTGTAAGACTAAACGAAAACTTAAAAAAATGTCTTATAGAAAACAAAACCATGCAACCAGAACCAAATACATCAATTATAACAGTATACTAAAAAAGTGTATTGTACTGTCTAAAAGGACTGTAAATGAGAAACATATACAGAGCTCTAGCAATAAAAACCTTGCTACTTGGAATGTCATAAACAGCAAAGTAGACACAGTTAAAACTTTCAAACAGATAGAATCATTAAAATACAATAACGGGATGATATCAGATCCTGTAAAAATTGCTAATGCTTTTAACGATATCTTTATATCGGTTGCAGATGCAAATAATATAAAACAGAGCTTCGACATATCTTGTGCTAAAATAAGTAGGAACAACAGTAGCATCTTTTTACGACCCTGCAATCCGTCGGAAATTTTTAAAACTATGTTGTCTTTAAGTAATAAGAAATCAGTAGGATATGATGGGATTGCTACAAATGTAATAAAGGCATGTGCTGAAATTTTATCACCAATTTTATCTCATTTAATAAATATATCTTTAGCAAATGGTACCTTCCCAGAAAAATTAAAGATTTCAGTTGTAAAGCCTCTTCACAAAAAGGACTGCACCTTAGAAATAAGTAATTATAGGCCTATTACCTTAATATTTATATTTTCTAAAATATATGAAAAGGTTATGCACTCTAGATTAACTGACTTTTTAAATAAAAATGAATTAATTAAAGATGAACAGAATGGTTTTCAAAAGGGTAAATCAACAACTCTCGCGGCGTACTCTCTAATTAAGTCAGTAACAGAAAATATAGACAAAAAGCAACCAGTCACCGTTGTTTTTCTAGATATGAGCAAGGCTTTTGATTTGGTTAATTTTGAAAACTTGCTCGAAAAATGTGAGCGTTATGGCATTCGTGGCCCTGCTTTAGACTGGGTACGTAGCTATCTGTATGGTCGACTTCAATGCGTGGAAGTGTCCCGCCTTGACAGCAACTTTGTGTCGACATCATGTAGGTCAAATTTTAAAAATAATAGATCTGGTATCCCACAGGGTAGTATTTTAGGACCACTACTTTTTCTGTTATATATAAATGATTTACCAAGTGTCACGACTCACAAATGTGTCTTATTTGCTGACGACGTTTCGGTAATCATACCTCAAAATGGAACGAACAATCATGAAGCAGACGTTCACGCTACATTAAGCAATATTATGAATTGGCTCTCATACAATAATTTAAAGATAAACCTAACTAAAACCAATTATATACAATTTGTCAATTACAAACAATGTCCAAAACATATTAATATTAATTTTGATAGAGAAAGCATAAAGAGAGTGGATAATATAACATTCTTAGGTTTAAAATTAGATGAACACTGCAATTGGACATTACATGTAGACACAATATGTAATAAAATTGGTAGATTTGTTTATGCTTTGAGAGAACTTAGAAAAACGTCTAGTAAAACAGCTTGTCTTACAGCATATCATGGATACGTTAGCTCCGTATTGAAATACGGACTGTTGTTATGGGGTAACTCAACAAACATAAATAGGGCGTTCGTTATGCAAAAAAAATGTGTTAGGGCGATATGTGGAGTTGGGCCATTTGAAACATGTAGACCATTATTTAAAGACCTAGGTATTTTGACTTTAGTATCAATGTATATATTGGAAATAGGAATGTTTGTTAAAAACCACACACATATGTTTACTAGAGTAGAACAAGAGTCTAAATTTAAACCAAGGGATCGTAGTAAATTAAAAATAGTGGCATGTAGAAGCACTTTTCACAAAAAAAATAGTTTCATGATGTGTATCAAAGTTTATAATCATATTCCACGATCAATAAGAGATTTGCATACATCACAATTTAAACTCAGACTCAAACATTGGTTGGTTGAAAATTGCTTCTACACAATATCGGAATTTTTTAATTATAAACAAATCATTAATAATTTATGACATTTATATCTTGCAACATTGTATTTTATTATTTTAATGATGGTATGACTGTATGGCTTGACATTTAATTTTTGACATTTTTTTTAGATTTATATAATTTGATTTTAATATTCAATTTTATCTTATGTTAAAATTTTCGCATACCTACTAATGGTGAAATGTGTACTTCTAACTACTATAAGAACTTTATGTAAACCATTTCAAGCGAATAAATGATTCTGATTCTGATTCTGAACGTAAGTCTAGGTGCAAGGTCCTTAAAATAATAAGCCTATGGTTCTTCAATCTAAAAATAAACAACTTCTTGAAATGATGAAATTTAGAACAGTGTAAACTATAGATCAGTATGTTAACTGTCCCTTTTGTATAAACGGTGAATATAGTTAATTAATGTTTGAATTTCCTCACTCAAAAGAAGCAAATCTTAAGAATTTCGTAAGAACTGTATATTGTAATTTCGTACGAACTCTATATTGTGTTAGTGAAATCTGTGGGTATACCAATGCATGCTTTCGAGTCTAAACCCACGGCGCACACAACTGAGAAACTGCACTCTTGAATATACTGACACTGGTCTAAACCACGGTATATTGCTAAACCTCTGGGTTGCTGAGGTCAGACGGAAAACACTTTGAGGACTAGTTAATTATCAATCAATTGCTCTGCCCATATGTAGCATTATGGTACTAGAAAGAAAAATAAGCATGCCTCATTATTTCATGACTAATAATACATTTTCAGCTTATCCTAGCACGCCCACGCTTTGGTTGGGTGGAAATCCACAACTTTAATGGATGATTCCTGTACGCGATGAATGTACGCGTTATCTGTCATAAAGTGAAGCTACTAATATTTAAAATAAAGCTGATATATCTATTACATTATTAATTTTTACAGGTAATATGCGTATGGCAATAATTCAATAGCAATAGTATAATTTGATTACAGTAACTATTCAAGTGTAGTATGTAGGCACTTAAGCGATAGAACTCAGACCTAAAGACAAAATAAATATAATATATATTTATAAAATTCTTCAGTCACTGACTGACTGACTGACAGACAGCGCACAGCCAAAACCATTGGGCGTAAGAAGATGAAATTTTGGCATGTATATTTCTTTAGGAAATCCTTTCTTAGTACACCCCGCACTAAGAAGAGATTTCCCAAAAGACCACGGGACTGGACAGAAACGTTTAAAATAAAAAATATGTGCAGACGTAGCTAGCGGGTATCCTTTAGTCTAAAATAATAACAGAACGATCTAGAAGTATTTGTTTTAGTAGTTCACGGTTTTTATGATTTTATCATAAACCTTGAATGACTTAGCTTTACAGCTTTAAACAGCAACTATTTACAAACTTTTTACAGTAGTTAAATACTAATTAAGAAACAAACTAAGCTATTGTCAAAAAACATTATTTGCCTGATTGCCAAACCCAGAACATTAAAAAAGAGCAACGTCACAAATCACAGCTTTATTAAACTACATTGAAGAGTATACTGAAATAAGTCAAGAGACGTACAATCAGTCGAAAGATTAATCTTAGATCCAATTGCACAACTCTAACGAAAATTGTACGGTCTTATCGAGTAATTAATATCTGGAACTTATCGGCGGATCGTGAAACAGACCGCAAGTGTGTTGCAATACATGGATAATATCTAGTCATATCATTACACTGAGCCGTTTGCATAGGATGTCTAATTATCGGCCATAATATATCCGGTTTGATTGATGTATGAAATTGTGCTGAGAAATTATTTAAGGAAAACTAGAACTGGAACTATACTTCCACTTCTAGTTTTCTTAAAGACCAAAAAGCTTGATACATCTCTACACAACCAGTAAGCAATACCTGCGTGTATTTGCTTATATTCGGGTAGTTTATGTAATAACATGTTGATATTAATCTACGGTTTGCAGAATCTATCTCGTTTTAAAAAAAATACATTTAAACCGAATTATCTAGAAACATTTTTTTTATATAATTTGATTTTAATGTGTAACATTCGCGTAATCCCAAGAAAATACTACAAGAACATGGTAATACCCAAATAATGTTGGGATCCCCCCTACCCACCTTGGGATCTGGGTACATTTCTAGATGCCATAGAGTTGTAACTACCATTTTTTTTTAAATACTTCTTTCGTCTTTTTTAGGACCAAGGTGATATAGAAAAAAAAGTATTTCTGAAACGGACTAGCACTGAATTCACGCATGCATGAACATCTTCCTGGAAACATTTTGACCTGTTTCAACATATTTTCGACGTCATTTTGCTTTTCATCGTGTTCATATTTTGATATTGTTTGCTTCCAATTAACATTGCATTGTTAATTGTGCTTGAGCATACTGATAATTTCGGTAATGACTGCATTTTGTTGACTCTTTTGCTGGTTATGCTGAAAATGAAAAGTTGATCTTTAGTTTACCTATTTGGAGATTAATCGGTGGAAAACAATAGTAAGTGTTTGATTGCGAAGCGTGCAGCCAGCGGTGAACAAAACCGTTTCTGTTTACCACTCGTTTTTAATAATGAAGTTGAACATAAAATTGGTAATTTGGAAAGAGAAAGAGTGTTCTCACCCTTATTTTATAGAAAATAGCTTGTGCTTCGTGAAAAATCTTTTTATGAACAAAATAGGTATATTATTGATGATGTCAAATGATTAATGCTGTTTTAGACATATTTAAATACATATTTTAATTGACCTCTAGATGGAGTATGTTATTACACAGGTGAGATTCTACTAGCAAAATTGAATTGGACAAGTTGCCGCGATCGTAACCACAGGATCGTCACCAATATCATTGCGGAATATCTTTGTAAATTCTATTCTTATTAATCCAATTTAGTCACGGCACTTATGATGGTTGAAGTTTTGGATGGACTGCGTCTTCAATTGCTTTATTTTCTTCAAATTTTTCAGTCATAGCACGCACCATCATTTTTACGTTCATGGAAGCTGTGGCATCAATTTCCAAAGTTGTCACGTAAAATATTTATAGACTTAATTATTCAAACTCACATCCCACTAGCAATTGATAGTTATTATACATATTGATGGCTGTTTTATGTATTTTTATGTACATACAGAATTACTGCCACATTTATTTGTAAAAACTACAAACCCGTGTTAGCTACACCATACTTAATTCAAGAAACGGCTGGATAGATGATGATATCAAAGTATTTTTTTGACCCCACCCCGAATAGTAAGGAACGAGTTCATAGCCGACTGCAGGCAGCAGCAGACGACATGACGCTGCATCATATCGCAGAGATACGTACCAGTAATACCGCATTTACACATGCGTGTTCGTCATTCGCCTCGACACTCCACGAATATTCGTCGAAACATTCGTATACGAATGCTGTCGCGAACTACTGTTCACACATTCGTGGAGTGAATCATTTTGAAATTCGCACACGAACATGGAAGACGTGAAAATAAGCGCAGCGTGCGCGCTACATTTAATGAAATTATATAATTATTTAGATATCCTGCGTAAAAAAGTAAAAAAAAAGCTATCGTCACAGTCGATTTCTTTCTTGAGCATGTAAATTATTAAATTACTTTGAGAATTACTCATATAAATATTTTTTTTTTTATTTTTATTCATAGACTCACGCCTGTATCCCCGAAGGGGTAGGCAGAGGTGTAATATTACACCCACATTTCGCCATGAATTTGTAGGTCCCACGTAATAGGGGGCTCCGTGCTGCTACTGAGAATTTCCTAACGGAAAACCCAATAACACTTTGCCAGACCCGGGAATCGAACCCGAGACCTCCCAATCCCACGCGCACATTTATGCTGCGAGACCAACGGGGCAGTCATATCTTTTACTATGTTTGTTGATAATCAATTTTGTTTTAGCCAAAGTATGATTTTTTTATATTTAATGTGCTTAATGGCAACCCCATTCTAGCAGACATACGGTTACAAGCACCGTTTATCTTTCTAATGTTTTGGGTTCCAAATGAGCTCTTCTTTTTTAAAATAGTTCAAGGAATTCTATAATTCGCGCTTCACTCCACTCCATTTTGACAACACGTCCTGTTGGGTCGGGCGCTAGCTGTCAACTGAATGCAGACGAATGTGTAAACAGTAAGTTCGTGTTCGCCATTCGTGCCCTTTGATTCGTGTCCGAAAAACCGCTCTCAACGCGAACACGCGAATCACGAATCGAATCACGAGGCGAATAACGAATGTAGTGTTTACACATGCGTGTTCGTTATTCGCCTCGTCATTCGCCTCGTTATTCGCACGAATGTGTAAATGCGGTATAATGTATTGCTGCACTCATGATTTGTAATCTAACCGCAGACGGCAGCGTACCTAGTATTTCTTTTCGGTCTGAGTATTATATGAGACAAGATTTCTGCCATCTTTGAGAAAGTCATTTTCAAATCTTACGGGGCTACACCTTACTATGGCGCGCCGTGGACGTCGTGTAGCTCACTACGGAAGGTATTTCATAGAAATACAAAAATACAGAAGAATCACCGCGGCAGCTTCCCTGTTCCAGCTTGCTCTAATCAGCTACGAACTCGTACCTTAACTAATAAAATATCGGTATCAACTTAATTAAAACTGTATAAATAATCCTAGAAATCCTGAAATATAATTATGTCATCAATCTCGTAGTGTTATCCTAGATACTATAGCCGTGGTCCGCTGACCAGTCTTACCAGATGTTACAAAATATTAGCTTGTCCCCAGAGCGACTGCCATCTGACCTCCGCATCCTGCCTGCCTTTGCAGGCAGGATAGCAATATTTCTTGGCTTACACTTATGTCAGTTCATTCAGAAATAGTGTCTCCCTATTACAACTGTCAAAGATCTGCATGATAGCCGGTACCGATAGCTAAACATGCTCTCCGAGGCATGAAACAAGTGATAATAATATAATAAACAATTTAATACGCGCATAACTAATTAGTGGTACGCGCCATGGATTCGAACTCAATACTCTATAGCAGTTTGTTAGTATCTCCACTAAGTTATCGCTGTAAGAACATTTTTTTTTTATTTCCTTGAAGCTTTTACTGGGGGACATTCACACAAGATTGTAAATGACATAATAAAATAAAATAAAATAAAAATGTCTTTATTTATCTCATATACGAGTTCATACATAAATTGAAGAATCCCCAGTAAGTTACTGAAGTACTTGTGTAGGGGATACTTCGTTCCTTCCCTTATATTATAACAACAATGAGACCAATAAAAAACAATTTTACCAAAAAAGAACAAAGTTAAACTAAAATTAAAAGGAAAAAATAAATAATCAACTAAACAAGACATATCAAATAGTTACAGCTAGTTCATTGTTCATTACATTATTACAGCAGCTCTATATGTGATTTGTGGTGATATAATTAAGTGTGTGTGTGTGATGTGTGTGTGTGTGTGTGTGTGTGTGTGTGTGTGTGTGTGTGTGTGTGTGTGTTGTCCACGACTCAATGCTAAACAATTCTGATTAAAATATTTTCAGTTTCTTCGTGTGATAATGTGGCCAGCCATTCGAATAATATTCTTTTGCATTTGAAAAATAAAAGTGGATATATATTCAATTTTCGGTTAATTTTATTATAAATATAATATGACATGAATAGTTATTTTCTGTAAGACGTCGATGGTACCAATGTCCGCAACTGTTCCCTATCCTCCAGGTGCCTGGAACGCAATTACTATACATGCAAGTTCTCAATTACTTACGTCGGACTGCAGCCTACTAGGTACGATTACCTGTCCTGTTCAGAGAATTGGCTCTTTAAGCAGAGGAAAATTCACACCTATTTCCTCCAAAATATGCAAGAAATAATAACAATCAATCTAAAATATACGTGTAAGCAGGAACGCCAGGAACGGTAAAGTTATTTTTCTTAATTCATTTTATCAGTGTTATCAGAAAAAAAAGAAAATCACATTTATTCTATTTATGAAGGCGCATTTGTACGTGCCTTCATATGTTGTCATATAGAAGGATTAATAACTGTATTAACTTATGCACTAATTATCACATTCATTAGTTATGCGTAAACACTAATATTCACAAATGGCCTTAAAAGAATTGTCATTACAGTGACTAATGACTAATGTAACATAAAAAACGATACTTGCCACAAGATAACAAGCCTGGTCAGTAACATGTTTTAATTATGCTGTGTTGTCATATGATAAGATTATCAGGTTCATAAATTATTTTATTCCCTGCTCGTTGCTACTTAATAACATTCATTCAAAAGTATAACGACACGAACCAATAACATGAGTTTGCCAGGCAAAGTAGCGTTAGTGACTGGTGCTAGTTCGGGTATTGGAGCCACAATAGCTATCAAGTTTGCAGAGGAAGGAGCACGTGTTTGCTTAGTTGGAAGAAACAAAGGGAAGCTTAGTAACGTCGCCAAAACGTGTGGAAATCCGTTAGTCTTGACCACAGACATCGCGAAAGATGATGACGCTAAACGAATTGTAAATGAAACTGTGAAGTACTTCAGCCAACTGGATATTTTAATCACTAATGCTGGGATTGCATAAGTTGTAAGCATTTTGCAACCGCAAGTTATGGATATATTTAACCAAGTGATGGCTACGAATCTTTGCGTACCTGTGCTTATATCCCATTGCGCTGTGCCACATCTAGTTAAAACTAAAGGGAACATCATCAATATCTCTAGTATTGCTGCTTTGCGCACGTTTACCGTAGGTAGTTTTGCCTACAACGCCAACGTGTCAAAAGCTGCTTTTTGATCATTTTACGAAGTCAATTGCTTTAGACTTTGCACCGAATGGTGTTCGTGTCAACACAATAAACCCTGGACTAGTGATAACCGATATATAAGAAAACGGATGTGCGACTAAAGAACAAGTAGCAGCTGTTTACGAACATTTTAACCAAATAACTGGTCTTGTTTAACCATCTGGTGCCAAAAAAATAGCTGATTTAGCTTTATTTTTGGCGAGCGATAAGGCTAAAGCAATAACTGGTTCGGCGAATCTTATCTTATATAACAAATTATTTATTGTTGACTATTATAGTGTTTATCCGTGTGGTGACGGATTAAGAATAGGGAATGTCGCCACCCCATATCATCCCGTGGGTGTCGTAAGAGCTGACAGAGGGAGCATATTATGCAGAGAACAGCACTGTAAGAGAAGGAAAACTTGATACAAACCCTATACCAACCCGTTTGGCCAGCGTGGTATAGTAGGCCAATTCCTCCTTTCAAAGGAGAGGCCTAGTCCAGCAGTGGACTGTTAAAGGCTGATGATGATGATGATGATGATTATAGTATTTTCTTTTAAATAACTTAGTACCTGATATTACCTGTTTCATTGTGTCATCATCGGCAATCACGGCGCGCACCAATGACTTTTCGAAGTTAAGTGCGTATTAAATTGGTAATTATCGCTTGCCCCGTGCTTCGGAGAGCACGTTAAACCGTCGGTCCCGGCTTTCATGAAGATCTTTGACAGTCGTTACGGGGAGTTAGTACCCTCAAATAAACTGATACTGGTCTAAACCATGGAATATCGCTATCCCTTTGGGTTGCGGCGGTCAGACGGCAGTCGCTCTGTAGAAAAGCTGATATTCTGTCATATCCGGTTGGACCAGTGAGTGGAGCTCGGGCTCCAAGGCGTGTAAGTCATGGATGTAACCGGGATAACGCTAGGGCGATGATGAATTGTGTTATCATCCGCTGCATCACTCTCATGCATCTTATTTAGTCATCTGTTATCGATACATCGTCTGTTATATGACTATAAATGTAGGTATACATAGTAAATAACAATTACAATTAGGCACAATTGTATTGTAAATAGGCTTGTGTGATGTGTGTTGTAAGATTTGACGGATGTCAGCGAAAACAATAACTATGCCGAGGCCGCGAGTACTAAGCGGTGGGCCTAATCTGGGCCGGATCACTCGCTCGCGCTGACTCGCCTCTCAGGACGCCTAGGACACCGAGACGGTTTAATGAGACGGCCTTGAAGGCACTTTAATTGTATAGATTTCATATTAAATAAGAATTTGACGCGAAAGAATATGCCGTCCGTTTGGTCGGATCCATTTTTGAGGTAAAATTTGAAGTCGCTATTTGACAAAATATTTATCGATAAATAGATACAAGAGTTGGGAAAAAATTACAAATGCTACTGGGGATGTAAGGAAACAATGAGTACAGGAACTAAGATGAATCTCAATACAAAGTTGTATAATTTGTATAAAACCTGCATTATACCAATTTTTCACAATTATAATAAAAATAATAGTGCCAATGACTGCCAAACTTGGTTTATATTTTACTCACTAAAGTAAAAATCAGGAAACAAAAACAGAAAAGACATACTGAAAATAATATGGCACGCCGACAAGGCAACAAAAATATCAAAATAACGCATGGAACTTATAAGAAATCACTGCGACAGTAAATAAACTGAAGCTAGATAAACGGCTTCTCATTAAATGGTCAGCATTTAATGAGAAGCCTTATAAATTACAACAAAACCATATATATTGGTACACACGAGATATAAACAGAAAAGGACGTAGACAATTTCAATGAAAATAAATAATATGGCAGAAAATATGGACTTACAAAGAGAGCTGAATGTTGGAGAAGGCCTTACTTTGACAAATATACCGGCTTGTCGTCACAGACTCGCTAGTCATTTTGATTAAATAAAAAATATTGACCAAATTCAGTTTATTTTTATATTAAATTCTTACATTGCTGACTGACTGACATACAACGTACAGCCGAAGTTATCGGGCGCAAAAATAAATTTGGCATGAAAATACTATGCATAGTTGTATATACCTTGGAAGGGGTAGAGGTGTAATCGGCAAAGGGGTAGAGGTGTAAAATTGCCAGCCTAATGCCATCTAACGGGCACCAATGTGCCCGTTAGATGGCATTAGGCTCGTCCCCTATTACATTGGAACCGAAACATAAGTGGCGAAGTGTGGGTGTGTAATACACCTCTGCCTACCCCTTCAGGGATAAGAAAGGTAAGGGAAGAGGTGCACTAAGAGAGGAATTCCTGAATTTCAAGATCCAGATTTCCTGGATTCCATTCCAGACATGTTAAAAATGCGGGCGTAGCTGCCGGCATCCTCTAGTTACAGATCCTTATCATCATAATAGCAAATCAGTTGCGTGACTTACCTCACACTATATCATCGCGCGCGCCTAAACTACAAAAGTTACAAAATATGGAAATTCAACAGTGGCTTTCTTTTATGCCGTGCAAACTAAACTTGGGAAGGATTTTTGCATATTTCACCACTAACGGGTTTAAAATTTTCAGCAGTTTATCATTAAAAACTACAGATTTTAGATAAGACTGCGTTTGCTGCTACTTAGCACCACATACACATTGTCATACCACATTGTCTAACCTTCTAAAATTGCGGCAATTTGATTGAAGAGGCGCCCAATAGTATGAAACTTTCATAACTAACAACATAAACTAACATTATAAGATAAAACATGTCCAACTAAATCTCGTTACCGACCTAGAGTGATAAAGTTATAAAATATGTTTAATGTCTACACTACTTACTATTAGACCCTTCATACACAAGGCAACGTGATACTATTCTAAAGTAATATACATACTTACGTTGGGAGTTTATAGTAGCACACGATTTTTACACGTGGCATCTCAAGACGCGAATCGTTTCTTCGACATTAGTTAACTTTAGGCGTAGCAGCTACACAACTCACATAAAATAAATAGTTCGCTTGCAGTGAAGATCTCGGCAGACAGGTAGCGCGCGAAAGGCGTCATCGGCGATGCCTGTTTCTGCAGGCGAACCTCTTTGAATTTATATTGCGGCGGTTGAATTGTACTAAAAGTGCCGACTATCGAAATTTAAGTAGCCTTGTGTACGAAGGGCCTAAACAAACTCATAAGACTAAAATTTCGCAAAGTTCGAAGCACAACTTTAGTGCCACAATTACGAATGTATGTCTTGTAAGTAGTTTGGTAGAAAATACATTTGACGACTTTCTTCTCGAAGCAACTGCATTAATCCTGACGATATTAAGAAGATTGATCTCTTAAATCCGACATACGAAGGCAAGGGACATATAAAACATGTTTCGCAATTATTTTTGACGTTCGTGCTGGAGATTTCGTCGTATAAAATAAAATAGGTTAGAGCAATGGCTTTGCTTTGTCGTTTTACGTCACTATCTAGTTTTGCCGGCTTTTATTGAGTTTTGTAATATGTATCTATGTTAACTTTATTTTTGCTATTCGTGTACTATTGACCTTTGTTATACCAACTATTGAAACTTTAAAAATTCTTCGTACTCACATTTTTATGGAAATAAGTATCATACTAATTGCCAAAAAAATGCCATGGTATTCGGTAAAATAAATGTTTTGTAAATAATGGAATAGAGGAAGGCGCTTATAATAGGATTAAAGCGTTCGTTTAAACTCTCGATCTCGCGGTGTTCACGGAACAAAACATAAGGATTAAAAAAAATAGATTCATAGTTTGTATGAAACTTTTTATTTTTTTATGCTGGTGACGTTGCCAAAGGCTAATGGAAATAATATAATAAAAAAACAGATTATAATTATAAATAATTTATTTGTCGTATAAAACTTCATCCCGATTTATAGCTAATGGTCACGCAACACAGAAACTTGGTTATCACAAACGATCTGTAGAGATATTGCCATTACTAACACGTTAGGAGGACGTTTGTTATCATACACAACTGAGTGGTGCCCATCCAACCTAATCGCCTTACAGCACTCTAGGGATGCGAGCAAACCAACGGGCGATTTCAAACGTCACTCTTAAATTGTTTGAAGATTTACGAAATGTTGCTGTCACATGTATGTGTTTGACATACTCTTTGCAACTTCTGTGAAAATGTGTTAGTAATGCTTTTTATTTTTTTATTTTAAGGCATATAGTCATCTTAACGTAATTACGATTTTAGCCTTGGGATCTGTCTAGTCCATAAATATAAATCGACTATCATTTGGCTTAGATGGCTTTCTGAACAGGTGTTCATCAAGAATCATATCCGAAACTTTAGGCAAGACGTTCTAAAGAGAGTGGTGACGGTAAGATACCAAGGTATCCCAACGAGCTATCATCACTCACTCACTCTCACTTACTCACTAGCATCCTCTGGTTATATCGCTCATAAGGTGCCTTGGCTTGCCTATTGTAGAAGGTCAGCAAAGTTAAGTAGCGCTGTCACATGCTGCTAATTGGATGAGTGATCGCGTGTGGCATTTACATCAGAGCACTACTGTGCTTCGAAGGGCATGTGCAGCTATCGGTCTGGGTTCTTCTCTCACGACAAGAATCATTAGGCAATGTCGGAAGCCTTCGTGCGGACTGAAAACTCCGACATCAGAGTTGGCTACACAGTCACGCGAAAGAAGTACTACTCGTTGTATCATCATCTCCACGTCCCCTAAGGCTCCCCACATTTTTTTCGAAACACAGCTCATATGAAAGTAAAATATTTAATAAGCTACCACTGTATGTATTAAAATGTAAAACGTAACTAACAATCCCATTGGACGGTCGGAATTTCAACAGTGAATTCTGTTAGATAACAGATCAACCCAATCATACCATCGATCTTCATTCAATAATGTTAAAAATTGTATGATATAGGTCAAGGCCCAAACAAACATTTAAGAGCAACTTGCAACAATAACTAAGCTTTAAACAAACTACCGAACACTCTGATGTCTTTTATATAGTAGCCATAAAGTAATATAGCTACTGGCCACAAAACCTCATAAACGGTCAATCTAACAAATAGAGGCGTAGTGTCGATAAATGTTTTATAGTAGTGTCCATTATTTTACTAGATAATGAATATAAAATAATAAGTTACACCAATATTAAGGTGAATTCGCCATTTTTATGACGCATTTCACAAACTTTGTGACAATTCTTCGACAAGCTTTACGAGTAATTTTCATAAAATTCGGCCAAGGATATTCCAAACCACTGGATTGAGTTTTGATGGAACTTTGTTAAAAAAAAAAAAATACGAGGAGGTAAGCTAATTTTGTTGATATTCTCGTGGTTATATATAGTACGTTTTAGTACGAAATACTTTATTTTCAATTCCAGCTTTATTGAGAAATGGGGCTTTTAATAAAATTCAAGTAGCGCTTAACTTTTATTTGTAAATCGTAATTGAGTAGCTTTATAAGAATGTGCCCATTTCTTATAATATTTTATCTTTGGCAAGTAAGTAATTTAGATTACAAATACATCTATTTTTAATGAGAATAATACAGTATACGTGGGTACTAGGTTATATATCCTGGGCAACTTTATAAATACTTCAACATCACAGATGAACATTTAATTAAATTAAAACTACAATTTGCTTATCACGTCAGTATAAGTTGTCTTAGCAAATTATCATCTTCCTATCGTACTTACATAAAAATTAAATTACGTTATTACATTATAAACTTGAATGTTTGATCCGTGGATTAATTTATTCATGATCATGTATAAAACAAAGCAGTCCTAAGAAAAACGAAGGGACATAACCAGCTGATTCTAAAATAGAACATAATACCATAATAGGATTATATTTCAAAGCAACTCAATCAAGCTAAGAAACATTTTTACTGACGAGTGGTGAGATATTTTATTAATTGCAGTCCTTCATGCTTTGTACTAAAGTAAACTTGCGTCGCGTCGTTGACAACCGATGTTTTACCCATTGACATGTAACATAATATAGAATAGAGTAAAGACATTGGATGGCGTTATGATTACTATGACAGGAACATAGCTTCTCTTCTTTTTAGGGTAAAATATGAATTCATTTTCGACGAATTAATTGTACAGGTATATATAATATACGTTCAAAATCATATCTTCACTCATAAAATTCTTGTCGATATTAAACAGCCCATAAAATAATAATGATATCCAAACAGGAAAATGTTTGAACATAATATCTATCAATTGGAAGAAAGACGTGAGTATTAATATGTCTGTAAATATTTTATGTGGCAACTTTTGAAACAGACGCCGCCGTAGCTACCATAAACGTGCGAATGATGGCTATGAATGCAAGAAAGAGGAATGAAAGTTAATCGTGTATTAATGGGGTATTAAAAACTTTAGCCATCAGTAAACGACGCGACTGTATGGGGTTAATATGGATAGGAGTTTGAATTATTACATAGATATTACAAATTCAAACTTGAGCAGTAGCGATAGCCTACTGGAGATACCAATAGACTGCCATGTAGAGGGTATCGGGTTCGAATCAACGGCGCACACCAATGACTTTTTGGAGTTATGTGCATTAAATTGTTAGTTGCCCCGTGCCTCGGAAAGCACGTTAAGCCGTCAGTCCTGGTTGTCAGGAAGATCTCTGACAGTCGTTATAGGGCGTCAGTACCTTCTAAATAAACTTACACTGGTCTAAACCATGGAATATCGCTATCCCTTCGGGATGTGGAGGGCAGACAGGCAGTTTCTCTGTGGAAAAGCTAATATTTTGCCAAATCCTGTTGGAGTAGTAAGCGGACTCCAGGTTTAAAACTGGGATAACGCTAGGAAGATGACGATATTACAAATTCAAACATACTTCGTCCGCAGTGATATTGGTGAGGATCCAGTGGTTACGCTTGCTGCAACTTGTGTAATACAATTTTGCAAATAGAACCTCAACTGTGTTATAATGTATTGCGTCTAGATTTTAATGAAATAGAAGACAACATTTTCACAAGTGGTCAATTAACTTGATATCAATCTCTCTGAAAATAGCATAAACCATTGGGGGTACCCATTAGTACAATAATAATGCTAGGCTATTAAACAAACGATTATTTTTTATATCCACATTTCGGTTTTCATTGAACTTATGCTAATACTGACGAACTGGACGTGTATAGTCAATCAATATGTCAGTCTGTCAATAATTTGTTTAACAACGCGAGGTAATTTTATTGTATATCATTACCCTTTTTGTTTAGCGCTGGCAACAGTCTTCACGATCAAATACTAGGTATTATCTTCCTCCTATTAATCTCCAAAGAAGAAAAATCGACTTTTCATAGTTTACTCGATAGCAAAATAGACAACAAAAGGCAGTAAATAGCGATATCATGAGCACAATTAAAAATGCAATAATAATTGAAACCAAACAATATCAAATATTCGATATGGTTTCAACAAACTGGAAAGGATGCTATAACAGATTTTAACCGAATGATCTAGAAACTAGGTACATTATTTATTATAATCCGACGTTTCGGTTACTTTACAGGAACCGTGGTCACAGGATAGATAGTTACACATTGAAATTAAACTGAACCATTAATTTCAATGTCTCTCTCTTGGAACAACATTTTGTTTCTAAATGTCAATATATTATTTTGTGGAGTAAGGAAAATAATCTGATTTGGGCTGGCGCACATATAGCGAAGCGTAACGCAGCACATTTTTCACTGTGAAACTGTTATCGACGTCATTGGTATTTTAAACGAATTAATTGGTATTTCATATAATCTGTATGCACTTTATATGATGTATCTAAAATATACGATAAGATAATATATGTGATATACATACTACGAATGATTATAGCATTAAAATGCATCGTTAAAGAAATAAAACATTTTGGATTCAAAAACACTTTAATTTACTACTTAATTATCGCATCACTAAAACTAAGATAATTACAAAATTATATGCTTTTATAATGGATAAAAGCCACTTAGCTTGTGATTGTACCTACAAAGTAAATAAAATCGTTATATTACTACCGAAGGTGAAGCTTTTAAAAACATTCCATTATCAGTAAGATACGATGAACCAGTAACAGCTTTAGCCTTATCGCTTGCCAAAAATAGAACTAAATCAGCCACTTCTTCGGGTTCAGAAACTCTACCAAGAGCTGTCATTTTGGCCAATTTTTCAAAACAAGCTGACACTTCTTCTTTCGTTGCACCAGTATTGTCTAGTATATCTGTCATCACTGGTCCAGGGTTAACGGTGTTGACACGGACACCAGCTGGGGCTAGCTCTAAGGCTATCGACCTTGTGAAATGATCTAAAGCAGCTTTCGACGTATTGTAGGGAAAACCATTTTCATTTACCACTCGTAGAGCAGCAACACTGGAGATATTAATGATGTTACCTTTAGTTTTCACAAGATGTGGAACTGCAAGGTGTGTTATAAGCACAGGTGCGCGGAGATTTGTGGCCATCACCTGGTCAAATGCATCCATGGCTTCCGGTTGCATAAAGCCAGAAAAAAAGGCAATACCAGCATTGTTTATTAAAATATCTAGTTGGCCGAAGTACCTTACTGTCTCATTAACAATTCGTTTAACATCTTCGTCCTTCGTGACGTCTGCTATCAGGATCAAGGGATTTCCACATTTTTTGGCGACATTATTGAGCTTGTCTTGGTTTCTTCCAACTAAACTAACTTGTGCTCCTTCCTCTGCAAACTTGATAGCTATGGCGGCTCCTATACCCGAACTAGCACCAGTCACTAGCACCACTTTGTCTTGAAAAGCCATGTTCTTGCCGCAAATTTGTGAACTAATGTTATAAACTTGAAGCAAAAAATTTACGGAGTATACTGTTTATCGTATAAGTCCCAGTTGAAAGAAGAATGCCACACTGAACATTGTTTCTGTAATAGTGTTTTATCACAAGTCTGCATATAAATTTATCTTTCATTATCAGTTACTGGAAGGTCAATTGCAATAGTTATCCTATACGAGTGTTACTGTTTGTGCATAATTAATGTGATAACACTGATAAGCCAATGAAAAAAATACCGTTTCTGCACCTTCCTACATTATTTGCTTGTTTTAGTCATGCTTGTGAACACTTAACAGAATCTAATTTTGCTGCTTGATTTGTGCTAATTATTAAGTTTTCCCTAAGTTTTCCCTAAATGTTCTATGCCTGTGTGGTGGTAGTGAATATGGACAAATAGAACTGAATTATTTTGCTTGCCAAATATTCCTGAAAACCTAGGAAAGACTACGATGTTTTATGCTACAATACAATAAATAGATAAATAAATACAATAACAAAATAACATATTTAAGAAAAATAATACGGCTAGATCAGATCTCAACTGTAATCATTTGTCAAATATTTACCGTCGTTCAGAAATCAATTTCCACATATATTTACTCTTAATATGACCGTTGTTGCATCACCCTATGGTTGATTGGGAGAGAATGCTTTAAGCTTTAAGTCCGCCATTGTTCCTACAAATGTATTATCATCATCATCATCAACCTTTAACAGTCCACTGCTGGACTAGGCCTCTCCTTTGAAAGGACGAATTGGCCTACCATACCACGCAGGCCAAACGGGTTGGTATAGGGTTTTTATCAAGTTTTCCTTCTCTTACAGTGCTGTTCTCTGCATAATATGCTCCCTCTGTCGGCTCTTACGACACCCATGGGATGATATGGGGTGGTGACATTCCGTAATCTTAATCCGTCACCACACGGATGTATTTTAAAAATATGTTATAAACTTAAAGAATAAATGTATTATACATAAAGTTTAACTAAATAAAATCCTATAATTTTAAAACTACCGTACAACATTTATGATGCCATTCTTATTCAATTAAATTTTTGCGATAAGATATTTCGTTGATTGCATCCTCAATAGTCATTTAAAGGTAGAAAGACGAATAACCAAGACGTGACAGTTATGCAAATTTATCGTTTTGCACGGATGCACGATGGTTCAAAAGACGTAATCACCGGATAGAACGTTTAAAGCTTTCCGTAACTACTAATAGTCATTATAACTTGAAGTTTCCTTGTTTGCGCTTGCACAGTATAATTATACTCAGTGTATTAGCACGTCAAAAATCTTAACCTTGTTTAACATGAAGTTACAAGAGTAGAAGAAATCATTTGAAAGCTTACTTTTATGACGCTTTGAATTGTAACTGTGGTGTACTTGATAAAGATAAAGATTTAATCTTAATTGGCAAGTTTCGTAGTAAATACTGTTTAGGATATAGCCAGCATTCATCATCATCATCATCAGCCAACCACAGTCCACTGCTAGATATAGGCCTCTCCAATGGCACGTCACTGAGCCCGATTTTCTGCTTTTCATGTCCAACCGCTGCCAGCCACTTTGCGTATATCCTCACTCCACCTAGCCGGAGGGCGTCCTACACTACGTAGTGTAGCCAGCATTAATTAAAATAAAAACAATTCAAAAAAGAATATAAGAATAACTATTTCATATCTGGCAGATTTATAGATAACGAATACTTAATGATAAACGTAGTGAAATCTACTTTAAATCAGTATAAAGGTCACAGGTTATTAGAGCCACCCGGCACCCACTCCGCACCACCTCGCCTCGTGCGGTTAGTATTCTTTATATGGATTTGTATGGGTATGCGCTCACTACATCAACTCCGTAGCGTCACCGGATCGCCTCTGTCGTAAGCCGTCCACGCACGGGCGGCGGGAGGTCCACCCGCCGTCCGCGCGTGGACGGCTCGGTGGCTCGCATGCTTGCCGCGCGTTGACTGCTCGTCGCCAACGCGCGGGTCCGAAGCGGACCGCGCGCTGTCCGCGAATTATTCACGTCCGAGTGTTACCAGATACACGGTAAATACCGTAGATGCACGGTAATTTTGAGCAAGACACGGTCTACGGTAATAAGCTACTACACACGTGTAGACCTATTTAACAGACTACTCGAAAATTCGTGGACCAAGCGACGTCCACTCGTTGACCGCGCGGCGTTCACTCATTGACGGCGCGCGGTATATACGGTTGAAGCAAACCCTTTGAGTACTTAAAAGGCCTATCTAACGATACCCTACACGACATGATAGAAAAATATCAACTTTTGCATTTACGAGTTACCCTTAATACAAATCTTTTTCGAATTTTATTGCATCACAATTTACAACCCTGCCAAACAGCCCTCTTATGTTTATAGTTTTCGCGTAAAACTGCGGACAGACAGACGGACGAACGGACATGGTGAATGTATAAGGGCTCCTTGTAGTTAACTACGGAACTCCTAAATCCTTATTCTCCATCAACCTGGTTAGACTAGTAATAGGAATCCAGGCTCCAAGGTGAAAAGTCTTGGACAATACCGCTAAGACGACGGTGAATAACAAAAAAACTGTAACATTTCTTTTGAGAAATTCATCATCATCATCAGCTTTTAACAGTCCGCTACTGGACTAGGCCTCTCCTTTGAAAGGAGGAATTGGCCTACTATAACACGCTGGCCAAACGGGTTGGTATAGGGTTTGTATCAAGTTTTCCTTCTCTTACAGTGGTGTTCTCTGCATAATATGCTCCCTCTGTCGGCTCTTACGACACCCATGGGATGATATGGGGTGGTGACATTCCGTATTCTTAATCCGTCACCACACGGATTTGAGATTTGAGAAATTAGATCTCATGAAATATTTTTAGTTTGTTTGTCTCAAATTTTGTATCGATAGGTAATAAGATAGTATGCTTAAGTATGATGCTAGAGTAAGTTACATAATTAAAAATTTAATTTCAGAAACGAAAATATTAAAAGCACGTGGTTATGGCGTGTCAAAAACAAAGATAAACAATCCAATCATATTTCATTTATTTTCGATATCGGTAAATAATTTATACCTATGTATTTGTCATTTTACGATTAAAAAAAATGTTTTACAGTTAGTGAACATCATTAAACCAAACCACTCAACATTACTCCATTATCAGTAATATACGTCGAACCAGTTATTGCTTTAGCTTTCTCGCTTGCCAAAAATACGACTAAATCAGCTACTTCTTCAGGCTCAGACACTCTCCCGACAGCTGTCATTTTCTTATATCTTTCAAAAGCAGCTATACCTTCTTCTTTAGTTGCACCCGCATTCTCTATTATATCTGAAAACACTGGTCCAAGACTTACAGTGTTGACACGAACACCACTTGGTGCTAGCTCTAAGGCAATTTACCTTGTGAAATGATCTAAACCAGCTTTCGACGTGTTGTAGGGAAAGCTAGAAGTCAGCACTCGTAGAGCTGCAACACTGGAGATATTGATGATGTTGCCTTTCGTTTTCACAAGATGGGGAACTGCGAGGTGTGTTATAAGCACGGGTGCACGAAGATTCGTAGCCATGACTTGGTCAAAGATATCCATGGCTTGTGGTTGCAAAATACCGGCAAAGTAGCCTATCCCAGCATTATTAATTAAAACATCCAATTGGCCGAAGTACCTCACAGTTTCATCTACAATTCGTTTAGCATCTTCATCCTTAACAATGTCAGCTATCAGGACAAAGGGATTTCCACACTTCTTGGCGACATTGTTGAGCTTTTCTTGGTTTCTTCCAACTAAACAAACTTGTGCTCCTTCATCAGCAAACTTGATAGCTATGGCAGCTCCTAAACCCGAACTAGCACCAGTCACTAGCACCACTTTGCCTTGAAGACTCATATTCTTGCCGGATATTTTAAAACAATGTTACAAAGTTATAGCGAGCAAGGAATTAATATAATGTGGTTATCTTATCGATTCACATAAGGAGAAGATAGTGCCGAACATTTAATCTTATCTTTCATTATCATTCACTGCAATGTCAATTCTTATAGATCCCATTGGATAATATAATATGCATAATACGCTTAATATTAATTCTTAATATGAAAAGGAGTTAAAATAATACGCGAATAATCATCATCATTTTTTTTGCGTTGCCTCGATTGTGCCTTAGCTTAGTAGTATGTACAGATGTGACAGAATATCTTCTGCGACTTACGTAACCGAAAGCACTAGTGATATTCTATGGCTTTGACCAGAGTCAGATTTTTCCAGGTTACTGACTAGTAAAAGTAAAAGTAAAAACTGACTAACCCAAGATCTTTAAGAGTACCGAGGCCTTAGCGTACTCTCCAAGACACGGTTCAAGCGATAATAATACCACTTTGTAGAAACAAACCTGTGCCCAATTGAAAACCATGAAAAGAAAGGATATTGTAAAATAAGACGTATCAAACAAAATCTCGTTACAAACTAAGTATAAAATATAATATCACACACTTTCACAAACTCATAAGCCAACTAAAATGTCGCAATGACCATGTTCATACTTTGAGCCACAACTTTAGTGCTACTATTACGATTGTATGTGCTGAAGTGGTTCAAAGGAGCACGACACAGTTGACGACTTTCTTACTCGAAGCAACTGCAATAGTCTCAGCGATATTTAGAAGATTGATCTCTTAAATCCGACATACGTAGACAAGGGACATATAAAACATGTTTCGCAATTATTTTTGACGACCGTGCTCAAAATTTCGTCGTATAAAATAAAATAGGTTAGAGCAACGGTTTTGCTTTGTCGTTTTACGTTACTATCTAGTTTTGCTGCCTTTTATTATGTTAAGTATTACGTATATTGAGGTTTTATTTGCTACTCGTGTGATAGTAGTCTTTGATCTTACTGAAACCTTTTAATCATCCCTCAATCACGTTTGACATTTGAACTCGTTGATTTACCGTCGCAAGACACTTCGAGCGACGTGTGTGTTGAAATTCAAATTTTCTCATTGTGATCTTTAAAGCTATTTAAATGGCTTTCAACGTATCATTCCTATATACGTCTATAACGTAGTGGTTATATTCTCTCTGTATAAATTAGCCAGCATAAAATCGTATATCACCGCTTAGCATGATAGTGACTTAATTTGTCTGAAGCATATACTTTGCCCTTTTAGTTTCTTACCACAAACGATTTATAGATAGATTGCCATAACCAACACGATAGGCGGAAGTTTGTTATCATACACAACTGAGTGGCACTCATCCAACCTAATCGCTTTACAGCACTCTGGAGATGTGAGCAAACTACCGGACGATTTCTAACATAAATTGTGAAATGTTTAAAGATTTACTTCACAAATATATGTTTGATCACTTAAGCTTAAAAATATTAATAATTGATGAAATAATATAAAATTTTCGTCATATAAGCGAACCGATATCACGCTTATATGATGAAGGCTCGAGCTGCAACTTCATCATCTCAGTATAATGCTGGTTGCACCCAAGGCTTGGCGAAAGAGTACGTTTCCCAGTTGAACTTAATTTTTAAATGATTTACCTAAATGATATCGTAATGACCGTTACGACTTTACCGTCTTTTGCGTGTCATCACACAGATCTATCGCTTTGTAAAATAAAATTTGCAAAACACAGCTAATGGCACCCATCGGATAACCGCAGCACTATAACACACGACATCAAAGTCATCAAATCCCATGCATCGGCGGACCTACCTATAATTGGAACTATTACTGGAAACTATAAGTAAACTATCCAACAGTCTGAATTGTATTTCATAACGCCTCAGATATAATACAGCTTCCAGCTACAAACTGAAATGTCGTAAACTATCAATCTAACAAATGGAAGTGTAGTGTAAATCTTTTATAGTAGCGACCGACATTATTTTACAAGACAACAAATATTAAATAATATGTAATATTATATGACTGCCTCTGTAGTCCAGTGGATAGCGTATGTGTCTACTGATCGGGTCCTGGGTCGAGCAAAAAGTGTTACTGAGTTTTCTGGATTCTCAGTAGCAGCACGGAGTCTGCCAATATGCCCGGTAACGGGTATAGACTAGCCCTCTATTACGTGGGACCTGAAATTCATAAGGTGAAACGTAGGTGTAATATTACACCTCTGCCTATTCTTACGGGGATACAGACGTGATGATATAAAAATATTACATTGTAATAATAATTTACAATTTTATGGTGAAATCAATTTATATAACAAACTTTCTTTGAAATCTTTAACATTCCTCACAAGTCATTTTCGTTAATTTGGCCACGGATATTCTATAACACTTGTTTTGACGGAAGTTTGTATAAAAATAAAAGTTCGAGGAAGTAAACACGCTAATTTTATTGATGTACCCAATATACTGTTCGTATAAGATTATTTCAGTTTTAGAACAGGATCCTTATTAAAACTGTATTAAGTGGACCAACGGCTTAACGTATATCCGAGGCACGGGAGAAGAGATAATTTTATTAACATTTTAAAATATGCACATAGCTCCGAAAAGTCAGCGGTTCGCGCCGTGGATTCAAACATGAAATATATTTTTTCCGCTTGAAACTGCAACTGGGGTATAATGCTACTAACTCATATTATCATATACTTTCTATCCAAGTACACTGATATTTATTTATTAACCAACACCTATATAACTATAAATAACTTATAATCTAGGACTTAAATATCTAACCAGTAAAATAGAGTTCAAAGCAACGCAAGATAACAAACCGTAACCGTAACATACACGCCCTGCATATTGCCGTTGTAAAAGAACAGCCGGAACAACGTTCATTTACAGAACTAGCAAACACAACTCCACACCTGCAATTTGTTACAAGAACACCTTAACTGCCACCGCGGCACCGTTTATGTTGACAAAAAGTGCAGAAACAGTTTTGTTCTCCCCAGATGTATGGGTAAACGACAATTTTGTAACCCAGCGACAAATTGGCCCAGTAAAATATGTACGGAGAATATGTAAATGCGGTGAAGTATGTAGTAACGGACCAGTCCAGTTGCATGTGTCAACATGATAGCTCCCGAGTAATATTGGAAATTTGGAAAATATGTCGATAAAAATGTGTTTTATGTGCACCTATTACGTTAATACATCGATATTATATGGAGTACAGTGTTAAATTTGAGTATTTTGGACATAATAGGACATTATTTGTGTGAAGAAAAGTGCAGTGACAATTTCATAACTTGCAGGTGGCGCTAGCGGTGAACGGCGCATCGCGCTCTTTTGCACACGTGTGAACTGGCTAGCTTTGTCTCGCTCGCTCTGTGTTGTTATAATTTTAAACATCAAAATGAACTGTTTGGCTTGCACTAGAAAAATTTAAGTTGCGGAGATGATAAAATGCATTGGATGCAAAGGGGGATATCATTTTAAGTGTGTGAATATTTCCCCGGCTAAGTTTAAGGAGGGGCAGGCACAATTAAAGCGTACTTTTAAGTGTGTCTCCTGCTTGAATGTAGCACAGCGTATACGAGTAACCGGCGACACTCCTGTACGCGGTATTTCTCTCGGGTGTATGGCAAAGGAGCATTCCATTGGAGAGGATAGCTCTCTGGATACTGCTGATCTTATGACGGAGGAGGTGAAAAACGGTGTTATGAGTATAATGGAAAAAGTTAATGGCATTATTTTGGCAAAAATGAGTGTTCTCGAAACAAAAATTATAGAAGAAATTCAAACTACTGTGCAGGTACTGGCGCTGGAAAATAGTAAACTCAGACTGGAATTACAGGAGGCAAATAGGAAATGCAGTTCATATGAACCACAAATTGAGGCCTTAAAGAAAGACAGTCAAATAACTAGAAAGGAAAATGGCAGGAACGATAATAATGCAAAAAATGTGAGAAAAGGACCGTCAGGCAGAACTGCTCCTGTGATCACTAGTGCTGAAATGTCATCATCAGACGGAAAAATTGATACGTTGAGATCTGATGTCAGCTTTGCAGAGGTGGCTAGTAAACCAGCGGATATGGGAGTTGCAGACAAGAACACTTACAATTGGATTGAAGTTAGAAATAGAAAAAGGAGCAATCCTATAAAGAGAGGGGGTAGTACCTCTGTAGTTTCTCTGAAAGCGGTTGAACGTCGACGTTTTTTACATGTATGGAGATTGAACAAAGGTACTACTGTGGATATTATAACTGAACATGTCAGGAAGGTATTAGGAAATGATTCGGAAATTATTGTTGAAAAATTGACACATAAAACGGAGCGAGACTACTCTTCATTCAAAATTGGAGTTTCAGTAAGTAACTTTGAATTACTCTGTGACCCAGCTATATGGCCACTACATGTTGAATTCAGCGAGTGGGTTTGGTTTCGTCGCCCAGCCAACCGAAATCAATCATGAATCAAACAGGTGTATCACTATTTTTTATCAAAATGTTAGAGGACTTCGTACAAAGACTACACAATTTTTGTCATTACTAGAATCCTCGGCATCCGATCTATTTGCTATCACTGAGACTGGCTTAAATGATGGAATTCAAAACACAGAGGTGGCGTTACCCGGATATCAGATTTTAAGATGTGACCGGGCGGACGGGCGCAAGCAAGGAGGCGTGCTTTTAGTGGCCACATCGCGGTTTGAATTGCGACAAGTAGCAATGCCGGATGGAATTATAATAGACAATTACAAATTTGAGTTAATTTGTGAGACTGTTTTCATGAACACTCGGTTTTTATTTACTTGTTGCACCGTATATACACCGCCGCGAACAGACGAGAATGAGTATATGGTATTATTTAGAATATTAGAACATTTCAGTGTTAAATACGGAAATAATTTAGTAATATTAGGAGATTTTAATTTATATTCTTGTTGTACAAATGTCACTAATTATTATGAGTATTTTAGGGCTTTCTGTGAGTTCACTCAGTGCAACGCAGTTAATAACTGCAACCATAGACAGTTGGACCTGGTGCTGAGCGCGCGCGGAGGCGCCGTATCGGTGCGCGCGGCGGACGAGGCGCTGCAGCCCGTTGACGTGTATCACCCACCGCTCGCAGTGCGCGTCGCGCTTGCTGCGCGCTTGACCGACTCAACTTCCGCGCAACCGGCACCGCCGCCGGGACCCTTGCCACACTCGGTTTCTCATAAACAATGGAACTTTAACAAAGCTGACTTCCATCGCTTGTATTATATGTTGACTGAAATAGATTGGAGTGATATATATTATCTAGATAACCCAGACTTAGTTTTAGATTTCTTTTATGACAAACTTTATGAAACGTTCGAAGTATGTGTTCCCCCGAAGAGATTGGGTAGGGTTAGAAGAAAGCGTATTTATCCGGTATGGTATACGACTGACCTTATCCAAACTATAAAACTGAAACATCAGCTACACAAAAAATTTAAATTAAGTAAATTGTGTACTGATTATGAGGCATTTAAACGTTGCAGAGCGAGAGTTAAGTATGAAACTGCACAAGCACATAACCAATACCGCGATCGCGTGCAAAGTAATTTAGAAAAAGATCCACGCACATTTTGGGACTTCATTAGAAGAAAGGGTAACTCGAGCAGTTGCAAAATAATGAAAGAAGGATGTGTTGTCGGAATGTGAGTGTGCCAAGGAATTTGCACGTTTTTTTGAGTCTGTTTACAACCCGGAGCCAGCACAGCTTAATGTACCGGCAGCTCAGGCGCGCGCGGAGCAGCCGCCGGGCGCGTGGGCGCACCTTGCGCGCGTCACCGCCGCCGACGTGCGCCGCGCACTGGCTCGTCTGCCGTCCAAACACTCTGTGGGGCCAGATGGTATACCACCGTTTGTTTTTAAGGATTGTACGGAAGTACTGGTAGAACCGCTCCTGCACTTATTTAATGTATGCATTGAGACCGCAACGTTTCCCGATCGCTGGAAGCTAACTCGAGTTGTACCCGTACCGAAAGGTGGTGGTGGTCCAGCTGCTAGCGATTATAGACCAGTGGCGGTCCTTTGCACCCCAGCAAAGGTATTCGAGGCAGTCATCTACAGTTGTCTATATCCACAAATAAGCGCTCAGTTGTCCGATGCGCAGCACGGCTTTCGTCCTGGGCGTGGGACTACTGGAAACTTGCTGGATCTAATGACTCATCTTGTACCAACGGTGGATGCTGGCCAACAAGTGGATGTTGCCTATTTTGATTTTAGGAAAGCTTTTGACACAGTTGACAACGATGTGTTGCTATTGAAGTTGGCTAGCGTAGGTTGTACACCACATACATTAAATTTCTTTGCCAGTTATTTACGGGACAGACGTCAATATGTTGACTGTGGTGGGTGCCATTCGGAACCATATTATACCAGATCGGGCGTGAGTCAGGGCACTAATTTGGGGCCTTTACTGTTTATTTTAACTGTAAATGACTTACCTGATGTAGTACTTAGATCAACACCTTTGTTATTTGCTGATGACCTTAAATTAGTACGGGAAATTAAACAAAACGAGGATCATGATAATCTGCAGCAAGATATAGATAAGATAGTAGAGTGGAGCTTATCAAATAAGTTATACTTTAACGTCACTAAACGCTCTGTGATAACTTTCAGTCGCTCACACACCCCAAGCCACTATCAATATCAGATGGAAGGTATGCCACTACAACGCGTCACAGAGGTTAGGGTCTTAGGCGTGTACTTCTCTGCAGATCTTAGCTTCAAAAAACAAGTGTTGCACATTTGCAAGAAAGCATATCGCAATTTGGGGTTAGTACTACGCCAAGCTAACCAGTTTACAAACACTAGGGCACTGAGAGCATTGTATGAGGCACTGGTTAAGAGCCATTTAGAACATAATTCTGCAATATGGTCACCGCACGAAGCAAAATATTCATTAATGTTAGAACGCATCCAGAATAAATTTACTAGATTTTTATATTCTAAGAAGTATGGGGTGTATCCAGGATATCCACTTTTGTACCCGACACTATTTGTGTTAGGCATGGTAGGATACTACAAACTGGAGGTAAGAAGAGAGGTAGCTCTTATTACCTATCTATTTAAAATAATACGTGGCAAAGTGCACAACCCAGGCGTATTGCGTACAATCGGGCTGTGTGTTCCGGATGGGTACGCGGAGCGGCGGCGACGACCGCCGCTGTTGTCGGTGGTGCGAGCGCGCACCAACCTGCTGCAGCGCGCACCGCTTACGAGGGCAATGCGGACGCTCAGTGCACTGTCCGATAATAATATAGTAGATTTGTTTTCGTGCTCACTGAGTGAACTCTCTTTTTGTTACCTTTCTAATATAAGTTTTTAGTTATAGGTATAGTTACTGTATATTGTTTTACTTTTTTGTTGCTACACTATTGCAATGGGTTATCCTGTAATGATAGTGGTATGTAAGGATGTGATAAATAAAAAAAAATAAAAATAAATAAAAAACAATGTTGGATGCCTTTTGCGGGAAATGTACAATGACTTCTGTACTTGGAATTGTGGTTGTGTTTGTAGTCAGTAATGGTCCCTTCGTGTAAGTGACACATATTACAGTTAACATTGAAGTATATTCTTTGAATTATTTAGTATTTGAGCAAGTGCGACGAATAAGGCGTTGTGGTAGAAAATTTTATGAAGATTCTACAAAAGCTTATCTGTGCTGCACATAAAATACTTTTGATTGAGCAAAGTACATCCGCATAGCCCTACAAACACATGGTCTTTAAATTTGTAATGAATTTAAGTTGCCTGTGAAAATTTGATTGCAGAAAGGGCCGATCAGACTTACTCTAGACTTATTTAGCGATTAGCGATAGCGATTTTACAACAACTTATAACAGAAAGCAACGTGACATATATCGCCTTTGTATGTGGCAGACCAGTACAGCCTTAATGCACAAAAGCATTTTTCATATGGCACCTGTAATATATAGGAAATTACCAAAGAAAAAACTTAGTCTTATTACTAAATAAATGTTATTATGATTTAGATGATTATTTGAATGATAGTTTTAATTACAATAATTAATTATGTTTGACTAGGTTTGACTTTAATTAATGATTAAATATGCAATGAATTTATGTTAATAATGTGTTGAACGAATTTATTTTAGTATTGTGTTTTTAAATATGTAATGAATTTGTTTTCATCAAGTGTTATTTCTAAATATGAGTATGTAATTAATTAAATTTATTTTATATTCTTAGTACATATTAAATCTATAAGAATTTTGCATGCCACCAGGCTGAAACACTTGAGACATATATATGTACTTGTTAACATCATTGTAACAGTGTTTTCTGCGAAAATAAATCATTTCATTTCATTTCACTTAAATTGTGAAAAACTGGACCTATTGCTTATTTGCTATTGAATACCAGTGAAAACAAATCACTAAAGGTTAGAGTATGGCTGCCTTGTAAGTATACTTTTTCCTTTAGCTAGAACGAAATTCTTACATCGGGTAAATTGAGATCAGAAGAGATTTCGGAAACGTGCCCTTTCTTTAAAAGTTTATCTCTATTAACCTGGGATTCAATGCTATAAATTTCTTGATAACATCACTGCAAAATCCTAAAACATCATGATTGAAAATTTTAAGTATTTTACTGCAGGCACAATCACATTAAAACAATTAACCTTTTACGAAGTAAAACTAATAAATAAACATAAATTATGAGGTCACGTCCGCATTAAACAACTTTTGATGTCTTTAAGTATCTCTCACCATTACGATTATGACGTCAGAGATCTTTCAAATTATTACACCAGCACTGGTATATCTTATGACAAATTCATCTAATTCAACGTACCTTTGTATCTTTTGAGAAACTCAACCAATTTACCTTTGTAATTTAAGATAAGCGAGTCGGTGCGAACGGTAAATTAAAATCACCCACTTCCTCTTAATAAATTCACTTTACGCAAACTTAGTTAAACTTTCCAGAAATTATTTTCTAGCATTGCAACGTAATAGCAGTAACTACTTTTTAATGTATAGCTAAATGACGAAACCGGGCAACACAACAGAAGGTGGCCTCACTGGGCCACGGTTTTAGAATGAAAATACATATAATGTTTACCTGCTGCAGAAAATCATGATGAAGATGGAGATGTAGTTGTGGCTCCGAAACATTAAAAACAGAATGTCAAAAATTTGTTCAGACTCGTTTTGGAAAGTTTGAGCAGCCGACCGAACTCAGCAATTTTTTGTTAGGTGGCTTTTACTACCTCGTTTTATTCTGTGGGGATTGTAAGATGCGACTAAAGTAAATAGGTATACGAAATTAATAACAACATGTGGAAAACTTGACATCAAACTCTATACCAATAGGCCTGACCAGCGTGGTATAGTAGGCGAAATTCCCCTATACATTCACATTATTTATTGTCATTATCACTTTCGGTATTTAGGTACATATCTTATCAGGTATCTGTTTGCAGTCAAATGATTATCTAACCAATTATGTCCTATTTATTGTTAAAGTTGTCTAGCTCCGTGACCTATTTAACCGCTGAAATACATCAAATGCTTGACTTATCACAACCACTGCTGTCTAATTCAAACAACGAGGTCAAACGTTCTTATTTGTTCACTGGTGCATAAAATCGCATCGACCAAATACCAGTTACCAACATTCAAACGTAAAGCGGCCACGACGAAACTTAACCCTGTTTTAATTATAGTCATATAAGCAATCGACCGGTTGGCGCAGCGGGAGTGTAAGCGACTGATACGTCGAAGGTCGCAGGTTCGACTCCCGCTCAAGTCAAACATTCGTGTCCATGAACTGTTTGGCTTGGTCTGGGCGTTGCTATGTATATTATGTATGTATTTACAAACAAAAAGTATATTTGTATGTTTATCCATTATCTAGTACCCATAACACAAGCTCAGCTTAGCTTGGGACTAGATGATGATGATGTGTGTATGTGGTAGAATATTATGTGGTAGAATATAATTTGTTGCTTTGCAAGAAACTTTATATTTCTTATTAGTAGCAATTGTGTGAGCCTGTTTTATAAATGAACTAGAGGGTGTCCGCACACACGCACGCACATATTGTTTCATTTGTCCGTTTCTTTCTGATCCCGTTGGAATTTCAGAAATTTCCTTCTTAGTCCATTCTTACGCTTGCCAAGGAATATACTTGCCAAATATTAGCTTCTTGGTCTCAGTGGTTTCAGCTGTGCATTGTTTGTCGGGCAGTAAGTAATGCAAGAATTTTATGTTTACAGATACCTGCATACATTGAGCTGAATCTAATCTGATAGAGAATATTATATTATCATTAAATAGACTTTTTTTTTTTAATAGCGGGAGCATGAATCTTCTTTAATGCATTAGCATACTTTTGTTTGTTCTAAGGCCTCTAGGTGTCTAGGCTTGCTTGCACTTTTATGGGTGACCGCGTGTGGCATTAACATCAGAGCGCTACCGTGCTTCGGCAGGTAAAGCCGTCAGACCCAGTTCTTATGTCAGAACAAGAATCGTATCGAACCGAATATGTCGGCGTCTGGCAGTCTGAAAACTCAACACGAAGTCAACTAAGAAGCAACCGACAACCGTTGATTTTGAATCTATTTACACAACCGTACGGTAATTGTTAACCCTGAAATGCCAGCTAGTATAACTTCCACGTGTATTTGAAAGTATTGAACATATAATAGTATCCAAGGGTCAGAAGTCAACGTCAGCGTACGTGACAGGACATACAAACGTTACATTAGGTTACAAAACGGGAACTGAGTTGTACCTTACCTACGTGTCGCTAAACATATTCCACATAAATATTCGCTCCAGAGATTCACGTAAGTTACTGACTTACAGCTGCCGCGTGGTCTATTTGTGAAAGTTTTTGATACAACAAGTAACTGAGAGCAAGAATAATATTTGAAGTAAAGCTTTATCCTTAGTTTTTTCGAAAATCTTTTGTGCACGAACGTAGGACTTTAAAATCCCTGTACATATAGAGAACTCATCATAATATCTGGGTTTTTTAATACAATTAATACCTAGAATCGAAAGAATGATTACCACATTTGGAGGTCAAAAACGCTACTCTTGTGAGATGTAGTGAAAGAATAGGACAGTTCAGTCAATCCCAATGGATTTAATTTGTAATGTGGTTCATTTTAAGACCTTTTTTTAACGGACAAACAAACTACTCGAAGCCTATAACTAGTAACTATTCGTTTTTTTTTATGTTGTCATAACAAAAGTATGAATAAGTTTCACGCTAAAGTTGCTTCCAATCTTGTAAAGTAAACCAAGATTTAATGCACAGTGTTATCCACCTAACTGAGATCCTGAGCGAATTATAACGCCAGGAGTACAAAGTTGTGAACAGTACTTTAGATTATAATAATGTCCCTATGTACAATGAGCAACTACGTACGAGAGTTTGTAAACTAATCTAAGGTTCTTCCAAAATCCTCGTTCTGTAGAGAGTTACTGTTAAGTTCAAACACACAAGCAATAAACTAGCTAGGTGCTAGACAGATAGCTAATGCTGAGAAAACCCAGCTAAATATTTTCCCTCAAGAGAGCAGAGACCAAAAAACGATTGAGAGAGTAAAAATACGGGCAACAGCAGACATTACATACTATGCATATTATTATAGAATGAAGACCCTTTTCTTCCGTTTCTCTGTATGAACGCGATAATCTTAATAACTTCAAAACGGATTTTTGTACGCTTTTTACCAACAGATAAAGTGATTCCTGAGAAAAAATTTGGTTTATAATTCATGCGGGCAGAGCTGCGGGCGAAGTCTTGTACATATTATAAAATCAATATTCTACCACATTCACACAGCACCATCTAGTCCCAAACTAAGCAGAGCTTGTACTATGGGCACTAGACAATAGATAAACATATATATTATATACTTCTTTTTTTTGTGAATACATTTATACATAGAAACACCCAGACCAAGACAAACATCCATGTTCACGCACACAAATGTTTAACTTGAGCGGGAATCGAGCCCGCGACCTTCAGCGTGGCTGTCGCTTACACTCCCGCTGCGCCAACCGATCGTCAAAATGGTTTCTCCTTTTCTCCCTGTCTGCCTTTATACACGCGATGAACTCAAGACCTTCCAAAATAATGTTTGTACGGTTTTTACCAATATAGTGAGATGCCTGAGAAAGGTTCAAGTATATAATTTACGCCGGTGTATCTGCGGGAGTAGTATCATATATGTATTTATAACCAGCTATAATAATTCACTAGCATAGTACACGAATAGCATTCATTTACAATTATTACAACTCTTAAAAGTACAAGTAAACTGTATGTGTGTATTCAAAGGCTAAACGCACGGCAACGCCAAGATTGAGCTTTTGTCTTTTACATAACCCGTGTATAAACATAACGCAGGTCAATCCTTGGATTTGTCATCCTTTTGTGCTCCACAGCAAACAGCTTTGTTCACGAGTAACTTTCTACCGACTCAGCGCACTTTTTTCTGATCACCGAACGTGTATATAGCGAACCCTCGTAAGATACGGGTCAGTGCTGTTTTGTTATTCTATGTTTTGTGAAAATTACTATTTATCAACACAAAGGAAAACGTCCCAAGGAATCAATCACGTCTGAGAGTTCTCTACGATATCTGCCACCCAGCACCTAGCTAGCAAGGTGGACTTTAGCCTAAGACTTTTCGTAGTGACAAAATACCTACCTGTTTTCAGTAGTGCTACAGTTCATATACAAGGCTGGCGATAAGAATAACGTTTCTGTTATGATTGGTTGTAAGTGCTATATAAAAAACAAGTCACGACATTTTTTGGATAGGGTGCCTATGTTCTGTATACCTATTGCACCGGTGCTAGAGGGGTGTACAGTATGTACAATTATAACTGTGTCGAGTGTACTGAATTCGGTCCCGAAACGAGACAAAACTTGGTACTGTCCACTAACTGATGTTTCGAATATTGGTTTTTTGTGTCCGTTTATTATAATATATTATGTTTTTATTTCGCGACACCGAACATATTCCTTATGCAGAATATGTCTTAATAAAAGATCTATGATACTTACACCTTCAAAAGTCGATGAATACTGACCTTTTACTTTTAGCAAGAACATTTACAAAGAAAATGGCAAGTAACCTAAAAAATTGGAGCGAAATTTCGGCAATCTATCATAGAGAAAATCTTGCTTCACACATGCAATCACAGTACTCATTGCACGAGTAAAACCGGCTTCGCAGTTCACGGACCAATCACTTATAGTCGAGAGACGTTTGCAAGCGACATCTGCAATCTCTATACACAGACGATCTGTAACGTCGCTCAATACGACACATTCATAGCGTTAAGCTAACAATTGCGACTATTACTGCATATGCATTCGAAGTGGTTGATACGGGAAGATGTTTATTTTTGAACTCCCGTCGCACACAGATAAGTTAAATTTTTAAGTGTGTGTATCTGTGAACCTGTATGTAAGTCTATGGCACCGTGGCTCTTAAGCGAATGGACCGATGCGTTTTTATTCATTTCAAAGCTCTGACGACGTGATCTAGATAGCTCCTATCCGCAATTTATGAGAATCTGTATCGGAGGCTATTTAAATTTTCATTTTATTCATGTGGTATGGTTAATTGTTTATATTTTTAACGACAAAGCAACCACATGCTGCCGCTTGCCGAATATTCTAATATTCTTATAGTAGTTCTAAGAGTCCTCGGTCTAATATAATAAAGAATTAAAAATGTTTGTAATACTTACCAGTTCTACATCCTACATGAAAGTTGAAATCGGGCAATTAATCTTCTTCTGCCACATTCAACAAAAATAATAAAGTAATGAGGAACCACCAAAAGTAAAATTAAAATATTTGCCATGCCTATAGAAAACAATCATAACAGAAGCGTGTCACTACAGCCATTTCGACTTTCACGTTAATTACAAAATCCAACAAAAATAAAAGGCTCCACCACCGACCTCCGACCAACAATAATATCAGAGAACAAATGAAACCAACAATAAGACAATATACATCACAGCAACATTACCTGTACAAAAGAAAAATTATGTATATACCGACTTAGTATTCAATTGCTTTCCTCAAACGAATGAGGAATGCCTGCTGAACAAATAAAAGACGCGTATATGGTGATTTAGAGGTTCTATCAGACCACTAGATTGAGGGTCAGACCTCGCGATAAATAATAGCTTGTATCTCAGTGCCGCAGTTATACACAAGTATTTATTTTAATGGTTTCGATTGTGTGGGGTTATTTATGGATGAAATTTGTAATTGTTGCTACTGTGGTTTTGGGACTGAAAATATGAGATTATGCGTGGCTAGCTAATTATCCTGCAGAAGTGTTTAGTCATCATCATCATCCTACCATAGTCCACTGCTGGATATAGGCATCTCCAATGGCATGCCACATTGCTCGATTTTCAGTTATACTTACATACATAAACATACAATGGTTACTTAGAAGTCCAGCTGTAAACGTCAAAGTGCCAAGCCAAAACTCATTACTATTTCGAGGCGTACAGGGGAGTATATTATGCAGATGCCTCACGTACAAAACGTCAGGTGGTACGGCTGTACGGCTCTAGAAAAAGAAATAGAAAAAAAAACGTATGAAGCGAGGTATCATAAAGTAATTTAGAAAAAGGTCACTTTAATATACCGGTTTGAAGAGTAAATATGTTATTTTAAAACAAATGTTCATCGTAGTTTGGGTATATCCGTCTATTTTAAGCTACATTACAAAAGCTTGAACCTTTAAAATTATTAGTCAATAAAATTGATTAGTTCAACAATCACATAAACATACAAATCACATTTTGTTATTTAAGTGGATAAATATAGCAAGGGTCCACAAATGAAAGTTATTAACCTGGGTATTTGTATTCTGCTATTTTTGTATTTAATACATTAAAACACCTGACCCCAAAATTTGACATTAAGTGCGTACTGTGCACAAACGTCGTATTCGACATACGCACCAACGGTGGTCAATGAGCGGGGAAAATTCAATTTTGCAAAGTATGACTATTCTAATATGTCATACCAGTAGTGGATACTACAAGCATAAAAAATAAACACAAACGCATAATAATTTTATTTTTATTGCGTTATCTTATAAGGTTAATAAAATTAAAAAGTTGAAGTTAAAAGGACATTGAATTTTCACTTGAAAAAGTGCACATACAACCCCTAGTTTGTGGGTTGTATGTTCCAACTTGTGGTGTTTTTTAAATATACTTAAATTTTCTGTAATACTACTCGTCTTATAGAATCTACTAGATAATTAGTTTTGTCAATAATGTCATTAGTATGAGTGCAGGATAAGTAGACAAGAAAGCTTGTTTTTTAAGTGAAATTCTTAGTTTAAACGGCCATATCGAGGTTGCAGCGGCTTCCAGTGGTTTCTCTTATAATTCATATAATATGCACATTTATGAAGATAATTAATAAATCACTTCAAGCTGCAAATACCTGCGAATCTCCTTTTTTTTGCCATATTAGTTAATTAACTCATTATTACGCAGATTAAGATGGTGCCCCAGACACTAACTTGTTTCGGACGGAGAGGAACTAATGTTGTTAACATTAGTGCCTCTCCGTCTCAATGACCAACGAAAACAATCTTCGGTCTATTGGAAGAATGAATCTCCTTTTTCAACCAGATACTGTACACTAGTACAGTTTCAGTTCAAGAAAGAAACTACAGACGTCAGTAACAACGAAATTGCGAGACTGGAAAGTGAAATAGCAAATCTTAACGAAACATACGTATTATTATTAAAGACATAAAGACATATTTATTTCTGCATTTTGGTTGTTTACAACACTTATACATGTCAAAACCCTATTCTAGATGAAGCCGGCTTTTCCTAGCTAAATGACTTCTTGAGAAGAAAGGCCGAAACAAACTCAGAGTCATTGTTTTTTTTTGTCACTTCAATTTCTTTAGTCTTTTCTTCATCTTTTGAAGTCCAGACAAAAAAGGGTTTAGTATGCAAGTATAATACAGGAAATTATCTGACGCTTTTGACTGACTCGGCTCACTGATGGCCCGCATTCAACAGCAATCGTACGTCTCAACCTTAATTGAGGGAGCCAGCACGATCTGTATCACTATGCCTCCACGCCATCAGAAGGTGTATGCATAAGCATGTCAGCCTAAGCCATCAGACAGGTTGCCACAACTATTTGTTTATATGTTTAATAATGCCCACATCGTACTCACAACTTTACATGCTAATACACAGTAAAATACATGTTGCAAACAATAAGTAAAAATAATAAAAATTTAAACAATAAAATGTCATATATTTAAAATGTCAGAAAATATTATTAAATGTCAGAAAATATTATTGAATGTCAATTTATGAATAATAATATATTACTTAAGTAATTTTAAATGTCAAAAGAAAATAAATAAAATAACAATGTCAAATCAAACAATGCCAAAACAAAATAAATAAAATTACAAATGTCAAATTAAAAATGTCAAAATGTAAAAATATAAGTATTACAAATGTAAATAAAAATATCATGTCACTAATTTCAAAATGTCAAAATTCATAATTTTTAAACTCAATTCCAGGCATTTTTGTCTGCTAAATAATCTTTAACTGTGTAATAAGCTTTTGAACACAAGCTCTGTTTAATAAATACTTTGAATTTGTTAATACTTAGTTCCTGAATATTGCCTGGAATTTTGTTGTAAAAACGTATGCTTTGACACTTGAATGAGTTACTTATTTTTTGTAGTCTAGTTGAAGGTAGAACAAGTTTGTTTTTATTTCGTGTGTTTAAATTATGAATGACACTGAATTTAGAAAACATATTTATATTTTTCCTGACATATAACAAGTTCTCATAAATGTATTGAGATGCGACCGTCATTATCTTAATTTCTTTAAATTTTTCCCTCAGTGAATGCCTTGAACCAAGATTGTAGATTGCACGAATAGCCCGCTTCTGCAGTACAAACACAGTTTGAATGTCAGCTGCGTTGCCCCATAATAAAATGCCATATGACATTATGCTGTGGAAATAACTAAAATATACTAATCTGGCCGTATCTATATCAGTTAACTGACGAATTTTGTAAACCGCGTATGCTGCAGAGCTAAGTCTATTCGACAACTGACCTATATGTGGGCCCCACTGTAGCTTAGAATCTAAGGTTATGCCTAAGAATACGGTGTTATCTATAAGATCCAACTCTTCTCCATTCAAACATATGTTAGGTTTAACTTGTTTTACATTCGGTCTTGAAAATCGTATACATTTTGTTTTTCTTTCATTTAACAGTAAATTGTTAGCTGTAAACCATTTAACTACTTTAGAGAGAGCGTTATTTACATCGTCATTATTTGATTGTTGTCGTCTTAGTTTAAAAATAAGTGATGTATCATCAGCAAATAACACTATCTCTTCATTATTTTGCATAATGTATGGCAAATCATTAATATATACAAGGAAAAGGAATGGACCAAGTATTGAACCTTGCCGCACTCCCATTGTGACCACTGAACCTATAGAAACTTTTCCATTTACCTCAACTCTCTGTATCCTATTACTCAAATATGATGTTAAGAGATCCAAAGCAGTGTTCTTAACTCCATAGTAATGTAATTTCCTGATCAATGTTTCATGAAACACGCAATCAAAAGCCTTAGATATATCACAAAAGACTCCCAGAGCATCATGCGACTCCTCCCAGGCATCAAAAATACTATCTTAAAGCTCAACTCCAGCATCGGTAGTTGAACGACCCCTAGTAAAACCAAATTGTTTTTCATGTAACAGCTTATTGTTATTAAAATGAATTTGAAGCTGACCTAGAATTATTTTTTCAAAAATTTTACTAAACGTGGGTAGCATAGATATTAAACTATAATTTGTGGGGTCAGATGTGCTACCTGATTTAAATAACGGAATTACTTTACTACTTTTCATTTGATCAGGAAACACACCACAGTCAATGCATCTATTGAAAATCATTGCCAGTTCCGGTGCTACTGTGTTCATTATAGATTTCGTAATCACAACAGAATTGCCCCAAAGATCACTAGTCTTCTTCAAATTAAGGGTATTAAAAGTTTTTACAATATCTCTGTCAGTGACATAACTAAAACTAAATTCAATGTTACACCTATTGACATTTTGTTTCAATAGAGATTCGGCGTCATTAGGGGACGAGTTGAGGGATTTAGTGGTTGAGACTCGAATGTCTGTGAAGAAATTTTCAAATGCTGTGGCAACCTCAAAATCTGACTTTAATATCTTTTTATTTAATTGAAGAGTGTAATCGTTACTTTTAATCTTGACCCTTCCAGTCTCATTGTTTATAATATCCCACGTTGCTTTTATTTTATTGTCACTGTTTTTAATTTTTGATTTTAAATAAAGTGTCTTAGCTTCACGACAAATCTTTTTAAATAACTTGGAATAATTTCTTACATATAGACAAAATTGTTCATCATTTTTATTAATTACTTTCTGTTCATATAATTCGTAAAGCTTATTTCTACTTTTATAAATTCCAGTGGTTACCCATTCACTGAAGGATGTAGTACCAGCAACTAAGATTCTCTTAGGGACAAAGATAGAATTGAATATAGTACAGTACATGTCAAAGAAAGAATTGTACCACTTATTAGGATCGTTATTATAGCATAAGTATGGTAATGTACTTGTGAGTTTATCCTTAAGTCCCTCCAGACGACGCAAAGTGTTTGGCACCACACTCAATTCCTTTTTTAGACTGCATAGCAAATGTTATAGATTGTCCACAATGATATGATGTTCATTTGTTAATTATTTGCTTTCTAACTGGTACAATATCTGTAAATATATTGTCCATACAAGTAGATGTCGTGGAAGTTATCCTGGTGGGTTCCAAAAATAAGCATGCAAGATTATATGACTTGAACAAATTCTTAATTTTGTGGCAATTCAGGGAATCTTCTAGTAAATTAATATTAAAATCGCCACCTACTATTATAGATTTATTTTGTTGGCATAGTTTCCGTAACACATCATCCATGACACTTTCAAAGTTGTCATAGCAGGATGATGGTGGCCTATACACACCCAAAACAAGAAGTTGGTCCAACTCCACACAGGCTATTTCCACTGTCCGTTCAACAGAGAAACTAACAATGTCACTACGATTCTTAAATTTAAGCAGCTTGTTAACTAAAATCAATGATCCACCATGTATTGCATTTTGTCTGCTGAACGAACTACCAACTAGATGGTTATTAAAATTGCACATGAACAGGTGATCTTTAAGCCAATGTTCTGTTATACACAAAATATCGACGCATTCACCATTCATGAACAACTCCACTTCTAAATCTTTATTTGACATACCTTGTATATTTTGATGTACCAGTTTTAGTACTTGTGAATTTCTAAATGAATTATTAGTTGGATTGGGCTTATTCGTACATACCAGCCCATTATTAATGAAAGTGTCATTGCAAGAGGTATTCTCTATTGTCGAATTATTTAATTTAAATTAATAGAAATGTCAGACTGTGTAGCCAAAATACTGGCTGAATCATTATAAATGTCATTTTGTTGCTGTATAGGGGCAACACGTTTATTAGCCAAATTCTTGGCTGAAATGTCAATACAAAATGCTAGCGACTCAGCTAGTTCTCTTTTATAATAAGAATTCAGATAACAAGTATCTTGCGTCAAATGTAAAGCTTTACTAACATAATTGTTAGAGTCAAAAACATGAAATTGATTGTTATTGTATGACCAACTACACAAATTTATATTAAGACTATGTCTAATATTATTTTCTTTCTGTGGCAACCCTTTACTGAAAGGTAAAGTGAGCATAATAATTTGATTTAAATTTAATTCACATAATTTACTGTAATAATAGAATAAAAATCTTTTATTTAAAGATCCTCTTTTACTAAGTAGGATCAATAAAGTTGTATCCTGGTCAAAATTGAAGTTTATAATTTTATCTAAAATAGCAATGGAACTTAACCCAGGCAAACAGTAGTTCATCACTAACCCATCACTATATGTGTTCGCCAACAACTGACCCATACCTTTTCCAATCTCGTCACTAAATATTATCACTTTATTTTTATTTTGTAATATAGTTTTACTGTCTAGTTTGTTATTTTTTAATTTATTTAGAGTGTGTTTAATATTTGAATTTGTATTGTTTAAATAACTATTTGGCAAATCCGGGTCACATGTTGGCAATGAGCAAGCTGGCGAGTGTTGGTGGTTGAACGGGATGTCATTGTTCAATGGTATTCAGCATTTGTTACTATTTGATGCCACCAACTCATTCATTGCCAATATGTACTCTTTCATTTGTAGTTCAGAGCTTTTATATTTATTTGTCATTGATACTAATTTGTCACTAAGATTATTTAATTCTACCTGCAAATTATTAATTTCTAATTAATGTTTCAAATTATTTTGGTGATATTTCTGTGTGTATATTTTTAATTTTTCAAGAGCAAGGAATCTTTCCCTATTTAACTTAACATTTTTTATGAAAAATTTTTGTCTATGAACTAATTTTTGGGTCTTTTTATGAATTTGTTTATTTTGACATATTTCTTAATTCTATTCTTACTACCCCTAATCAATTTTATTGAATTATTTTATTCTTTGCACACTGAGAGACTATTTGGAAATGATGCTTTAGAACGATTTATATCAGTTATCATGCTTGGAGCATGAACCACTAGCTCATCGAACAGACTTTGATTTGCCGTTGTAGTGATTTGATCTTGGGTGAATTCTAGATGAGTTATTCTACTGTTTGCCTTGTGTAACTGTTTGTCTAAGAACTGTATACGGTCAAGTGCTTGTTCATACTGCAAGCTACACTCGGCAAACCCGTCCACAATGAGCTGGAGTCCATCCCGAGCACTCATGGCATCAGAGAATTGAGTATGTAGCTGAGCCATTTCACATTTTAATATCTTATTTTTTTCCAGTAAGTTCAACATTTCTTTCTCGTTATCTTCTCTTTCCTCTATCAGTTTGTTACACAACTCCTTAGAGTTCTTTAATTCAATTAAAGCCAGTTGGACTTTAGACTCTTCCTGGCGAGCCAAAGCTTTACGAGTCATAATCATAGTGAAAAGAGAGAAATACAAGTACAAAGAAAGTTTTGTTCAAAAGTAAAGGAGAAGATTGAAATACGTAGTAATAGTAGAGTTTAAAGCTAAATATTATTGTAAGAAAGAACAGCTGATCTCGTTGAAAGTTGTGTAACCAACTAACAAGGTTTAGGTTATGTTTATGTATGTTTACTATTTATAGGTGGTTATTTAAGAACTTGATAGCACTTTTTATTCGGAAATATACTAAATAAAACTATTTTATACGTATAAGTCGATTTTAGATAGTAGTTACAATGTTATACCTGTTTGTAAAATGACAATGCAAATTTAGCCGGTAGATTGGTTGTCAAAAAAGAAATCACAATAAACTCACCTTATTTTCACAGAAAACACTAATACTTTTATAGATTATTACAAATAACACATTTATTAAGTAATTAACTTGTAATAAGCTTTAATAATTTGATTATTTTATATTTTTATTTGTAAAAAATACGGGACAAGGTCGGATCAGCTGTTAACCTCAGTGTTGCCACAGAGCGGCAATCCCAAATATTACATAACCAAATATCGATGAAAAATATTTTGTTTTACTACTTTCTAAAGGAATAGACAACCTGCACAATTATTTCCGCTGCCCCATACAACATGTACCTACCTACCACTGTGATACGTGAAGAAATGATATACATATTTGATTTAAATGATTTTGATTTTGCACCAATAGGCAGCAAGATCCCTTGATATAAAAAGGTAAGGTGTTCACTGAAGCTTGCTCTTTATTACACACTGTTCTTAATACTAAACATAGAGCGAAGTAACATTCCAAGAATTCGAGGTCATGCTATTCAATTTTCTAAATAGCCTGTCCAAGTCACACCCTAGTCTTTCAAATAGAAACTTATAGAATGAAATTCTTGACCTACTGATCTTTGAGTGCTCTGACTCGCGGTGACACGGAAACTATGTCCGACGGAATGACAAATCGGAAGCTAACTAACTGACCTAGTAGGTTGAATCCATTTTATATCTAACAGATTTATATTTCAACCTATCTGAGTTCAATATTGCCATGAGTGATAATCAGAATATCTGATATTGTTGGCAGTTTTTCAATTCTTTTATAAGAGTCCGGTTGCATTTTAAACATATTTTCGTCTAAGGTACTGAATAATAATATAAACAATGTGATACATTTTATTAGTGACATTTCAGTGTTGCTTACTTTTTTGTTCATTATTACTTGTGACGAACCAGCGCCCTATCTATATATCTGATGTTGCCGTAAATCAGAGTGATGAATGAGTATGTTCTACTTAATTTACCAAACGAATGAATGTTTAATACTTACATATTTAGTATACTTTTATTTATTTTTTACAAGTACACTCTAGGATTATGGGAAGTGATTGGATGCGGGTGGCTCATAATCAGTCTACGTAACACTGGGCCTAGATACAAATAAAATATGCAAATTGTAAGTATTTGAATTCAGAGTATCAGGTATCTTACGGCTGCTGCAGACTAGGTCCAAATTGTAAAGTTGGAACAAAATTGCTTAAATTAAAGATGTATAAGGTATATCGTAGTGTGAAGTATATCTTCACGTTGTCACTACAAGACAACTCTAATGTAATTAAAATAATACATTAAGTAATAAAAATAATTTGTCTTTAAAAACAAACATACATATATTTGTTTGTATAGTAGTATACATAGAAATTGAAAATACTCTAAATATCTTCACGATAAACTGCACCCAACATATAATAACAAAGCTGTGACAAACAATTGTCCCACGCACGTCACATCTGTGCAGATTACTACAAGAGACTGAGCTAATGTAATTGTTCTGCAAGCAAATAATACGTCTATTTCAAATAGAATAGAATACAATTGTGGTATCAGCATAAACTGAGGACGCTCCGTTGAAAACTGGGAGTATTCAATTATTTTGTTAAGAGTATGCTTTGTAATATATCTGGACAAACAGTTGTTTAATTGTCAAAGTTTGCTTTTCTCTAGTGGAAGATACCTACGTGATAGCTTCACGTATCTTCCACTAGAAAAAAGCAAACTTGATTGTTTGCATATTCTATAAACCTCATAATTACGGTTAGTATTTTTATTTATTAATAGATCATTAGTGCATTTAATTTCGCAGTCCAATGCTAAGCGTATGTCTCTCTTATTTGAGTCATACGTTGTGAGTAAAAAGGAGGATTTACCAACAACAAAACGCTGGCCAGACGGGTTAGTATAGGGTTTCATGATCACCATTTCTTCACAAAGATATTACTTGTTTTATGTATTTTCATTAGTCGCCCTATACGATACCTACTTGATGAAATGCAGTAGTGGTAATTATTTTTATCCGCGACACAAATGGGTAAAAGTAGTTCGTCTACAATTCATAGAATATATACATATATATATATATATATATATATAGGGTTTAATATGGAGCTTTCGTGTTTCGCAGACTTTATTCACTACATATTGTACCAGTGTAGTATTGAATTATGAGTTTATCTGTAGAAATGGCGTTAAACTTTATATATATTTCTAGAAACGCTTTTCTGATAGTATATGTCGTTGTAGCAAGGAAGTTTAGTATTGAGAGAGATATTTAATAAATTTATAACAACTACTTACTATGAACATATATATATATATATATATATATATATATATATATATATATATATATATATATATATGTAGGTACAATATGTAGTGAATAAAGTCTGCGAAACACGAAAGCTCCATATTAAACCCATCGTGAAGCACTTGCAGTCGACATTAAGCTAAGCTTGACACCTATTCGAATCAAGTGCGAGACTTCCATGAAATATATTCGCATTTGTATACGCTATATATGTTAGAGTACTTTGTGGTGTGTAAATTGTGGAAGGCTTATGTTTAACTTACCAACAGATATAGTTACATATAACAGACAAAAATAGTAAATGATCACCAAAATTAAACCAGCATTTCAATGTAAAATTATAACTAAAGTTTTTTTCTTAGTTGTATGAAATACCAACACATAAATTGGATTTAGTTACACCACCTGCTTTAATAAACTAAGTTGACGGAGCCCTGCTCTGCAGGGCTCCTATTTTTGAAACCTAACATAACCTTTTGATTTGGTGATCATTTACTACATTTGGTGTTCGAATGCAATTTGAAATGCAGTCGTGACTAAAATAGCTAGTACTATTGTAATTTTAGACTTTATTTTTCTGGTGTTAAGTATATATTTTTGGTTAAAGAATTATCAAACCATTTTATGCTTGCTTATTTAACCCCATTGTGTAATTTATTAGCTTAATACTGACGTTTTCACAGGAAAACTGTGGTCCTATTGGGCGTATAAACATTAGGCAAGAATTGAAAATAGTCCAATGAGGCCAAAATGGTACAATAACAAATTGCAGTTTTCATTAATATTTTTTAAGTTTGTGGGTCTGGCATCGAATTTGTCCGAAGGCTTCCGCCGTATAACGTAGTAAAGGTGATTACAGCAGCTGTGTCTTGTCTGCCTCCACTTAGAAGATGTCAATTGAAAGCAGCCTTATAACCGAGAGAATTGTGACAATTCTGTCGGTTATAAAGCTGTGCTACAGTAATAGTCTATAATCAATCCCATATTTCACGTCCTCTGTATCAAAGATGTTTATAGTTTAATATGCGTAAATTGTGCCCTTCCTACCGACATTATACAACTTATTTGCATCCGATACGTTTCTGTTCTGTACTTTTAATTACTTTTTTTTTGGTATTTATTTTGCTTAGTGTTAAGTATATATTATGTTGAATTATATTTTATCATTGATGACTTATTTATACTTTTATTCTACTTATACTTTTAGGAGAGGGAAGATGATGGACCACTTGATACGACACGATAACTTTGTCAAAATAATATTAGAGGGAAAATTGATGGAAGAATAGAAAAAAGACAACATCGACGAAACTATGTGGCATAGTTGAAGGAAATTGTTGGGATCGGGTGGTATCAAGAAGTCAAAGAAAAGGTAGGAAACGGCAAATAATGGCAATTGCTCTACCGCTAAGAGCTATGCACTTAACTGAAAGAACATCTATAACTATAATAATTTCAAAGGGATCTGATATAAAAGTACAAAACATAATTATCTATTGGAGAGCCTCATCTCTAAAAGATAATTATGCCTACCGGGAAACTTTTGTATCGGGCTATTATAGCTTATATATTTTCGGTAGGAAAAAATTGTAGTTGTTTTATTTTGACTGAAATTGCTAACTAAAAATAAAATTTCTTAGAATTATGTCAAAATAAATATAAGTGTTCTAGAAATTTCTCCACATTACTGTCAATAGTGAATATGTCCACAAGACTGGCAACGTTCACACATTGAATAGACAACCTTTTCTGCGAAGTAGAGACTAGCTGCATGCTCATATTATGTCTATTCATGGCATATTTTATATTTTTTACCACTTAATCACTACCTACCCGCAGCGTAATTGGTTGTTATACAGTATGAAAAGTAGAATGTAAATTTTACAACAGATTTCACCGACGCCGTATATTAAATGTTAAACCATTGGGTGCAAGAAGCTGTTTGGCATAATAATAATAATAATATTCTACCACAGTCACACAACACCATCTAGTCCCAAACTAAGCATGGCTTGTACTATGGGTAGGTACTAGACAATGGATAAACATACTTATATATTTTTTTTGTAAATACATACATTTTATACATAGAAACACCCAAATCAAGACAAACATCATGTTCACGCACACAAATGTTTGACTTGAGCTGGAATCGAACCCGCGACCATCGGCGTTGCAGTCGTTTACACTCCCGCTGCGCCAACCGGTCGTCGGCATGAATGTCCATTGGAGACTGTAGGTTTGCATTAAGGAGTGATTGCCTGATATTCCCATGGAATCGGAAATAAATGTGCGGTCGTAAAGATAGAACAAGAAAGCAGCGAAACGAACAAGATACTTGTATCATATAATAATCTTAAGTTGAAAAACAAAACAAATCAAACAAATTGAAAACCTCCAACTTTTTTAGAAGTTATTTAATAACCAGCGATAGCCTAGTGAAGTACCAACAAACTGCCATGCACCAATGACTTTTCGGAGTTATGTGCATATTGAATTGTTAATTATCCCTTATCCCGTGCCTTGGAGAGCACGTTAAGCCGTCGGTCCCGGTTTTCATGAAGATCTTTGACAATCGTTACAGGGCGTCACCGTCTAATAAACTAACACTAGTCTAAACTATGGAATAACGCCATCCCTTCGCGTTGCGGAGGTCAGACAGGCGGTGGCACCGTGGAAGAGCTAATATTCAGCCAAATCCGGTTAGACTAGAAAGTGGACCCCAGATTGAAACTGCGATAACGCTAAGAGGATGATGATATATATATGATGCATCAAAGAAGTTCAAAAACTTCTTTGATGCAAGTTTACTTAAACCCAGACCGTGCAGAAGTGTTATTGAGTTTTGCTGTTATGCACTTTGCCAGCATCACGAAGCTTTGAAATAAATATTTAATGTGTAACGGAAAAATGTGTCTGTATGTGTTCAGTGTGTGGGTGTGCATGTTTGAGTGTGTGCATGTAATACACTTGTACTTAGATTTCCTGGTCTCTATAGAATGTTTAACAACTTGCCAGCTTTATCTTACGTATCTCCATAAAAAGAAAACTCTCAATAGCCATATCTCTCAATTATCATAAAATCAATCAAAGAATTTCCGATCAGAGTCCGGTTAGTTTCACATGAATTGGTCATTCAGGGCAAGTACCTGTCTCGTATAAATAAAATATGTGACTAATTCAGCAACATAGAGTCTTGCGAGGATCGCGTGATACCAACTTGAAATTTTGTCTGCTTGCGACGTTTGAAGTTGTTTTGGATATAACATATCTACATACTTAAAATAGGAGATTAACGATTATATAGAAGTTTGACATTTGAAAACTAGTAAAAGTCGTATAGCTTATTTGGTCTCGAATAAGTATAGGCATGTATATTGCGGTATTGTTTAAATAACTCCTAAAAGAGGTTGAAAATTAGTGGTCACCTTCGCAGGAAGGCAGGAAATTATTTACGAAACTTCTTAAGTTTAGGCACAAAATAATAGAGATATAGATAATAAATAATAAATAACTTTATTGACAGTCTTTTCTTTTATAATAAATTTGTATCCTTTAGCTATAGTTTTATGACGCATTTTGATCTAAATTTATACGACAAATTAATTGTTACACCAATTCAGGCGGATGAAACTGCGGAAAGCCGCTAGTTCCTAATATTTGTAGAAGACGAAGTCACACAACTCGACACTCTATGTAAATACACCTTTCCATTCTCCTTTTTATCTCAGGACTCTTAGAGCCGATGGTTCTTATTTCGAGGGCTCTACAGCACTCTCAACGCAATGTTTATCAGGAAGAGGTCCTAAAAGTTGTAAAGTGCGAAAGAGTTGGGTCAAGTCTTAGCTTTACATTCTTGTATAGGCTTATGAAGTGTTGTATTGTTAGTCTTTTATTTTGTAGAATGCTAAATTGAATAAACTATTTCTGTGGGGACTAAATTAAAAGATAACAATATATTGACTGTACATATTTGCACTTTGAAGTCACTTAATAAATATACAATAACATGCGTTAGTTTAAGTTTTAGTGGTCATTCACATTCTTTTTAAGTTGTTTTTAGGTACATCCATGATCATGGCACTAGCATCAGTGCCAATGTATCGGATAGTCCAAACAAAGGTACATGTTATACATAAATCCCAAAAGACAAATTAAAACGTAAATTAAGTATGTCATTCAACGTATTTGTTTTGTGCCTGACAAAAGTAAACATATAATGAAAAACTTTACCAAAATATGTTATTTCCTGAGTAAAAATGACCAGTTTAAATTTGCCAACTCACATTACTTCTAACCGCACCTATACAGTATTATACGTAGCCTCGGTACCTAGTCGCCTATGCTCTAAATCACCTGAGTCTGGTTGGTCTGCCCAAGACATCTAACTACGTAATGCAGGTGAAACTTTCCCGACCGTTTTGATAAATTGCCGGGCCCCTGTCTCTTTGCACAAAGGACCGTACTATAGCCAAGTATTCAGACTTTATGTTTATTGAAAGGTACAGCGTTCTTCTACGTCACAGAAAATCTCAGTTTCTAGGGTCAAGGGGAATTCAGCACGTATTACATACAAAATTCCATTTTGTTTTATATCACTCCAGGGACTAACAGAAATCTATTCCAACATTACTTATTAAAATAGGCTCAAGACATGACTGGATTGAAATAAAGGTGACTCTATTAGTAAGGGATATGGTACGTCCAAAAAATTTATACTCTTGAGATAAAAGTGTATTCTTTCGGAGCTTTGTGATTTGAAATGTAATATGGTGTAATTCCATTCAATTCTATTATACTGATATTCAAATGGACGAGCAATATACAAGAATAGATGAGCCTGCGGTTACACCCGCGTTATTTAAGGCAACTGCTCCGCTCCCGTGGCTCATAGCGTGATGTTAGCCTATAGCCTTCCCCGATAAATGGAACACTTAAGTATTTTTGAATCATTCTAGCTATGACAAAAACCACATTAAAATCCGTTGCATAGTTTTTAAGATTTAACCATACATGGACATGGACACATGGACACTGGGACAGACAGACAGAAGACAGACTTTGTTTTATACTATGTAATGATTAGATAACCTTAAAATATTCTCTTTCTGGGGACCGTGCAACGTTGCAAGAATACGCTCAGTAATAAGTTACGGTCAAATCAACCAGACTAATGCTAGCGTTGATAGGATGGGAATGGGATGAAAGCATATTAAAATTTTAATAGTACTAGATTTGATAATCCAAAGCAAATTTTAATAATACATTTTCAAACATTTTTAAATATTTTTTATGTGCCACAAAGTATTTCAATTTATATATATTTTATTTTTTCCTCACACCCACTGAAAGTTTCTAGAATTTAATAAGACATGGCATTACTATCAATACTTACCACTACTCGCCAGTATACTCCTTAATATAAAAAATACAGTAAACCAAACTTATATCTACAATATTATATACATTCAATGAATGATAGCGACTTTTGATAGATGTCGTTTCCTTTGCCAATGTATTGCTTTTATTTTATTCATAGTTTATTCTCGAACTACTAAGCTGGTACACACATAGCACACATACATAAATCCAATCAGTATTTAAACGTTGAATTGCCATGAATCTTGTGCTTTACGAATACATGTAAACATTACCAGATTTACCTTCATCATATATCCATGAAGCATTTGCATGTAACATTTGATGTCGGGGCATTAATTGGGGCGGCCAGGTCAAACAGACTGATCTGGACCGTGTCAGGGGTAATTGGGAAGGATTTAGGACCGTTAATATTGAATGCTGTTTGCTTGACATAGCTTAATAGATGTATTGGAACTGTTTGACAGAGAAAGGGCAGTAGATTAGATTGCTTTTTGCGTCTAAACAAGCTAAACCCTGCCTCGATTGGCTGTGACTTACGTCTTTAAATTATCCGTATCTTATATCTACAATATTGAAACAAAAATAAAAATAACTTTAAATATCAAGTGGTGAGATGTGAAATATGTAAGATTTAATTTTATTTTAAAAATTTATCAAGACTTTCTCAAAGCTTATCCTCGCCCCAGCAATGCCTAATGCTGCACACTGGGGTGTGCGTGGGTCCATTTCCTCTAAATGAGTTTTCATATCCAGAATTGTAGACCACTTGCTGCAAGGAAACACATAACATAATACTGATCAAATTGTTGTTCTCTGAGCAACTAATAGAACAAACATCCACGTTGCATCCACGATTAGCGACACGATAGCCTTAGAGCGCTTTCGCTTAATAGTCTAACCAGATTTGACAAAATATTAGATAATTTTACACTGAATGCCGTCTAACTTTCGCAACCCATAGCATACTAAAGGTAGAATTCCGTGCATCGCGATCGATCTCAGCCGCGCGCGGCCTACGACTGTCGTCGATCGCTCGCGACAATAGTCAAAGTATGAAAATGTATGGCACCGCTGCCGAGGCCCGCGACTGACGCGCGCGGCCGACGAATGTCGTGAGCCGCGCGCGGCAGTGTCTTGAAATTAGTAGATGTTGTTCGTCAGTTCCCTCTAGACGTGTGTCTAGCGAAGTAAAAATCCTGGTCGAAATGCTAATTGACATCCTTGAAGAAGAAGAGGAGAATGACGAGCTGCTGTTGCTATATTATGAAACTAGAGTACCAATCGACCCTATCTTTAAAAGCAGAAATGAAAAAGGATACTAGCAAATATTGATTCAAAAGCAATTATATTGTACCTAATGAAAAAAAATGTTGGAAGTTTGGAACGATAATACAAAATTGAATTGTTTTTACACAGGGTGTCACAAGACCCATCACCAAGCCGAAGTCTACTCGTTGTGGACATCATGCCAAGTCATACTAACCAAAAATAATACCTGGGAAACGTATTTTCTTTTTTTTTAAGTTTTCTCATTTTTTAAACCGCAATTAAAAGCGCGCGCGTGCAATGCTCGAAAAATCTACTTATCCATGGGCTTACAGGGCATCTAAAGAACATATTGGCGGGGTAAATGCATCGATTTTGTACCGAATTAGAAAAATTCCATACTGACTTTGAGCTTCAATATCTTCTGAACCAGTAATTTCCATGGTATGGTGCCGAAGTAGAAAATGTTCGTAGTGATTGGTACAAAATGGGATTTCAGTTTTCGTTAAGGGTCTTTTTACACCCTGTATAGTCGGCAAAACTTCCGAATTTTTTTTTCATTACTACTAATTTCAAGACACTGCCGCGCGCGGCTCACGACATTCGTCGGCCGCGTTCGTCAGTCGCGGGCCTCGGCAGCGGTGCCATACATTTTCATAATTTGAGTATTGTCGCGAGCGATCGACGACAGTCGTAGCTCGCGCACGGCTGCAATCGATCGCGATGCACGGAAGTCTACCTTAATATTCCACGGCATAGACTAGTGTCAGAAAATTCATGTGTTACTCTAATGGCGTTGATACTCTAATGACCAAGGGGCTAGTCGTGCTATTTTCAAACGTTCAAACGTTGACAACCTAACGTATTTGGTGAACGTTTGGTTTTAGTTTGGCTGATGTCAAACATGGTATCGTGCTAATTGTATTGAGCGTTCGAACCAGAGAGGTTGGACTACGTTTAGACTAGAGAGAACATGCCCTATAAATTTCCTCATACCGAATGTGCAACATGTAATGTCAGTTGGTCTTAGTTGGTTAATCATAACGTCAAATTACGCGTCTCATTTAAAGAGGCATAGACTCTTTACATACTCATATCTCTGACTACATTCTCTAAATAACCGTGCTGTGATCTGTCATCAGTGTAAAATTTGTTGGACGTTTGTGTTTACATTTTTAATAACTTTTTTGCATTTAAATAGTAAGCAAGCTTATAATAATTAAATAGTGTACTCATTAATTAATACACATTGTGTATGTGATATCGGGATGTGGATTCCGCTATTCTCGGAACGGAAATAACAGGAGAAACTTTATCTACTAGCAGTGAGTCGGAATTTTCCAACAAATTTATTTACTTTTCTCGTATTAATGCTATAATGAGTGTTAAGTTTACACAATATCGTTGTATTGCAAATCAAAGGAACAGCTTGCATACGTATGTGTTATGATTTTAACTCACAAATTGTTATTTTGTACATTTATTGATTTAATAGCCTTAGTGATGGGATTTGACAGTGAAAGGAGATATCGATGTTTTTAAATGAGGGATAAATACGGAAACTAACTATCGGACATGAATGTAAGACTGTAGCTGGAAGCGACAGCGGGTAGCCGCGGTTGCTAAGTTGGCAATAAACAAAAACGTCCAGTGGTCTAATTTTCTATCGCGCGTTTGATAGTAAGCGCAGTTTAATATACATAATTTACTTAGATACCTACCTTAAAAGTAGCGTCTATTAACCTAAAGCCAAGTGTTCCAGTGTACGCGCGTGTGTATAGGCTTACATTTTTGCATCTATAAAATAGTAGATGGATTAGGGATGTGAGTGTGGGCATCCCCAATTTTACATTACGTATATACACACTCAACATAACAAACTAATATATATATTTACATAATATAATATTAACATTTATCTACTCAACACACATATTTACAACCTTTAAATAATATACCTATTTATATTTATTATACTTCCTTTATGTTATATATGTACACATACTAAACAAACAAACATCCATATCAACATTATATATATACATACAAACAGTACACATTACAAATACACTACACATAAACTATAATCCGGCAATGTCGGATGATGCGGTGTACAGTGCAATGGAAACGAGCATAAGGAATAGGCCGCTTTATTTATCAATGCTCGGTCACTACTGCATCCGGTAGTTCAATAGGTCGTAACGCATTACTTGCAAAAACTAAAAAACAGTCTTCGGTAATACGTTCGACGCGAAGCCCATGTCACCTGCCGCTAATTTATTGTGCCCCTACCGCGCATATTTTATAATCGTGAAATTAGTTATCTTAATTTCTTTACTTTCGTTCCTTCTCTTCCTTTCGGAACTTGATGTGTATTGTGAACGTTATTGTGTACTTGTGACTTTCCGTATCTTGTGTGTGTGTCAATAAACTTTCTTCTGTGTACCGTATAAACTGGTGACTTTCTTTTGTGTTAAACCCCTGGACTAAAAAGGTACGTCTAAAGACTTTGTATACCACACAACTCAATACAAGTGCCATACATACCACTATATGAGTAGCATTTTTTATTATTAAGAAGGTGTTTTTTATTACAGGTTGCCTATTAATGACGTCACAAGAAAACTTTGGATAAATGCCGTTGGACGGCCTAGTTTGATTTAGCAGAAGTACCATCGTATTTGTTCACGTCATTTTGAGAAAGACTGTTTTTAAAGACAGAAAGCACCTGGCGTCGTTTAAAACCGAAAGCTGTGCCTACATTACATTTATGCCTGGATATTGCACACCCGGTAGAATTATTTATCCAAAGCTAAACAAAAAGTGTGTAATTTTAGTTTGAACATATTAATACATACATACATACATACATAGACTCACGCCTGTTTCCCGGAGGGGTAGGCAGAGACTACGGAACGCCATTTGCAACGATCCTGACATACCTCACTTGCTTCACTCACTCCCATCAAGTTTCTCATGCATGCTCTTCTGTTAAGGGTACTTCTGACTTGTCCTTTTTTCATGATGTCTATAATCTGGTCAGAGAACGTCCGCCTAGGTCTTCCCCTTTTTCCTGTTCCATTCACACTTGCCTTATATATCTTCTTTGTCAGTCTATCGTCATCCATCCTCTCCATGTGCCCAAACCATCTTAACATGCCTTTCTCAATGCTTGTCACTACATCTTCTTTTACCCCACACCACTCTCATATCACACAATTCGTTAGTCAGTCGGTCAAAGACACACCACACATACTTCTCAGTGCTCTCATTTCTACAGCATTAATTCTACTTTCAAGTATCTTCTGCCATACCCAACTTTCACTACCATACATAAGGGTAGGCACTAACACCCCTCTATGTACAGCCAAACGTGCCTTTTTGGACACGTTTTGGCTATTCATAAACGCCTTCAGAGCTCCATTCACTCTATTACCTGCATTAACTCTTCTTTCAATATCTTCTACATTCTTACCATCTCTTGTAAACAGCGTACCTAAGTAAACAAACTCATTCACTTGTTCCACTCGCTGTCCATCGATCATAACATTACAAGCCGTGCGTAACGCATTCCTCCTTTTCAAAAACCATAACTTTCGTTTTACTTACATTCACTTTCATTCCTTTCCTCTCTAACGCACCATGCATGATTTTTATCATCTCCTGCAACTCCTCCGCTGAAGACGCAAGTATTACCTGATCTTCAGCATAAAGGAGGCATTTGACGAGTACCCCATTCATCCTTAATCCGCAGTTACTATGTTTTAAATCTTGCAAACAACTGTCCATGAAAAGGTTAAACAGCCACGGTGACGCTACACATCCCTGTCTAACACCTTTCTCGATGGTAGACCAGTCAGTGTATGCCCCGTTTATCCTCACACAAGCTCTAGAATCCTCATAAAGGGATTTCAGAGCTCGAATGAGGCTGCTGTCCACCCCATTCATTGACAGCACCGACCACATTTCATTCCTCACCACTTTATCGTAAGCCTTTTCCAAATCCACGAATGCGCAATAGACCTTTTGACCTTTGGCCAAAAACTTTTCGGCTATGCTTCGCAAGGAAAAAACCTGATCCGTGCATCCCATACCCTTTCGGAATCCCGTTTGTACATCCCATATTTTCTTGTCGGTTACTTCCATAACTCTTTCAATAAGTACCTTTGCATACAATTTGCCAACAATGCTGAGAAGGCTAATGCCTCTATAGTTTTTGCAATCTTGTTGCGAGCCTTTTCCTTTATAAAGAGGCACAACTACAGCTGTGACCCAGTCATTAGGTACTCGGCCGGTGGTACAGCACAAGTTATATAACCGCTGCAACTGACCAACTATGATGCCCTGTCCAGCCTTCAGCATTTCGACTGTAATCCTATCATATCCTGCAGCCTTACCTACTTTCATACTTCCCAGTGCCTTTACGACCTCATCCACGCCAATAACGCTTTCATCATTGCTATCGTTACCATTCATTTCAGATATCGGTGTCTCTATCGCCGACATTTCCAAATAAACTTTCAAAATACTCTTTCCATCTCTTCAGCACGCAAGATTCATCATTTACTATCTTTCCATTCTCGTCTCTGATGGATGTGTGTTCTGAGGATTGAGTTCTTCCTCGAACTACACGAACGGATTTCCATAAAAACTTAATATCTCTGGCAATCGTTAGATAATCTGCTATCAAACTCATCTTTCTTTTCCTATTTTTTCCTTTTAACCTTTTCTTTCACTATTCTTTTTGACCTAACAAACTCCTTTCTTGCTTCATCTATGTCTACACTCGTTGCTTTTCCCATTCTTTCATTTGCTCTGGCAGCCAACCAATCTGACCAAGCTTTCTTCTTCTCTGACACTGCTGATTGTACATCCTTGTCCCACCATGTATTCTTAACCTTTCGTATTTTCCTTCTCTTGATCACACCACATACTTCAGACGCTACACAAACTACCTCTTCTTTAAAAGCCTGCCATAATTCTTCCATATCATTTATGCAATCGAACCTCTTAAATTTTGCTATCAATCTTCGTTTATACTCATCTTTCACATCTTTCTCTTGTAGATTTTCTACCTTAATTCTTTCCAAGACCCTATTTTCATTACGCTCTCGGTGTCGCCATCCTTTAAAGATCCCACTTATCCGGCTCAACACCAAGAAGTGGTCTGTGTGGATGCCGATCCCTCGATATGCTCTTGTATCCAACACATTCTTTCTCAATCGTTCATCTACTATCACAAAATCAATCATACTTCTTCTAAAATTTTTCGCCTCTCGCGTATACATATGTATCATTTTATGATCAAACATGGTGTTTGTCACACAAAGGCTCCACTCCAAACAAATCTCAAGCGGTACTTTTCCATTTTCGTTCACACTCTCATCACCAAATGCACCTAACACCCTTTCAAATCCATCTCGCTTTACTCCCACCACAAGATCAATCTTTCATTATCCTTGCAGTTCCTCAAAATTTCTCTTAAACTCTCCCAAAACTCCTGCCTTTCGTCTTGCTCATGTTGTGACATACCCGTAACTATATTGACCGGGGCGTACACCCCCACAATAAAGAGACGAGTAAGTCCTACTTTCATTCTCATCCACAGTAGCCTAGCATTTACACATTCAAACTCTTTTACACACTCATTCATTCGCGCAGACAGTATTACACCAACTCCCTTACAGGCTCTGGTGGTACTATCTACCCCAGACCAATACGCCGTATATGCGCCATGCTTGGTGGTTTCACACCCTTTTCTTTTTGTTTCATTCACACAAAGAACATCAATCTTTCTATCATCCATCATCTGACATACTTCATCCAATTTGCCGTTCATTCCTCCTCCAACATTCAATGTTGCAAACCTGCTCTCCGTAGGCCGCTTTTCGCCCTCGCGGGAAACGAGACGTGATGGGTTGCGAACCGCGTCGCCGCCGTGTGAGGAAATATTATTAATTGTTCCCATTGCGTTCCCACGAGATTTAGGGTTTTTAAATGTCCATCCCCATAGAGCCCTTTACGGGGTTAAGGCGGAATATCACGTGTGCCCTGTGACCACCAACACAGGCACCCTCCGTTTGCGACCAGCTTACCCTCTGGCCACGAATCTCTCGGCACGGGTCGGTTTACACCTTAGATCGGGGTTTTGTGTCGGGTATGCTCCCTGAAAGTTGGTTTAATTTCGGAGTTTTCCTTCTCCTAGACAGGTTGCCAACCAAGGCTAACGAGGCCCGAAATACGTATAATAAATAATGATGAGATTGATGTGCTGATTCCTTAAATCTCTCAAAAAGAAGCTCTCGAACTTTCATTTTGAATGCATGCATGGTGGACAATTTGATTTCAGGAAGGAGTGTATTCCATAAAATAATAGACTGCACAACAAATAAAGAGTTAATAAACCCGGTAGTGTGACTGGGGCAAGAAAGAAGAAGATTATGAGAAGAACGAAGATCTCGAGGGGAAGGGGGCTTGAGAATAGAGAAGAGTGTAGTAAGAGCACGCAAACACCGGCGTTGACGAATTGGTAACCATCTAAATTCGGAACGATAAGTAGAGACGAGGTCATACTTAATAAAATATAATAATTACAACGATTTTAATAAATCTACCTACTCCTATATTATTTATCATATTAAAGCTATCCTGACTGATCAAAGACGCCTTGCCTTGTAGTCCGCTACATAATATTCTACCATAAAATATAATATTCTTTCACATTCACACAACATTATCTGGTCCCAAACTAAGCATATCTTGTACTACGGGTACTAGACAATCGATAAACATGCATATTTACTTTTCTGTAAATATATTACATATTATACATAGTACCATCCAGACCAAGACAAACATCCATATTCATGCACACAAATGTTTGACTTGAGCGGGAATCAAACCCACAAGCTTCGGCGGGGCAGTCGGATTACCTACAACTCTAAAAAAATCGAGCAGTGTCTAGCGATAGCAAGCAACGTGATATGATGCGATGCAAACAAATTGCCAAAGCCTGCCGTGCCGCATTAGCCAATCTGGTATAATTCGTACAATACATAATCTAATTGACAGTTTCTTAGCATCGCATCACAACGCATCGCTCATTAGTTTATGAATACTTTTTGTCACTAGATTTTATGGCTAAAACGAACAATTAAGCACGTGATTTTTTAGTACTGTATGTCTGGCAAGTCTTTGCAAAGCACTGTCCGGCCGGCGTCAACAGCAAAAACTACAATTTCAATATTTTAGTTGTTTACTTCTACGGCTTAAATATACTAAAGTTAGACATTTGACCAAAAATATTTATCGATAAATCATCACTGTTACGAACAACACTCGGTTTCCTAACTCTATGTTTTGTCTACTGTTTGCCTACCACGATGCTGCTATAAGAGCGTGCTGCTAAACCTATCGACAGCTCTTTCTATCATACTGCATGTGCCATTAGAAAGAAAATATCAATCATAGCAACCGCTGTTGTTATTTAGTGTTACTTCTATGCCTTAGGTTATATTTCTTTGGTTCGAACCGTAGACGCAACCCTTACGTTGCGCTTACGTCAAACGTTTAGTGCTTGACACCGGCTTTTGAAAATAGTAAGTACTATTCTTATACTAAAGAGGCTGTAGCGACATCGCGCCATGTGCAAGCACTATTTAAAAAAAGACAAATGTCATTATGTGAATGTCATTGAATGTCAATAAATACTATATAACAATATAATATGATGAAATATAATTTTATTCAAATTATACGGTAAGTACCGAAATATTGTTTACTGTAATAAGTGCTTTATGCAAAAAACAATTAATTATCACACTTGGTCATGTAGAAGTGGTTTTTATTTCACTGATGATGCACCACCACATTAATGCAATTGAAGCTTCTTCTGCTATTTGTCGTGCCCAATACGAATTTTATATGATCGTTACAATAAACAACACCTTTTTTTTTCAGATTTGGAATAACATATAGAGCACAGAAAGATGCTAAAAAAACCCCGAATTGTCAGCGTTCGGCATAATACTCATCCTTTCTTTAAAAGAACAGATAGACGAAAAGCTGTAGAATTTGAATTTGGCTGACTTTCTAACATTTCAGGTAAGAATTTCAATTATCATTACATAAGATCCTACAGTTTTTACTCTCATTCTGAACTTGTCTTATAAAATGCATAAATCCCCAACAAAATAATGTAAGTATATACTCAAACACAAGATATAGCGCACGTATGAGAACTAACTACTAAATAATTTATGTTTTAATTTTGTTCACAGTAGCCGAGGAGTAAGCAGAATAATAAGCCGCTCGTTAGCACAACCACATGGACATGTACATAATTGCAAGTTAACAAAAATGAGGAATTTGCTATGAGCCAAATCGAGACCATCGTCACTTCTTGGACATTAAACAAGAATATACTATTAATTAGTTTACTAAAATAATGTAAACCAAACCAAATACATAATTATTACTGTGAAGTTCACGTTGTAACAATGGCCTAACAGATGTTGATTGTTTCAACTCTACTTAAAATTATATTTTGTTTCAGATTTCAGCATCTCAACACACTGAATAAATAAAATCGAAATGTGAAATTGGAACTTGCCTTTTAATATACATACATACTCTATTCCTTTAACTATCTATTGAAGTGGTCCAGCGGTAGTCTGGGTAACACTGGATCGTCAGATGTTGGACTCGACACCCGATTAGAAAGTACGCTTATGTTGGCTCACACACTTGTATCACATCCTGCTGAGTTTGTGGTTAGTCTCCCTTGTAGATCGGATCGATTATTGGTCTAGTGGTACCTAACCCTGACTGCTAAGACGAAAGTCATGGGTTCGATTACCACCCAGGAGAACTAGAACTAGTTTGTGTATCAAAGCAATATTTATATAATTATATTAATCAATTGTCTGACTACCATGCCACTAGGTTGTGCCTAGTTTCGGATCACACCGCCAGGTGTGGGGGTTGTCACAGAGAATTAATTTTCTCCTCTTCACGGATATTTTCTTACAATTCACTTAGAAATTCACCCGGTCTAAATGGTCACTAAGGACGAAAGGCGGCACCTACCCTAACCACTCTCATACTAGTATGGGCAGGTGGTACTTGATGGGCGAACTTATTAGATAGATATTCTCAGACTCCAACGCGTATTACTTTTACTATATACGCAAAGTGGGCAACAGTGATGTTTTGTCATGGCGGGTCTCGTGGCAACAAAGACCCGGGGCAGGTTTTCCCGTGATTATGCCTTTGAAATTTACACCAAGCGAATAGCTCCTGTGGACTTCCCTTCGCTGATCGGCCAAAGCAAGCCAAATTTAAGAGCCCTGAACCAACTAGTCAAAATAGGCTGGCCAGAGACTAGGCTCTGACCGACTCGTTGAACTATTCGGCACCCACATATTACATGAAATTTACAATTCTGTGTCGGCACCGCATTGCGCTTCCCACGCACGCACATTCAACTCGCTGCCACCCAGCCCTAATCTAAGACTTAGGTCTGTTACCCGAGGTAGTGGGCTGGATTCCTAACACGACAAATCTTTGTATGATGAGTACTACGCTTTTGTCTGTGTCTTGGTTAAATTAAATAATTACAATACCTATCTACTTAGGTACTTAGGAAAAATAATTATAAATGAACGTTTATCAGTCGTCTTCTTGCTGTAGGTATACAGGCGTCTGAGAGCGCAGTGACCGAGTAGGCAGTCTTTTGGCTTAAGCCACCCAAAGAAGCTATAACTGTGACAGTATTATGTGTATGGTATACGTATATCCCCATAATATTGTTTCAGCCTTTCAAAAGCTAATGTCTAGGAAGGTATCGCGTCGAGATGTAGCCTTTTTGATGAGATGCCAATCTTGCAATAATGAATTCTACCGCAACAATAAGCTATACCAAAGAGATATCTATAAAAATTGCCTTATATGAAAGAATGTTGTTCACTCATTTAAGCTGCAATCAAACGTATTATAAGCATAATATATGCCACTAAATTGATAAATAATACAAAATTATTTTAATAATTTTCTCAAATTTAAAATATTATATAATTGAAAAGTTCGTCAATAGGAACTTTTGGTTTGACAACGTATGACACGTCCGCGAACGTAACGGTTTTGGTTTAAAACGTTGTCAAATAATAGCGCGATACCAGCAACATCGAGAGTTCACTCGCACGCTGTCACCTAGCTGTCACTCAACGTATCTGCCCTACAAAAACCAAATCGCTTACGTTCAAATAATTAGCACGATACGAAATGTGCATAACGTAACGTTTCCGGTTGAAGTTTGGTTTTAGTAAATACGTTGACGTTTAGCACGATTGCCCCCCTGAACATTCACTTGTAACCAAGACTTATGAATTTTGTCTAGATTAAGAGAAAGATACATATTTAAACAAATGACGTTTATAAATAATATAATATATAATATTTGAACAGGTATAATAAATCACACAAGTGTCTGTTCCTATATTAAAAGTTATTTATCAATATCGAGGATTTATCAACATTGCATTGAGCTCAATTCTGAGTAAACCAAATCTAAGGACGTATTGTAAATATAATCGATATTTTGTCGATATTCATTCTGAGTAAACTCATCTTACTAACAAACCACGAAGGATCGAAACGTCATTTCTATATCTATAGATAAATAGATCTTACATTAGATAAAAATCATAAGTCAAATAGAAGAACATACATATATTGGGTTTAACCGCCGTTGTAGCGCGGTTTCTATGTATGTTCTATATTCTAAGGCTCGCAAGAATGTTCGTAAGAATGCTCGCTAAAACACACTTGTTTGTTTTTCTGTTTTGTAACATTCGCATGAATGCTCATTACAGGTGAATGCTCAAGTGTATCAGCGCCATTGCATAACAACTGACAAAAATCTTCATACTATCTGAGGCCGGCCAGACGCGCTCTTCAAGGCACGAGGCATGCAATAATAATTAATGATTTAAAAGACATATAACTTCGAAAAGTATTTGATGGGCGCCACGGTCTTGAACCTGATCACCTATCCATTGTAGTTTGTTAGTCCTGGGCTTTCACTGCCATCTCTGTAGCTGGCAGTAAATTTGTCGTTAACTAACAGGTAGAGATGTCAGCTGCGAACTTTGAGACAGGACTGAATTAGGGTGCGTTAAAGGCCAGTGAAGATTATGTAGATAACATTCTTTGGATTTTGCTGCTAGAAAGGACCAAAGATGAGTAATATTTGTTTAAAAACTACAATATGCTCTTGTTATTTATTAGGATAACCCTTGCACACAGTTGAGGAAAGATTTTGTTAATTTAAGAAACATACAAGAAGTACTTGTTATATTAATCAGAAAAAACAGAAACGCTAATGTTTGTTACTGCTACGCTAAAAAATTACTCAGCCAATTTTGATGCAGTCTTCAAAGGTAAATCTTATCATAATAACGAAAAACATTTGCGCAAAAGCGCGTATAATATAAAAATAAATACTTGTGCAAGCATTCCAAAGCATTACTACCGCAAAACGATCTTTTGTTTACTTTGCAACTTCATATTTTCTTAGTTACAAGTTATTCTTCAAGCAAAACTTGTAACTCAACTAAAATAAATATTAGTTAATAAAGTGGAAAGCGTGAAGAAAACAATATTTAACTATTTTGATCGTATATAATATTATTTTACGGGTCATTTTTAACATTGCAATTTCATTTTACTGGATTCGGAAATATCTTTTGCTGATTCTGGATGAGTTTAAGTTTATTTAATACTAAACGATGCCCGCAGCTATCCCGCACATTTTTTTTATTTTATCAATTCATGTCCAGTCCCATTGAAATTTGGGCAATCCCTTCGTACTGCGTACAGCTTCTTACACCTAGTAGTTTTGGCTGTAGCTTGTCTATCAGTTAGTCGGTCATTCAGTCAGACGTAAGAATTCTACATATACCTATAGAAGATTATGGTAAACTTACTATTTTCTTAAAGGCTATAATAATGTACCTATACATTTTATTACTAAAACAAAGGTTATACAAAGCATCTGCTTTATAATTATTCTTTACACATTAGTTGGTATTGTCGTCCGTGACAAATCATTTCACAAATGAAACTATCCAACTGTGCTCAACATTATCGGGATGTTATCATAACAGATGTCGCTTTGTCGGTGTTAAGGAAATAAAATAAGCAGTGCTGTATTAAAGTGAACGGACAAGAAAAACTCCTAGGCATAGCAATCATTATAGCAAAGTGTGGATCATACAAACATTTCTTTCATTTGGTACCTAAACATATAATTGGGTACTAAAAATACGAATTCCAATTAGTAAAGCACTGATTAATTGGCATGTCAAAATAACATGCTTTATAAAACTGTGTAAGCTAAGTGCTGATGAGTTACAAGAAAACCTTACATAACCATAAAATTAAACTAGAGTTTACGGATTTTATCGCGTTATATTGGTTTCACTTGTTATTACATTTAAACCGAATGATCTAGAAACTACATTTTTATTACTAGCCGACGTTTCGAATTCTTTACAGGATTCATGTTCACGGCAGACTGAGGTGGTATTTGTCTTTGTCTTGAATTTAAAAGTTATCTCAAAGTACCCGAACATTTTTCAACTATTGGTGTTACTATCTACGCAGAATGTGCTCACTGTGTCTTGATGTCTTCTGGTGACTTTGTCCTTCTTGGGTTTCATTAGCCTGATAACAGGGTCCCAAGCTGGAGGAACATTCCAACCATCTTCCCTATTGAAATTAGGATGTTTTTTAATTTCAATAGCTTCTCGTATCATTCTTGGAATAAAGCGGTGTTCTTTTGCGAGTATCTGTGGTTTATCAAATCGCAGGTAATGGTTGGTTCCTTGTTCTACATGTTCACACACAGCAGACTTCGTCGAGCGTTTGTGTTTAATGTCAGCTATATGTTCCTTTAGACGAATGCCTATGCTTCTTTTGGTTTGTCCAATGTATGAGAGCCCACACTCACAGTCTATCTTGTAAACCCCGGCCTCTTGTAAGGGTAACTGACTCTTGACAGATGGTAATAATTGGCTTATCTTCGTTGGCGGCTTGTAGAAAGTTTTGATTGAAGCTCGCTTCAAGATGTAGCCAATCTTGTCGGTCACGCCCTTGATGTATGGGAGGACAGCAGGTTGTCTCTCTACTGTGGCTGGCTTGTTCTTCGGGGATCTGTGACGTTGGCGCGGCGGTCGGAGCTTGTTGTCTTGCAGAACTTGCTTGACATGTTGAAGCTCGGCGTCCAGGTGTTTCTTGTCACAGATCCCCCGGGCTCTCTGAAACAAAGACATTCCTACGGTAGCTAACTGTTTAGGATGGTGGTGAGATTCACCGTTTAAATACCTAATTGTATGTGTCTTTTTCCTATACACAGTGTGGCTCAAAGAGTTGTTTTTGTTCCAGATAACAAGTACATCTAAGAAAGCTAAAGAATTGTTTGCCTCTAATTCCATTGTAAATTTTATCTGGCTGTGAATAGAATTAAGATGGTCTAGGAATACATTAACACTATCTGTTGGTAAAATTGTAAAAGTGTCATCTACATACCGCTTGTAGAACCTCGGTGTGATGGTGGCAGTCTGCAGGGCTCGCGCCTCGAAGTCCTCCATGAAGATGTCAGCAACAACAGGCGATACTGGAGAGCCCATTGCCACACCGTCTACTTGTATGTAGTATTTCTCATCCCATAACAGATAGCCAGTTGTTAAGCAGTGTTTCAATATTTCTGCATATTCCTCAAGCATGTTGTCCTCTATTAGCTTCCTTCTAGTTATTTCAATACAGTCATGTGCTGGTAAGCATGTGAATAATGACTGTACATCAAAACTAACCATAGTTTCCTTGTCAGAGAGATGTAGGTGTTTTATTTCACTGACAAAATGGTAGGAATCCTTTACATGCGCTCTTGTCTTGCCTCTGAGTGGCGAAAGAATCTTTGCAAGGTGTTGAGCCAATCTGTAGGTTGGTGCCCCTATTTGACTGACTATAGGGTGCAGTGGAGCATTCTCCTTGTGTATTTTCGGTTGACCATACAATTGGGGAGGTTTTGCACACGATGGTATTAAGTATTTCACGTCCAGATTCAGTTGTTCGGAGTATTTCTTCACAATATCACTCGTTTGCTTGAGTATTTTGGTGGTAGGGCCCGTCTTAACCAATTTATATGTACTTTAGCAAGCGGTATGTAGATGACACTTTTACAATTTTACCAACAGATAGTGTTAATGTATTCCTAGACCATCTTAATTCTATTCACAGCCAGATAAAATTTACAATGGAATTAGAGGCAAACAATTCTTTAGCTTTCTTAGATGGACTTGTTATCAGGAACAAAAACAACTCTTTGAGCCACACTGTGTATAGGTAAAAGACACATACAATTAGGTATTTAAACGGTGAATCTCACCACCATCCTAAATAGTTAGCTACCGTAGGAATGTCTTTGTTTCAGAGAGCCCGGGGGATCTGTGACAAGAAACACCTGGACGCCGAGCTTCAACATGTCAAGCAAGTTCTGCACGACAACAAGCTCCGACCGCCGCGCCAACGTCACAGATCCCCGAAGAACAAGCCAGCCACAGTGGAGAGACAACCTGCTGTCCTCCCATACATCAAGGGCGTGACCGACAAGATTGGCTACATCTTGAAGCGAGCTTCAATCAAAACTTTCTACAAGCCGCCAACGAAGATAAGCCAATTATTACCATCTTTCAAGAGTCAGTTACCCTTACAAGAGGCCGGGGTTTACAAAATAGACTGCGAGTGTGGGCTCTCATACATTGGACAAACCAAAAGAAGCATAGGCATTCGACTAAAGGAACATATAGCTGACATTAAACACAAACGCTCGACGAAGTCTGCTGTGTGTGAACATGTAGAACAAGGAACCAACCATTACCTGCGATTTGATAAACCACAGATACTCGCAAAAGAACACCGCTTTATTCCAAGAATGATACGAGAAGCTATTGAAATTAAAAAATATCCTAATTTCAATAGGGAAGATGGTTGGAATGTTCCTCCAGCTTGGGACCCTGTTATCAGGCTAATGAAACCCAAGAAGGACAAAGTCACCAGAAGACATCAAGACACAGTGAGCACATTCTGCGTAGATAGTAACACCAATAGTTGAAAAATGTTCGGGTACTTTGAGATAACTTTTAAATTCAAGACAAAGACACATATCACCTCAGTCTGCCGTGAACATGAATCCTGTAAAGAATTCGAAACGTCGGCTAGTAATAAAAATGTAGTTTCTAGATCATTCGGTTTAAATGTAATAACAAGTGAAACCAATATAACGCGATAAAATCCGTAAACTGTAGTTTAATTTCAATGTGTAACATTCGCGTAAACCCAAGAAAATATTATGATAACCATAAAAAGCAATATTATGTTATCTATTTTGTAACAGTTACACGTTTATATCAATAGTCTAAGCATTCCGCAATTAGGATATATATTCATGTTCACTAAGAAGGGATTTTCCGAGATTCCCACGGGATCGGAAAGAAACGCTGTTTTTTTTAATAAAAACGTAGAGCGTAGCTACGGGCATCCTCTAGTTTAAACTATACATTGAACCACTCGTCTTATTAATTTAAGATAATAAGACGCACTATATAATTCGTTCCGTGGAATAAATTTTATCAAAGTGAATCTTCTGCATTATAGTTTATCTAATACTTGAGGTAAAAGGTGTCATGTGCACTGAGCTGGCAACATACATGGCAGTATTCAAAATACATGTCGGCGTTGGAATTTTAACCAAAGCATTAAAGTAAAGACGAACAGCAAGAATAAATTTAAACCAAATCTCAATTGCATAAGATATATATTCATGTTCGGTAGATTTGTCGATTGTTAGAATAAGGGATATCTGATTTAACCATTTAGTGTAACAGACTGTATGTCACCATTATTGTAGTCATTTATCTCGGAAACGGCTGCATCGATCACGATGCTACTTTCATTAATGAATGTGTGCGATCTCAGGGGTCGTAAGATACTTATAGGAATGTCTTTTGGTGCAATATCATTTCAAATCTTCTTTGTGATTAGATCTTTATATACTATTGTTCATTGTATTCTTTGGTCTACAAAATTACTTTGTGGGGGACCACGGAGGCCCACAGTCAGCCTCCGTGGTCCAGTGGATAGTGTATGCGTCGGCTGATTGAAAGGTCCCGGATTCAGTTCCTGGGTTGGGCAAAAGTGTTACTGAGTTTTTCCGAATTCTCAGTAGCAGCACGGAGTCTGGCAATGTGCCCAGTAACGGCAAACGGCTCACCCCCATTTCGTTGGGGCCTAAATTCATAAGGCAAAATGCACAGTGTAATAATACACCTCAGCCTACCCCTTCGGGAATAAAGGCGTGAGGATAAAAAAGTAATGCCTTTACGGGACAAAATATGTTTAAAAATAGATGCATATTGTTGAATATGATAGGTATCTACGGGTGAAACTGCGGGACATAGCTAGTAATAAATCGACATTTATTTAAAAGTCAAACTAGCACATGATAAAAATAAACCGCGCCATTCCTATCGTATTAAATGCATCTGGGAATTCTGTTACTCTCCATATTGCTAACATCCGAACGAATATTGAGTAAATAATATGGTTTTTCATACTGAGAGTCGGGATCGGTACAAAGAGCACAAGCATGAAAATGGTGTTACATGCATAAGTGAACTAGATAATGCTTTTTGTTAGAGTACCTAATAACAAGAAAGAATGGATATGGAACATCCAAATAGGGAAAACTATAAGTTTGTGGCTCATACTAATATTCCTGGGGTCAATGACCACTCGATACTAGGTACTCAGTTGGTCTTAAGGTGTAAAACCATACAATTCTTTATTGTTTTAGTATTTTTAGTCCTAGGTTAGTTGAGAAAACTGAAATAGTGCACTATCGAAGAAATTACACGAATGTCGAATTTTTACGAACATAAAATAAGAATGGCTAGAAGCAACTAGGCCGATAGCAATGGTGAATGCTTTCAGTTATTTGTTGCATTCCATATCAGACAACAAAGCTAGTATTTCATAACTACAACAAAAAGTATGACCTTTTCAGACAAAGCATTAAAAACATTGTCCCCTCGAACAGAGCTTGCAAAACATATAAAAATACACACGACTTATCCAGAAAATGTAACCCGAAGCTTCAAACAGCAAAATTCTTTATAAATGAGACACACAAACGTTTCGACATTAACAGAGTTAGAAAGAAGTCAAAGTTTTTTCAGTTGCGTATATGCGTTCTACTTTGAAAGCATTGACTTGCTGCAACCATTAGTACATATATATCGATGGCTGCAACATACTGTTACGAGCTGGGGTTCGGTGGTAAATTAAATTCCTATGCCACTAAAACTACACTTTATTTTACAAACAACAACACTTATACACTCTAATAAAACACTATTTTACACTACTAGAAAACACTTCCGACTCTTCGTTGTCCTTCGCTGATCTTGATCGCTTCGATTATTCAAATGAACTGTGTCGATTCGCCCGTCTGCGCGGTATTTATACCGGCCGGATAACAAACTAGTTCATTCTAGCGTATTCCGGAACATTCTCGTAACGTGCGAGCGTTCTAGAGGAGTGGTATTGTTCTAGTATCAACAGCAACGCCATCTAGTAGAGGACAGATGAAACACTGATATATCCATTCTCTTCTACTTCTCTCATTCACCGATAGATGGAGTTATTTTCAAATATCACCATTCGTAACAATACTGTGGAAGTATCGTCATGCCGTATCAGGGCAAATTTTACTCAAGTAAATAAAAATCAATGCTAAATTCTTTGAAATAAAGTTGATAATAATTTACTGTAAAAGTACTTTTTCACGGCATGGCACATCGCACCGCATATGTGGCGGAATTAATATTGCCGACCGTGTTTCCAATCTACTTTACAACGAGCGTCATAAGCAGGCTCGTAGGCCAGACTCATAATAGGCGTACGCTTGCACGTGGCGTGTACGCGGCGTCAACGGGACGTTCACGCTTTGTTGACACGGCGCGCGCGATCAGGCCCAATGTGAGGTCGGCCTTAGAGCACGAAATCAATCCAGTGTGTACCGTAATGACGCTGATACATTTGAGCATTCACTTGTAACAGAAGAGTGAGCATTCGCTGTTTTTTGTTTTGTCGAACCGAACAACGAACAGAGCCGAACATTGCTGCGAACATTTTCACGATATTTCTAGCGAACACTTTAATCCTCAGAATATAGAAAAAATATAGAAACCGTACTACAATAACCGTTTTACCCAATTTAATTATTTACTTCACTTTGACTTATGAATTCTTTCTAGCGTAAAAGCTAGATACATAAACAAATGACGTTCTGAATTTACGTAGGTTATCAAAATGAATATCGAGAGAATATCAATAATGTTTAAAATATATCCTCAGATCTAGTTTACTTAGAATTAATTTCAATAGAATGTTGATAAATCCTCGATATCGATAAATAAATTTGAACGTAAGTAACGTAACTCTTGTGTGATTTATTAAACCTCTTCAAATTAAGATCTGCATTTTATTATTTTATGTAACCAAGACAGGAACAAATAAACAAGTGCGTAAAGCAATTTTGGAGGTAACTTGTCGATCATCGCGTAGCAAGCGATAATTATCTAAATAATAAGCACATAACTTCTGCAAGTCAGAGAATCTTACCGTGGTTTTGTATACGTAAACCATTACGTAGAAATAATCTTGTCACTAATTCCTCCTCCTCCTTGCGTCGTTTTTCCTCAATGCTGAGGGTCGTGGCTTTTTAGGATAACTTTTCCTGGACTATTTTGCGCCAGCTCACTCTATCTTCGGCAGCATGGATGGCATCGTAGACCGAGGTGTTCAAAGCAGAGCGGATCAGGTCAGACCAGCGCAAGGGGCTTCTGCCTCTGGGTCTCTTCCCGTCCACCTTGCCCGTCATCAGCAGCTTTTCCAAGTTATCACCTCTATTTCTGGCAATGTGGCCAAAGAACTCAAAACTCCTCCGTAAACATGTTGTGCTGAGTCTCATCGGTAGCTTAAGCTCGGCTAGAATAGATTCATTGGTACGGTGTTCTGTCCAATGAATTCCAAACATTTTTCTCCAACACCACATTTCAAATGCATCAACGCGTTGTCGGTCAGCTTTTTTGAGGGTCCAAGTCTCCGCGCCGTAAAGAAAGATGGAAAAAACAAGGGTGGTAACGAGCTGCTTCTTCGTCTTCCTCGAGATGCTCCTGTCGGTCCATATACGATCCAGCTGGGTCATAGCACTTTTCGCCATACTACTGTCACTAATTACTATCATTGAATATACTGCTTATTAGTGATATAATAAAATAATATCAATTGCTTTTTATTCATCATAAAGGCAATATTTTTTTATCGTTATTTATCTATTGGTGTTCGAGTTTGATTTATTCGCTTATGATACTTAATCTGAGGATTTTTCAACATTCAATCGGTATTCATTCCCAGTTAACGAAATCTAAGGATTTATTGTAAACATAATCGATATTTTATCGATATTCATTCTGAGTAAGCCCAACACTATCACTACTTACGAAGATTCGAAATGTCATTTTTATATTTATGTTTTCTTACATTCGAAAAATATCATCAGTCAAAGTGAAGCAAATATATTGGGTTTAACCGCCATTGTTTCTATGTATTTTATATATTCTGATGCTCGCCAGAATGTACGTGAGAAAGCTCGCTAAAACACAGTCGTTTGTTTTTCTGTTTTGTAACATTCGCACGAATGCTCATTACAGGTGAATGCTCAAGTGTATCAGAGCCATAAGGAAGAGTAATTTCAAAATGATTGGACCTCAGGCGCTCTTATTCAGCAAATAAACGGCAGCTGTGTGAATAGTTTTTTCCCATTGATATTGATACATGTTTTATCTAACATACTGGAGACCGAGTTCATTGGCATGCCAAAGATGAGGCCTACATTCAACAGTGAACTGATACAGACTGATGATGATGAATTTTCAAATAAAAAATAACCGGCATTTCACGACAACATCTCTGTGCATCCGCAAACGTAACCGATGTAAGCCGATCAAAATATATGTATTTATAAATGACATGATAAATAGTCAATGCAATGAAATCCCGATAAATAACCTATGTCACAAGCCAGAGGCAAACATTCATGTAACACAAAGGTCGTTGACACGAGTATTCCATTTTACAGAGTAACAAACATATTTACTGAAGTGAGAGATTTGATGGATTTAACGCTATAATCCGCAACTACGTACCTCATCGTCAGCACTCTGTGTGATAGATGCTCTGTGCGGTACTAAGTCACTGAAAACGACTTCCCATGATTTGCGTTCCCAGTCACAGGTTTTAATCGTGTAACATTTTGGTAAGACTTTGTCTAATACAGTGTATCACATTTGTATTGTATCTAACATATACGATACAAATGTACGAGTCTGTCAATGCTTCGTTTCTACATAGGCGTGAATTACATTTTTACTTAATGGGCCTGACAAAGTGATATTTGATATTTGTTGACAATTATATTATGATCACAATCCGTCCTGTTATCATCATGTCCCGGCAGAATAATGTCGAATTGCCAGTATATAAGTCAGCTAATGTTCGTAAATATTTAATTTGCTCTTAGTAAGAGTCACAAAAATATCAACCACATAAAACACGCCACATCATATATTTATAAAGGCCTAATCAACTATTCACACAACAGAACATCTTAACTAAACGAACCGAATAATATTATGTTCTGATACAATCGAAACACAGCTACCCAATATTCAGCAGAGAACCTATCAACTTAAATGCTACAATAAAACCAAAACGAACAGTAAAATTAATCAAAGCAATCACAGTTAAATAAAAGAATAAATCAGCTTAAACATCCAAACAAGATAAAACCATAAAAACACGGAGAAAAACGACGCAATAACATGGATTCATTCATTCATTCGTTCTTTACATGATATTGAGAAACTATACGGAGGTACTATTTACATGAACGTCTATTTTATGAGGCTTCCATAAGGCTTGTACACATATAGGCGGATCGCGATGCAATAATACAGCTGGATCATTCGCGAACTAGTATTTGAGCTTCGGTTTTTACGTCGTGATATGGTATGTACTAATATACTCCGTTCATGCGACGTCTCATAAGAAACAACTGTATTTGTATGTGCATACGCTAAACGAAAATGCTCTGAACTATTGGGGAGTCGTGACTGTTTTCCAATATTTTAGGAGAATACTTCTACGTTGGTTTTATAGCAAAGATATATCTATACATATCATAAAATGAAGTCACCTGTCATCCTGTCTGTCTGTAAGGACGTGATAAACTCAAAAATTACCAAATGGATTTTTGTACAGTTATCACTAATAGATAGTGTGATTTCTGAGGAAGGTTCAGGTGTATAACTCACGAGAGTGAAGCCACGGGTGCAGTCTAGTTTAAAATAACATTGTATTGCAAGACAATGCAGGCATGCCATATAAACAAACATTTTTAACCGTGTCGATATTTAATAACGTAAAATCACCAGTTAAAGCCAATATATTTAATTACAGAAAATATGGAAAGAAGAACCCGATTAATCATTTTAACACACAATATTCATTCCATATTTACAAGTCGAAATAATTAAGGGGTGCAGATTTCACTTTGAATTTATTATTTTGTTTGAATATCCTTGCCTGCGCACATCAGTAAAAAAAAGTTCATTATTATTTAAACTAATATAAACACGTGTACAAAAATATTTTCTCTACGTGTCTCGCGTCGGTCGCTAAATAGCAATTACGTGAGCAAAAAAATCTTGTTAAGTATCATAACTTTCTGGCAGCTAGAAATCATCTTATGCCCACGGTTGATGTAATCTCATTTTTTTAATTTTTTTCATTAGTCATCATAATCAGTCTCGTGTGCGCATCCGACCGTGACGGGCGTGATGTACCCACGGTAGCAAACATGGCGTCAATAGTGAAGTGTAACTCGTGTAATGTAGTTATAAACGAAGTGTTAACTTATTTACAAAATAAGTTATCGGTTGCCGACGAGGATACGCTAATAAAAATATGTGTATCCACGTTTACGAGTGCCGAAATAAAGCAAACGAAAACCTTGCTGTTGGAAACTGTACCCACAACAACTAGAAAAATTATACGTAAAAGTGGCAAGAAGGAACAACGGGATGTGGCGGACATTATTTCGCTTCTAAAAGTGGTGGATCCAGACGTTATCTCCATTTTTGCCGCTCGTGACCTGGTAAAATTGCCACCTATCACATTTGACCATCTCGATGTGTCACAATTTTTGAAAGGTTTGCGGTGTTGCGTGAGGAGGTCAAGACAACAAAGACTAGCTATGTTACGCAGGACGAACTCGCTGTACTTAGAATAGACATACTGTTTAACACGGAGCTTAACAAGTACCTGACCTTACACGACAACCAGTTTGGCTTCCGGCCGGGTTTGTCAACAGAGAGTGCAGTTCTCAGTCTTAAGCAGACTGTCAGATACTATACGCTCTGTATAGTATCTTGCTATGATAGCTGATAGGCTTGATTCTCTCTACATGAATCATTGCTCCCGGATTCATGTGGGGAGAGACTGACATACCTGCCTATCTTCTGTGTCTTTTAGTTTTTAAGAATACTAATATTAGTTTGTAAGTACCTATGTAGCTAACACTTTCGAATAGGCCTTTGTTGCCTAAATAAAGATTTGTTATTATTATTATAATCGTGGTAGCGCTATCCCGGTCACATCCAAAACTTTTGCCTTAGGCTCGGCTTAGCTTTTCTACAGAGCGACTGTAGTTCTACCCTCCGCAACTTAAAAGGACAGCGATATAAAAGGGTACTGACTTGCCAAAACGACTGTGACAATCTTCATGACAGCCGGGACCGAAGCGACGGCTTGATGTTCTTTTCGAGGCACAGCGCAATTTAAGACACAAACAACTGCAAACTGCCTGAATTACGCGTTGTATGGGTTAGAATCCAATATCTTCCCACTTTAGTAGTATGCATAAGATCAATTTGAAGTATAGTACAATCATTATTTTATTTCTGCTGCCTACATACATACATACATAACGTCACGCCTTTTATCCCTATCGTCTGCTGCCTAGTATATGTATAATATACTATGCTTCACAAATGTAAGCAAGCCTTAACCCTAATGCCATAAAACCTAAACTAAACTAGAACGCGTATAACTACGGCATGTTATGTTATAACCCAATAAGTTATTAGATAGACATTTTTATGTAGAATCGAAAACTATAGAGCGTATTATTCGCGAATCATAACTCCACTGTGTAGCTTTGGTTTATGGATCTTTGTTTATTGGGGTAAGCTTTGATGCGATGACAAATTGACTAGGGAAATTGTAGTTGTATTACATGGAGTGAGTGGACGGTTAATGTGTTCTTCAGGATAATATAACCTCTGCATGCTTTGTGACTGTCCGATATCATACAAATAATGTCTATATTTCATCGGCAACTTAAACGAAAAATGCACGAAAATGAAGATTAAATTAATGTATATAAAGAGGCTATTACGCGGTACCGGCCTCAACATAAACTCAATGGCATATATAATCATCATCATCGCCTAGCGTTATCCCAGTTGCATCTGGTTCCACTTATTAGTCTAACCAGATACAACAAAATATTAGCTTTTCCACAGAGCGACTGCCGTCTGACTTCCGCAGATATTCCATGGCGAAGAACAGTGTCAGTATATTTTAAGGGCATATATATCTTCATTACAGCCGGAATCAATGGCTTAACGTGCTCTCCGAGGCACGGGGCAAGCGTAAATTAACAATTTTTTTTTTAACGTCATTGGTGCACGCTATGGACTCGAACCCGATACAATCTGCATGGCAGTCCGATGATATTTCCACTAGATCGACGATCAAACGTAACTTATAATAAAAATATTTTGACACAGCTGGTTTTACCACGATGTCGTTGCAACAAAATTTTGATTCAAATATGACAAACGCAGGCAAATCAAATTTATGAATGAATAAAATTTCTTGTTGTCAAATTTATGTTTAACACTAGCTAATAATTTCATAGAACTTGCTTTAAAATAGCGGTTTTCTATGCAAAAGCTCAACACTTATTTTATCTTCTTAGTGTTGGGATATTAAAGAAACGTTCCTTACTGGTTGCGTAATAAAATAACTGATTTCACTGTCAAACTTGTGTGTGCCCAATTACAGTAGTTTACCCGCTGCGAAGTTAGGTCAGTCAGCACAAGTGATGTGAAAATATTTTAAAACCTTTGTGTTGCAGCATTATTTAACCCATCACAGCGTACATTAAAAAGACTACAAATTACAAAGGCGTCAGAAAATATACCGAAAAATTCAGGCACTATCATATAAATTCTTATATAAAATACGGTACAAAATTCTGGGAAGTAAAGGCGAGATTTCTTGGCCGGCACTTGACACACGCGGTGGCAGACTTATTGTGTTGTGATGTACGATCCAAACATTGGTATGCGCGTGTGTATGTGCCTGCATGTGTGTGGGTGTGGACTTGCGTTGTCACTGAGTTGCTGGCTGACACGTGCATTTTGCGTATAAATGCTACTGTGACTGCTCAGAATTGAGTTTGCAATTGTGACGTCACATATTTTTCCTATTAAAGGTATTTGATATGTATACTCGTATAGCCTGTGCGTGTCGTTGCACTTTAACAGTTTTAGATTATTTTGTGTATGTATGCTTTAGCACTAAAATGCTTGTGTCTGTCATATGTATGGGATGTATGTATGACCGTTTTTATTCGGGCAGCCGTTATTTGCGTGAACTATGCAAGGTTATATGTAATGAGTGTATCTGATTAGTCTTTAAGGGCGGTTTCAGATTAGCGTATTGTTCGGCGCGTATTTGGTCGTTTCAGCATACGCGTTTACACGCGCGCAACATTACGCGCTTCAAAAAACCGGACTCGCGTATTTCGGCATGTTCGCGCGCAACGGTAGTGACATCTTGTCAGTGTCAACATAGATTTTGACGGCGGGCGCTTTTACGAGCGCGTCAACGCCCGTACCAGTTGCGTGTGTGCCAAAAGGCGTGCCTATACGCGCCTACGTGCGCTTCCAAAAACGATCTTATACGCGCGTATAAAACGCTAATCTGAATTCACCCTAAGCAACGCCATCGTTTCTTAACTTATTCTTCATAGCTTCAAAAGCTATAATTAATGTTATTCTTCATTTCGTGCTCATTAAAAAGAAATGTGGTCATTATGGCATACACCACATTTTCGATATATCTAATTAGATGAAATAACGTGAACGTTTTCAAGTTGAGTACAAAGCAAATATATTGCTAAACAGTGTGAATATCAATCGCAAAGTAGTGAGATGCAATATGCTATGCCGTAGCAACTGCTACATCGCGTCATGTGCTACGTTGTAGTATTATTCGAAGAGTCAAAAGGAAAATTAGAAGTACTTAACCAAAAAACGTATTACAATAAAGTATTAAATATGCACCGTTTGTTTGCCGAAAGGCTTAATTCACTTGCTATCTTTTAACGCAATACCTACTATAATTAAAGTTAAAGATGGTAAATTATATTTCTTACAAAAAGTAAATGTCTGCTAACTTACATAATTTGTTTGTCTAGAATGGTTGGCAAAATTTGTGAAGCTTGAACTTGTCTTACAAATTCAAAGAATAGATATTATTTATCGTAAGTATTCGAATTGTTCAAATTACATCTGTTTTACATTTTCTTTTATATAAGGCATTGGCCACTTGAACCGATGCGTTTATTATATATAGTTGAATAGCAATATGATTATTATGATACTTGTAATTATTGTTATTACACGTTAGTCAAGCATACCCCGTTAATTTGTAAAATGTATTCAACTGGGCTATTTTCCTTGTAACTTTATTATGTACATATTCCACTATTCTAAATAGCTTTCACACAACCGAATACCAACGTAAAAATTAATGACTTAAGCCTTTATATTTAAGGTTCCTGAATAGTAAAAGTGCATAGGCATAATGCAAACGCTTTTAAAAGATCCATCTAACTATATCCCAAAACTCTTTCGCATTAACCAGTAAAAACAGTGAGATAAATACCATTTTGGATGTTTTCAGCACTTTTGTAAATGCGATTAGGATTTAACGCTCGACTTAAACTAAAGATGTTAGAGAAATTTTATTTTTTTAGCAAAATGTTCCCGAGAGAACTGCGGGTGAATATGGACAGCATGACAAGTTACATGGTTTCTTAGTTTACAAACGAATTAAATGACAATACATATAGGTATCATGATCATCATCATCATTGGCCCTATATACTGCGCCACTGCTAGTCAGAAGAGGCTCTCCTCACTATGAGAAGGGTGAGGGTATATATAGGTACACTTACACAAGAACTCATTATCATCAGACTTGTATATAAACTGTTTTACTGCTGGCTACAGGCCACTTTCATTTCTCTGCTGCAAAACTTAAAAGCAAGTAGTAAGTTATATTATGTAATGAGTGTATCTGATTGGTCTTTGAGCAACGCCATCATTTCTTAACTTATTGCTCATAACTTCAAAAGCTATAATTAATGTTTTTCGCCATTTCGTGCTCATTAAAGAGTAATGTGCTCATTATGGCACACATCACATTTTCGATACATCTAATTATATGAAATAACGTGTCGTTTTCAGGTTGAGTACAAAGCAAATGTGCGGCTAAAATAGTGTGAATATCAATCGCAAAGAACAGAGCCTCTGCTACATCGCGTCATGTGCTACGTTGTAGCAATATCCGTAGAGTCAAAAGGAAAATTAGAAGTACTTAACTAAACAATTTATCAAGTACATTAAAGTATTAAATATGCACCCTTTGTTTGCCGAGAGGCTTAATTCACTTGCTATCTTTAAACGCAATACCTACTATTAATTTAAAGTCAAAGACGGTAAGTTATATTTCTAACAAAAAGAAAATGTCTTCTAACTGCGAAGAAGGACCCTTTCGTTATAGCGCCTTGGTTTCAAGGAGTACCCCTGCATATTGCCGAGAATATTGGGATCCTCGGCGTCGAAATATCGAACAAAGTCCAATTTGGGAGTCATTTGGAGGATAAAGCCAAATTGGCAAGCAAGAAGCTGGGAGTGCTGAACCGGGCTAAGCGGTACTTCACACCAAGCCAACGGCTTATGCTTTATAAAGCGCAAGTCCGGCCACATGTGGAGTACTGCTCACATCTCTGGGCCGGAGCGCCAAAGTATCAGCTTGATCCACTTGGCTCTCTACAGAGACGAGCTGTTCGAATCGTCGATGATCCCGATCTCACGGCTAGACTAGAGTCGTTGGAGCAGCGGAGAGACTTTAGTTCTCTTTGCGTATTTTACCGACTCTTTCACGGGCAGTGCTCCGAAGAATTGTTTAATTTGGTACCAGGGTCACCCTTCTACCAACGGACCACTCGCCGACGCAGTAGAGTTCACCCGTACTACCTGGAAGCGTTCTCATCTAGTACGGTGCGCTTCCAGCGATCTTTCCTACCACGTACGTGTAGGCTCTGGGATGAACTACCTGCTGCGGTGTTTCACGAGCACTATGACTTGTCCTTCTTCAAACGAGGTTTAAAGAGATCATTACTTGCACGGTAGGCAGCGGTTTTGCTGTGTAGACCCTGCCATTAGCGAAGTCCATGAGCAGCGGTTACCGTTTACCATCAGGTGGGCCGTTCGCTTGTCTGCCACTAGCAGCAATAAAAAAAAAAACTTACATAATTTGTTTGTCTAGAAATAGTTGGCAAAATTTGTGAAACTTGAACTTGTCTAACAAATTCAAAGGATTCGATATTAGTTATCGTAAGTATTCGAACTATTCAAATTACATCTGTTTTACATTTTCTTTTATATAAGGCATTGGCCACATGAACCGATGCCTTTATTATTACAGTTGAATAGCAATATGATTATTAGGATACTTGTAATTATTGTTATTATCTGTTAGAAGAGCATACCCCGTTAATTTGTAAAATGTATTCAACTGGGTTATTTTTCTAGTAACTTTATTATGTACATATTCCACTATTCTAAATAGCTTTCACACAACCGAATACCAACGTAAAAATTAATGACTTAAGCCTTTATATTTAAGGTTCCTGAATAGTAAAAGTGCATAGGCATAATGCAAACGCTTTTAAAAGATCCATCTAACTATATCTATCCCAAAATTTTTCGCATTAACCAGGGAAACCAGTGAGATAAATACCATTTTGGAAGTTTTCAGCACTTTTGTAAATGCGATTAGGATTTAACGCTCGACTTAAACTAAAGATGTTAGAGAAATTTTATTTTTTTAGCAAAATGTTCCCGAGAGAACTGCGGGTGGATATGGACAGCATGACAAGTTACATGGTTTCTTAGTTTACAAACGAATTAAATGACAAAACATATAGGTATCATGATCATCGTCATCATTGGCCCTACATACTGCCCCACTGCTAGACAGAAGAGGGCCTCTTCTCACTATGAGAAGAGTGAGGGTACATATAGGTACACTTCGACAAGAACTCATTATCATCAGACTTGTATATAAACTGTTTAACTGCTGGCTACAGGCCACTTTCAATTCTCTGCTGTAAAACTTAAAAGTAAGTAGCTAATAGCTAGCTAAATCCAAACAAGGGCAACTCCGTCCATCTCGTGACGAAATCTCATTATCCGGCTCTTCATGAATATGTAATGAAGCCTATTATACTCGGGTCCGTCCCAAGGTCAACTTGCGCAATATGGATAAATGAATGTAAGCAATCAATCATGACACGCCATCAATCATCGAATGTAATGTAATGTTTCGGATTAAAGACAAATCATTTGTAATTAGTTTTACATTTTTCGTTGAAAATTAATTTGTTTAGATTTATTTGTTAGTTGTAGAAGAGTGAAACTTGTACAAGAATTTAATGAATTTTGCTTTGAGCATTGTTAATACAATATCACTAGAGGATTCCCGCAGCTTTGGTTGTTCATTTTTTATGAATATGTGCAGCCGGAGCTGCCTAATTTCACAAAATCCTTTTTTATGCACCGTTACAGTCCCCAAGAAACAAAATGACAAATTTTTGTTTATTGCGCAATACAGTTTTGGCTGTCTGTCTGTCAGTTAGCAACGTAAGAGTTTTATATATACCGATATTGTTTATTTTCTTTTTATTTTAAATTAAAGAAGATAAAGTAACTTCCCTTTTTATGAAACGCTCAGACTGTTTTCCAAGCGGGTGCAGAGCTCTTCTCTCTATGCGAAGTGTTACGCCATAGTCTACCACGCTAGATAAGTTTAGTATTGCACTCAAGTATATGGTTACACGTTGTAAGTTTAAAAGTATCTGCAGAAAGTTTTTCAAGTCTTTACGACCCGGCGGCGTAGCGTGCGAGTAATTGACTGCCTCAAGTTCCCGGGTTCGATTCTTGCTCAAGTCAAACATTTGTGTTCGTGGGCATGTATTTCTATCATAGTCTGGGTTTTATGTTGTGTATGTATGTGTCTATATATAATCTGCATCTATTTACAAAAAGTTCTTCTTTCTAGGAACCATAGTACAAATTCTAATTAGTTTGAGACTAATTTTACAAGCTTGGCTTAGTACTGGCGCTAGTATTAAGTTTATATTTATTTTCTGAGCGACTAATAATCAGCTTAACTTATCAAGTACTAAAAAGTGGCTACAAGAACGGTTCCGGTCCAAAACTACACAATACATGAATTAAACTAAAGTAAACAAAACAAAGTACAAGTTAATCTATGCTGCTGGAAGTAAAGCTTAATCTTTTTAAAAGTAAGTTCGCCAAAGCAACATAAAAACATTTAACCGAATAATAAACTAAGTAGAGTGGCCTTTGTGCAATTACAACAAAAAATATGAGACACGAAGCTGTACGAGACTTGAGTGAAAAAAACGTCCGGCTCTTGGCTTTTTGCCAATGTTTCGACATCATAATAATTAAGTATTATCTTCACTGTATCCAGTTGACCTCGTCAAGTTTCAATAGTTAGCCAGTTGTCACATAAAACTGTGTGAATTATGGGCTAGAACGTCAGCCGTTTCAACGTTCACAGTTCATAACTTTTGTAAACTTTAACTGCTTTAATTTTGTAATGAACCAATTCTAGTGAAATTCGCTGTACATATAGGAATAGTAAATACATCTTACTAAATTTTTTTAAGTGAGATGTAATTACTTTTAAATATGGGATAAATGTAAACGCAGCCACAGAATAAAAAAAATGTGAACATATTACAAACATTCGGCCTGTCGGCCGCGGTAGTTGACTCAGGACAAGGATCGTTAAGCCATGTCGGAAGCATTCAGGCGGTCTGAAACCTCCGACACCAGATTAGACCATCCACTCACACGAAAAAAAAAATGAGAGACAATGGTACATGCATAAGCTATATACCACTATAATAATCCGCTGTATTTACGTAAAGCCTCCTAATGTTACACAACAATTTTTGAAGCGACATCAAAGCCAAAAACACTATGAAAAATATATTAACGATATCTTTTCCCCAGCTCAAAATCGTGCCTAATCCCTTTGATTTTCCCTTACAGCTTTTACCAAAGAACCACGGGAGGAGTATACGGTTTACGCTCTCAAAGTTACTTTGTGGCAAGCTAGTTAAACGTTAAACGCTATTTTAACAAAGCGGCTCAACGCGACGCAGCGGTAAAACTAGCACAGACACGGTTAGCTATGGTTTTTTTAAGGTCGTATCTGGGTTCTCGGCTTGTGAGTTACGAGCAAATAAATGGCAGTTTTAGCTTTAATAAGATCGTAAAATTCAGCTTTTTTTTTCTTTTTTTTACGAGGCGGTAAATCCCTTCGGATCGCCGACTCTTGGGAATATGAGAGCCGGAGTATGTGGTGTTACCACTAAAACCACCTCGACTTTCTCATGTACCCGTGTGTCGGAGGGTAGGGTGTCGCCGAGGCATTCGTCGCTACCCCCCCACCGGGTATTGCCCGCCAGATAGTCAGGCGGGCCCCGAACAAAACCCCCTTGGCGGCGGATGAAGGTGTTGGGCTCCGCCGCCAAAACACCCAGGGGCCGCAGAGGATAGGGAGGACGGCAACGCAACAGCGCATCTCCTCTTCCTCTGCGGCCCCACGCGACGCAACGATGGTGCGCCCCCATTTGGTCGCGGGAGATAAGGCGCGCGGCAACGCAACACCGACACGCCTCTCCTCCCGCGACAACGCCCGACTGCAAGGGACAGACAGAACTATCCCCCGCACCCGCACCTATGGACGCATTCTACGCTGGCTTCACTCAAGCTAACGTGGAGCGTCCACTCCAGGGATCCCTCTTAAGCTAACCGCGGGGTTCCAACCCACCGTTACAGAGGCCCCCCACCACGACAAGGTGGAGATCCCACGAGGGAGATCGTAAAATTCAGCTGCTAGAAATTGTTTGCAACGTGTTTATGAGCGGTACCGATATGAAGCTTACGTATCAAGTTAGTTGACAATATAATATATATATTTTTCAAGACAATTCTCGCACTATGTATAAATCTTGTATCGTGGGGACTTTAAAAAAATAATTGATGGATACAAACAAAACACAGACTTAAAACACAAAATGCAGGTTTACACAAAGTGTGTCGAACTCTTATCTGGCGCAGTTTCTAGCTCGGGAGGAGCCGCTTATACATCATGGTTACCATTCGTCATCATCAGTTTACCCATCAAGTACACGTCACTAGAAAGCGTGGATGGGCAATGGGCAGTGTATACAAGGAAGGCTGCAGAGGAGTTGGTATGACAGCATCAAGAAAACAGCAGGAGTGAAATGAATTCAAGTCAACTAATGAATTCGGAAAGAAGCGTACACCCAAGTGGTAGTATAGATCAAGAAGAAAAAAGATATGTACATTATAGATAATTATTTAAATAGTTCCAAGAGACGGCGAGGGATAGAAAGAGCAATGTAACTTTATAAAATGTTATTGTTATACGTTTTAGTCTTAAAAATTAATTATCGTCCTAGCGTCATCCCAATTGACTGCCTCTGTAAGCCAGCGGTAGTGTTAGCGACTGCGAATTATAAGGTCCCAGTTTCGATAAGGGATTAATAAATGGAAGCAAGCTGTTTTATCCTACACCCAATCTCTCTTCGGTGGTGTCGTATATGCCATCCCATCGGTCGTGTCTGAAAAAGTAGATGGCGCTACAGCCGTCAATAACATAAGCTCCACGTATTATTTACTTAAAAAAATAGAAAATTAACATCAAAAGGCCATATTTACTGTGAATTCTGGTTACAACACCCCAATTACCAAGTACAAGTGTTATCTATGTGAAATGTGTGTTCAAAGTGAATAAAATAACAATATAAACAAACAGTGCTTCTCTCGTCAAAAAACCTTATATAAAACGCAAAACTCTAATAATAACACTATGACAGTAAATTGAAACAGTAGTACAACAGGAATAATAAATAAAAACTACAAAATAAAGTGCAAAGTGAAAAAAATTACTGTAACCGTTGAAGTTTGAACTAAACAAAAGTGCTAATCACGATTACATTACGTCCAACCTACGTCTTTAACTTAAAAAAACTCAAGCGTACTATATAATCAATAATTTCACACAAGTTAGGAACTGTCCGACTGGTCCCTAGGCATAAGCTTTGACAACGCATTGATAGTGCCCCGAGTTCAAAACCTAGTCGCCTTCGACGTCTTTTTGAGCATTCATTCTGAACATATTTCGACTTTCCATTCGAATACACAATAATATAAGTAAAAGCAACATGAATTCATCGGATGCAAATATAACATTACGTTCGAAACCAAAGTTAACTAGAAAGACATTATCGTATGAATCGCTTTACGATGTCTCACAAGATTCCACGGACTCAAATATCGATCTGACTACTACGAGTATGGATGAAATACCCACATATACAATTATAAATGCCGAGTTAACGAAACTAAAACAAGAATTAACGTTAAAACAAGAAATGTTAGATAGCGCACATGCGGAGATTGATAAGCTCTCGTTAGAAAACTGTGAGATCCGCAAACAAATAGAAGATTTATCTACCTCGAGAGAAACTCTTAAGAAAATGTACACTGAATCCCTTGTTACCCCAGCATCAAGGAAAAAGTGACGTCGCAAAAGTAGTTTACAGCAAAATACAATAACAAAAAATACTTCTGGACTATCCACTGCAAACTCAGATTCACATATTCATCATAAAGGCCTGAAAACCATCGATATTATGACACCAGTCACTCAAAATCGTACCAAATCTCAGACGTTTTCACCGAATTTGGACAACCAGACTACACCAAGTGACAAAAGAAACAAACCAAAAATCTTAATGCTCAGCAGTGAAACCTCAAACAGAATGTTCACTATTATGGAAACCACCACTAGTCTGAATAACTACGAAATATGTCACTTTCGAAAACCTAAGTGTGCACTATATCAAACATTAGATAATATAGAGGAAAAAGTACGTAATTTTTCAAAGAATGACTATTGCATTATTATTATAGGTGAAGAAGATTTTAGAATAACGCGAAATTATGTAGAACTCGTCATATTCATAAGAGAACAATTATTGAACACTAATAATACAAATTTTATCATATGTTTACCAACCTTTAAATTCAACGGTAATAACATTATGTATAATAGCAGAGTAGAAGCATTTAACAACTTGCTTTACATTGATAATGATACACATAAATATGCATATCTCCTAGACTCAAACCTCAATCTGTCATGTGATTATACTATGTTTAGCAGGCGTTCTGGAGTTTTGAATTATCATGGCATGAAACGCATAGTCCTAGATCTGCAAAATCTTATCCTGGAGTTGGAGAACGAAAATTGTACTGTAGTGTCTCAAAATATGCAAACAAATTTACAGTTTTTTCTATAATTTTTTTACTATTCTGCATCAGAACATAGCAGGGCTATATAATAAACTAGATAGATTTTTAATAAAGTTAGAAGAAGTCCGTACTAGAGGAACAAGTATTGATGTCATTTGTATAACAGAACACTTCCTCCAAAAGGGATATGAAAATCTGATACATTTACCAAATTACTACCCAGCTGCATACTTTTCTAGAAACAATATAAAGCGGGGTGGTGCATGTATATTTGTTAGGGCTGGTTTACAATTTAAAGAACTACAAAATTGTCAGTTTCTGGTATTTTCGAATGCTGTGCTGTAGATATAGTACCGCACCATCTCTTAATTATTTGTATTTATAGAGTCCCATCGCAAAATTATACAATATTTTATGAACAATTAGAAAAGGTTTTCACACGAATAAGATTGCATACAAAAAAGAAAATAGTTGTGTGTGGCGATTTCAACATCAATATTCTGAACAGAAACAAAACTACTTTAGAATTTGTTTATTTTTTACAAAGCTACAATTTAACATTATCAATTAATGAACCGACTAGACTCCATAGCCAAACGTGCATCGATAACTTTGCTCATAATTATCGTAAAGGCTGCAAAGCCGCAATAATTGATCTTGTACTGTCTGATCATACAGCGCAACTACTAAGTGTACCTATTAAAAAAATATGTAAATTAAAATATTGGAAAAGAAAAAAGCAAGTCATCTCCAATGAAAACTTAGAAAAATTTAAAAATTATTTACGGAACCTATCATTTAAGCAAGTCTATGAAGCGCAGGTTGTAAATGCAGCCTACAATATTTTTATGAATGACTTTATTTTATTATACAAACTATGTTTTCCTAAAAAAATAATAACGATAAAAACAGAAAAAAAAGCAAATGGATATCTAGGGGTATTCGAATATGTAGTCAAAAACAGAGACAATTACTCTGATCGTATAGACTTAAGCCTAACTTAAAAAATAAAGTTGCCTTCAAAAACTATACCACTCTATTCAAAAAAATCATTAGATTAACTCAAACGGCTCAGAATAATCACTTCATAAATACAGCACAAAATAAGTCAAAAGCTTCATGGCAAATAATCAATAAAACTAAAATGTGTTTACCCAAGGAGCCAATAATGTCAATAAGAACAAATAATAAATTAATAACTCAACCCTTGGACATTGCTAATACATTCAATGACTATTTTATTAATGAAATTGAAAATAATATCAAGTATGACATAAGGACTTATAGCAATAATAATTTAAAAAATAGGAATATGCACTCAATATTTATGCGGCCAATAATAGAAGAAGACATCATTAGAGTAACTAAGTCTCTGAAAAATACAAATATGGTCGGTTACGATGGCGTATCAACTAAAGTAATAAAATTTGTAATTGAAGTTATAGCTCCTCACTTAGTACATATAATTAATTTATGTATCATAAATGGCCAATACCCTGAGAGTCTTAAACAAGTAATAATCACACCTCTCTATAAAAAAGAGGAAAAAACAGAACTAAAGAATTACAGGCCAATAGCCAAGATTTCAATATTTTCAAAAGTGTTTGAAAAGCTTATATATAATTCTGTTTATAACTACTTTGACAAAAATCAGCTATTCTGTCACGAACAGAAGGGCTTTCGTAGAAACTGTACCATAAACATGGCGATTTTTGATTTTTTATCTCATGTAATGACCTCTATAGACCAAAAATCACCCGTCTGCGCCATATACACTGACATGTCGAAAGCTTTCGATTACGTGGATCATAAGATTCTAATAAATAAACTGCAGTTATATGGAGTAAGGGGCAACATTCTGAAACTCCTGGAGTCATATCTAAGTAACCGAACTCAACGCACTGAAATTTCTAGAATATGTCTTGAATCAAAGTTAGAAAATATATACCTTTCAGAACCAAGAGTTATTAAATACGGAGTGCCACAAGGGAGTGTTTTGGGTCCCTTGTTGTTTTTAATATATATCAACGACCTACCGAATACAATACGCCATAATATGGTACTATTTGCAGATGACAGTACAGTGATAGTAAAATGTTTAAATATCAACAATTACCAAAATGAAATAAATAGCTCTCTGTCTGACATTATCACATGGCTGGAAGAAAATAACCTTAAAATTAACTTAAGTAAAACCAGAGTAATGCACTTTCATCAAAGATGTAGTATCCCTAATATAAATATTACATATGACGGATCCAATATAGAAATAACGGATGTAGCTAAATTCTTAGGCATAATAATTGATAATCAACTTACTTGGAAACCCCATATAGAGGAACTTTGTAAAAAACTTAGTAAAGCAGCCTACGCACTTCTACAGCTATCAAGAAAAGTAAATCGTGAAACTCTCTTAACAGCATATCATGGCTTGGTAGCTAGTAATTTGAGATACGGCGTTATATTCTGGGGACAGTCGACCGACAGAGAACTTATATTTAAAATTCAAAAGAGATGTGTCAGATATATGTGTGGTTTGAAAATGACGGACAGTTGCTTACCTTATTTTAAAACGTTAAAAATCCTAACCTTGCCAGCGCTGTATATAATGGAGACTGCAATTTTCGTTAAAACAAATCCACAGCTATTTAAGAAAATATCAGATGTCAGACGAGGTCCCATACGTTCTATGTATACCAATTTGCTATGTAATGTAAGTTGTAAAACAGCCCTAATGCAGAAGAGTCTATTTGGTATGGCTCCTAGAATTTTCAATAAAATTCCTACTGATGTAAAAAATATGCCCATAATCCAATTTAAAAAAATACTTCATAAATTATTAATTTCGAAATGTTACTATTCTGTAGATGATTTCTTGAATGATGAAACTGTGTAATTCAAATATTTACTATTTAATGCTTTGTTTAATTTTCATAATAACAATAATTGTGTGTAGTCCTTGTTATATTTATTTTCTTATTTTTAAACTTAGTGTAAATTACTTGTAAAGAGTGAAAAAAATATTTACGAAACCACGAATATCTAAAATTTGTACGCCTAAACGGCAAAACATAGTGAGACTATTAGTATTTAAGATCATCATTGTACCTGTGTTTTACAAATAAATAAATTCTTATTCTTATTCTTATTCTTCTTATTCGGACTATGACGAGATAGAGATTGCACTAGTAAACACAATAACATTACCTGTCCAGTTGGCGAATCCCCGTTAAGACTGGCCACCATAGCGGGGATTCGGTCTTAGAGATATTATTATTATTCCGGTTACATCCAATACTTTATAATAAGGTTTATAAAAAAACTTCAGAATTACAAATGTCTCCTGTATCCAATAAATAAAATCACCGTTTAAACTATTATTTCACGTCAAATAACAGTAATTAACAAATTAAAACTATCATTATCGTGTTAAATCCACGTACTGTGTTTAAATTACAGCCGGTAATAGGTCCATCCGTTATTGCATTATCTCAATAAGGATAGCAAACAAAATGTTAAAGAAATTAATGTATTGTGCTCATTGTTACACCAGCGACATGCAATAATTAAGATTATAGTGTTTAAATGTATCTCATTTATTTGAATACCTACTGTGGATTAAGGTGAACTCAACTAGTTAGACATTCAAATTCATTTGTATTATAGTGCGTTGTATGATGTGACAATAAATAACTTTGAATTTCAGTTTTAATGAGTGTGCTATAAAATTAATGATGTTAGTCATACGTGTGGTATGTTACATACCAGGGGGCTAATCGTGCTATTTTCAAACGTTCAAACGTTGACAACGTATCGTATTTGGTGAACGTTTGGTTTTAGTTTGGCTGATGTCAAACATGTGGTATCGTGGCATCGTGCCATCCTAGCATCGTGATAATTGTATTGAGCGTTCGAACCGTAGACGCAACCCTTACGTTGGGCTTACGTCAAACGTTTAGTGCTTGACACCGGTTTTTGAAAATAGTAACTTCTATTCTTATACTAAAGAGGCTGTAGCGAATCACGCCATGTGCAAGCACTATTTTAAAAAGACAAATGTCATTATGTGAATGTCATTGAATGTCAATAAATATCATATTAATATGAAATAATTTTATTCAAATTATACGGTAAGTACCGAAATATTGTTTACTGCAATAAGTGATTTATGCAAAAAACAATTAATGATCACACTTGGTCATGTAAAAGTGGTTTTTATTTCACTAGAGTAACGAAGGTGAATTCAAATGATGATGCACCACAACATTACTGCAATTGCAGCTTCCTCTGCTATTTGTCGAGCCCAATACGAAAGATGCTAAACAAACCCCGAATTGGCAGCGTTCGGCATAATTGTCATCCTTTCTATAAAAGAAGAGATAGACGAAAAGCTGGAGAATTTGAATTTGGCTGACTTTCTAACTTTTCAGGTACGCACTTCAATTATAATTACGTAAGATCCCTCAGTAGGTATTTACTCTCATTCTGAACTTGTCTTATAATATGCATAAATCCCCAACAAAATAATGAAAGTATATACTCAAACACAAGATTGACAAGATATAGCGTACGTATGAGAACAATATTAATTTTAAGTTAAATGTCAGTTTAGTTATTTTGGTAGGACTTATATTTGAGTAAAATCAATCAATCAATCAGCCTATCGCAGTCCACTGCTGGACATAGGCCTCTCCCAACACGCACCACAGTACATGGTCCTCAGCCCTCCGCATCCAGTCTGTCCCAGCCACCTTTTTCAGGTCGTCGGTCCACCTAGCCGGGGGCCGCCCTACCTTACGCTTGCCAAGGCGTGGTCTCCACTCTAGGACACGCTTGCACCATCGGCCACCAGTCCTTCTACAGATATGGCCAGCCTACTGCCACTTGAGCCTACTGATTCTGTGAGCTATGTCGGTAACTTTGGTTCTGGTAGCGCCATCTACCTTTCCATCGAAACTAATCCCATTAACGTCAATGGTTGGTCGCTGCTTGGCCAATGCGAGCGATGCCTTTTGTTTCTATCCCTCTCTATCCCATTCCCAAGAAGGGGCACGCCTTTCGCGGATTGGTCGCGGCGATCGTCGACGCGAGTGACAGTCCAGAACTTTCGAGAACATTGTATTCGCTAAAGACGTGTCGGCCATACCGTACCACTCCGCGCCGCTCCCACTATAATTATTACCGCTTATACAAAACCACTCGCAAGTGGAAGTGATTTGTGTAGTGAAGTGAATCAAGCAGCTTCATACCGAAACCACCAGGAGACTGCCCTTCTGAGACGAAGAAGATCGCCGTACAAGGTAAGTGCCCCCCATCCTTGGAATATCCTATACCCACTCACAATCATCTCTCCCATTCCAATCCTACATCCTCTTCCCTTATCCTTTCTAGACAAGCAGAACTCGCCCTAATACAATCCATTTTCCTTCTCCAAATCGCCTAGAACCTACGGTTTCGGTGTATCGCCGAACCATTTTTTTGGTCCTTCGAGCCGGATTCATTTACGTTTTTATACGTTATATCGCTATACCTAGGCAGTTATAGCACCTAGCTATACTCCTAATATATTACATAACCGTCACATGGTTGTTTCCGCCCGCATCAGTAGGTAAACTTTTATGTAGCTACCTACCTACTCAATTATTATTTCTGGAACTATCATAGTTGTCTTGTAAATCTCATATTTCGAGCAACTTTTAATTCCACAGCTCTAAAGTGTTGCCTACTTAGCCTACTTAGGTAAAATAATAAGTACATTAGAAATTCTTATTTTGTTTCGTTCTCATTAGCTTATACTTACGTAAGCATGTCACAACAAAAGAAGTCACGCGTGTCGGAAGACAAAGAGATGACAATCTTAGAAGCAAAACGCAATATTTTATTTGAGCGTATTCAAAACATCTATGAACGCTCAAAAACCGCATCTATTTCCGACAGTAATAGCGAAGCATTTCTCAGTTATTGTATGACAGTAGATAGTATTCGAACAGATTTTCATAAGTTGTTAGATGATTATAACGCAAGATTACTTTCTATCAATCCTGATGAAAAACCGAACTATCAGGCATCAGGTACACCTCATTCGAAGATCTTTATTGGAATATAAAATCAATATAAATATAAATCATTATTAAGCGTATACAATCGCAATTGGAGGGTTAATGTTTAGCAGAGCCCGTTGCCCGCAAACCGAGATTACCGCCAATCGAGATTATGTCGTTTGACGGAGATATACGAAATTGGCCGTTATTCTATGCGAGTTTTAAGTCTACAGTGCACGATAATGGTTCTCTGACAGATGCTGACAGGTTGTACTATTTAATAGGTAAACTGTCACCAAAGGCCCAGTCCGTATTTGCAGGTGTCACACCCAGTGCTGAGAATTATCAGGTCATATTTCAGTCACTACTTGACAGATATCAAGACACGCGCGTCCTAGCGTCTACCTACTTTGACCAAGCTTTAAATCTTAAACTGTCCGGTGCCGCATCTATCTCGAATTTCCAGCTGTTTATTGATAACTTCGTAACCGCGCTTAATTCTCTTAGGAACTTAAAAGTTACGTTATTCCGTAATATAAAATTAATTTTTAAATTACGGAACCAAGCTAGGTCTAAATATAAAAAAAGTAACTCGGAAACAAAAAACAATATTATCTTGAGCTTAAACATCAAGCAGTTGTAGCATTACATAACGAAAAATCTGCATATTTTACTAAAAATATAAATCAACATATAAATAACCCTAAAACACTGTGGCTTAATTTAAAAAATCAAGTATTGCTGTTTCATAAAAGTGCAAGCTTGCCGGACCATTTTGATAACCCAGATAGTATTAACAGGGACTTCTTGAATGTTCCAGGTCAGACTGGAGTAAGTATATCCACTTTAACCTACTATGCGTATCATAGGCATGACCCCGGTAGGAGTTTTGAACTAAAGCCTGTGGACCAGCATGTTGTCTTAAAATGTTTGAAATCAATGAACACTAATGCCCAAGGTGTGGATCAAATAAACTTGGAGATGCTAAAATTAACACTACCCAATTTACTAGACACCCTAACGGAAATAATTAATAAATCTCTCACTACTCATACTTTCCCGGATATGTGGAAGCACTCTATTTTAAGACCTATACCCAAGACCAGTCAGCCAAATTGCACAAAAGACCTACGGCCTGTTAGTATTCTGCCCTGTCTGTCGAAGGTGCTAGAGAAAGTTGTGTATTCACAAGTCATGGAATATCTTGAAGAATCCAATATTATTCCTGACAAACAATCTGGCTTCAGAAAGGGACGTGGAACGGCCACTGCTTTATGTGATGTGGTGGGTAATATTCTGGAGGCTAGGGATCGTGGAGAGGGTACAGCTCTAGTGCTTCTGGACTACTCCAGGGCATTTGATGCTATAGATACATCTTTGTTTCTGTCTAAGTTAGCTTACTATGGATTTACACCAAGTAGCATAAAATGGTTCCACAGCTACCTCACTAATAGGTCTCAGCATGTGGAGGTGTGTAGGGAAGATGGCACAGTTATATCATCATCCACTCTTGAGCTGAAAAGAGGAGTCCCACAAGGCTCAATTCTCTCAACATTGCTTTTTATTCTATATACAGCAGACATCACTGCATCATTTAGGTATTGTAATTTCCATATGTATGCAGATGATACACAATTATATCTGCCTTTCAAGCCTGTCGATACCATGTCAGCCGTAAGGAAGATAAATGAAGATCTTGAAAGGGTGATTGAATGGTTTAGGAAGCATGCACTGATATTAAATCCTCTTAAATCAAAATGTATGATCCTGGGAAATATTACAAATTAATCCTACTATAACTATGGATGGGCAAAAGATAGAAGGGGTTAAAGTGGCATCTAATCTAGGTTTACTAATTGATTCTGACTTAAGGTTTGAAGAACATAGAAATAATGTAGTAAATAATTGTTTCTATAGGTTAAAAATACTATATAAAATACAAAACAACTTAAGTATAAACCTAAGAAAACAGCTAGTGGATAGTCTCATCTTATCTAGGTTTAACTATTGTGATGTAGTATACGGCCCCTGTTTGCTGGCAGGGACCAAAAAACTTATACAACGAGTGCAAAATGCTTGTGCACGTTATTGTTTTAAGATTCCAAGACGTCACCATGTAACTCCATACTTAAATGAAAATAATGTATTGAAAATGGAGTCAAGACGGAAATTACACCTGGCCAGCTTACTCTTCGGTGTGATAGCAAATCAAAAGCCTACCTACTTGTATGAGAAGCTGGATTGGCGACAAAGTCACTACTCATATTTCATAAGACCCGCATCCAGACTTCTATCTCAATCCAAACATTCCACAATGGCATACTGTGGAAATTTTAAATTTGCAGCAGCAAAAATATGGAATGATCTGCCTCCGCCCTTAAGGGACCTGAAAACAAAAATATCATATAAAAATAAACTAAAAGGGTATTTGCTATTACAGCAAAAGCTACAACAACAAAATGCCAACTAAGTAGGTACCTTCAAAGTTATAGTCCACTAACTTCCAGAGCTCCTGGCAGTATCTTCCTATGAGCCTGCATATATTCTACGAGTAGGTACAAAATGCTAGCAGTTCAGTTCTAGCATCGGTGTAGGATCTAAATTAACAATTACTTATTAGCATATTATGATAATAATTTATGTTGTTTTTTGGTTATATTATGTTGTATACTTACCTGATGTTTGTAAGGCGTTTGTGCATGTATATGTTTTTCATACCGTGTTTATAGTTTTTAGATAGTAAGTTTAAAAAGTTGCATAATTAGGATTTTATGATTGTTTAAAATTACAGTGCAGTGGTTGTATGGCTCTGGCACTGGCATAGGTGGATGGCAAGGAAGATCAGTACTGAGATGCTCCGTCGTGACCTTCCCAGTCTTTGCTGATTGCCAGCCGCAATTGTGACACACGACGTATAGCTCTCATTACTTTTGTTGTTATGTTTTGTATATTTAATTAGTACTTAAATAATATACGTGGCAAAGCACGTGGTGCCACGTAGAAAAAATCATGACGTTCATGACGTTCATGACATGTCAATGTAGCTTGACAGTTACGTATACGTTTTATTATTGCTTTGCCAATTTGTACTTATTAGCATAAGAACTTTTATAAAATTGTTTATTTTCATTTTAGATTAAGTAAAACTGTAATTATTGTGACTGTGCGGCGTGTGTGACACAATAAAAGCATTTTTCTTTCTTTCTTTCTTTCTAAAAATAGGTACGTTCTGGATTCAAAACTTCCCTCCACATTTTTTGCGAGCTAATTAAAATTACCGTGTCTCATTGAAAAATCTATTTGCTGTGAGAACATTTTCGCGCTATGTTTTTTTACAATTTTAAGTACTACCTGAAACCGGACGAATCGTGCGATAGACTTTAAATGGCATTCATAAATGCAGGCCCTTCTAAGGCGACCGTGTATCGTTAGTATAATGAATTTAAGCGCGGTCGACTAATTTTGGGGAATGAAGAAAGAAGTGGTCGCCCTTTGACGGCTGTTACGGAAGATAACGTGCTAGCAGTGAAAAATTTGATCCAAGACAAGAAACGAGTTACATACCAAGAGATTCAGCATATACTTCAGATTGGATCAGGAAGTCTTCACTAGATTCTACACATGCATCTACGGGTGCGGAGGATAGTTTCAAGCTGCGTGCCGCACAACTTCACCGATGTTCAGAAGCAGGCAAGGGTGAAGCAGGCTCGTCTCGGCGTGTTTACGACATCGTTACAGGTGATGAATCCTGAATTTATCAATACAATCCAGAAATGAAGCGCCAGTCGACGGTTTGGGTGTTTCAAAACGAATCAACGCCTACCAAAGTAAAGCGACCTAGAAGCGGGGGAAAGATTTTGATCGCAAGCTTTTTCAATTTGACCGGCTCCTTGGTGTTAATTCATTTACGAAACCAAAGAAGCATTAACGCCGAATAGCATACTACCAAATGCTTGGCAGAAGTTTTCTCTGTTGTCAGCAACAAGCGACCAAACACAGGGCTCCGCGGGCTACTGCTCCACCACGATAATGCGCCCGCCCACACCGCAATCAAAACGAGGGACTTCCTAGACAGCACACCGGTTCATTTCCCTCCTTACAGCCTTGAACTAACACCGTGGGACTTCATCTTGTTCTCAAAAATAAAAAATCAGCTCAAAGGGATACAATTTTGGTCACCGGATGATGCGCTCTCAGCGTTCGAGCAGGTTGTAAACGAGGTGTCTGCGGCGGACTGGAATAAGTGTTTCGAAAACTGATTCAGACGCATGGAACTTTGTATAGAAACTGGTGGAGAGTACTTTGAAAAGATGTTATCAAAATATATTTACTTATAGAACATTTTTTTTTGTATCGCAAAACTTTCTGAGTGACCCACGTATGATGCGATATGAAAGTACTAACCTCTCAGAGAAACGGGATCGTTACTGGTTACAACATGAATGGAGCACTTAAATTTCCAAAGGAAGACATCCCTCCTAAATTTAAAATAAGGATGTTTGTACTATGCACTTTGCTCTGCGGGTAAGAGCGCTGTTAGATGACGCTTGGAAAATATGAGTGCTAGAGATAATATCTTTTAGAAGACTGCTCCTGCTCTAGATCTTTTTTCAATTTCCCAACATAAAGGACGGCCATGCAACTCCTTTGGTGTAGTTTTGTGTCCATGGGCGGTGGTAATTGCTTACCATCAGGCGATGAGTCTGCTCGTTGATCGCCTATTACATAAAAAAGGAAATATAGGGGGGCCATATGAACTCCGCAATAAAACAACGGCATCCCATCAATATTGGGCTCGTTTCAATCGTATTGAAGGGTGCTTTGATCAATGCTCAGTGACTAATGTAAGCTTGTTTTTAAAAAGAAATACATTCGATCCATTAAATTTGGAGCGTCTAAATATAAAAACACATATTCGTTGTAAATATTGCAACCATTCGGAATAAATACAATGTTCGCATCTGAAACAAAAAATATTTTTCCAAAACAAAAAGAGTTTGATATTGATTCATAATTGTATTAAATAATATTTAAATTATTTATTTCAAAAAATCACCATATACAAAGGAATAACCAACAATAAAAGCGGGCCATCCACTAACGTTCATTTCTTCTGACTTGTCCCGTTGTGCAATCCGTACAGAAAAGCGACGGGATAAAATAAAACCATTGAAGCCACTAATTAAACCACAATCCTACGTTCTTTCCCCTGACTTTATCACGACACGCCAGTCCAACAGGAAAAACAATCCTTCAATGACCATACACACGTTTAGGTACATTCCTGTCAGTTTGCATCTTGTCACTCCTACCGAGGGATTGCGTGTCTGTGGATGGTTATAATCCTATAATTTTATGAAGATTGTTGTCATTTAAAAGGAATGCTCGTCATTTTGAATTATCTTTATGGATTATTTTCATTTTGCAACAACATGTGTACCCGTAAGCAAGAGATTGCTATTGCTATATCAACCAGATCAATGTATTGCTATGAGTTTTATTGCGAGTGAATATCTATTTACCTAAACCTAAAATTCAACTGCCTCTGTGGTCCTGCGGTAGTGTAAGCGACTGCGGATCATGAGGTCTCAGGTTCGATTCTCGGGTCGAACAAAACTGATGGTTTTTTCTGTTAGGAATGTATCCAACAGAAGTTCGGAGTCAGGGAGTTGGCGGTGTCACACCCCTGTGCCTCGGAAAGCACGTTAAGCCGTTGGTCCTGCGCCCAATCTCTCTCCGGTCGTGTCGCATGTGGCGTCCCATCGGACTATGAGAGTGAGGGAATAGAGAGTGCACTTGTGTTGGCGCACACACTTGTGCACTATAATATGTCCCCCGCAGATGGCAAGTCTCATGTATAGACAAGCCGCCGTGGGCAATTCCGTCGGGAGGACATTATTATTATTAGTAAACCTAAAAGAAGACATAGAATGTGGGTTAAAAGTGGTTATTAGAAAAGGAGAAATCTAGTGTTATAAGTCTTTTAAAAAATCTGGCATGCGATATCTAATATCTTGATTTGACGACCGGTTGGCGCAGCGGGAGTATAAGCGACTGCAACACCGAAGGTTGCGGGTTCAATTCCCGCTCAAGTCAAACATTTGTGTGCATGAACATGGATGTTTGTCTTGGTCTGGGTGTTTCTATGTATATGTATGTATTTACAAAAAAAAGTATATATGTATGTTCATCCATTATCTAGTACCCATAGTACAAGCTCTGCTTAGTTTGGGACTATATAGATGGTGATGTGTGTATGTGGTAGAATATATAAAAAAAAAACATTTCTAATATCATCTTTATCGTCTATTTCTTGGGAATCCATTTTATACTTCCGGGATGAAGACGAACACAAAATGATAACAAACGAGCAGTCAATCATGCCGGACAAATAAACAGGCACTAACTTGATCACATCGCGCGTCGCGTCCTTCGCGACGGGAGGGATGGCGATGTTTTAATACCGTCATTCTTTCTTGCTCTTGCAAATCCACTGGCGTTCATTCGGTAAGGATTGTAGATTCCGGCAGGAATGAACGTTAGTGGATGGGCCACTAATGAATTCTACATCATCCGCACGAATACCCAATACAATCACGTCGAAAATCACGTCAAGAAATATCCAAGTACAATAACAAGCATTCTATTCTCAACCGTAAAGCTAAACCCATAAATCATAAATTAAATTACCGAGAAGATTCTCATTTAAAAACAGTTTTCGTTGCAAATGGAATACCAGACAGTGACAAAAAAACAAAGTCGGAAATCATCCTCGAACGTCGGAATCATTCGTATTATTTACAGTATTCGTATTCTAAACACGGGACAGATAAATCATTCACTAAAAACGAAAAGGAATGGGAAACTAACTTTCATGTAAATAATAACTTGTTTTACTACAGTTTTATTTGTTCTCGGCGAACTTAAGAGGCATATCCGCTAAATATAAATAAAAAATGATTGAAGTTTCTCACTGAACAACGATCAGTGTAAGAAGTTGTTCCAAGATTTTTCAATCACACTTCACATTTTATTTATGGCTCTTATATTTAAAGCAGCGGATAAAGATAAACAAAGAAGGTTGATGACATTTTGATTGTTATTTTTTGTAATATATGCCGATTGGGATAATATCGGAGTAAGATTTGTTTATTATGGGTGCCGCAATACAATAACAAATACAGTTATGCAGTGAGCTTTGTTCAGTCGCTTGGAACATGACAAGGACACTTTTTTTTTTTTTTACTTATAAGGAATAACAAACAGCTGTATATTAAATATTAGACACATTGCAGTACAGAATAAAAGTAACAAATATACTACTCACGGCGTTATTCACAGATGACAATAAAAATAGCTAGCTGTTGATAAACTTATCTTTTTAAATATTAAAAATTAGAGCTTATATCTATATATTAATTAGTAAAATTAAGGTTCAAGGTCTATCTTAAACTAGATGTAATTTCTTTTTTAAATATATTTTTGGCAAGAAACATGATGTCAATTGAACAGAACTGTTTTGTAGTGGTGAGTGCTCACCAGAGTTGGTACGACAGAAATTGGTTGCAAATAAACATTTTGAGCGTGTTTCACGACCATGTACAGTGCGAGGGACCAGATAACACAAATTGTTCTCAAGTTCGACGCAGTTAAGCTGGTTACGACATATACTAAAGAGAGTCATCATACAGAACAGTGCGTCTAGATTGTAGGGTAATGAGGTTATATTTTTGCATTAAAGATTCGTAGGAAAGTTTTTTGCGAAAGCATCTACAGTGCATGGCACGTAGATATTTTCGTTGCACCCTTTCTATGATTTCTTTACTTTTATTATTGAATGGATTCCAAATGGCAACAGCATATTCCAATTGAGGCCGGACTGTGGATTTGTATAAATATAAGTAAGTAGAGGGACGGCGGAATCCCCTAGTTGCTCTCATTACGAAACCATACATTTGGTACGCTTTGTTAACAATATTATCCACGTGAGCATCAAGATATAGTTTTGAGTCCAACATAACACCACCACACCTCTTAGGGAAGTATAAGCCATTTTATAAAATAAAATACAAATAAAGCACCAAATTGGTTCTAAATAATAAAAAAACAATCTACACACGGGGTCGCGCGTAAACTTTTCGACGTTGGGCGCGCGTAGTGCTTTGGACTACTACGCCGCGACTAAAACAAAAGCTAATTGTACAACACGTGACAGGTAGAGAAGGGATATATGGCTCACTTTGTTCATAATGAACTTAGAAGAAGGTACTCAAAGCACGGACAATTTGTAAAGAAAATATTAGGAGTTGTAAATAAAAAACTTTTAAGTGCGGTCGATTCGACGCCGCGCGACCTCTTGAAGGATAAACGTCCATCTAACCTTTAAACACTATACCTTAGCTCCTAATTGTTAAGGAGTTATGTATTCAAGCATCTACAAGAAGCAGTTATATCATGTTTTTTAAGAAATTATAAAAAACACGTAAAAACTTGGAGATTTTCCCCAATTTGCCTGAGTTTCCATCATCAGTGCCTGACTTTGAGGTAATGGAACCACCAAGAGAAAAAAAAACTTTCTTCTTCTCTGAAGTCGCCAAAAGTGGGTGATTGCTAATTTAAAATGAGTAGGAGGTATATCTTAGCCGTCTTCGTGTTGGGATCAGTTAACACGAGTATTAATCAAATATACATATTACATATCTTTATAAATACTACTAGAATAATGAATACTAAAATTTATTTCCTGCTAAGTTTAAAAAACAAAATATAACAAAGTTGATAGTAACTTAGAGATAAGAAATATTCTGTCAAGTTATATTAAGTTACGCAGCAATCACAAATGACAACCCGCCCTTGGCTGCATTCAACTAGCCAGTTCTTCAAGAAAGTAAATTCAATTAAGAAACTGTATCAACTAAGAAGGCTGTTAGACGTTTTGTTGCAAGCGCAGTGATTCAACACTTTTTGCAACAATGCAAGTTTCTCTAATAAAGAAAATCTATAAAGAGTTTGAGGCAAATTCTAGAGCTGTTAAGAGTTAGTCTTAGTTAGTTGTGTTTAGTTTAATTTGTGTGTATCTCGAAGTTTCTACGCTCGTTCTGAATAGTTGAGTGGGCATCTTAGGTGTTTATTTGTTTATCGAAAACTCGGCTTTGCCTTCGCTAACTGTCTGAATGTCTTATCAAGTAGATCCTTAAAGAAAATCCAATCTTTTTCAAGATGAAAGAATTAAATCAAAGAATTTCTTACTTGTCTGTCCCTAAATTAATTAGTTTTGATAAGGTGGGTATTAATTTCATTTGCTTCGATGTTTAGAGTCGCATAGTAAGTCACCTACACCTGTAATTTTCTATCAGCTGTTATTCCAAGCGCCACGTAACTAGTAGGTATCTATCAAGTTTGTAAATATTGGTACTTAGAAAAAATTCGGGCAAGTGCGAGTCTGACCCGCGCACCGAGGGTTCCGTACGCATTTTACCTTATTCGAGGTTTATGCTAATTACGCTAGTCCTCTAAATCTGTATGAGCGCCCATACAACTTTACATAGAGGACTACCTTAAATGGAGTCTACTATATATGTATGAGGACACCCTTAAATTTTCCACTTTTTTATTTTTTGTAATTTTTCCTTTATTTGTGCTGTAAGACCCTGCTTTTTTCCAAATTTCGTGATTCTAGTTCAACGGGAACTACCATATGGTTTTCGACCCAAAACCTATAGGGTACTTACGGTTGACCTAGAATTGTCAATTTTGGTTAAAACCAAGGTCTTACAGCACAAGTTAAGGAAAAATGCCGAAAATTACAAAAAATTGAAAATTAAGGTTAATTTTGGTACTTACAAGTTTTCGCAAAAATCTAATTTTGACCATATGTTTTTATCGGGTTGACTCGGGTTGATTTTTATACACCTAATAGGAACCACAGACCTCAGTATCTGGTATAAATTTCAATTTGCTAGGTCCACCCGTTCCTGAGAATATCGGTGGTGACACACGGACAGACAGACAGACAGACAGATGGACAAGAAAGTGATCTTATAAGGGTTCCTTGTTTTACTTTGTGAGGTATGGAACCCTAAAAATGGATAATTGCAATCCTATTTCAAGTAATATTGAATAATAGGAATATTTATACTAAGCTCTATGGTTATACCAATGTCTATGAAATCTGTATGCATAGAACACATGGTGGGAATACATATAAACGTGCAGTATATTATTTTACAAGCAAGTTATTTTTAATGTAAGTTCAAACTTGCTAGGAGCAAACATTTCCACAAACAGTGTTTGGAAGCTTTCTATTCGTAGTTATATGCCAACAATGTAGAAATCAAATAATACTTTAAGATACTTGGATCGGAAATTTAAAGACCTGTTTGCGAAAACAACGTCTGTTTGGCATGACAATAAGTCACAGTGTTAGACATTAACTACCTATAGGCGTCCCAAGTGTCTTGGTACTTAGGAGAAGCCAAGCTAGGTTCCCATATATTGTGTTGGTCATTCTATTAGTACCAATGTTCGGCTAAGATGGATCGCTGCTTTTCGGATTAGTAGCTAACCCTTGTTTTTTCATATTTATTTCTCTAACTGAGCTTATTCACGTCTTGGGATAAATATTTTCTGACATTATGATAAGTCAGTTGTGCTGAGTACTGAATTCATGACGTCTAAAAATAAATGGCCGTTGTAAGGGATGAAATGCGCCTGACGACGGACAAGCAGAGTAGTTTCAGAATTATTTATAAATATTATTGCCTCCTATTGCTTCAGCTAGGCATATTTACTGTCTTTATTTTGCTCCAAACAATCACCCGGTGAGCTACTGGCAGAGTAATAATTAATGCTACAGGATTTTTGACCCAGACAAAGAATTAAAAAATAAAAGGCCTCTCGTCTAAGCGCAGATGGATGGAATGCTTTATTGAACCAAGTTAAATTTAATTTAGTAATACATCATTTGAGCTACAGATCTAAAATTAAACCTCAATTAATTTCACCTCAAAGTTTGAATTGGATTTAAATTTAGCTTAGAAACAGATAATTGAAATTTGATTAAATTTGGAAACAATGCGCTAAGATGATTACTAAAAAATATCTTGACTTAGAAGAGAAGTTCGTAACATTATATATTCCTAAAGTTAATTTTGTGTCAGGGTTTCAAAATTTTACCGTTAAAGCATTTTGTATGAGAAAAAATTGAGTAGACTTAATGCATAACCTTAATGTCGGATGATATAGCTAGGATTGTGGCAGTATAATCTGTTCATATTTTTTATATTTTCATTTAAACCATGGTGTTTGTGTTTCGTGTACATGGTGCATTTGAAATTGATTCGTACGATATATATAAAGTACACAATTTTACACACCGCATTATAGAAGGTCGTACAAGTTCATAGATGATTCTATGGACACACGGATTTGCACTGCTCGGCTGTGTACTCCAAACTACGCACATCCATATCAGAATTCTAAACTATGCACATGCAGAACTGTCCACGAACTTATTGCCATGGAGACTTTGACGTTAACTGGTAAAGCAGGATGCATAGAAGATATTATGTATGAGGTATTCTGAACAAAACGCTCTTAGCAGTCGAATGATTCTTTTATGTTGTGGTCGACCTTTGCCTTATGATTCCTATAAGGCAGACACTGGGTTGATTGTTATAAAACGATGTTTATTGTTTATCAACTGCCAATGAATGCTTCAAATGATTCATGCTTTATATACAGCTTTGGTAATAGCTCTCTTGATAATGTTTCGTGTCTTCGGAGTAAAAGTTTTTTATTTACAACTCCAAATATTTTCGTTACAAATTGTCCGTGCTTTGAGTACCTTCTTCTAAGTTCATTATGAACAAAACGAGCCATATATCCCTTCTCTACCTGTCACGTGTTGTACAATTAGCTTTTGTTTTAGTCGCGACGTAGTAGTCCAAAGCACTACGCGCGCCCATCGTCGAAAAGTTTACGTGCGACCCCGTGTGTAGATCCCCGTTTTTTTAATATATAGAACCAATTTGGTGCTTTATTTGTATTTTATTTTATAAAATGGCTTATACTTCCCCAAGAGGATTACCTCTTGGGCAAGTATTTCAGTCATTATTGGATTATGGACTGACACAATGCCTTGTACATCTGTATAATGAGGTTATGATCTAAAATAAAGCGCAGTTTTTAACCGACTTCAAAAAAAGGAGGAGGTTCTCAATTCGTCGGAATCTTTTTTTTTTATGTATGTTCCCCGATTTCTCTAAGACGCCTGGACCGATTTCAAAAATTCTCGTTTTGATTCCTAGTTGGTCCCATGATCATCAGGTCAGGATCTGATCATGGAATCCTGAAAAAATCGAAGGAAATCTTCAAATTTTATAAGCACACTTGAAGCGATTTGACCATAACAACCCAATGCCGTCGAGTTTAGGGTCGTTTGAGTTGTCTTTACATTGACTTTGTTGCTGGATGTTTTCCAGGGTCTGACGATGGAGCAGGAAGGTGGCCATGGGATCTTTGTAATACAAAGACGCAATCCCATTGAGTTTGGGCTCGTTTGATTCGTCTTTACATGGACTTTAGTGCTGAATATTTACCAAACTCTGGTGATGGAGCAGGAAGGTAGCCATGGGATATTTGTAATACAATTACGCAATCCCATCGAGTTTGGGCTCGTTTGAGTCGTCTTTACATAGACTTTGATGCTGGATGATTGCCATGGTCTGATGATAGAGCTGGAAGGTAACCCAATCTCATCAAGTTTAGAGTCGTTCGATTGGTCTTTACATGGACTTTGGTACTGGATTTTTTCCAGGGTCTGATGATGGAGCAGGAAGGTGGCCATGGGATCTTTGTAATACAAAGACGCAATCTCATTGAGTTAGGGGCTCGCTGGATTCGTCTTTATATGGACTTTAGTGCTGAATGTTTACCAAACTCTGATGATAGAGCAGGAAGGTGGCCATAGGATCTTTTTAATACAATAACGCAATCACATCGTGCTTAGGCTCGTTTTTTTTGTCTTGGCAAACACTTTGGTATTGGATGATTGCCGGGATCTGATGATGGAAATGAAACGTGTTTAGGCTAGTTAGTTGAAAACAAAAAAAAATACTTGAAATTGCCAGAAAGGTACAGGTCTAAATTTCATAATTGAGGCACGTAAGGAAGACCTCTCCATCATGTACCACCTACACTATCCTATGTACCTACTTACCACCTATTACTTTTTTTTATTAGTATACCACTAAAAAGCAAAAAATAAACATTATTTTTAAATAAAAAAGAAACCGACTTCAAAAAATACTAAGGAACTAAAAAACAAAAAATAATTGGTTTTGGAGCAAACATTTTTGGAGTCGGTGCCAAGCCCTTACGCAAAAAGTTACTAAATTACAAAGTACCTATTCTATCAACAACGAAAGTTATATTAAAATGTGTAGTGGTTTTATAGTCAGATCAGAAATACTTGGCACCGACTCCAAAAATTGTTACTCCAAAACCAATTATTTTTTGTTTTTTAGTTCCTTAGTATTTTTTTAAGTCGGTTTCTTTTTTATTTAAAAATAATGTTTATTTAAATACAAATAACAGTTTTCGTATTCTAGATGTTAAAGCGGCGATATGTTGTTTATAGGAAAGGGTTTCATAGAATATGACATCTAAATACTTAATATTCGTAGTGCTATTTATTTCTGGACAGGTGCAAATGTTTCTTGAATTAAGATTACAGTTATGTGCATATAAGTTAAAATAATTATTATGTGTTTGGGTGTAACGCATGCAAAATTGAACGAATTTAGTCTTATCAGCATTTAAGGTTAGTAGATTCTGTTTATGCCAATTATTTACTACATTAAATCCTTGTTGTGCATACTTCTAAGCTTCCGTAATGGTGTTAACTGAGAAAAGAAGCGCAGTTTCGTCAGCATACGTAACAATTGTGCCATGGTGTAGGTTGAGCACACTTACTTGTGGAATGCCAAATTGGGGTAATAGCAATTCGGAACTGATAACGTTGTCTATTTTGACAAATTGATACCTATCCCGTAAGTAGTCTCAAAACAGTTTTAACTGTGTGCCTCTTATTCCTAAGGACTCCAAATACATAGTTGAGAAGCAGTGGGATTGATAGTGTCAAATGCTTTTGCCAGATCAAGAAAGATGCCAATTACTTGTTGACTTTTCCCAAGATCCTCGGTAATATAATTAGTCAAGGTGTGTACTGCATCTGCTGCGGATAACTTTTATCTGAAGCCGAATTGCTTGTGGGAGAAGAGGGATTTATTTTCAAGTCTTTATCAGCCTTTATAAGTCCACTGCTGGACTGGGCCTCTCCTTTGAAAGGAGGAATTGGCCTACTATACCACGCTGGCCAAACGGGTTGGTATAGGGTTTGTATCAAGTTTTCCTTCTCTTACAGTGCTGTTCTCTGCATAATATACTCCCTCTGTCGACTCTTACGACACCCTTGGGATGATATGGGGTGGTGACATTCCGTATTCTTAATCCGTCACCACACGGACAATTTACATTTATCAAATTATTTTCAAGATATGAAACTAATCTATTGTTTATAATTTTCTCGAGTACTTTAGTTAGCCGTGTGGTTGACGGCATAGAATACAAGTGTCACCACCCCTTATCTATCCGTGGGTGTCGTAAGAGGCGACTAAGGGATAACACGATGCAAATACCATCTTTGCATAGAGACGGAAAACTTGACATCAAACCCTATACGACTGCCTCGTTGTTCTCGCGGCATAAATGTGCGCGTGGGATCGGGAGGTCCCGGGTTCGATTCCTGGGTCGGGCAGTGTTATTGAGTTTTTCTGTCACGAAATTCTTAGTAGCAGCACGGAGTCTGGAAATGTGCCCGGTACGGCAATAGGCTCGCCCCTTATTACGTGGGATTAAAGTATATCTGGCGAAAAGTGGGTGCTGAAATACACCTCTGCCTACCCCTTCGGGGATAAAAGGCGTGACGATATGTATGTATGTATGTACTTTAGATATCGAAGGTAGTAGTGAGATTGGCCTGTAGTTAGTTACCAGATCCTTTTGCCCTGATTTGTGTATAGGAATTACTATTGCCTTTTTGAGGCATTTGGGAAAGATACCTTCGGACAAGCAAATTCGAAAAATGTGGGTTAATGAAGGTAGCAGTATGTGTGCCTAAAGGTATTCAGTATTTCAGTGCTTATACCGTCCCACTCTGCTGCTGAGCTATGTCTTAGTGATGGAATAATTCGTTCTACTTCACTTTCATCCGGTTCTAGTATAGCAAAAGACTTGCCACTACTATAATATGTCGGAACGGTTGAAATAGCATTTTCTGGACTATTGTTACATGTTCTTTGAATTTGTTTCGAATTTCATTTGGGTTGTTGTGTACAACCCAAACGAAATTCGATAGCTAACACTAATGTCAGAACATTAAAAAAATATTGATTCCTCATAACAACTATAAAAGATTCATTTACCATTTAACGTGGTTTCCGAGGCACGTGGTAAGCCAGAATAAGTAACAATTTCAAAGTCAGTGGTGCACGCAGCCGTGTTCTTGGTGCTCAAAAAAAAATCTTATCCCTAATTTGATTTCAGAGATAAATTTAAATACATAATATTTTACACGAAATCTACGACTCTGTTAATTAAAAATGTACTTATCAACACTAGTCTCTACAAAACGAGACCCTCTGCGTATAATATACTTCCTCATTTGACATAAAAAAAACTTTTTAATCTCATTTATATTCATAGACTTGCAGGGATCTCATTCATGAATATAATGTAGCTAATTCTTATGTGAGCTGACAAAAAGGCATACTTTATATAATATACTGGTAGAAGTTAATACGGACACGAGGAGCTCCAATTCCATGTTGATCTTTAATGTTACTCTGGGCACACCTGCCCATCTTTGGTTTCCCTTTGTGTGTTGTAAGTAAGCAGTGCTTTAGAGCAATTCACACCAGATCCCAGTTGTACTTTTCCATAAGTTAAAGGTCACTAGTTCTGCTATGATTATGAAAGCAAATGTTCTCTGCAATAATGATACATTCAAGGCCTTATTGTAGAGAGTTATATACCACTTATTCGCGTTAGATTTATATTTTATACATATTTGTCGCAACGAAATTGCATGTAACCATGTATGGTGGACAAAGGTTTATTTAAGAATAATTAAATTTGATCTACATATTCATATAAATAATAGGTCAGGGCAAAAGTATTTTCGTATTTTGAATGTATTATTAGTAATCAAACCTCTTTGGCTGTACTGAATGTAACTGGCTGGTTTTTAATACCACTTAAATGTGACATTTTGAAGATGCAATGAATATAAAAAAAACTAGTTCCCGCCATTTTCAATTGTTTTTCAAGCAAAAAATGAACGTATGTGACGAATAAATTCGGTACATTTCAAAATTTTATTGCAATAAAAATAACTACGTTAAAAACAACCGACTTCAAAAACGAAAAAGTGAAAAATAATAAAGATTTAACATTAATTAAATACTACCGATTATTTATATGTGCTATTTACTAATAGGTTTGAAGTCGGTGCCAAGCCTTAAACAAATAATAATATTTTGATCACTTAAATGAATACGAGCAAATTAATACAATGAAATGACTACTATAAAGATAAAGATGCATAAATAAACCTAACAAAGAGCAATTTGATCTTAATATTATAAGCAGCTTCAGTTAATACGAAGAATAATGAAAGAAAATAATACGAAAATGTATTGAACAGAATGTGAATTCATGTGAATTATGAAATGCCTTCTTTAATTTAAAGGCTTTTGAAATTTGATTTAGCACCGACTTCAAACCAATTAGTAAATAGCACATATAAATAATAGGTAGTATTTAATTAATGTTAAATCTTTATTATTTGTCACTTTTTCGTTTTTGAAGTCGGTTGTTTTTAACGTAGTTATTTTTATTTAATACTTTTTAGTGATCCTATTGTTGTATTGTCAACTAGTTAAAGGTAGACCTACAAAAGGTGCTGCGCGCCTTTAAATATAGATCTCAAGAAACGGGAACGGATAAAAGTAGTCGTCTCTGTAAAAATACTCTTCGGGATACAGTTTTACGTTCTTGTGAGACTATTAAAGATCCTGAAAAACGTTTGTTGGCCAGGAAAGCTAGACTCGGTAAGATCCATCCAAGAGCGTCTAGCGAATGAGTCTTTTGAGCTAATGGACTTGGTCTCATTAATAATCGTCAAATCATGGCATTACCGCATGATTTACGTCTTTGAAGTCACCATTATCATCATTGTGCAATTCAAATAGATTTTTGCAATTACTGAGTTCGTATGGCCAAACTCCATAAAATTTTGTCAATTAATTACTGAGTTCCTATATTATTCCCTTGGCTACCTTTCGATTCTATCATCAGAGCAGCTCTATGTCATAATAGCTTTTCATTGTCATCCAATTTAAATACGTATACAAAACCCAACACCCGATGTCTGACATATTTTTTTTATAGACTCACGCCTGTATCCCCATAGGGGTAGGCAGAGAGACAATATTACACCCACATTTCCCATGAATTTTTAGGTCCCACGTAATAGGTGGCGAGCCTATTGTGCTACCGGGCACATTACCAGACTCCGTGCTGCTACTGAGAATTTCCTAACGGAAAAACCCAATAACACTTTGCCCGACCCGGGAATCGAGCCCGAGACCTCCCAATCCCACGCGCACATATATGCCGCGAGACAAACGAGGCAGTCTGTCCATTCCTTTTTGAAGTTTCTAGAATTTTCTTATTTTTATTCGAAATATTTAAATAATATTTGATGATGCTGGCGCTGCTTTTGCATCGGCGGAAACCCTCCAACGGCGCAAATACGGAAACCTGGCTGGTAAATACGTTTTTGAGCCGTTTGGGGTCGAAACGCTGGGCCCATGGGGCCCTAGTGCACGCGCATTATACAAAGAAATCGCCAGAAGGCTGATCGATGCTTCCCGTGAGCAGAAGGCTGGTTTATATCTCGCTGAGAGAATAAGCATTGCCATTCAACGTGGCAATGCTGCTAGCCTTCTGGCACGCTACCGCTCGACAGCGTTGCGGAGGAATATTATTTTTTTATTATATTTTATTTACTTTTCTTTTCATACTTTTGCTTTTTTATAGTTTAGGATAGTTTAGTTATATAATTAGTTTTATTTTATTGTACATTATAATGTTAATCCTACTTATAGACCAATTATACTTTAGTTTATTTAAAGTCTACCTAAGAAAAAATAATTGTCAAATATTCATAAACATTTTCCAAATTTCATAAAAACCAAAATCCACTAACTGTTATGACTGGGATTTGAACCCACGCATTCAAAACATAAAGCGGATGTATTATCAGCACGGCCATCGCCTTGTTATCAATTAGTGGCGAATTTAGCGAACACTTGACAGAGTGCTTACGTCATCTAACTTAAAACTGTCATTTCCAAATAATGTAATAGTCTTCATACCTTATTGCTAATTATTATTTTTGACGACCGGCTAGTTTGTCGTGTACACGTCAGTAGTCCTTGGTGACCGTAGTGATGACAATTTGACATGACACCAGCCGTTACAATTATTATTCATAGGAATTTCAGCCTAAAAGATAGGTGAAAGTACATAAAAAAATGCTCATAAAATAGAAACTACTGGGCTTATATGAATCAAATTTTTATGGGACCAATTTGAAACTATTGCGCATGAAAAAAAAAAATACGTAAATCGGTTCAGAAACCTCGGCGAAATCGGTGTATATATACATCGAAAAAAAATATATACTGGCTGAATTGCGAACCTCCTCCTTTTTTTGTTTGAAGTCGGTTAAAAAAGGTAAAAATGCGACGAACGCTACGAATAAAATGTGTGCAGTTTACGGACCTAATGCGGTATCAATAAGAGTAGCACAAATGTGGTTCAAGCGTTTCAAGTCTAGAAATTTTAGTGTGAAAGATGAGATTCGCTCTGGACGCCCTGTCACAGATAAAATCAGTGCCATCTTTGAGAAAGTGGAGTAAGAAGACAGAAGACATATTAGTAGCTACGACATTGCTGAAGAACTGGATGTTGATCATAAAACAGTTTTACGTCATTTACGAAATACTGGGTACAAGAAAAACCTTGACATTTGGGTACCACATGATCTCACTGAGCGAAACATAATGCAACGTTAACGTTTCGTAACAATTCCGAACCATTTCTTAAACAGATTACGGGTGATGAAAAATGGGTGACTTACGATAAGAATGTGCGAAACAGATCATGGTCGAAGCATGGACAAGCCCCACAGACCGTGGCAAAGCCCGGCCTGACTCGGAAAGTGATGCTATGTGTATGGTGGGATTGAAAAGGAATCGTCCACTATGAGCTTTTGCCCCCAGATAAAACTATCGATTCTGACCTCTACTGTCAGCGACTGATGAGGTTAAAAAAAGGTATTGAGTAAAACCGGTCGGAGCTGGTGAATAGGAAGGGGCGTGGTGTTCCACCATGACAACGCCAGACCGCACTCATCTACAGCCACTCAGCGAAAAATGAGAGATGCTCTCTCAATTTTGCTGGCTGGGATGTGTTGATGCATCCTCCGTATAGCCAGGGCTATACGGTGGATGCATCAACAAGGTCAGGACCTTGCTTCATCAGATTTCCATCTGTTTCGGTTATTGCAGAACTCTCTAAGAAGAATAAAGCTAACCTCCAAAGAACACTGTGAACATTACCTGTCAGATTTTTTAAATCAAATATCTCAAAATTTCTACAAGAATAGGATCATGGCACTACCCACAAGATAGCAACAAGTCATCATCAAAACGGCACAAACATATTATAAATACATTAAAAAAATGATACCTAAAAATATATTTTCCTTTTTATGAACAATACGAATATACTTTTGCCCCGACCTTATAGATAAAATTATTCGCAGTCTTTTATAAGCTATTATTTTCTGCAAGCCTACTTTGACTTCGACTTTTCGATGGATAATAAGATCCGGACATCTCTTACACTTACGTATGATATACCACTAGATACCTCATATGTTTATCAGGTATCTAGTTTGTACTCTTTGATGTATACAAATAATAACTAGGTAAATTACAAATCGAACCACACTGAGTATTCCACAGGACAGTCTAATTATAACATAACATAACTTCACGCCTTTTATCCCCGAAGGGGTAGGCAGAGGTGTATTACACACTCTTAGGCAAACAGCTACGGTTTTCGATTAAATTTTGCAGCTATTTTAAAATCATACATCAGAACCTAAACGCACTAGCGGCTGCCGTCAATGCAGCGCGCAAAACCTCCACTTACGAGCGTTAAAATGAATATTGTGCTTGAGTCCCACTATCCTTTGGTTACAGTATAGGGGGCAACCTGCGTGGCTCGACAGCCACATGGCTGGTTTTTAAGTTAGGAATACAAACACGAGTTTTTAAGCTTTGATTCTTTGGAATCATATTATCGTTAATCTGCGTGATAAGCTGCGGTAGAAAACTTTTTTCTAAGTTTTCTACCCCAGCAGAGGTAGTCTTTTACACCACATAATAATTTTATTTTCAGCATGATGTTTTTAAAAAATAAAAAGCCTACACATGTAATCCAAAAATATTTTCACGGCACCATTCTAGAATCATGAATACGCAAGTTTGTACAGAATTGAGTCTCGACGGGGAAAGACGAAGACGAAAGTTTGTAAGCAAACTTGCGTCATGGAAAAGGACCCTTGACAGTTTTTATCTCAATAGCCAGTTCCTCAGGGAAGGAATATGAAATATTATTTGTCTTCGTTGCCCAATCAAATCGCTGCGTCAAATAAGATAAGACGACTCGGCTTAGTACTTTTTTTAATAAAAGAAAAATGAAAGAAAAGCCTTCGGGAATTAAACGTGACATTTTATGAATTGGGAGAGATAGTTCGAGCAACTCTGTTGCTTGTGTAAGCAAATTATTTTACACATTTTGGACTGGAATTGGACCAATAAATATTTTAGTATTTCTCTGGCATTGATTCTATCAAAACTTATGTCTTAAGGCAATATTTTACACGGAACGGAATTCGCTTGCTTGTATACTCGAAATATTTTGTTACTACAACCGTGACATTTCAGTTGATTTAAGCCAGACAAAATACTTTTTCCTTTATTTTTAAAGGTATTTAATACATTTGTACATGCCAGTCCTATCGTAACCTAATTCTTTAAACAATAACACACTTGGGAAAAACAATTATTTTTTAAATAATTCTTTTAAAATATAATATGAATCTACCAAATTTGGCATTGCTAACAAACTATGGAAGCTTCCCATGTAGTCTAATCAAATTAAAGCGCGACATCAACTGATTTCGTGCCAATTGGGGACGAGAACATTCAATGGATAAATGTTGAACATCTTGAAAGACGCCACTATTAATGTCACATTTTGGTGAAAGTACATTTCCCGAAAGAATTCGGCAAGATTCGTGTGATAAGAGGCGTATCACAAACGGGATGGGTTTTTGTTTGGTTATATGAAAATGAAAATTTGTTTTATATGCAACTCCAATGCTACAGTAACAATATAGTGTGAAAAATAAAATCAGTTTTCGGATCGCCAATAAGGCACCTGCGTCAGTATATATTGCAGAATCAGGTGAGACTGCGTATGTGGATATCTGCCATAGTTACTCTTCGCTCACGCTTTATCCGATGAAATATGTTTTTTCTTTCTTTCTTTCAATCCTACTACCTTTCTTTAAATGCTACATACCTCTCAACTAATATCCTTTTCATCGACACCAAACGCGTGAGAGTTTAGAAAAAATAAACACAACTGTGAAAGTGTGCTGGTGCACCATCGTAAACATCGTCTAATTAAATGCCTTAGAAAATTATTGTAATAAGATAAGATAAGATAAGATTTTTATTTGTCAGAAAACACACAGATACAAAATATAATGATACTAGGTTAATTTTAAGTCTAGGATTTTCCAATTTAATGGAAAGACACCAATCTCCTGTACTAGTTAGAAAACTGTATCACAGGAGGTTGGGTCCCTCTTTCAAAATTATATTTAGGTAGGTATACTAAATAGTACAATATAATTAAAATATTCAAGAGAACACAAATAATTATTATTAAGTGACATGCTTAGTTTCTAATTAAGAGATAAATTCAATAAAAATGGATTATATAATACATTACTTTCGCGTGCTAATCATTTTATACAAGAAGCAAACGAGGCGCAATTTACTAATTGTGGATCAGCAGTATAGCTAATAGTGTCAATGTTGTTGTGCCGTTAGCATTTATTCATTACGATTATAAACTATACGTGTGCATTTTATAAAACTAAATAAATTCACAATATTACAATGTCAGTGAGTCACTATGCTAATGGAATGTTTTTAAGTACGTAACACAATGAATAAGTTTGGACATAAAGATTAATAAATTATTAGTAGATTGATTACGTAAGATTGATTGAAGAGATTAAAACCCATAGTCTTACACTAAATATGTAATGTAACAGGCACAGAACGTAGGCGTCAATGGTTATAGCAATATAGCTATATTGCGGCGCTTCAAGGCGCCTTCATAGTCTATCGTATTGATGTACCTAATTTCGGCAGCCTTTCTGGCCGGGCAATCAACGTCACCCGTTGAGTGATTACTCGGTTTGTTGAAGCGCAGACACGTCGCACATTTTGGAGTTTGCGATTTCTTGTTGCAGTCCTGGATGGACGTAGAGGCCTCATTCTTGCAAGACTTAGCCGCATGCCCGTACTGCTGACACTTATAGCACCTGGTTACAAGGGTGTAGTCTCTCACCGGACAGGAAGTCCAGTTGATAAATATCCTGTTCTGTGTGATTATGGCTTTACGGATTACGGCTGTTACTTCTAGTATAAAATTGCAGAAATCCGAGTCTCTCTTGCCAGATTTGTGACTAAATTTTATTGAAGACAAAAATGTATCTAAGGTCATACCTGGTAATTTTTCTGCGACATTCTGCTCAAAAATATATCTATAGACCTCAGTTTCGCTCATTGTTGTCGGCACACCAATAATAATAATGCGTGGTTTGCGCTTGTATGGTTCATCGATCTTTAGGCCTGATGCAGCGAGTTGTATCGATTGTTTCAATTTTTCGATGTAATTTTTTGTTTCTGTGCTAATTATTACTCCTCCATTCCTGGTCTTTCGTACTCCGCGAACTTGTAGCTTCATTTCTTCGGGCTTTATGATTTTCTGAACCATACTTTTTGTGTCCTCGCTTGTTTTTGAGGCATCGCTAGGGTAAATAGCTACCGAGCTCAGATTATTCGGCCGAATGTAGTTGTTGGCTCCCTTTTTCACCATATCTGCAAACGAAGTGCTGGCTGGAGCTTGTTTGGTGCTCGATTCCTGGATGGACTGCTTAATCTGGGCAAACTCCTCCATAAGGTCTTGCTTTTCTGTCATAGCTGTAAGGGCTTGGTGGTTCTGTATGGCTTTTAACTTCAATGATTGATACTGGATGATCATTCGGGACACACCCTGTGCAACATTGCGGCAGTTGGTATTGATTTTTAACTTTTGCTCGGTGTTCAGCTTACCTTCACAGGCGATAGCGCAAACCTCATTCAGACTCTGTTCAATAATTCCCAACCAGTTCTGTAACTCCGGTGTTGAGATCATTTCTCTTCTCTCTTCATGTTCTTGTCTCTGATGTTGAGAGGTCTTGGGTGTTGGGGTCGGTGGTGGAGAGCGGCGTGTTTTATCACTCCTACCAAAAGGACTATCCATGTTGATGAGTTTACTTGTATTCTAATTGTAATTTTCCATTATGAAAACAAACTGCTTTACTGTAATGACAATGCGCCTACCACATCAAAAATGCAAAAATGTAGGTCAGCGTAAATTTAAATTATTTTTATTGAGTACACGTCTGTACGCAACGACGGCTACTATGTACTCTTACTTATGTTTGTCCGTAATGTTTTGATGTTAATAATAAACACTGATTAAATTAATATGATGAGTTTATTGTTATAATCTTGTTAACCTTATGCTATAGGTAAATTCACGAAAGATGACCACTGCGCAGAAATCATTTTTTAGGTCCCCATGGAGGTGCGGGGTGAGGCGCGGGTGGAGTGCCAATGGCGTGGCTCCGTTCTTGACGCATTCCCTAAATGCGTCAAGAATGGAGCAACGCCATTGGTGTACGAATGTACATATGCGCGACGGCCGCCATTTGTGGTCAACTTTCGTGAATTTACCTATACCACACAGGAAGTGACTATTACATTTTTTTGGCAGTTCGCAGCTCTTGTCATCTTGACCGGAACTAGTGTTGCCCTAGTCTTATCTCTATTATATCTCCCTCTTTTTAAACAAAAAAATTAGAAAATATTACATAGGTATAGTCTCTTACTTCTATCTATCCCTTTTTATACCACGAATAAAAAAAACAAAAGGAAGAAAAAGAAAAAAAATAAAAAAGAATATAACTACCCTTGTTATTAGCATTAAACAAACTGAATTACTTACATAGGTACTAATGTGCTTATACATTTTACAAAGCAATACTTATAGTAGGTTGTTGACCAACCTACTTATACTACGGTACTAATGTGCTTATACATTTTACAAAGCAATACTTAAAGTAGGTTGTTGACCAACCTACTTATAAATAGGTACTGAAAACCTTGACAATACTTATATTAAAATTAAACTAAAATTTGTTAAATATCAAAGTACAACTAATTAAACTTCTCAAAATGCATACATAGGTACTTAAATCTTACAAAATAGAGCAACACTAGTTCCGGTCAAGATGACAAGAGCTGCTTTTCTTGTTTCACTCAGCCTTTCCAATCCGGCCGCTGAGACTAAAATTTTAAATTGTTGTTTGAATAATCTCCATTTAGGGAGAAGATCTTCCGTTGTATCAAGTTTTAAAGGTTGGGGCATCCTGTACTCCACTCCTGTCATTATGTTTTCTTCTTTTACAATGTCTGTTTCGGTCGCGGCGTCCAAGTTTGTTTTAGTCGTACTCATAGCCACTTCTTAGAATTAAGGTGAAATATATGTTCTTACAAGTATTTTTCACTATTTGATGTCAGGACTTTACCGGCTGCGCCATGTAATGTTTTGATGTTAATAATAAACACTGATTAAATTAATATGATGAGTTTATTGTTATAATCTTAACCTTATGCTACCACACAGGAAGTGACTATTACATTTTTTTGGCAGGTCGCAGCTCTTGTCATCTTGACCGGTACTAGTGTTGCCCTAGTCTTATCTCTATAACAATTATTTCACCAATGCGAATACGTGAGTACTAAGGCGATAACAAACTAAAAGCTAAAACCATAGACTACACAAGCTTGTAGCACCAAAGGTATTACACACGCGTATTAACGGCTTACTCTATACATGATAATAATATATTGATGAGAATCGGTACATTAGTCTGAGGAATCGGTTAAGTCGAGCTTGAACAAACACACACACGACTCAATAACCAATTAACACTTATCATCCAAAATGGCTTAAATTTAAAGGCATGTATTTCTTTTCATTGATATTAGAATTAATTATAGTACTTATTGCACTTTGTTGACTATTCTTTTCCTTCTGCTTATTTTATATCTATACATCTTTACGTATATATAAAATGAAGTCCTCGCCCCGAAATATATATCTAATATAATATTCTACCACATACACACATCACCATCTAGTCCTAAGCTTAGCAGAGCTTGTGTTATGGGTACTAGATAATGGATAAACATACATATTTACTTTTTTTTGTAAATACATACATATTAGACATAGAAACACCTAGACCAAGACCAACATCCATGTTCATGCACACAAATGTTTGACTTGAGCTGGAATCGAACACGCGACCTTCGGCGTAGCAGTCGCTTACACTCCCGCTGCGCCAATCGGTCGTCAAAATATATGAGTACGTCATCCGCTTGTCACTTTAAGGTTGCCAAATGAAAAGCAATGGTAGGCGCTGGTCGCTTTGCTAATGCACTGGTATCCGATATTTCAGCACGTCGCCGTCGTCGCGACAGATAGTCTATCCACAGCGGGGTTTTAAACTTATCCCCTCATTGTAGGCAGAATCGAGTGAATTGTATTGTATAAAATGCATCAAATGATCAAACTAAATAATTATGTTGAGATGCAGGTATAAACAATCAAAGTTTACGTTTCATGGCGACGAATATGCTGCGCTGGATGGAGTCACGCAAAAGTACCGCATTAGGATCTCCTGCATCCGTGGCAGCCTTCATGTCCTTGACAAACAGCAAGAGTGTCGCTTACGTTGGTACAGACATGTTACGTGGGAAACAAATGTCTTGCCTTGCTATCTCCTCCGGGACCTGATAGACGAGGAAGGCCTAAGAAATGATGGCTTAACGATGATATAAGTGCCAATAGACTTACAATTAAAGATGCCGAAGACCGGGCAGTATGGAAACGTCTTAGCAGAACAGAAGACCCCGGTCTTCAAGGTTACAGGTGTTGGATTGCAACCGCGTCAACTATAGGATGATGTTGATTATGACAGGTCTAACTTAATTAAGTAGTGTTGTTAATAACGCGAAAAACTTTCCAGACAAAAATCTATGTAGGTTACTCATTGTTCCACAAAAATCTGAATCTAGATTTAGGGTGATGATAAATGTGTAAGTAAAGATATTATAAAACACGCTAAGGCCTTAATTACAGTACCTATCTTCACCTTCTCGTTTCTAATCTACACGCTTCCATGGACATACATTTTCATTTCGGCTCGTAGCATCAAATGGGCGCCAAAAGGCATTTATGAGGGTTTTTGACCAACCATGCGTGTAAGTGCATCCAAAACCTGTCAGTTTCATGCGAATGGACAGATGCAAATTAGAATTTGTAGGGAACCTACATAGTTTATGTCCGCTGCGTCGTGAAATATTAAAAATACAAAGATACCCATTTTTGTTACCTTGACTTTCCTCTTAACAAATCCAAACGGCAGCTATATCTAACCCCAAGGTCTAATCTATTGGTATGGTAAAATTTATCACTGTCTTGTGATAAAACCACAGTGTGTCCGATCCCCACACTGTTAGCTCGTGTGGGTATCGGACTTCCGTCGCACGCTTTTAACGCATTGCAGCGTCAGATACAACAGAAAATCAATAATTTTGAATCATATATGATACATTCACGAGACAGGAAAACTGTTAGATCACTACGCCATACGTGCAGCAAAGCCAATTATTGTACTCAGTTGATATACCGGTACAATACGATGCGAAACTTAGGTTTGTCCAATACTACTCATTACTATGTTCACACTGTTATCCTGTTCTCTAACTCCGCAATCAGTGGGTATCCGTTAATCTAAAGTTGGACGTAGCATCTGAGTTGGGTAGACATCACAATCTACAGAAATAGCGGTACGTGTTTTCTGGCATCTACGTGAATTGAAGTGGAATTTATGCTAATATCACACTGACGGGACTGTGTTTATAAACTAGAAATTTTAACTTAACTATTTAGGTTCCACTATTTATAGAAGATCTAAATGCAACGACGACTCTGTTTTATAGCTCAAGTTTACTGGTTTCATTTAAAGTCTACTTAATTTGAAGTAGGTAAGTCTTGTTGAAATATTTTCAATACTCTTTAAATGAAAAAGAAAGTCTAACTTCTCAATATTACTACATAACTGTGAAAGTTTATGAGAACTAGTTTACTGAATGGCAAACATTTTCATGTACTAGTAGATAACTTGACATCATCATAGCTCACATCAGAATAACACAAAGGCTACAAGCTAGAAACTAGTATAATATGTAAACAAGATGGCGTAGCTAACTTTATGAAGTCCACATAATTATGTAGTTTCGGCATGTCCGTCCTTATATCCGTGGTTCAACTCTGAAAGGGCACCGTATCTTAGCTCACTGCGTACGATTGAGTGAACTCGCTGTGCGTCCGCGCAGCTGTGTTGCAACGTAGGCGCCACCTATAACTCCCGCGCGATTAGCGAACTAAACAATCAAAACAATGGTTAAATGTGGTGCATGTGGAAAATTTCTTGCGGCCACGGCTGCAATCAAATGTACTAAATGTTCGACAGCCTATCACCATGGCTGCGCTAATGTAACTGATACTGGATTGTTCGGTGCTAAATGGATCTGTCCTGGGTGCTCTGGTAGTCATCTTACCCCGAAAAATTCTGCCAAGTCAACGAGTAATTTCCATACTCCAGAGACACATTCCAGCGCAGCTGGCCTCAACGATACTACTCATCGCGTAGCTAGCGAGGAAGTTAAGGGTAACCTGGCATTGGAGATACGTTCCTTCCGTGAGGAACTGCATGCCCTGAGGGCTGAAATCCGTGAATGCAGGCTGGAAATTGCCGATTTTAAAGGGGCACTGAAGCTGTGTCATGAAAATATTTCCAACTTGGATATCCGTGTCTCGACTTTAGAAACCAAGTTTGAACAAGCGGTGCCGGCAAATGTGGACTTGCTGGAGGATACAATTAGCGAATTAAAATGCCAGCTAAATGAACGAGACCAAGCGGCTCTACTGAACGACGTCGAAATAGCGGGTATGCCCGAGCATAAAGATGAAAGCGTGCTCCATCTGGTTAAAACAATGGCCACTAAAATTGGAATAGAAATCAATGACGGAGAAGTAGTACATGCAGAGCGTATTGGTTCGACCCGACGGAACAGGACCAACACAAGCACTGCCTCTGCCGACCCCATAGCGCCAAAACCACGGCCAATTATTATAAGGTTCGTCCGGCGCGCGACGCGCGAAAGTTTACTGCGCGCGGCTCGAGTACGTCGTGGCCTTATATCGTCCGACGTCGAACTAACCGGTCCGCCACAGCGAATTTACGTAAACGAACGCCTGACATCGACTAATAAGCGCCTATTCTATTTAGTAAAACAGTCGGCCCATCAACACCAATGGAAGTACATCTGGACTCGGCATGGACAAATTCTGGCACGTAAGGATGACGGCAAGCAAACTGAACGTATACGAAGTGAGAAGGACATTACTAAGGTTTTTGGCTCCAGTACCGTTTGAATGCTTGTAACAATAGCGTAAATTGCATAGTGCACACTAGTTTATATTATTATATTATCCTACAATCTCGCATTTTAGCTGATATAATTTTATTTAGGAAACCTGATACAATTTTATTAGGGATACATTACATAATGGTCTTAACAAACTGTCAATGCTTTTCTCCATTTTGTTATTATGCGATTGTAATTGTTATGCTTTTCACACCTTATGTCTTCTTTACTTATACCTACTTGCGTCACACAGCAAAGCCAATAATTATTTTTTTTCTTGTACCAATGCTGAATACCGGAAGCCTATTAATTATTTTAATATTTGTAATTATTATTTATCAAAAAGGATTAACACACATATATACTTACATACTATTATTAATAAATGTATATTTATTCAGATCTTCCTTGAGAACCACATATTGCATACTGTATAATATTATATTATCGCCTTATTGTTACAGCTTACCCTATTATCTTGAAATAAAATATGGCTTTATTTATGTCAATGGTTTGCGCGCTAATTATGGAAATTATTCTCATTATAAGGATGTGAATGGCGCAATCTGTAAGTACATAATAATTAATAATTTAATACATTCCTCTTTAAGTTATATAATAAGCTATAATGGTTGATAAATATCTAAAAGTTGGTTTACTGAATGTGGGCTCTCTCAGTACAAACCATGATGATTTCATAGCATTATTTGACAGGCACTGTTTTGATATTATGGCCATTAATGAAACGTGGTTGCGGCCTGGCGAGGATGCACTGGCTCCTACCATAGCTGGCTACCGTCTGAAACATGTACCCCGCCCTAGCACTGTGCGCTCGGGCCGAGGTGGGGGCGTCGGTTTTTACGTAAAGCGTGGTTTTAACGTCCGTTCATTAAATAGCACTACAGACAGTCGATATGCGTCAGTTGAGCAGATGTGGCTTTCGTTTACGCTTAACGGTAAGCATGTTGCTATTGGCACCGCGTATCGTCCACCGTGGCTCTGCCTGGATCTCTTTCTCGATGCTATCACCGACACAATCAGTACCATGGGTAACTGTGATAACATAATATTTCTCTCAGATCTTAACGTTAATTTACACACTAATGACGGCAAAACTAAGAAAGTGACTGAGTTCCTTAGGTGTCTGAGCCTCACCCAATTAGTTACCTCTCCAACGCACTATACAGCAACTAGCCAGACGCTAATAGATCTTGTGTGCACTGATCTCCCAATGAGAAATATTTGTGTCGAGCACTTTGGAGTGGTTGGAGGTCATTGTACTATTGTTTGTGAATTATATATTAGGAAAGATAAAATTAAACCACAATTAATTAAATATAGACCAATTAAGCACATTTGTATAGAGAGCCTGGAAGCCCAATTAGCTTCAATAGATTGGAGGGCATTGGGGCAGATAGACACGGTGAGTGAGATGGTCTACGCATTGAATCGGCATGTTTTGGCGGTGTTTGATGTCCACGCACCGCTTAAAACCTGTATTATTAAGGAACGTTCTTACCCGTGGATAACGGACACCGTCAAATTAATGATGCGTTTGCGTGATGATGCCTTAGCCAAATATAGGAAAACAAAAGCCGAAAGTAAAAAAACTTATTATAAACAACTAAAGTCACTAGTGTCGGCAGCTCTGTATACTGAGAAAACGGCATATTTTAACTTCAATATTAATAAAAAAATTAAGGATCCAACACTGCTATGGAAAAACATAAAAACTACGGTCTTGCCTTCAAAACCTATTATAGATATATCACCTCATTTCACATGCCCAGATGAAATCAACAACCATTTCCTAAAGGTTCCCGGCACTGAACACGTTACCATCTCGCAGCTCACTTATTACGAATTCCACAGGTATGGACCAGCCACCTTCTCTATAACTCCAGTCACTCAAAATTCTGTGTTACGATTAATTAATAGTCTCAAGTCTAACGCTGAAGGTTGCGATAACATTAACCTTGATATGCTTATTTTGACACTGCCACACTCACTACAACTAATCACTAACATCATAAATACCTCCATTGCAACCTCTACATTTCCAGAAATTTGGAAAGTAGCGAGTGTAAGACCAATACCTAAAGTGTCAAACCCTAAGGAAATCAAGGACCTTCGACCCATTAGCATCCTTCCGTGCCTATCTAAGGTAATGGAGAAGGTGGTATGCTATCAGTTGACAGCTTTTTTGGAAAAAAATGGTATACTACCCGCATATCAATCCGGTTTTAGGAAGAGACGAGGCACCTGTACGGCACTAATGGATGTAACAGATAACATTCTATCAGCACAGGACCAAGGCATGTGTACATTGTTAGTACTGTTGGACTACTCCAGGGCATTTGACTGCATAAATTTAGAGCTTTTATTGTCAAAATTGAGGTACTACGGGTTTGACCAAGAAACACTACTATGGTTTCACAGTTACCTTTCTAACCGAAAGCAGTATGTTGAAATTCGCAAAAATAACGGAGAAAATAGTCATTCAAGCGTGAGGTCATTAAAAAGGGGCGTACCCCAGGGTTCAATTTTGGGCCCAATTCTCTTTATTTTGTACTGCGCTGACATAACTACACACATTAAAAACTGTAAATACCACTTGTATGCCGATGACGTACAATTATACATCTCCTTTAAACCATCGGACTACCGGACTGCTGTAAGCGATTTGAATGCAGACTTACATAATATATCTATATGGTCAAATGATAATTGTCTAGCGCTAAACCCCCTAAAAACTAAGTATATGCTGTTTGGCACAGATCGTCAACTGCAGACATTACCCGTAAATTTACATGTATTGCTCAATGGGGTACTGTTGGAAAGGGTTAGTGAAGCAAAAAACCTCGGCTTGAATATGGACTCCAACCTCAGGTTTGAAAAACACATAGCCTCTTCAGTACAGAATTGCTTCTATCGCCTGAAGGTCTTATACAAGATAAGACCTCATCTATCAGAGGAAATGCGAATGTTGTTAGTGGAGACGCTGGTTTTATCTAAACTAAACTATGCAGATGTTGTATGTGCTCCCAGGCTGCTCGCTAGAACTCAGCGTCTCATACAAAGAGTCCAAAATGCGTCTGCTCGTTTTTGTTTTACGATCCCCCCCAGAACACATGTTACGCCGTATTTTAATAAATACGGGATACTTAAAATGAAATCACGTCGGAAACATCACTTAGCTTGCCTACTATTTAGTGTTATCAAGTATCAGGAGCCTTCTTATTTATATAATAAGCTGAGTTGGACGGTGAGTAGAAGAGATTGCACGAGTAGACAGTGTGCACAGCAACTCGCCATCCACTCACACAGATCGGCCGCTTTTAGAGGTTCCTTTAAATACGCTGCATCGAAGGTGTGGAATAACCTTCCACCGCCTCTAAGAAACATTAATGCGTTAGCTACTTTTCGACTACGACTGAGACAGTACCTACTAAATGCACAACGACAGCACGGTAATATTGATTGTGATATGTCCTTTATTTGAGTTGGGCATTAAAATGTTTCAGTTATAGCTTCGTAGGTCCTAGGTTGGTGCAGAGTGTTTAAATTTGATCTTGAGACCCTGCTCAAGTGGGAGGAGACCGAAACAAAAACTGGCGAGCTAAACTACCCACGCGTTGCTCTTCAACAATGTTATTATGTTATTAAAATTTAATCTATGTACATTGTTTATGTAACGTTTTATTGATTATTTTTTACATGGTTTATGTTGATTTTATAATTCTATAGTTCAAATTGCGTATCATAATATGTATATATCTCATACTTACTTAAATATATATATATAATTAATATTTTATTAATATCTATATGTATCTAATTGTTTTGGGTAATTATTGGTTTCCGTACGTCACGAGAACAGGCTCCAGTGGAAGACCAGCGTCCGGTCCTTGTGACCTGGCATATGCTGAACTGGAGACCTGATTGCTATGGCTGTGGGACGCATGTGTTTATTACTCATTTTGTTATTCTTTGTTTTTATTCGCTTTTTTGTTTGTTTATAGTTATTAAGTACATATTGTTCCCACTTATATGCTGTATAGCATTAAAGATTTCTTTCTTTCTTTCTTCTTCTAAAAAACTGGAATTTGCGAGGGTTGTACCTAGTGCAGTGCTCGACAGCACAACTATAAATTTGTTTTAATGGGTAACTCTCATACATGTAAACCTCGAAATGTTTTTTTTTATTTGGACATTATTGTATGAGACTTTTCAATAAACAAAGAGATCAAAAGCAGAGTTTGGTTGCTGTGTCAACTAATAACGATAGAACTAGTGAGAATGACCCAAAATTTTTATTAGCCTCTAACGGCCGGTTCCAATTATTAATTTAATCTAACCGTAGATTTCGCTACAATACATATTTGACATAAACTCCTCACAAAATACATATCCATCTCTTTCTCTGGTATCTTTCAAATCCACGGAAAGAGCAAACATTGGGACCGCTTGGTCATTACACCCAATGTTGTAATCAATGACCGCCGTATCACGGTAATATAATCTAACAGTATTGTAACTCAGCCGTCTCCCCGAGTTATATGCCTACAGACGCGCCGGGCGCCAAACAGCGATAGGGCTGCTCGCCTCAAGTATTTTAACTACATCTACCTAATCGAAGTTTTTTTAGTTTTGTGATTGTAAATATTACTTATTTTTTTTATACAAACATGTCGGCGCGATAAGGAACTAGGCTGTTTGCAAATGAACACAAGTGCAGCGATACGTCATTTCCGCCACTACCGCTCCGTTAGTCAGGCGAGAGGTGGGGACGGGTCTTTATAACGACATGCGCCGTGTAGAGGGGATCATTCCGGTCGAGGCGGTCGTCCCGTCAACACCTCTAGTAAAAGTGACGACGGTCACACCTGAGTCACAGTTATAAGTGTAATATTGATAATTATAGTTATTATTGCATAATCAGTGAAGTGTAAAGTGATTTGTGATTGCGAATAAATCTCGTATTCTACGTGAAACATTGAAGTTTACTTTGAAGCCATGTCCGAACGTCGGCCTAATACCGATATGGATCCGGAGGATTATGGCCCACCTTCACCAATTCTACAACACATGTCTGATCCATCCGAAATCAGAAGTGGGATGGGCCTTGGAAGCTCCCAAGTTCCATCCGCCCGCATAGAAGAGGAAGGAAACAGCAACTTTAATACTAGCCACGCATTGTCTGCATTGGCCGGTATCATAGAAAATCTGACGCGACAACAGCAAGTGAGTATGCAAGCTAATCGTGAGTTTTTTGCAGGACTTTTAAGCCAGGCAATGGGCCCTACAAAACGACCAAGGCTTAGTGACATTTATATCGCATCATTTGATCCTGATGGCGATGTACCCATACGCGATTGGTGCGAACACGTGGACAGAGCTAAGGACCACTGGAAACTGACTGATTACGAGGTATGTACCAAGATAGCAGGCTTGCTACAAGGCCGTGCTAAGACCCTTGGTGACACATGGCTAGTAAAGTCGCCAGTGTGGTCTGATATGCGAGAAGCTTTAATTCAAACATTTGAACCGGAAGCAAGGTATTCTAATGATATAGTGAAGTTACGAAGTTTTAAATTTGATATGGCAAATCCAGCTGAATCCATTACCAAAGCCTGTTGGAAGCGTGTTGTCAGTGGAGACAAAGACAAAGATGCAGTGGAAGCCGTGATTGGGTGCGTAGACAATGAATTTCTGAGGTTACGCCTATTGTCCAGTAAATGTTCGTCTGTCCCCGAGCTAATTTCAGTAGCAGCTACCATCAAGCTACGGGAGCCTCGACAGGGTGAACCACCTGCTAAGAGACCGAGGCTGCGGCACAACAGAGATGATATTGCGCTTTGTTTCAAATGTGGGAAACCTGGTCACGTTCAAGCGCAATGTAACAAAGGTAATGACAAAATTACCGACCCTAAGCCACTGCTAGGTACAACCAGAACGGAGGAATCCTCAAACCGGACAGATCGTCCTAAGCCCAAGTGCAACTATTGTGATAAAATTGGGCACACTGAATCGGTATGCTTCAAGAAGATGGGAGATGAAGCCGAAAAAGTTAACTTAGCCGGTGTCCAAGAAGAAATATTAACACCTATGACTATCAATATCAATAATCGCACGTTTACAGCGTTTTATGATAGTGGTGCAGCACGTTCATTAGTAAGACGCTCCATCAGTGAAACCATCCCTGGCAAACGACAAGATTGCGCGTTAATGCTGAAGGGTATTGGCAGTGCCAGTATACCGATCCTATCGTGCCAAAAAGTCAATGTAACCTGTGATATAAATGGAACTTATGTAGAAGTTGCCTTTCACATCGTAGAAGACCACGAAACTCCTTGCGACCTATTGTTTGGAGCGGAAATAGTCAAAGGTACGGGTTTGAGTGTACTTATTACCGAAACGGGCGCTACTGTGATGAGACGATCAACCATTCTTATCAACGTAAGCAAGGAAGAATCTTTCGGGAACTTGGACACGGACCTAACCAATTTGGATGAAATAACCGTATTGAAGAGGTTATTATTAAAGTATAGTGATACTTTTTCCTCTGGTATTCCGAAGAAACCAGTAACCATGGGATGCCTGGAAATTCAATTAAGAGATCCAAGCAAAATCGTGGTAAGAAGACCCTATCGAATGGCTCCAATAGAACGACAAAAATTGAAGGCTATTATCAATGAGTTAATGGACAATGGAATCGTCAGAGAAAGTACGTCCAACTTCGCCAGCCCTGTAATTCTCGTTAAGAAAAAGAATGGAGAGGATCGAATGTGCACTGATTATCTAGAATTGAATAAAAACACCGTTCCTATTAATTTCCCCCTGCCGATCATTTCAGACCAAATCGATCGACTATCGGATGCTGCTTATTTCATCAGTTTAGATATGGTGCAAGGTTTTTACCAAATTCCTATTAAAGAAGAGTCTATAGCGAAAACTGCCTTCATCACGCCAGACGGGCTATATGAATACGTAAGGATGCCGTTCGGACTGATGAATGCACCAGCCGTATTCCAGCGCGCTATCATGACGGCACTAAGATCTCTTTTGGATAACATTTTGGTATACATGGATGATGTATTAATAAAATGTAAAACATTCACCGAGGGATTACAGATCCTGGACAAAGTTTTGGCAGCCTTAACCGAGGCTGGGTTTACTGTAAACGTCAAGAAGTGCTCGTTCTTTAAAAAATCGATTGAATATCTGGGAAACGTAATTGAAGGTGGAACAGTTCGTCCAAGTCCGAGGAAGGTTGAGGCTTTGGAAAAATCCGTGGTGCCCTCAAATGTAAAACAGGTACGACAATTTTGTGGTTTAGCTGGTTATTTCAGGCGTTTTATACCATCATTTTCTGAACGTTTGATCCCGTTATACAACCTAACCAAGAAGGATGCAAAATTTCAATGGACTGCAGATTGCGAAAACGTCAGACTTGATATCATCCGACGGTTGACGTCTGCTCCAGTTCTAACCATCTTTCAAGAAGGACTTCCTATCGAACTGCACACTGATGCCAGCAGCACTGGACTGGGTGCCGTTCTCATTCAAATACAGAATGGCCGGCAGCACGTGATTGCTTACATGAGTATGAGAACTACGGAGCCTGAGAGTCATTACCACTCTTATGAATTGGAAACATTGGCTATAGTAAGGGCGATAAAACACTTCAGACAATACCTATACGGCAGACATTTTACAATTGTTACCGATTGCAATGCCATCAAATCATCTTCGAGCAAACATGAACTGTTACCCAGAATCCATAGATGGTGGTCATTTCTTCAACATTACGACTTTAAAATAGAATATCGCCAGGGCAATCGAATGAAGCATGCAGACTACTTCAGCCGCAATCCAATAGCGTGCCTTAATTTAGCACAAAATGTCGACGCATGGCTAAGAGTAGAACAAAGGCGTGATGCGGAGTTAGCCCAAATCATAAGCAAGTTGGAACATAACGAAGACATGAGTGAGTACCGCATGAATGATCTTGTTTTGGAACGCTGTCATGAAGAGGAAGAACCGGGACGTAAAAAGTGGAAGAAAGTGGTACCAAAATCATACCAATGGAGCATAATTAACGCCTACCATACTGCACTGAAACATTTTGGGTGGGAGAAGACCCTTGGGATCAGAGATCAGAGAGAATTACTGGTTTCCTGAGATGACAACTGTAGTAAGACGCTTCATAGAAAATTGTGTGATATGTAAGACTAGTAAAAGCCATTCTGGAGCCAAACAGGTAGCAATGTTTCCCATAGAGAAAAAGGCAGTGCCATTCGACACCATACACATAGATATGACTGGCCACATTACCCGGCGAAATAACAAGCATGAGTATGTGGTTGTTATAATAGACGCTTACACAAAGTTTGTCACCCTTACATACGCAACCGACAAGACTGCCAACTCAATGTTGCGCGCACTTAAGCATGTTGTGTCTCTATTTGGAGCTCCGAGACAAATAATAAGCGACCAGGATACTGCCTTTAAGGCTGAATTTGAAGAGTTTTGTAGACACCACAATATCCATCAACACTTCATAGCTCCAGGAGTTAGTCGTGCCAATGGACAAGTGGAGCGGATGATGTCTGTTGTAAAAAATGGACTAACTATTATTCGTAATTATGAAACTGAAAACTGGAGAAAAGGCTTGGAAGGTCTTCAACTAGCCATCAACTGTACCAAGAGCAAAACCACGAATGTAAGTCCAATTAAAGCTCTCACAGGTAGACAATGTCCTGTACCACCAGAATTAGTATCATTAATTGACGAGGAGGAAGAGACAGTTAATAGAAATCAACTCGATAGTTACATTCAAAAGAAAACCGATACACGTAGCAAAGAAGACAAGGCAAGATTTGACCAAGGTAAAGCGAAGGTTAAAAGGTTCCATAAAGGAGACATTGTGCTATTCCAAACAAACCCTAGATGTCAAATTGGTCTGGATATGAAGTATCCAGATGCCTACGTAATTTGGAAAATATTACCCAATGATAGGTATCAGGTTAAGCGAATAACAGGACGTGGACGCCCCAAAAAGGTAGCTCACGACCAACTTCGGCTCGCACCCAAACCAGATGAAGGAATAAATGACGATACCATGTCGGCGCAAGATGAAACTGAGGCGACGCCAGATACAAGTGTATCTCAAACGAGTTCTTCCAATGATGTAGAGGACATTACACAGCAGTAAGTAAAGGTAATCAAACATCTTAATACCATATTGTTGCAGTTTCTTTTCATGAGTAACATAATTTGAGTACAAAGACCTCTTTGTTTTTACTATAGACGTAAGTTGAGGACAGGGGCCTCCTTACTTTTGTCAATGCTAATGTAAGTTGAGGACAGGGGCCTCCTTACTTTTATCAATCCTAATGTAAGTTGAGGACAGGGGCCTCCTTACTTTTGTTAATGTTCATGTAAGTCGAGGACATGGGCCTCCTTACTTTGGCTAGACTATTATCCGATGTAAGTAGAGGACAGGGGCCTCCTTACTTTGGCTAGACTATTACCCGATGTAAGTAGAGGACAGGGGCCTCCTTATTTTGGCTAGACTATTACCCGATGTAAGTAGAGGACAGGGGCCTCCTTACAGTGTTTGATATAATTTAAGGACAGGAGCTTGCTAACTTTTACGTTGATTGATATAAGCTTTGCTTACCTCTAAGCTTTGATGAGCTAAAAGTACTGCTGATTGTTTTGTTTAACAGGCCGAGGGCGACCTGTATGCAGAATGGCCGTGTCGGCGCGATAAGGAACTAGGCTGTTTGCAAATGAACACAAGTGCAGCGATACGTCATTTCCGCCACTACCGCTCCGTGAGTCAGGCGAGAGGTGTGGACGGGTCTTTATAACGACATGCGCCGTGTAGAGGGGATCATTCCGGTCGAGGCGGTCGTCCCGTCAACACCTCTAGTAAAAGTTGAGTCACAGTTATAAGTGTAATATTGATAATTATAGTTATTATTGCATAATCAGTGAAGTGTAAAGTGATTTGTGATTGCGAATAAATCTCGTATTCTACGTGAAACATTGAAGTTTACTTTGAAGCCATGTCCGAACGTCGGCCTAATACCGATATGGATCCGGAGGATTATGGCCCACCTTCACCAATTCTACAACACATGTCTGATCCATCCGAAAAACATATAAAAATCATGTAGGTATGTAAGCAACCTAGGAAATGACCTATTGGTTGCACTGTCTACTGTTTTATTTTGTAGTAGACTAAGCAGTAACCTACACAAAGCTGATTCATATCCGCTTCCAATTTGAAAATTACCCTTAAGGTAGGTACTACTAATCATAGACTTTAATGAAATATGTAATACATTGTTCCTAACGCAGATAAAAGTGTTCTGCTAGTATACCTACATTAATACTACAATTAGTACATTTTGAATCTGAAAAATCTTATCTTTATGTGACAACGAAGAATTCAAACAGCACGATATTAGACTACAACGCGTCACTATAATTATAATTTAAATAAAGAACACTGCTACAAAAACCGTCACCGCGGCACGATCGCGGCTGTTGGGTACTATAGTGGGTACTGCGCTCGAGGCGCGTAGGTATAACTCGAGTTTTGTGCGTTTGTATGGAGTTAGAATACTGTTAGATATTATTACCGTGGCCGTATTGCTGTTTGTGCTGGGAACATACCTAATTACAAGTAAATAAGATGTTAAATACAACTCACCAGGTAATTACCGGGGACTGGGCGGGCAAAGTTTTACGTTACTCTTTATATAACTTGTGGGGGAGCTGAAACACAGCAACTTAGTCGTGCTGTAATAACGTTGACTTATAATAGCAAGACTTCAATTATAATGAATAATATCAGCACTTTCATAAATTAATGGAATAGGTACATAGATAAAAAATTTAGGCAAGGGCAAAGGGGCAAGGGCAAAGGGTCGGGCAAAGTGTTATTGGATTTTTCCGCTAGGAAATGCTCAGTAGCAGCACGGAGTCTGGTAATGTACCCGGTACGGTAATAGGCTCGCCCCCTATTACGTGGGACCTAAAAATTCATGGCGAAATGTGGGTGCAATATTACACCTCTGCCTACCCCTTCGGAGATACAGGCGTGAGTCTATAAAAAAAAATGAGTACAGTATAATTTTCTACGGGTCTAAATGTGTAAAGTTTTCATCGACTCATCTGTTTAAACACGGCAAAATGCTACCCACACCGCGCTCGTAAAACGAGTACCATACATAATTTTTCTGGCCTCTCACTAATCATCTAGCCCGGTCGGTGGATCTTCTTTTCAGATGAACGAATAACACATACCATATATAATATGTTTAAGGCTGTACGAGGTTGGAAACCATTGTTCGTGAATAAAATTACCCATGAAAAAATTGTGTACAACTAAGTAAACTAAAAAATGCGACTACTGTGCCAAGAGATCAAGAATAAGCCAAGAGTTAAAAGAAATGTCGACACATGTTATACTTCCACGCGACTCAAAGGATTCACTACAGTAAAATATGATTTCATATCTAGTCTTACTTATAAATATTTACACGTTCACCCTCTACCAAATTGTTTAAACAAGCTGATTGTAGATAGATAGAATAGATAGAATATTTTTTATTGTACACCATAAATCATTTTAAAACATAATGGTTACAAAAAATTATAAACTGTACAAAAGGCGGCCTTATCGCTAATAGCAATCTCTTCCAGGCAACCTTTGGGTAGACAGGAACGATGTAAGCATTTAATTTTATTGTGTGGTGCAATTAAAGACAACCAAAGTAATCGGTTTACCTGATTAATTAATAAACTTGTATATAAAGTATAATATATACATACCTACATAAATATGATACAAACATATACACAATGTAAACCAATTAGCGAGAAAACTGTACGCAGAACTGAATTTATGTGTGTAAACATGCGGCCTAAGTAACCTTGAATAGGTTTTAATATCGAATTAATTAATTTCCTGGCAATTTTGGCCCGGCTCATATTTCAAACAAACGAGTCGAGTGACAAGAGAAATATCCAAAGAGATTGGATAATATACATAGAGGTAGTCCTAGTACTCCCAAATTGAACACAGTCATCTGACGTGTAAGATACAATTTAGACAATTTATGCCATCAAATTATATAACCCTAGTAGTCTAAGATCCGTTGAAGAGCTACCTTCACCGATCTGTTTATTGGATGAAAAGTATTTTATATCAAATGTTGCATGTAAAAAAATATAACCCGGAAGGGTTGGTAAAAAAAATCCTGTCCAGGCTAAAAAATATTTTCAACCGCTTTTCCTGACAGGTTTTTCGTAGGCAACCCAATATCGTCGTGTTCCCAGTGAAGTAGCGGTCATTTTAATATAAGATTTGTCTATTAAAATAATTCATAAATATAACCAGTATCAACTTAATAGTCGAAGTGTCAACCCTACCAAATATGCCAGGAAAAATTGACAACCCTATGTTAACGTACCCTTTAGGGTTCATACATTCGGTTAGTACTAAAGGGTCACGGTCAAAATGGGCGTAAAGCCAACCATTACTCAATTTTATACTATGACGGCAATAACCCAAACAACCGGTGAGCAGAGATATTCAGTGGTGTTCAAACGTATTTCTTATAGAATCCAAAACAATCGCTAATACAACGGAGATAACACGACACGATGTTGTGCAGAGCTAGGCCAATGAAACCAGTCTATTGGTTGGTAACCTAACGGAATTACTACATTCCATCCCTTTCTAACTTCTCTCTTACTCAGGCGCCGACCAAAAAACAAGCGTGCGGGCTGGCCGAGCAATGCGCATCAGTCATTATTCATATTTAATTGAATTATATAGAGAGGAGTCATTAGATGATTTAAGACGAGGACATATGTGAATTGGGCGTCATTAGGGGTAAATTAAAACCGTTTTCTCCGTAATTGTTATAGACTAAAAAATTCAAAAAGATATGTCTTAATCTACATCATATAAAGCATTTTCTCTTTGGTACCAAATCCTAAAAAAAGTATTTTAAATATCTGAATAAAATATGCAAAGTGACCTCTGTTTTTGTAGTTATTACCTTTTTTCTCCTAATCTATCAATCATAAGATTGTTTAAATTGAATCAGCCTCTTATATATTAGAACACCAAGGGAACCTTCAGCTTATTTTTGCAAATAACTTTACTTATTATTTTTTAAGGATTTTTCACGTCACCGATACTCGCAAGTCGCGCGTGGACAACTAACCAGTAGTAAGAGCAAGGTCAACGGCGTATATCCACCTCTTAAACAGATGTAATATTCTGCAAACTAATGTGTGGTTTCTTCGAATTAAAAGTCAACAGTCGCGGCATGTCAGATTGCGCACATATAATACTTACATTTTGATCGATAGGGACCAAATCGGTAGAAATGCGATAGTTGAGCATTACTGTACTTGCTTAACAGGCAGAAGAACAGTAGGAAGTTGTGCCCACATAGTTTCAGTTTTGTGGTTTTTAGGGTTAGGATGGCATGAGCCTTTCATTGCACCCGCAGAACATTTATTAGATGTTATAGTTGATGATAACCATTGATATTCAAATAAAAGGTTTCAATACATAGTAGTTTTTAACAAATATGTGTGTTTTATTTAACCAATCTTTGGGATTTTTTGCAGTGATACCCGGTCGATATTGGGGTTAACAACTATATAGGGGGTATTTAGAAGTACAATAAAGTAAATTACAACACATTTTATTTCTGTTGGTTTTACGCCCAGCTCTCATACAAAAATGCCCATGATCCTTTATTCATTAAAAGCGTAAATGCAATGTTAAATGAAAAGTCAAATATATATTTTTTTCTACTTTTGCTAGTCTGGACCGGATTTTTTTTGCTAACCCATTCGCGATAAATATTTTGACATCCAAAATTTTATATGAAATACTTTTCATCCAATAACCAGATCGGTGAAGGTCGTTCTTCTACGGATCTTGGACTATAGTGATTTTTCTTTTATATCTATCATGATTTTGAATTTAGCCGTATAATATTTATATCGACTTTTCAAGTGTTGTAAAAAATCTTATTGATATGTCTATCCACCGTATATTTTTACCTCGTTATTTTTTAGATTCTATGTGTACATGATAAAGATTTATAAAAAAAAGTGGATTGCTGCAGTATGTCATGGAGAAAATTGGGTGCCTAGAAAGCACCATAGAATTTGTTCCAAGCATTTTACTGCGGAATGTTTTTATAGTACCTAATGACAGATGGCTCCTCCCTTCTAAACATATCAGTATGAGTGTTTAAATAATTACTTGCTAATAATTAAACTATCAGCAACAGTAGTGAATTCCGAAGCTTGTTAGAATCCATCATATTACAAAAAAAATTAATGCACCTATAGAAAAAATCTGATCTTTCTTTACAAAGACAGTAATATTTAAAGGACAGTAATTTGAAGGTTTGATAAGAACTGTCTGCTTTCATAGTCACGACTACTGAGTGGTTATGCATCAAAATAAGGGAATCTTCATTAGAAAGAAATTTTGTTAAATGTCATCTACCCAGAGACCAAAACTTGGTTGTTCTTGTTCGACTAGTGGACTAATAATGTGCCGATCCCAAGATAAAATCGAAGGGCTAGTCTAGCCACAATTTTTTTCTCTCTTAATATTCTGTGTGTCACATGTATGATCGAAAAGTGTCTGATCCCGCACATACATTTTTTACACATAGATTTGTATTACCTACACTATGTAATGCGAAAATGTCAATTAAAAGTGGTTATTGTTAATAACAAACTTTTGGGGACTATTGAAGATTTTCACTAAATTATTTATTTTAACTTTAATTTTATGTGTTTTGATATTACAATAATCCATGTCGACCATGCTTTTTCTTATAATGTGTCGAGTTGGATAATATATGACATTTACAGTTATCATAATGCCTGAGCATGCGTTTTGCCTTATTCTTAATTGTTTACTTTCTCTAGCAAAAATGTGTAATTTGGCCAAATTACACGTCATTTTCTAAATATTCTGTGTGTCATATGTATGATCGAAAAGTGTCCGTTCCCGCACATACATTTTTTACACAGATTTGTATTACCTACACTATGTAATGAGAAAATTTCAATAAAGTGATTATTGTTAATAACAAAACCTTTGGGCACTATTCAAGATTTTGTCTGATTTATCTATTTTAAGTTAATTTTTATGTTTTTTGCTTGATAAAATCCATATCGACTATGTCCTATCCTTGTAAAGAATTAATTTGGATATGCCATTCTCAGTTATCATAATGCTTAAGCTATGAGTTTTGCTTTTTTCTTAATTATTTACTTTCTCTAATAAAAATATGTTTTTTGGGGGTAATGATTTATTTATTTAACATTTATTAATCCCACTTACAGCTATCATTACAGCTGAAAAAGTAACTATAAATAAGTATAAATAAACATTTATGCCGAGGGTGTCGTATGAGGCGACTAAGAGAAACACAAGAGAAGGAAATCTCGAAATAAAACCCTATACGAATACGTCTGGCTAGTGTGGTATAATAGTAGGCCAAACGTCCACCACGGAAGGTTTAATACCAGTAGTGGACTGGTAAAGGCTGTTGATGCGTAAAGAAAAATACCGTGACAATTAGAAAATAATGCCTCGAAAGATTATGTGCTACTGAGTACCCATTTGAAACAAAAATATATAAGTTCAGTTTAAAAATGCAAGTTTGTGTAATAATTATTTAAAGACTGTCCATCAACTAGCGTTCTGACTGCTGTGGACACAAAGTTACGGAATTTAAAATGTATAACATATAAATAATATACTTTACAAGTCCGTTTGATTTTGAACCTATATTGAAACTTTAATCGATATCGATAGCGAATTTGCTCAGTCACTATTAAATTAAAAAGTTACGATATCTGTGTTCAAATTGTCTTTAGCCCTAACTGACAAACATAGTGCCATCTTCTTCTGGCAACTCTAATTTATCATATGAGTGAAGAGTGTAGCTATATTCAATTTGTTCTTAAAAATATCGTTCCTTCCATGCTACAGTTATTCTTCTGTGGAAATATCCATGCCACGTTCTATCCCAAGTTCTATTCTGTGGCGACACAGAGAAGTCATAAATATAGAGATAACGATGTGAACTAGGCCATAACATCATAAAATTTAGCACTCTGTAGAAAAATACCAAGGTACATACGTATTAATTGGACATGCTGTCTTTTTTTCTACTGTGATTTTCAGAAGAAAGAGAATTACACCTAGGTACTTATAAGGGTGTCTCTTTCAGACGTTTGGTCTTATTTATTGATCAGCTTACTAGGGCAAGCTAAGTCTGTGCAAGTGAGTCTATCTTTGGGAGTAGAAATTGGTAAGAAAATGTCTGTCTGTCACTGTTTCGTATCGCGTTGAACGTTCAGAAATCGTGACGAAGCAACATTTATGTTTCCGTTATGGCGGTAAACAAACTCTGTAAGCTTCGGTTTCCTTTAGAATTGCCCTACAGCTACGTCGACAAGGCAAATATCATCAATGATAAGCCGTACTTATGGCAATCCCAAACAAACAAACTTCACTTCTCATCTATCAACACAACTCTTAATTGTTTATTGATCACGTCGCGTTTTTTAAATAGCTACAACGTGTTGCAATATTATAATTTATAATTGAGACTATGACGCATTGGTTCATGAAAGTAAACCGCATTTTAGAGATTTAATTGTAGTTTAAATTGTTATTTTTTATTTAACGTTTCAAACGAAAATAATAAAATCACTTTCTGCTACAGCCTAGCTTAGTGGAGAGTGACAAATGACTTTTCGAATTCGTTAACGTTGTCAAAAGATATATGAATTCTGCCAACCCGCACTAGGCCAGCGTGGTGGACTGAGTTTTTCAATACTCATAAACAATAGGACTATTATCTCACGTTTGGTTTACTTCACAGGAACCGTTGTCACATGTCCTGTGCCTAAAACTACTTCACTTTACAAATTGTAGAACGCAAAATCAAACGCGATAATATTCTTAAATAATACTTGACATTTTTACTGAGGCAGCGATAGCCTAGTGGATATACCATCAGACTGCCATGCAGAGCATGCGGTATTGGGTTGGAATCCACGGCGGGCACCAATGACTTTTCGGAATTATGTGCGGATTGAATTGTTAATTATCGCTTGTCCTGTGCCTCGGAGAGCAGGTTAAGCCATCGGTACCAGTTTTCATGAAGATCTAACAGTTGTTAGAGTGTGTTAGTACTTTCTAAATAAACTGACACTAGCCATTGAATATCGCTATACCTTCGGGTTGCGGAGGTCAGACAGGCAGTCGCCTGTGGAAAAGGTAATATTCAGCCAAATCCAGTTAGACTAGAAAGCGGACCCCAGGTTGAAACTGGGTAACGCTAGGAGGATGATGACTTGACATTTTTCAGAATTACGGATGCCATTTATTATTATTCAAAGTGAATATAAGTGAAATAGTAATATATAGTGACTCCTTCGGCAAGATGTTTAGTTATGGAACCCGCGTAAAACTTCGTCTACCTACATGATGACATATTTTAGATATAAATGTTCGAACTTAGCTTATGCTTTTCATTCCATCCTCTGTGGTCCCCATTGGTGGCAAATTTCGACCTTGGTTTGGTTCATCTTCCAAAAAGGCTTCTCGCAGGAAGCAGGAAGCTTACCAAGCCTGGGCTGATGCGGTGGCAGCGGGGGATGAAAATACCAGCGCATTAAAAAAGGAGTATAACTTTACCTCCAGGTCATTCAAAAGAGACATTGCCAGTGCCAAGTCGAAGCACATCGGTAGAATTGGCGAGAGGCTTGAGCGCCTTCCTTCGGGAACTCGTGCATTCTGGTCTCTTGCCAAAGCTATCGAAGGGATCTTCTGTAAGTCATCCTTTCCACCGCTGCACATGGGAAATGACTCCTTGGCCCACGGCGCAAAGCAGAAAGCCGATCTTCTGGGCAAACTCTTTGCGTCCAACTCGACCTTGGATGACGGGGGACAGGAACCGCCTACTATACCGCTGTTGAAGGGCTGTATGCCGGATATTCGGTTCCACCAACGCGCAGTCCGTATAGCACTTCTGTTCCTCGATATCCATAAGTCGAGTGAGCCTGATGGAATTCCCCCTATTGTGTTGAAGATCTGTGCTCCAGAGTTGGCACCAGTCTTGACACGCCTTTTTCGTCTCTCTTACTCTTTTGGCGTAGTCCCAATATCGTGGAAGACAGCATTGGTCCACCCGATGCCTAAAAAAAGCGATCGCTCTAACCCGTCCAACTACAGACCGATAGCCATAACCTTCCTCTTCTCGAAGATAATGGAGTTCATTATTAACTGCCAGCTCCTTCGGTTTCTAGAGGATAATCAGCTGCTTAGTGACCAGCAATACGGCTTTCGTAAGGGTCGGTCGGCTAGTGATCTTCTAGTATACCTGACACATCGTTGGGCACAGGCGATCGAGACAAAGGGGGAGGCTTTGGCGGTCAGTTTGGACATAGCGAAGGCCTTCGATCGGGTCTGGCACAAAGCGCTTCTTTCGAAGCTCCCTTCCTATGGGCTGCCCGAGAAATTGTGCGAATGGGTCACCAGCTTTCTTACAGACAGAAGCATAAAGTTCGTAGTTGACGGTGAATGCTCTGACGCCTTGTCTGTAAATGCTGGTGTCCCTCAAGGCTGCGTGCTATCACCTACTCTGTTCCTCCTGCATATCAATGATATGTTGCTAGATAGCGGCATTCATTATTATGCAGATGACAGCACAGGCGATGCTTTACATACCGGCCATGCCAACATTTCTCGGGAAAAAGTCATCGAGAGCCGAAATAAACTTGTGTCTGATATTAAGACCTCCTTGGAGATGGTATCAGATTGGGGAAGACTTAATTTAGTCAAAGTTAACCCCGCAAAGACACAAGTCTGCGTGTTCACCGCAAAAAAACTGCTGTTGGTCGTATGTCCTCGTTTTGCGTGTCGACATATCGAACGAGGTCCTGTTCTGCGGTCACTTAGAGGGTAAGGCTAAGTTAGCCTCGAAGAAGCTTGACGTGCTAAATAGATCGAGACGGTATTTCACTCCGGCCCACCGCTTGCTCCTTTATAAGGCACAGGTCCGGCCGCATATGGAATACTGTTTTCATCTTTGGGCAGGGGCACCCCAGTACCAGCTTCTCCCTCTGGACTGCATCCGACGGAGAGCCGCTCGAATTGTCGACCGCCAAGATATTTGCAATCGGTTAGACCCCTTGGCGCTGCGTAGCGATGTTGCCTCGCTATGCATCTTTTATCACTTCTACTATGGGGAGTGCTCCGAGGAATTGTTCAAATTAATCCCTGCCGCCTCTTTCCGCCAACGTTCTACGCGACAGCATTTCCATCCCCATCATTTAGATGGTTGGCAATCCACAACGGTGCGTTCCTCTACAAACTTTCTGCCTCTAAACTGTGGAATGATCTGTCGCCTGTGGTTTTTCCGAACCAATACCGCCTTCAAACCTTCAAGAAAAGAGCGTATTCCTTTTTAAAGGCCGGCAACGCACTTGTGACTCCTCTGGTGTTGCGGGTGTCCATGGGCGGCGGTAATCCATGGGTCGCTTAACATCAGGCGATCCGTCTGCTCGTTTGCCCCCTATTCCATAAAAAAAAAGCATTTTCTGTCTGTATATGTGAGCGTGATGCTAAACTAGTAACGGATTTTATTTAAAAGTTGCTAGCTTGCGGTCTGACATAAAATCTTAGCCATGGCTTATTTCCCTTCAGCAGAACCGGAGATAAAGTGCACAGTGTGATCCACGCGAATGGAGTTACGTGCCAGCTGACGTCGCCCGTCCACCTGAAGTAAGGAATGAAATATCAGAAAGTCCCTCCGCAGCCACGAATGCTGTAAGCCAGTTGAAACGTTAGAATATTAGAGGTATTTAGCTTTAAAGAATTTATTTCTCATAGAAAACTGAGAATGAGAAGAATTTTATGCTTACTCAATATTATACCAGCGTGTTGGAAACTTATGCCTTGAAATGAGACAATTATCTCAAGTAAGGCCCACTAAATGGTGTTGTGTAACGAAATGTCAGTCAAATAGAAAATTTTGAACAGTACATCTCAAGGTAATAGTAATCATCTATTCCAGTATGAAATATATTTCAATACAAGTATACATGATTAGGAGCAGGTATTCATACATACTATGCTCTATACTTACTGCTCCTAATCACGTAATTCAGCCGTCCGATCAGATCGTCCTTGCGTGACTTTTGCATCCATGACTTTTCGTCTTGGAGACCAGGGTCCGTTTACTGATTTATTTAGATAACGGCGGCAAACAATTTTCAATAGCGTAATTGAAAGACCTCGTAATTGCTCCAACATTTTGGCTTGGGTTACACCAGCCGTAGTCACGATTTGACTAATAGTAGATCTATAGTATGTAATTCGACGATCTACACATACCAAACCTAAATAAACTGATATTATTACAAGTACCCTTTCACAGACATATACATTGACCGGTCCTTTAGTCTATTGGTTAGTAACCCTGCTACGCCGGAGGTCGTGGTTTCAATTTCCACTCAGGATAAATCGTTGTGCTGTGAACATGATTATTTGTTCTGACTGGGTATAATTTATTTGTAATACGTCTGTGATTAAGAATATGTTATAATGTTTGTTCATCAGAAGCCCAATTCTCGTATTTTATATGACATTGAAATTATAAAAAAGGACTAAAAAAAGGACAGGTCAGAAGTACCCCAAACAGAAGAGCATGCATGAGAAACTTGATAGAATTGAATGAAGCAAGAGAGGTATGTCAGGATCGTTGCAAATGGCGTTCCGTAGTCTCTGCCTACCCCTCCGGGAAACAGGCGTGAGTCTATGTATGTATGTATGTATTTATGCAATTATATTTTGAACGAAATGAGATTTTAAATTGAATTGAATCAGAATCAGTATCCTGCTAACCTAATATCATTATCGTTTAATTTGAAATAAACAGTTCATCGTTGACACATATTTTGACACTTGTTTCAATTCAGAATCACCATTCAAATATCAGTTAACTTAGGAAAATACCATTTGTGACGTAAGTACGTCACAAATGGTATTTTCCTAAGTTAACTGCCATGCCACTAACATTATATCGAAACTGTATTTTGAACAAATTTATTTAGGAGAATTGAGCCTCAGTAATCTAATTACTGTAGCTGTAGGCAGAATACGAGATTCCCCAGAATATTATTATTATGAAATATTGGTGCATTGTGCATGTTGCAGGAGAGTGGAATTAATCGTGTCGTTCTCTGCGACAGAGCACTATGTCTCCGGCTACATTCTAAGTTACGTCACTAGATAACTATGTACAAAGTTGCTATTTTCACAATTGTATTACACAATACAATTTACTTATAGCATAGCATTCTATGAAAAAGCCTTACATCCAGGAATAGAAGTATAATACTAGCGTAGCCACGAGCTACATGGTCTCAGCAGTTGAATGCGATGATGCATTAAGTTGTGTGAAATCTGGCAAGAATAAAGTGGACCTCGAGCTTTAAGGCGACGGTTTTGAGTATAAGCTGAATAACGCTGTGATAATAATGTTGTTCGTGTTTACGTTTCCTACTAGTGTTAAGACTGTGAGCCGTAAGGCAACCTTGTTAATAATTGTACTCACATCTTAACTATTATATACTACCGTTACAATTTATGTCACAGATTTACACGATCATATAAAATCAAATACCTCCATCAAAGTGATTAAAAATCCAACAAGAGGGGCACTCTTCAGTCTTTCAGAATTATCTGTTCGTCGTCCGTCGACCTTAAAACAGTATTTTCTCGACGCGTTATTCAGGGTTCATTTTAAAATCCCGTTTTAATAGACTAAAACGGATTTCGTTGGGAATGTGATGTCCAATTAAACAAATTGGGTTGAAAAAGGATGCACGGTCATTAATTCTGATGCGTTGTAGGTTCGTTCGATAGGGGTGAAGTGCCATTTAATTAGACTTTAGATTTGTTCTGTATTTGTTCTCAAGCCCGAAAGAGAGGTATGGAGGAGAGACGAAGCTATATTGGCAACATTTTGTCTGTAGCTGAAGAGTTGAATTCTCTGCTGAAAGTTCGAAAAATATTATCAATGATTTTATAAGACCTAGTCAATATTGAACATTGAAATCAAATTGAATGAATTAAAGTGGTTTAAATTTTTGTAGGAACACAAAACGGTTTACAGTAAATCAAACAGAAAATAACAAAGAGCGCAAATTAGGTGTTATTATAAATTCAATAAAGGTTTTAGCAAAATTGTGTTTGTATTATAATTATATTTCGTAAATTAATATTTATTATTATTTAAAGGTTTTCAGTAAATAATTCTGAAATTAAATTGGAGTAGTATTTAATTAATAATATTTATACATTAATTACATTATAACACGGATTGGAAACAGTTGTTATTCGTTACACATAGTTATGGTTAGGTAAAAAAACTTGATTGAATTATTGTTTTTGGTAGAATTTATAGGCCTCCATAAACAATTAAACATACACTATGCTAAAAGCAGATTAACAGACACTACACTTAGACTGCCTCGTTGGTCTCGCGGCATAAATGTGCGCGTGGGATTGGGAGGTCTCGGGTTCGATCCCGGGTCGGGCAATGTGTTATTGGGTTTTTCCGTTAGGAAATTCTCAGTAGCAGCACGGAGTCTGGTATTGTGCCCGGTACGGCAATAGGCTCGCCCCCTATTACGTAGGACCTAAAAAAAATTCATGGCGAAATGTGGGTGTAATATTACACCTCTGCCTACCCTCTCGGGGATACAGGCGTGAGACTATAAAAAAATAAAAAATAAAATAAACACTTATACGCAAATAGCTGGCATTTCATCTCGTTTTACATGATCTAAAACGTAGTTGTGTGTTTTGTTGCTTAATTGTGTGGACATATTTCAATTCATATGCGTTTTTTTATAGTACCTGACTTATCACAATATTCATGTGAGATGCTGTGGAGATCAGACGACAGTCACTTTGTAAAAGATAATAATCTGTCAAATCTGGTAATGTTAGCAAGCGGAGCCCGGGCTCGACGGGTTACATATGTAAGAAAAATAAAAGATAAGATGAGCTTGAACGCAACAAGGATAATGATGATCTAGAGAAGTTGCATTTTTTTTAGGACGTACGAGAGTACGGCTACACGCACAAAAGGCTGTATTATGACAAGCATACAGCATTTTGTCGTCTACATCATCATCTGCATATAGGCTTCCCCAATGGCACGCCTCCGAGTCCGATTTTTGGCTTTTCGTGTCCAGTCGCTGACAACCACTCTGCGTATATCGTTACTTCACCTACCTGGAGGGCGTCCGTCACTTCGTTTGTCTGCAAGAAATAGACCTGTCCTAATATTTGTCACAATTTCAATAGCCTACTTTTCCATGTTGGCCAGACGGGTGCCTTTAGGGTTTGATGTCGATATTTCCGTCTCTTCCTAAATATATGTACCTACTGTAAGCTTCGTTTATTTATTTATAGACTCCCGCCTGTATCCCCGAAGGGGTAGGCAATAAATATTACACCCATATATCGCCATGAATTTTAAGGTCCCACGTAATAGGGGGCGAGCCTATTGCCATTACCGGGCAAATCACCAGACTCCGTGCTGCTACTGAGTTTTCGGTAAATCCCAGTAACACTTTTGCCCGACCCGGGACCTCCGATCAGCAGTCGCATATGCTATTCACTGGACCACGGATGCAGTTTGTAAGCTTCGTGTATATTATTTAGCCGCTTCTATAATGAAATGGGGTAGTGACACTTTGTTTTCTTAATCCGTTACCACACTGATTATCATAATGGTACTTTCTTTTATGAAAATTTTAATGAAGTTGCGACGTACCATACGTATATAAAATTTTCATAAAGGAAAGTACTATTACGATACCCTATTTCCAACGATCTGATTGCTCAATGTCAGTATGGCTACCTGTTTTATTGCTTTCCATTACGTCCAATTCGTAATTATTATTGTTCTTTATTGCTCTTTATTGGACAAACATGATCACGAAATGTAAATATTTATTTGCTTAAATATGTTAAATGTCTTTTAAATAGGTAATATATGTATGGTTTAAGCGGCCGCCTCACCGCTTGACACTGCGCCGTAGTTTTGTGGGTTCGATTCCCACACGAGACAACACTTTGTGTGATTCATAAGTTGTTGTTTCGGATCGGGGTGTTCATTGTGTCCGTTAGTTGTATGTTTGTAAAGTCCCCCGCGACACAGGATTTAGTCCTAATGAGGGAGTTGTCTATTTTAACAAAAAAAAACAACAAGTATTGAAACGATCGGCAATAATATATGACCTTGTGGCAGTATGATTCGTAGTAAATATAACTTAATTCTAGAAATGTTTTTTGAAATCTAATAAGTGGATGGTAAATAATACGTTTTGATTACCAAAATCGTGTAGTGATTTAAGCGACCGCACTGATGTTTATCACTGCGTTGGGTCTTATGGATTCGATTCCAATCTTAGTGTAATCCACAAAGTATTGGTTGTATGTGTGTAAAGTTCCTCATGGTGTATAAGTAGGATTTGACAAAAGGATAGGTGTAGTCATATAAAAAAGAAATGCTGTGTTTGTCATTTAGATGTCGGTGAATAACTCGCTACCGAAAAACATTTTTTTGAGATTACCTTTGTATCAGATATGATTTCAGTAAAAAATTATCTTCTTTAAAAATAAAAAGACTTGGCCAGACTGATCACCACTGAATCTAAACTACTGAAGCTAGAAGAGTGGTCTCCTATTATAGCAGCAGTAAGGAAATATATTTAACATTTCACTTCTTATGAGGTAAATTAATAAGAATTGAAGGTTTGTTTTACAACCCGTCATGCACCATGCTGCTAGTACGATCGTAACTTAAAATCGTATATGACAACCATCATTTAACTTATATATATATATATATATATATATATATATATATATGCGCCGTGTACAAGCACCCTAAACGAATTTATTTGATACTTGGCCCTTCGCCAGCCCGCGTGGCTTTCAAATCTTCACTTGACTAAACTCGAATGGATATGGAGTAGGAGCGGTGTGATGGCTGCCGATGACCTCTCAAACTGGAACTGTATCTAAATTTTCTTTTAAAATGGTTGGCTTAGGCAGCGTCAGTTTTTCCAGCCTGCAAATTGGTCAGGTACAGGGTCACTCGCGCATGTTATCTGTTAAAATTACATTTTTAACATATGATTTTAAAATAATTTTCGTTCGTCGAGACATTTAACGCGATTCATGTCATAAAGCTACCGCGCGAATAGCATGCACATGTAGCTCTTGACCACGAACAATTAACTTGTACATAGGTACCTACAGCTTGCGCAAGTAGCCCGCGTCTTTACTTGTTCCAGTTATTTGCATCATGTACAAGTACAAGCGAGTAACTTGATCAAGTAGCTTGCGCATATTACCCACGCGTGTAACCCGCGCCTTTACTTGCTCCAGCTACATGCACCGTGTAGAAGCACCCTTAGAGCAGTAGCTGGACCATAATTGTTGAGATGCAATTGCCTGGGTTAAATGTTATGGTCAATTTGCGGGGAAAGAGATTTATAAGTTCTTTTGCTCTGTATAAAATGTAGAGGATCGTGATGATAGTGGATCTCGATTCCACACTATACCTACGTTTATGTGTTAAGGCTGATTTGTCTACAGTGAGATAATAATTTGCTATTTACAGTGATTTTTAATTCGCTAAATTTATCTTTTAGGTAAGCTTTATCAGGCTAGCGGATATTTACGTAACTTAAGTTTGTTATTGGATTACAGAGGAATCTCTTGTGACTTTATCTCTGAAGATATTTCACTGAATATATTTATTACTTGTGCATCTTTCCAGATGTAAGTGTGTATAACACTTGAGTGTATCTGGAAATATAAAAATAATAATAAAAAAATAGTAATAATAATAATTAGTAAGAACTAGGACCTTCGAGTTCTTAAAACCAAGTCCTTAAAAACCATCTAGGTAAGAGCAATCAGTGCGATCATAGATGAGATATTTTATAAACACTTCTCTTGGATTTATGTTATTAAACATTTCAAATGAATCTGACGTTATTTTGTAGGCCTTCAAAATTTGGTTATTGTTACAGAAGAAAAATACTCTTCCAGGATTATAATCGTTTCGAAGACTTACTTAGTTGCTGCCAAAACATATCTAACACTACGCATATTCAGGCAAAAGTGAGATTGCCGAACTATGTAAGTACGTATTTAGTTTAGTAGGCTGTTGTGATCAGTATTGTGATTTGTAGCCAACTTGACTCTATTTAATTTCAATTTATGTTTCAATCAACAAACAGACAGCTTTGGTTTGGAACGTGATAATCTGTGACCTCCGTAGACCTAGTTACCAAAGTAGTCGATATTTGTCGAAAACTTTGCTTGAACTACAAAATACCTTACACAACTCATTAATTTACTATTTCCCTAATTCGGCTGATTGGTTTCATTACAAAAGATATGCCTATAATTCAGAAGCTATTTATAACATTCCAATAGAGTTGAGAACTCGTAATTAATGTTCTAATCGTTCAACTCAATGATATCGAAATTTCAGGCGGGTGATCGTCAAACGGGTCTATACTAAATTATCTGGAAATAGTGTGAAGAGAGAATTTGTACGGGATAATGTTTATACCTAACGTAGGAATTCGATGTTTATTACTGATTCAGCAAAGGAAGCTTTGTTTTACAGAAGATTGGAAATGAGAGCAATTTGTGGTGAATATCGAAACTGAGTGGGACTAATCAAGTATTGATTCTGTTTCGATATTAACATATCTATTTATAATTATATAGATAGTGATATATGAACAGGGATGGAAAACCAATGGAGTAAAGAAAAGACATTATTATTACACTAGAAGACGCCAGTAGCTACGCCTGCATATTTTTTTAAATTTACCCGTTTTGGCCGATCCCGTGGGAATTTTGGGAAATCCCTTCTTAGTGCACCCCTACGGTCCACAAGGAACATACATGCCAAATTGCAGCTTCCTGCGCCCAATAGTTTCGGCTGTAGCGTGTCTGTCAGTCAGTCAGTAACGCAAGGATTTTATATATTAAGATAAGTTGATGGCGTAGTAATGCAGTACATTATTTTAAAGTATTAAAATATGTTTAATTGTTGTTGTTAGAGTTTTGTTTAAATGTCCATTTGCAAAACAAAAACCTAATCGATTAATTTTATTTAATACTGCATAGCTATTGCTAGTCGAGCCAATGTGGATAACTTAGCTCAGGTTTTCCATTCCTGTTCATATTACACTATCTATATAATTATAATAATATGGTAACGGTAACGTATAATAATACGGTACGGTAGAAGTAAAATTATAATAAATTTTACTTCTACCATAATAATAAATTTTACACTCCATGTGCATATGTGTATTTTTTATTTTTTTGTGGATGCCTAAAAATACGTGACACAGAAATAAAAAACACAAAAGACTAGAAGGCGCGATTGAGAAGCAAACATGTTTATCACTTAAGATTGAAATTATTTACAACGTTTACAAGTAAAAATATTGGCAGACGGACGCGTCAAGGCTTTTCCGGGTATTGGCACTGACAAGTGTGAACAAGTTCATATAAAATGTACGTGATGAAATGTTTTCGAGCCCTGAAGTTGAAGAGCCCTTGCCCACACCAATCGAGATATAGATACCTCGTTGAGTTGTAATTTATAACTCAAAATCAACAAACTGTCCGCGTCCGTTAAAAGCCGGCTTCCTGGTATTTGATGCTATTTTAGTATGAGCCTTCATCGGTTTCTGAAACTAGTCAAATAATTGGTTAAACTTTAGTTGATGTTCTATTTGCAATTCAGTCTGCTTAGTTTTATCTTATCCGGAAACCGATCATACTGTCAGTATTTTTTTATAGACTCACGCTTATATCTTCGAGGGGGTAGGCAGAGGTGTAATATTACACCCGCATTTCGCCATGAATTTTTAGGTCCCACTTCATAGAGGGCGAGCCCATTGCCGTTACCGGGCTCATCACCAGATTCCGTGCTTCTACTGAGATTTTGGAAAACTCAGTTAGCATTTTTGCCCGACCCGGGAATCGAATTCGGGACCTCCGATCAGCAGACGCATACGCTATCCACTGGACCACGGAGGCAGTCTTTTAAAGGATAATTTTTTAAACTTATTTAGATAACTAGCAATATAGCAGTAATATTAGATGCGGCGCGGCTTCGCCAGTTCCTTTCATTTTAACTAGGCTGGACACACTGCCGTATCTCGATATATAGTAATGAGCGCTTTCAGTGCCCGGAACTGAAATAATAATACATTTCTAAAGCCTGCACATTGGTTTGAGTTTCTCTGGAAACCGACTACACTGCCCATACTGTCAGCGATAATTTAGTATTAGATATTATTGGAACATGTCATGTTGATCAGTAAAAAAAAAACAAAACAAAAAGGCCTACTATTTTGTACAGTGACAACAGAAAGGTTGGAGAGAGTTAATCTCTTTGTACTCCAGCAAGGAACATAACGGACGGACGGTTCTAATTAGTGATTCGGCCGTACTTGTACCACCTGAATAAACCTAGAGAACCGACTGAGTGCTTTCCAATAGAACCGAGTTTAGTCTGGCTGCTTTCGACAAAAATGAGAGACAAGGAATAATTACAATATATTGTTTGTATTCTATCTATCTTAATACATAAAGCTGAAGAGTTTGTTTGTTTATTTGGTGGAACGCGCTAATCTCAGGAACTACCGGTCCGATTAGAAAAATTCTTTCAGTGTTAGATAGGTCATTTATCGAGGAAGGCTATAGGTTATATAACATCATGCTATGAGCCACGGGAGCGGAGCAGTAGGCTTAAATAACGCAGTTGTAACCGCGGGCATCATCTACTTAATAATAAAGTAGGAAATATAATCTGATAATTTGCATACTAGAGGTAAGATTTCAAAATGTAAAAAAAGAAAATTAATCGAGCGTGGCAAATTTTCTAAGGGGATGTTAAGTGAACCTAAAAAAGACTCACTGAATAATCTGACGATTTAGGTGTCACTCAAACTCGTGGCCATTATTATAAAGTTGCAAATGTGAATGAGTGAATTCGCCGTTTTCAAATACTCAAGCGCGTCATATTAAGATATACCTTTATCCTAACGTCCTAGACGTGCTTACTCATAATCTGACGATTACCTATCTAGAGGGACTAACAACAGCTCTTTTTATAAATTTTGAGACTCTATAACCGCTCCCTCCACCGATAAAAATTCTAAATAATTTACATTTTTATCTTTTTAGCATCTAAGCTTTGCAACCCAATAGGTATCTAAGACGCTCGAGTAAATCCCAATTTAGCATCGTGGGCTCCCCTACTATAAAGCTTATACGCCAGAGTAGCCCCTACTATAGTTATATTGTGACGGGAAATGTCACTCCACAATATGTAGGCTGTTACAGCAATAATGCTTTCCATCAGACTGCTTCGTCTGCCTCCAATAGATTAAGTCATAGTATGTGCTTTAATGTAAGCACGCTTGCTTAGCAGAATAGCAAGCAGTCGTTCGGATTATGTAGTTGCACAAATCTAAAGGGATATCCCTAGTTTACAAATTACTCGTAGTAATAATATATGTGTAATAGTTCAATTCACCGTAAGAATCAATGCATTGAAAGCCATTAGAGTCAATTTTACTTGATTGATTTTCAAGGTGAGTGTAACTTTGAATCTTATGTGTATTAGATTATTGCTGATTACAGCTTAGCCAACTGGAAGGAACGATTAATAATAGCGACAGACTAACAAACAAACCCGATCCTAACGAAGACGCATACTAAATTAAAATAAATACAATCGAGGCAATTTTTCCAGTTAGGATATTAATGTAGATTTAAATACCTATTATGAAAATAGTCATTTGACGCAAAATCTTAACATTAAGCGGTACTTAACAGTAAAACCGTAATTAGACAAATAGTGTCACTAAAATCACTTTCACAATTCAGGATTTTGTCTCACGGCGCTTTATAATAATTCCAGTTAATTCCTTATACAAGTAATTTCTTGACGAAACATCCATTCCAAGATTAGTATGCAAAAAAGCTACTTAAGGTGTTGATAGCTCGGCAATCGCAACGCAATCGCAGTAATGCATCCTGGCTTTCGTGGACTCGCTTTGGACACACCGTCGTCGCTTCGCGGAGAATTCATTTTTTATACTGTACAGGTGTACTACAGAAGGTCTCTTTTGTAAAACGTTTGACGTAGTGATGTGGGATGGCGCATCGGATTAAGTTCTGAAATGTTAGGAGGAAAAGATACTCTTTTACTACTGTTCTTTCTACTACCAAAATGTAATGATAATAATCATACTTCAAATGAAGTTAAAGTGTTAGTATGATGTATCAAAATATTAGTTTTTATGCTATTATTTTATTTAATACCTATACATTTCTTTACAAATAAATTGATTCAGAGCTTAATTTAGCATTTCCAGTCTCATAATAGCTCATTACTTGTTTATATATAATTGGTACCTATCTGATTCCATCCAACGCTACCTCACACGTTTTTAAGAAAATTCTGAAAGAATGTAACACCATTTTCTTGATCATAATGTACCTCAATCTTCTTGTCAGGTTACTCCAACATAAAAGCTAAGATTTAAAATTTTAATTGATTTTACTAAGCAGTTGCATTTCTGTAAGAACCTATCCAAAGTGCAAACACGAAGTGATTTAAGATTTCACATTTTTAAATACTTCGCGACGCGAACAGAAAAGATTTAAAGTAACGCTGATGGGAATCGTCGTCGGTATTATTACATTTCGCCTAAGTGACTCACTGTGATGGTTCAAAATGTTTTAAGTTACCTTCTTGTCACCATGGCTTAACTTAAATTGACGACGATTTACTTTCGAATGCTTTGAATTATTGGCTTCTTGTGGGCACTTTGTCGTAAATAATATGGAATTTAGTTTACAAGTTCGAAAGTAGATATCTAAAAGCTGAGTGTTCTATTTTTGAGCACCCATATCGAAAGCGGTAGGGTGGCTTATATTTTGAGCACACATAAGTATCGCCTGGTAAAGGAATGAGCGCCTCGTAGCAGGTGCATAGCCTTGGCTAGGGTTAGGCGTCGTCGTGCATTTAGCTACGCACCGCCTTCCCACACTGCTACGCCCTGCCGCGCTTACATGATTGATTTACAAAATGATGATCGCTATGTCTATGTCAGTTTGCTAGGGTGACCACCATTTAGGAAAATCTACACTAATATTATAAAGAGGATTTTTTTAAATTTTTGTTTGTAATGGATAAACTCGAAAACTACTGGACCGATTTTAAAAATTCTTTCACTTTTAGAAAGCTACATTATCTGCGAGTAGAGTAGGCTATAGGGGTTTTCGGGTACGCGAAGTAGTTCCCTCAGGACGTGGATGAAACCGCGGGAAACGGCTAGTTAGTTTATAAATTCAAGGGGATTAGCGAGATAAAAGTGAATTGAACGCAAGCAGAAAAAAATACAACAGCGAGTGAACGCCAATACTTCATCATCATCAGCCCTTTATACTGTCCCACTGCTGGGCACAGGCCTCTTCTCATTATGAGAAGGGTAAGGCCATAGTCCACTACGCTGGACAAGTGCGGGTTGGCAGACTTCACATGTCCTTCGAGAACATTAAGGAGAACTCTCAGACATGCAGGTTTCCTCGCGATGTTTTTCTTCACCATTCAGCAACCGATAATTAACAATTTACTACGCACACAACTTCGAAGTAATTGGTGGGCACCGTGGATGCGAACCCGAGACCCTCTGCGTGGCAGTCCGTTGGTCTCTCCACACAGCTATCGCAGCTATTATATGTCGCTGCGGTGCTCATATGTGTATTAATAGATGGAGTTTCACGCAAATATACAAAGAATACCTACTAAAAGACTAGAAAATAATCCGTTTTCGAAGCGTCAACGATCAGTCGTCTGTTACGACTGATCGTTGAATCGTATCAGAAAATCTACTTTCATGTGCGAAATGCTTATAATTCAAATAATTATTACACACATAAAATGGCAGTAACATATATTTATTTTATTTTAATAGGAAAACAAACAGTTTTGCTATAACTAAATTATAAGCTAATTAATACACTTATAAACCATTGAAACGTTTTCACAGTTTAGTATATAATGCTTGATCATTTTTAATAGCTAGGCTTGAGATAATTTCAAGCTTACTCCAGTATCGAAAAAGATGGATGTACAGTTAGAGGACCGATCCAAACCAATTATTGGCGATAGCACGTTTATATTTAGAAGGACTTGTATTAAATAGGTCTAAATCTGGAAAGTCTACTAGCCCGTTTACATAGATTGCGGATCTTATAAAGTATGAACCATTTCTGTAATTGGTAGTGCTACGATTAACGTGCAGTGGGTGGGGCAATCTAACCGACCTAGTAGGAACCCTTAATTGCAACTTATCTAGCAGATAAGGGGAATCTATCTTGGATTGCGCAATTTTAGATAAAAATACAATATCTGCGATTTTCCTCCTTTTCGACAGTGGCAGTAAGTGTTGTCTCTTACATCTGGCCACATAGCTATCATCATACTTCTTGCACTTATATAACAGATATCTTGCGAATTTACGTTGTATTATATTATATTGTTTCTAACCTATTTATATATACATCGTACTGTGGATTTAATATTTGCGAACAATGTTCAAGAATGCTGCGTACATACGAACAATACAATATTTTGAAAGTCTTTATATTTGAGAACTGAGAGCATGATCTCATAACGAAGTCCAGCATTTTATTGGCTCTGTTCGCAGTGTGTTTTATGTGCTTTTCATAAGTTAATTTTGAGTCATGAATTACACCTAAATCACGGATTTCGTCTACCCGTTTGAGTGGTACCCACTTTTAGGTATAGTTGTAGTCAGTTATCTTAATTTTACGAGTAAACGTCAAGGAATAGCACTTAGAGACATTTAATTCCAAGTTGTTTAGTCTACAGTAAGCTTCAAATCTCAAGAGATCTTGTTGCAATAAGATACAATCGGAATGCTTTTTAATTTGCTTAAAGATTTTCATATCATCAGCATACATTAAAAAGTGTGAGTGGTGAAAACAGGAGTTAATGTCGTTAACAAATAAATTGAAAAGGACCGATTAACGAACCTTGGGGAAGGCCTGAGGGCACTGTATGCCATCTAGATATAGATCCGTTCATTGCGACCGCTTGAGATCTGTTTTCTATGAATGAGCAGAACCACCTGAACAGTTTACCATGAATGCCAGCGCTTAAAACGTTCTGAAAGAGTATTTTATGGTCTATTCTATCGAATGCTTTACTATAATCCGTAAATATAGCATCTACTTGACCACTAGCCACCATCTTGGATGTTGTAAAGTCAATAAACGTTCATAAATTAGTTGTAGTTGATTTATTTGTAATAAATCCGTGTTGTTCGGAAATAAAAAAGTTCCTTAAGGTGTTGTACAACTGGTTGTACACAATTCGTTCTAATAATTTGGCGAATATACACAATTTAGATATGGGTCTATAGTTATTTACTTCAGTCCGATTTCCACTTTTGTGTATCGGTGTAATAAACGCACGGTTTCAGATGTTAGGTACAAACAAGGCTTTCTTTAATTGAGCGTTGATATAAAATAGTAAGCGGTTTAATCAACTGTTCTGCACAGTTAACAATAAATAATGGTGCTATGTTGTCGGGCCCTGCTCCTTTAGTTAGGTCAACAAATTTAAGTAATTTGCATACAGTGTACGGAAGTATTTCTATGTCTCCTATAGTGTTAGCGCAATCAGGGTAAACGTAATTACTGTCTGGCATAGAAGAGTCATGTTGGTGAGAGAGTGGAGAGAGAAACGTGGATTGAAAGTAAGAGGCAAAGATATTACAAATTCCCTCACTAGAGTCGGCTGTCGTGCCTTCATATGTCAGAGTGGCTGGGAGGCTATTAGACCCTTTCTTATTCGACTTAACAAATCGCCAGAACGACTTGGGATTTTCAGCTATCGACTCTTCTATGTTTCCTATGAATGCCCAATAGCATTCTTCTTCAACATGCTTCGCTCGTTTGCGCAGTAAGCTAAATGTCAGGTAATCACTTGTTTTGCCATATGTGCGATATTTCCTATAGAATTTTAGTTTTTCTCTGAGGATCTTTTTCAAACTAGTACTATACCACGGCGGAAATAAAGAGGGGTAGATGGTCTTCTGGGGTATAATCTGATCTCTTAATTTATATAAATTATTATAAAAGTATTCTGTCGCGGTTTCTATAGAGTTACCTCTCAAACAGTCATCCCAATTTAACATAGTTAATGCCGATTTTAAGAGAGGATGCACTGTTAGAGTAATTAAGAACAACGTCAAGGGATTTATGATGCGCATCTTCGGGCACTAAGGGATTGCTAGACGCACTGACAATAAGCTCAATGTTACATATAATTAACTCTAGCAGTCTGTTGTTAAGGATACGGGACAAGTTAAATTGTTTTAAGTTGTGTTCCGAAAGTATGTCGAAAAAGTAGTCCTGTGAAAGAGATGCCCGACGGCTCTAAGTTGTCGTCTATGTAACGCCAATCAACGTTGGCCATATTAAAATCTCCAGATATAATAAAGATATCGTTCGGGCACGAGTGGATAATTGATGACAGTTTGTCTGTAAAATTACTGAGCTGCGTATTAAAAGAATTGCCATTTTTTGTGCACATAAATATATTGTACAGAAATGTATAATAAGCGAACGATTTTTATTATTAGAGGCTATCGTGAGCGTGACCCATATGTCCTCGGCGGAGGAACTCAACTCCGGCCGGTGTAGGGCTTTAAGCTCACGTCGCACTGTGGGCTGAAATCAGCGTTTCATAGACATTCAAATATATTTTTTTATGTGTCTTTTTTCACATGTAATACTAGATGAGACTAATTACATGCCTAAAAATATATTTTTTATGAAATGGGTACGTAAACGGAAATCTGAGAATATTTTCTTTAAAAATTTGTATGGAGACAACATAAAAAAATACGATAACTCTGCTATCGCACAATTGGCCCTAATTCCCTTCTAGGGGATTAATCCTTGAATTGTTTATGATTTTTTGACATACTCGGTATCACGGCCTCAGGTGCGCTTTTTTTTTTTAAATGTAATAATAATAATAATAATAATTAATTCTTTATTGTACACCAGGCAATAACATGAGTGCATTACAGAGTTTCTTATAAACTAGTGTTACAAGGGCGGTCTTATCGCATAATACGATTTCTGCCAGACAACCGTGTACGGACAGAATTAAATAAAAGGACAGGTAGTATGCGGGTGGACTATAAACTAAAATATAAATAACAAATTAACATGATTATTACTCTATGCTTAAAACTAAAATAAGCTTATCTAAACTGATAAGAAAAACATATACCTACTTACATCCATTATCTATATACATAAAATAAATATGATAATAATATTAAATAAATCACAAATAAATAAATACACACATATATATACATATATATATATACATATATATATATATATATATATATATATATGATTGATTATAAGTAAAATGCGTGGTCACTACAAACCGTTTGCTGTTTTGTTTGAAACGTTTGCTGTGGTAAACAAACGACAGCGAAATACGATACGGTCTATAATTTTTTAACATCGTTAGTGGCTATTGTGACTATCTTAATTTAATCATAATAATCATACCTAGTTAGCATTATTGATACATTAGAAATTAAAGTAAAAGGATATCAATGAGAGAATTAACCCTTAACTTGGCAGAGAAAAATATTATTGAGTATCAAAATAATTTTTATACAACATAATATTTATAACCCACAGATGTCTAGAAAAATAGAAAAAAAAATCTTATGCTACCTGCATAAGATTTTTTTTTCTATTTTTCTTTTATTTTTCTTTAAAAAAAACCACATGTATTTTGTGGGATACATTGCCAAGAGGCCTTAAAAATATATAATGATTTCAATGTATCTCTAAAGATACACTGCCAAGTTTGATATAACTTTGCTGTAGAATCATATATTATAACAAAAATGAATAAAAGATGCATTTTCATATAAAAACAGTATATTTTAATAAAATGTAAGTTGACTAACATGAATAGAACTTCTTTCGTAACAAAAATAACAAAATCTTCTTAGGTATGAATTTTTACCTGGCAGTAAGCATAGTTTGAACCGCATTTCATACACGTGACTGTGGTCTGATCTAGTACGCAAAGCTTGCATCGACTCTTGGAGCAAAATTAAGTGAAATAATTATATCCATCAAATCTAACATCTGTAGTCGGCCTGGCAGTATAAGGTATCGTTTTCTTTGGTACTGGTGGCAAAGAATTTGATTTATTTATTGGTTGCAACCTCCCAGAATATAGCGGCCCTTGTTCCGTAACCATATAATTATGGTAACGGAATCTTTTCAGGTTCAGTTACTTGCAATTATTCGAGTGTCATGTCCCCGATTTAAAATTTAGCTCAACACCGGGTTTGTACTACATATGTACTATTTGTTCCCGAAACGAGACATTTATACCTCTGAATGTGATTAAAATACTTCAAGATGTCCCTGGACCCGCGACTTTGACTGTCAAAGTGGCAGGACGATCTGAAACCGCTTCACAAGGCCAGGCAATTCACACCCCAAGGATTAGTACTACATAATTATGTACTTGTTTATACTCAATGTTCAATACAATTGGAAGTGCCATAGTAAAGTTGGATGATTAAAACATTGGTCCCACCAAATTGATGATTTATTTTATCGCTGAATTTATATGAAACTCGGGCTCGGATGAGCAATCGGGCAAATTCAAATGTGGAATCGTAGTATGTCTTAAGTACATGAACATGTGCAATTTTCACATTCTTAAACTAAGTACTTACATCAAAAAATTGTGGATATATTTTCTACATGGCTGACATTAGGTAGCGAGCAAGTGAGAAATGGAAGCTTAATTTTTTTTTTAATTATGGTTACTCTTTTTTTTCAAATTTATAACATTTGATCACTTAAAATGCAAGGATATGGAATATAAGTAAGGAGTATGTTAGGTCGCTTGCTGTGATAAAAATTGAAGTAGGCGATGTGCGACGGTGGCATAGGTGAAAGTAGAGAATCTTGAGCAGAACTTTATTCACCATTTGATGATTGATTGGGTTCTAGCACCAAAGCAAGAATTTGTTTCGCTCTCGAAAGCACATGGAGCTTTTTTACCTATAAATAACAGAAAAAACGGTAAATTTTGGAAGTGTAATAGGCTTGGCAGTGTGCACCATGGGATACATCCCTAGTAAATATAAGACTGTTGGGTACTTGGAGGTGTGCACGGAGAGATACATGCAGTTAAAAATCCAATAAAGCCCTCCACCAGACAATTTTGTGTACTCCAAATTGATTAATTTAGTAGAAAAACAATAATAATTTATAATTTTAGAAATAAATGCATGAAATACATACAAAAAACATTATTTTATGCATATCACTTACCTGTATGTGCGGGAGCATGGCGTCGATCAATAATGAAATAATTGTGACAGCTCACCAGTGCCGACAATTTGAAAAAAAAAACTCGTGTTCGAAAACAAAGAAAACTAAAGTAAACGTTAACATAAATTTATTCTGTTTTAACAAAGAAATGTTCGGTTTAGAATTTTTCAAACTTTGATGTATCTCTAAAGATACATGGCCAAGAAAAGGGTTAAAGAAGAACGGCGTGTTTAAAGTTGTGAATCATAATTTTTTTACAATAATAGAATAACCAAATGACTCACAGGCTTATTGTCACTTGTTCGGCGTCCTCTTTTTAAAATGCTGACATTAGGTGTCCACCACCTGGCTTAAATATTCCTTTAGTTCACACACACAATGTTTCTTTTTTCTTTTCACTGTTTCAAAAGCAGCTGATATCTTATTTTAACTCCCCGGCACTTGTTGTCTCGTCACAATCAACTAGTGCTTTAATAGGTATGTCCCCATGAAGCAAAAGTCCAGGGGCGTCAAGTCAGGCGACCTAGGAGGCTACTGGACAGGACCGCAGCGATCGATCCAGCGCTCCTTGTATTCGACTTCACGATGATCTCGAACGTTCTACGTAAAATGCGCGGGGGCACCATCATGTTGATAATACACATTTTGTAAATAAACAAGTAAACTTGTTGAACATTTTTTATCACTACACTCACAGAGAATCCAGGTAGATGACTAATTTTATTTATCTAAGCGCAACAATGGCCGCCCCGATATAAAAAATGTACTCTGTGTGGCCGCCCGGCTGGCGCTGTACCTACCAGCGCGGGCGACCGACGCAACGGTGACAAGTGAGACACACTACGTCTCGCTCTTTCCCGCTGTTAATACGAAAGCGAAAGAAAGATGATAGATATTTTGGTGGTCAATTGTGTGTTATTGTCTTGTACCGACTGTTATGTTGTATTAATGTGTGCGTTCCTGTACGTGGAACCACTAAACACATGCATTTAAAAAGAAGCCGTTCTACGTTGACTTAAGGTTTCATTTCGTATATTTCGCCTTTTCAAAGCAATGAGTGACTATAATTTACGTAATTTTAATTATTTTAGGATTAAAAAAAAATATATTAAAAAAGTCAGAAATGGGTTCAGTAGCCGATTCTGAACAAAGTACTTTCAGGATGTGCATTAAACTTGTTACATGTTGTATATATATATATATATATATATATATATATATATATATATATATATATATATATATCTATCTACATAAAATATATTAAGTAATATATATTATAATATACTATTATACAGAAGATATTATCACTGGAATGTTACTTATTATAGTGACAAGTAATGTTTCTTTACAAGATTTTTAAATATTGGCAATGATTTCGAACGTCTTATCGTTTCCGGTAGTGCATTCCACAATCTGACAGCTAAAACAGTAAAAGATCTATCAACGAACTTAGTAGAATGCACAGGACTTTTTAACTTAAGGTTTTCCGATGATCTCAAGCACTTAGAATGTGTGTCATGCAGATAGACAAATCTATTCTTGAGATATAAGGGATATGAAGGATTAAACAGAATATTATACAAGGGACAGAGAATATGAGTATTCCGGCGAAGGCGGATGGGTAGCCATTTGAGCTTGTTTCGAAATTCGGAAACGTGGTCATATTTGCGTAAACCAAATATGAACCGTATACAAAAGTTTTGGAGTCGCTCAAGCTTGTCTAGCTGGTCCTCATTAAGATCAAGATAGCTGGCATCAGCATAGTCAAGAATAGGAAGAAGGATAGACTGCACAAGCGCATTTTTTGTGGCAATGGGAAGAAAATTTCGCAATCTTCTTAGCGATGCGGCAGCTGCAAAGAGTTTCCGACTAGTACTTTGCAGTTGAAAGCTCCAAATGAGTGTTTGGTCAATGTATATCCCCAAGTTCTTTACTTTGTCACTGAAAGGAATTGGAATACCATCAAAAGATACAAGGGGAACTATTGACCAGTCGATCTTAGAGATTAGTCTGGAACTACCAACCAAAATAACCTGAGTCTTTGTAGGATTAACCCTGAGTCCAAACCTTTTTGTCCAGTCACAAATTTGATCCAGATCATTATTTATTATTGTAATTTCTTGAGACAGGCTTTCAGGCTTGATTTGATAATAAATCTGGATATCATCTGCATATAGGTGGTAGGAAGAAGAAATATGGTTGGAGATATTATTTATAAAAATTGAGAAGAGCAAAGGAGATAGAACGCCGCCCTGTGGTACGCCGGCAGAGTTGTCACACCAAGTAGAATAGGTGTCATCTAGCCGGATTCGTTGTCGGCGACCAAACAGGTAACTACGAAACCAGTCGATCACCGATGGAGATATGTTAAGAGAGCCTAATCGGGAAAGGAGAACATCAAAGTCTACGGTGTTGAAAGCATTACTGAAGTCTAATAAACAGAGCACTGTGAGTTTGCCATCTTCCATGCCCGATCTGATATCATCCGTAATATTGACAAGGGTGGTAGTGGTACTATGACCAGGACGGAAGCCAGATTGGAAGGGATTTAAGATATTATTTTTAGAAAGGAATGTGTTGAGTTGGTTGTGGATAAGGCGTTCAAGAACTTTGGAAAGGAAAGGTAATATGGATATGGGACGATATTCAGAAAAGGATTCAGGATTAGGTTTCTTGGGTAAAGGGATGACTTGAGCATTTTTCCAAGCAGTTGGGAAAATGCCACTGGATATGGAGAAATTAAGGATGTGGGAAATAATAGGTAGGATTTCATCAAGGATTGGAAGGATCATATTACGGGTGATGCCATCACTGCCAACTGCGTTGGATGTTATGGATAAGATACTCTTCTTAACACCACCTTCAGTAAATTGACTAAAGACAAATGGACTGTAATCAGGAGTTGGAAGCGTTGAAAGATAATTTAGGGTGTTTATTTTTGTTGTCCTATCATAATCAGACGAAGCAGAGAAGTGCTGGTTAAGCATGTTAATATCAATGGTATTAGGGGAAGTATTTTGCCGTTGCTTTCCAACCCCAAGTGATTTAAGAAATTTCCATACCTTGGATGGATCACCGTTTTGTACGGAGCTGTGAATGTGCTGGCGTTGTGCATCCCTACACACTCTATTGCAGTGATTTCGCGCTTTAATATATTTTTCTTTATTAGAGTCAGTTGGTTTTGCCTTGAATTTTGATTTCGCCGCTGCTTTCCTTTGAATAAGAATCCTTATTTCGTTGGTAAGCCAGGGCGAAGGACGATGTTTCAATTTAATCGCACGTATAGGAGCATGTACATTATAAAGTGCAGTAATTTGCCTCTCAAATATTTCGACTTTATCATCAACTGTTACAGCGGAAAACAGTGGCATCCAGTCAATTGCCCCTGCGTCACCACGAAGACGTTCAGTATCCATACCAGCAAAGTTGCGCTGTAAAAGTATTCTTGACTTTGCCTTAGGAGGACGAATTTTGTAAGAGAGAAAAATAAGGTTGTGATAGGAAAATTCGTCGGCACAGCATTGGCCGTGTTTCGCGACGTGGTGTAGTGAAGAAACGAAAATGATATCTAAAAGTGAGGGTGTAGAATTAGGAAAGTGATGGGTGGCATTCAGAGGTAGAATATGAAGATTGCACGAGACTGAAATAGAATAAAGAGAGGAAGAACGCGAATCTTTCTTAAGAAGACAAGTGTTGAAGTCACCCATAATGATAGTTTGACTGTAAGAAGGAGATAGGTTAAGTAAGAGATTTTCAAAAGAGGAAAAGAAGTCAATACGCAAGGAAGGACAGAAGTAAACGCCGAGGAGGATTTTAGTGTGATGTAGCTCGACTTCCAGAAACAGGTGCTCACCAGCATTGGAGGGAGGCGGTTGTGAAGACACGTTTATCACAGTATAAGCTATATAGGATCGAAGGTAAATGGCGACACCACCGCCACCACCCCCAGTCCGGTCGTTTCTGATAAGCTGGAAGCCGGGCAAAGAATAAGAAGTAGAAGGAAGGCACGGCTTAAGCCGAATGATTCAGAGACAAGAATAGCGTGTATGTTCTTACAGTCTAAATTTGCCAGCATATCTGGGAAATGAGCGGGAATACTCTGTGCATTGATATGCACAACATTAAAGTTACTTGGAACATCGGAAAATACAGATCGGATGTTATCTGCCAATGAAGGAACACTAACAAAACTGTCATCATCACTATCTGCAGAAAAATAATCATCGCTGTCACTGTTAGAATCCATAATATTATATATAATAAGTAAGATATAATAAAATATAATAGATAATTAATAGATATATAAATATAACGTAAAAAAATATATAACTTATCTGTATAAAATAAGATATAAACAAATATCCTAACTTTACAAAAACAAACTGTGTGTACAATATTCAATACTATCCACCTGCCAGTAAAAATATATCATTAAAATACAAGAATCAACCCACTTGTAGAAACAATTAAAATGTCTAAGATCCCAGGTAGGATGGCTTCTAACTTAAATTATAGTATTACTATAAATTCTTAAAAATAAACAACGGTATTATTTTAGCCCAAACAATAAATTAATATACTAATCTGTACGTATAAATTATTCGATACAATTTCAAAAGTGTATAATAATTGCGTGTAACAATAGCCCAGGTAACAGCCGTAACGAAACGTGAGTACAAGTGACGTGAAACATAGACTAAACGTGAAGTATCAAAAGTGACAATGACAACTAACTATAAACTACTCAGTTAAAAGTCAAAACAAATCTAACAACTTGACAAGTAAAACTTTTTTATATTCCAGCAAATGATTAATAGCACCGTCATTATTAGTTAATAGATACCATCGTTTTACAATCTTACAACCGTACCGTCAAAACAGATTGTAAACAAACACAAGTGTACAAGTATAAAATTAAACCACCCACCTGTAGATACAACAAAAGAGGAAAGATGAACAATATAAGACTATTTCCGAATAGCTGCAGCTCTTCTGGCTTTCACCGTCTCATCGGTTTTTTTTGCAGCAGGGGGCTGCTTCGACTGGTCAACAACGACGAATTGGGATAGATTTTGTAAATCCACAGAAGAGTTTATACGATGACGCTCGCCGTTTATCCCGAGGACGTGTACAACTCCTTCCTTCGTCTAGCATTTTGAGACGCCGAACTTCTCCCGGGCTGCCATAAAGAGGTCATGGCGGGCTTTTGTTAATAACTCTGACGCTGTGATACCAGAGCCCCAAGTTTAGTTTTGACAAACCAAACTTTATCTCGGACTGACACATGCTGCAGTTTTACGAGGATTGGCCGGTGTTTGTGTGGTGTAGAAGCTGCAGGTCGCCCCATACGATGGCAACGCTTGATGTGGTCAGGAGTAAAATCATCAAGTTTCAAGTGTGTTTTTACTACACTCACTATTGTTTGAACCAGGTCCTCTTTCGTATTTTCTGGAACGCCATGGAAGAGAAGAATCTTGCGTCGGCCTTGCATTTCCAAATGATCGACACTGCGCGCTAGTAGCTGGAGTTGTTGCTGCAAACCCTTCAGAGCTTCAGTTACGAATTCACGGAAGGTGGCAAATTCAGCAGCCAGGCCGGGAATGTTGGAAGGAACGCTGGTACTACTCTGTAGTTTATCTTCAAATTGTGTCATTTTATGGTGGAACATTTTGTTCAGGTTTTCTACTATGTTGTGGATGGATTCCATACTGTAGTCAATAGTGAGTTTTCCAAGGAGATAACACTTTCTGGCAGGTAGTGTGTTATAATTAATAGTTTTAAATCATTTAACCAGTTAAACTAAATATTAAACAAAATAATTATAAATTAAAAATCGAGAGCAAAATTTTTTTATGTTGTCACCACAACTACCCACGTTTATTGTACATATTTTTTTTTAAATTTTGTATTTGTGGCAATTTCTTTGGGCCAATTTGGCTTAACATAATATGTATGTATATGACCCGGATATTTGGATCATATTCATATATGTTAAGCCAAATTGGTCCAAAGAAATTGCCACAAATACAAAATTTATAAAAAAATATGTACATCTTTTTTAAAAAAGAAGCGCACCTGAGGCCGTGATACCGAGTATGTCAAAAAATCATAAATAATTCAAGGATTAATCCCCTAGAAGCGAATTAGGGCCAATTGTGCGATAGCAGAGTTATCGTATTTTTTTATGTTGTCTTCATACAAATTTTCGAAGAAAATATTCTCAGATTTCCGTTTACGTACCCATTTCATAAAAAAATATATTTTTAGGCATGTAATTAGTCTCCTCTAGTATTACATGTGAAAAAAAGACACATAAAAAAATATATTTGAATGTCTATGAAACGCTGATTTCAGCCCACAGTGCGTCGCACCGCCAACAATACTCCTCCTCCGTACTTTTCCCCTGTATAGTTGGTAGTTTCTGTCGCGACGCCACACAATATATCTATCATCAAAAAGCTCGCTATCGCTGACACTATCGGGTAACCAAGTTTCAGTTATTGAGATCACGTCATATGAATTAATGAGTAAGTTTCGTTTGAAAAGGTGTGTTTTAGTTCGCAACCCTCTTGTGTTCTGATAAAATAAGTTAAGGGAAGTCATTTTTATTTGTGGTTATAAAAACTAAATAATATTATACTATAAAATAATGTTTAGGAATTAAGATTCGGTAAAATAAACAAATAAGGTCCCCAGCACGATGCACATATAACTGGTTATTACGAATACAAGAATGTAATGTTAACGGCCGAGTATACCAAAGTATACATAAAAGAAACAACGTTCGTCGTTAGCACATACAACATACGTAACACTATACATCATAATATTAAGCTTTTTTATAACAGTAACACACACTTGTCGGTAAATACTACGCAATAATTCGATGTAATACTTAAAAAATAATAACAAACAAGTAAGAATAAATACATCTAACAAATTAGATTAAGCGGCTAAGGTACAGTCAGCATCAAAAGTCGCTGACCACATTCAGATTTTCAAAATCAATGAACATAATATCACCCATAAATCGCTCAACAAGAAGGGCGCCAGTATTGAATGAACATCATTAAAGTTCAAAACTATCTGAACACTACTTGTCAAAGGTCACTGAACACCATTTTGTCAAAAATTGCTGATCGTTATAATATCCGAAAACATTTAGAATCATCAGTTTGAATTTATACCATCGACGTAATTATAGATTTTTTAGTTCGATTGAATTGTAACCTTATTCGTAGAGTAATAAGACTTATTTTCAAAAATCACGCAGATTCCGTTCAAATTCATACCGTCGACTTAGTTTATGATTTTTATAGTTACGATTGAATTAGAACCCAATCCGAGGGTCTAGTACGAAATTTACACGGTGATGATAGGCTAGTCGACGGGAACAATTTTCATCATCATTCTCTTAGCGTTATCCCAGTTTCAATCTGGGGTCCGCTTACTAGTCTAACCGGATTTGGCTGAATATTGGCTTTTCCACAGAGCGACTGCCTGTCTGACCTCCGCAACCCGAAGGGATAGCGATATTCCATGGTTTAAACCAGTGTCAGTTTATTTAGAAGGTACTGACGCCCTGTAACGGCTGTCAAAGGTCTTCATGACAACCGGGACCGACGGCTTAACGTGCTCTCCGAGGCACGGGACAAGCGATAATTAACAATTCAATACGCACAAGTCATTGGTGCGCGCCGTGGATTCGAACCCGAAACCCTCTGTATGGCAGTCTGTTGGTATCTCCACTCGGCTATCGCTGCCTTTTGACGGGAACAATTTTCATATACTTCCTTAATGCGCCCTCTATCGATCGCTACTATCCGATAAGGGCGCTTTTAGAAAATCTATGGAAATAGGGTTGTTTCCAACTAGTCAAATCAAGCACTTTTAATTAAATGTCAAAAACGACCTTAGTCAAGGGTTTTGTATGAAATATGATATAGTGACGTCATAGTGTTTTGCTGTCAAGTAGAATACTTATTATCAATAAATTGCCGATAAAAAAATGTTAAATTAAGTTTTAACATTAATTGATGTATGAAACTACTATTATTTTGACATGTTTCACTAGATAAAAATACTTGTATAATTTATTTCACATGCAGGAAACTTCCGTGACGATCGCGTGCAAAACTCGTAGTTTGTTTGAAAAACAAACTCTTGGTAGACCCCCTATATACCTACATATAAGACTCATTTTCAAAATTCACACAAATTCCCTTGAATGTAAAATAATATTTCTACTTAATTATCACTTTGTATCGAATGTAGACCATTGCGGTTGCAATTATTTATCATCTATGAAATATTGTATTAGCTTAAAAGACTATATATAGTATTATATAAAATTATTTACTTCATAATATTTTAATAATAATTTATTTAATCACATTAGTTTATCAAATGTAACGACCTCCTTTATTTAGTTCTCCGACGTCGCTAGCCGTACTGGCCGAATGACTGGTGACGTGGTGTTATGCTTTTTTTACCATAACTTTGTTTAGCTACTTTTGAAAAGTCATGGTCACCTACTTATGCCCTTTTAAGATAATCATTCATTTCTGGCGCTTGTCATGTTGAGCAATTTAGGTGTATTATGGTGTACAGCGATATTGAAAATCTAAATGTGGTCATCAACTTTTGATGCTGACTGTACACTGCGAAATTAAATATTGTTTTGTAGGTAATCGTAGAGCCCACGAACAATAATAAAAGCTCGGGCCGCAGCTAGATCCGTAGCGAGTGTAAGCGATAATAACCAGAAAGGCGTAGCGCAAGCTCGGCTTAGCGATTGATAATTGTATAATGAGTACACTTACTTGTTTATAATTTCGCCTGGACATTCGGTTGTGATTCGTGCGGCCGAATAATAAACAAACAACTTCGGTATTGAATGCGGTTCTCAATCTGTGTACACTATTATGATTATCAATGAAAAAGTTACCGCATATTTTGTAAAGATGTTATTTTTACCAAATCTTTTTCGCATCTTATAAAAAATTTTGGTGAAGTATCTGATTTCTTTACCATAATTTTGCAATGTTTAACCCAAATATATTTAAAATCTTTCTCTTTAGTTAGAGCCTTAGCCTTGTTTAGTGGTATCTTGTTTGCCGGCGTCAGATGGTCGTTAATGTAGAATTTCGCTGATGTCGGGAAGCCTAGATGTGACAAGTTTAGTTCTTTATTCTTGCGTGTTGCAGACAAAAATTCTTCCTTTATGTAACGGCTGTTAAATGCTACGATTATCCCTTTGCCGGCCTTTGGGGAACGGGTAGGAACATGAGCTAAATAGTTTATATCTTGCTTTTTGACAGGATTACCAGCCAACATTCCCATCTTCTGGACGATATCGTAGAGATTCTATTTTTTTCTTTCCGGTACTCCTCTTATTTCCACATTTTTTGCTCTGGCCCATTGGTCTATAGTCTTAATTTCATGGGTAAGCCTCTCCACCTCGTTCCTTAGGTATGGAATCTCACTTGCACCCTTTTCCATCTCGATGATTCTATTCTCCAGACAGTTAACCTTGTCAGTGAAGGTACTGATGAGGTGATGTGCCATATCAACTGATTCCTTACGACCGTTTAGTTCCTTTATTATCTTTAAGTCCGCTACCAAAGTTAGGAGAGGTGCCAGTTGTAAGACGATCTTGTTCAGTTGCTCTTGCATCTTATCCAATTGGCTTGGTTGAGGAGAGGTTGGAACTGGGGACGGTGAAGGGCTAGACTTGCACTTAAGACAACGCCAGTTGTTTTTTCTTTCCCTGAGCTTGCGATAACCAGCTTCAGTTACTCCTGAGCATTGGAAGTCATAGTGACGCTTGCAAATGCTGCAAACCAGTCCCTCGGTATGTTGTGTACCACAGCTAGCACAAACAAACATCGCGTAAAAAGTTTTAGAATCACTGGAATTGTCTAGTCGAACGATCAAGCGTGTGCTTACTAGCGATGCTGAAAGACGACTGTGACAATAAAATGATATGACATAAATTGTCGAATTCTGCAGTGAAATAAAAGGCCATATATTATTTTCTCACATCAACATTTTGTGAGCACTGTACAATAATTCTTTATCGAGTCAATGTGATTGACAACTTAAAATTGTTTAAAAAGAGATGAGAGAGGCAGTGAAATCCCGTGTCAGCGTACTTTTCTTTCCGTATGGGATGCGAGAAATACCGAAACAATTTTGTCGAATACGTCAAACATGTTATATAGTGTTGTTCATACGAGTAAAGTTTTCCTCGAATTCACTGCATGCGCGCCATGTATATTGCCAATACATTTTTGTGATATTTTCTCTAGTAATTAGATAGAATGGAATGAAACGGTTACTTCAAACCTGTATTTGATAAAAATCAATCCAGATATGGCGCGTATAACATATAAAACAAATTGTTTTTCTGGGATATACGCCAGATTTATGGGTTTTAGAAAACAGTTTACAATTTTAGATATTGAATGTCTTTTTTGGAGGCTTTTTAACTTAATTTGTAGGCATATGAAATACCAATACAATATTTATATACAGAGTTTACTTCAGCACAGCTACAACAAAAGGGCGACTAAAAAAATTGCTTTCCGTTTTGTGTTATTTAGTTATGCGAAATGCTTTCATAAGTAAATGAAATATAAACCAACATTTAAAGGTAACGAGAAACTTAATAGAACGTAAAATAAATAAAGCGAAGCCTCTTTCGTTTTAAATTTGAATTATTTCGATTAATTTTAAATAAAAGCAGTTCTTTTCTCAGTCATTTATTCGGCTCTAGCAGAAGGAGTCTAGGTTAAGCAATTTCCGAATTAAATGGACCGGAAAATGCCACGCAAGGATTTAAATTCCAAAGAACCTACTGTTCTTTTTTTTGTTTGGTAGGAATAATTTGCTTGACTGGGCTGGTCGGGGCATCATAGTTGGTCAGCTGCAGCGCTTATATAACTTGTGCTGGAGCACCGGCCGAGTACCTGTTGACTGGGCCACAGCGGTGGTTGTGCCTCTTTATAAGGGAAAAGGCTTGCAACAAGACTGCAAGAACTATAGAGGCATTAGCCTTCTCAGCATTGTTGGCAATTTGTATGCGAAGGTACTGATTGAAATAGTTAAGTAACTGACAAGAAAATATGGGATGTACAAGCAGGATTCCGAAAGGGTATGGGGTGCACAGATCAAGTCTTTTCCTTGCGGTGCATAGCCGAAAAATTCTTGGCCAAAGGTCAAAAGGGCTATTGCGCATTCGTGGATTTGGAAAAGGCTTACGATAAAGTGGTGAGGAATGAAATGTGGTCGGTACTGTCGATGTATGGGGTGAACAGCAGCCTCATACGAACTCTGAAATCCCTTAATGAAGATTCTAGAGCTAGTGTGAGGATAAATAGGTCTTACACGGATTGGTTTACCATCGAGAAAGGTGTTAGACAAGGATGTGTAGCGTCACCGTGGCTGTTCAACCTCTTCATGGACAGTTGTTTGCAAGATTTGAAAAATAGTGACTGTGGATTAAGGATGAATGAGTTAACCCTTTCACTGGCAGAAGCATTTTTTTATGTCAGAAAAATAAAATGTCGTTTTATGGAATCATTGTGGGAAGTTTGATAATTAATGTAAAAATATGTAAGAAAAAAAATTATACATGTTTACAATAAGAAAAAAACATGGTGGCAATATCCTTGCCAGCACCAGTGAGGGACCACGAAAATCAATGAACGACGAATCGTTCATTGATTTTCTTGGTGAAATAATTTGAAACATGGATGTATAAATAGTGCCACTTTACTCCGTTCACATTCTATTTTAGACCTCTTATTATTTACTTTAGTGCTGCAGTAGCGACACCTCTTATAAGTATCTATTTCTATAGGCCAGTGTTCATCTAATCATTCAAAGCTGATTTCTTCTGGTACACCGTAAATTATTTTTGTCTTTCATGAGTCTCTTCCACTCGATTCTTTTTTTTTAGTTACATATTTTGGCGTTGATTGGAATGTTTTTTTTCTAAAGATTTTATTATCCACCAGCTCCCTTGAAAAAGCAATTCTGAATTGTTTTTGGCTCATAACATTGTGCCCTCGGGTGTATGTTTGATGTAACATATGGGCATTGGTTATTGCAACATCTAAAAATAAAATATATTCGGGTCCACCATTTGCGACTTCTTCTACCCACGGAATATGATGTTCTTTTTTGGTCGAAACGATCGACACTACCCATATGTTTTGTATATTCTGGTATTAGTAATGGGCATTTGATAGTTTTTTTTGAACAGCGTAAATCGAAGTTTTCCAAGTTAGGACTTTGTTGCCAAGATTGCTTTTCCATTCGACCTCATCTGCATCCGATTCATCATCTGATGAAGAAGAAAAGTCTGAAAAGTTTGGGATTTCTCCGGCTTCAGACACAGATGACTGAAATCTTGCAGTTTCCAATGGAGAAAAATTTGAACATCTGCTCTAGATGTAGACGGTTGGGGTGAATTTGTTAGGCCGGGACTTTCTTGTACTTGTTCCGATGCTGAGCTAATCAGAGCATCTTCACCTAATAACACAGAAAGCAAGTCTGAATCTTCAACGCACTCGGTATCTGTCACTACTTCATCATCTTCAGATAAAGAGCCATCTGGTATACCGAATAGATTTTCAAGCTCTTCTTCTATTTGCTTGTCCGTCAATACTTGTCTTCGCTTACTCATTGTCAAAGAAAATATGAAAAGTAAAGATTACTTATATATTTCTATACAAATCTAAAACAAACCGGACAAGTGCAATGGTAATGGTAACTGGTAATGGCATATATGTTGCCACCATGTTGCCACATGATCGGAGCCAATTTTGAGAACAATTAGAAGTTATTGTTAGAAAAATTATAGTATAGCATAATTAGAATACCATTTACTTTACAATAAATATAAAATCGTAACCTGGCTACGTCGCAATATGAAGATATTCTTGGATTTTTATACAGATCGTAAACTGATGTTTTTTTTTAAAATACCTCCGTGCAAAAATTTGACAATTGTCAAATGTGTCAATGTTTTTATTTTTTTAATAATCTGTGATAGGTTCAGTATCACACAGAATTGGTACTTTTTAAGTAGTAGTATTGTCGTACAAGAAAAAAAATAAAAAAGTTGGTGGCATAAATATTGCCACTACCAGTAAAAGGGTTGGCCTTGCCACACGGCACAATTTTACAGCCAACTTGACAAAATCACTTGATGAAATCGTGACGTCTAGACGCCAGTCGTCCAACTCAAGTTCATCGGGTGGGCGGTACCACCAGATTTTAACCAATCGGGTGGACGGAATGAAAATCAGTGATTTGATTGTGTCGTGTAGACGGGCCAAGCCAATTCGATTGAAAATTTGATCAGTGGTAAAATTGTGCCGTGTGGCAAGGCCTTTACTTTTCAAATGCCTCCTTTATGCTGATGATCAAGTTATACTTGCGACTTCAGCGGAGGAGGTGCAGGAGATGGTAACAATCATGCATGGTGCGTTAGAGCGGAAAGGAATGAAAGTGCATGCAAGTAAAACGAAAGTTATGGTTTTTGAAAAGGAGGAATGCGTTACGGCTAGTAATGTTATGATCGATGGACAGCGAGTGGAGCAAGTGAATGAGTTTGTATATTTAGGTACGCTATTTACAAGAGATGGTAAAAATGTAGAAGATATTGAAAGAAGAGTTAATGCAGGTAATAGAGTGAATGGAGCCCTGAAGGCGTTTATGAACACTCAAAAAGTGTCCAAAAAGGCACGTTTGGCTGTGCTTAGAGGGGTGTTAGTATCTAGTCTTATGTATGGTAGTGATAGTTGGGTATGGCAGAAGAGTCATGAAAGTAGAATAAATCCTGTTGAAATAAGAGCACTGAGAAATATGTGTGATGTTTCTTTGACTGACAGAGTAAAGAATTGTGTGATAAGAGAGTGTTGTGGGGTAAAAAAAGATGTAGTGACAAGCATCATGAGAAAGGTATGCTGAGATGGTTTGGGCACCTGGAGAGGATGGATGACGAAAGACTGACCAAGCAGATATATAAGGCAAGTGTGGAAGGGACAGGACGAAGTGGAAGACCTAGGCGGACGTTCTCTGACCAGATTGGAGACATCTTAAAAACAGGACAGGTTAGAAGCACCCTGAACAGAAGAGCATGCATGAGAAATCTGATGGGAGTGAATGAAGCTAGAGAAATATGTCAGGATCGTTGCAAATGGGTATCCGTCGTCTCTGCCTACCCCTCTGGGAAGCAGGGGTGAGTCTATGTATGTAATTTTGCTTGACATTATCTTACGTTTTCGAGAATATTACGCGTTGCAATTAAAGTACTTTGTAGATCCCTTCAATGTCTGAGTAATCTTGTCGGAATACTTTTTATAGTCTCTTTACTCTTCAGGCAGTAAGTTAAAATGGCTGTTAAAAATAATCCGTAGGCTGAATAGTTAATCCTGATGTTTTTGGATTGAATAATCTATTTAATCACCAAGACGTCACTCTTACCGTATCTTGTCGGTTACGTTTCTATAGCAGTGTAAGTAGTTCCTCTTCTAGGAACATTATACGAGGCACTCAATACCATTTAAATTTATGAAAGAAAATAAGCTTTTTAATAGCTTTGAATGAGTACATACATAACTTCACGCCTTTATCCCCGAAGGGGTAGGCAGAGGTATTGTGTATTACACACCCGTACTTCGCTTATTTTAAATTGTCTTTCGGGTTATATACCACGTACCTTTGTTTACCACGCGCCATGTTCACGGATGTACTGAGGGTATTGCGGGTGGATGAATGTTACGAGCAAGTATAACGGTCTGCCCGCTTTCTTACTAGTTTTTTTGCGTACAACACCAGTGCCACTGTTTTCACTATCGCACTGTACCCGATCACGACATACTAAACTGACTACGTCAGCTCACTGTTTGAGTTTTTTCGTTTCACGGGTTTTACATTACCACTGTATGCCAGATACTCGTATCTCATATATTTAATAGAATAAATATTAGTTGCTTTTCGTAGCGCACATAGCAAGACTTGGCTTGCCGTTCATAACAGATCGGCAAATTTAAGCAACGCTTGCACATGTTGCCACTTGGATAGGTAACCGTGTATGGCATTTTACATCTGAGTGCTACCGTGCTTCGGAGGGCACGTCGGTCCCGATTCTTGTCTAAGGATAAGGATCGTTAAGCCATGTCGGAGGCCTTCGGGCGGTCTGAAAACTCCGACACTAGAGTTGGCCACACACTCACACGACAAACAAACAGTTGCTTATAAAGTAGTTGTATTAGTAACAGTCAGAGTTATTTCATACTATCTTTTGCCCGCGGCTTCGCACGCGTTAAATTCACGTTAACACAAATCAACGTGTACAATACACGTGTACATGTATAATATGTATGTATTTACAAAAAAAAGTATATATGTATGTTTATCCATTATCTAGTACCCATAGTACAAGCTTCTGCTTAGTTTGGGACTAGATGGTGTTGTGTGAATGTGGTAGAATATTATTATATTATTATTATTATTAACTTTCAGTCTCAATTTGTGTGAAGACACTCCTGATTACTCTAAAGACTTCAGAAACAATATAAGGTATAAAGTAACTCGGTCAGTATCCATGACATTATCTACCGAGAGGTACATAATAACAACACCTTGCAAACAGACAAATATCAAAGTCATGTTCCAATACATGTCCAATATATGTATATCTATGAAAACTTTCGCATTTATAATATAAGTTGGAAAAATTGTTTCAGCCGTTTAAGCGTAGTATACAATATTTAGTTTCTAATAATATATGCGAACAATGTAAGCACCGTGCACAATATGACATTATGTATGATGTGACTGTACTGACAGTGATATACGATAGCACATGCGCACTAAATTATTACAGCGCATGCGTTCTTACTTCCAAAAGGTAAATTTGTGCCGTACTAATTTCTACCCTCCCTACAATCCCTCCCAGTTATTTTTTTGCAACTTATGGTAGCCTATGTCTGTCTCCTGGTCAAATCTTTATATAAAATTTCAACAAAATTGGTTCAGCCATTTTAGCGTGAAACCGGAACAAACATATGTACATACATACATACACACTTTCGAATTTATAATAATATAAGTAGGGATTGTGCACAACAAAACAGCTGTGGCCTAGTGGAAAAACCAACAGACTGCCACGCAAAATATCTCAGGTTCAAATCCACGATAGTCTCGAAGGGCATGTAAAGTCTATCACCCCGCACTTGATCAGCGTGGAGGACTAAAGGTCTAAGTCCACTTACACGACTCTGCTCCAACACCGCTCCCACCCTACACCGACCTAAACTAAGACGACTGCTCGCGGTCCACGCGGCGACAGCAAGGAGGCATCCAGTAGTCCACGCAGTGACAGTTAGCGAGCACCCAGCTGTCCGCGCGCCGACCGCTTTCTTGTCGGAGATGCGGCCACCGTCCACCGATCGGCGCCATCGCGGCGTCGTGGTGACTGCTAGCGGTCAGCGCGTAAACAGCACGCAGACGCTTGCTTAAAACGCGTAGTCAGCGAGGTTGCCAATTTAAATAACATCTAAAGAGCAATACTTAAAGCCCATCATCATCATTATCATCAGCCTGCCGTAGTCCACTAATGGATATAGGCCTCTCGAATGGCACACCACTCAGCCCGATATAAAGCCAATATTTAAATTATATTCTTTTTGTTGGTTGGGAGCGTCGTTGTGTAAGTGGACTAAGTCCTTAAGGCTTAATTACTCCTATAGGTGGCCCATGACTGCTGGGCAATGGGGCAGTTTATAATGAACGTTGATATTATAGTGTGTCAAATTATGTGTCTTAAAACGACAAAACTGGTAGCAAGCTTTTTTATGTGAGTGCCTGCCTAAAGTAATTTTGTTGAACCTGAACAAAGGATATTTCAGTTATAATCAGATGTATGAGGAATCGATGGATGGTGATATTATAGCTTATATGGTAACATAGTCGTAACTTTTATTAATTAAGTCACCCTTGATTTTTTTTTTTGTTGAATACGTTTGAAACTGTCCTCATGAGCCATCTCAACTCTACATCAACGCCGGCCGGAGTGGGATTGTCCGGGCTTGAGACTGGCGGTGGAGGTGTGTGGAGGACGGCAACCTGACAACACCGCATCTCCTCTTCCTCTGCGGCCCCACCGCGACCCAACAAATGGTGGGCCTCCATTTGGGTGCGGGAGATAGGGCGCGCGGCAACGCAACACCGACACGCCTCTCCTGCCGCGACCGCACCCGACAGTGAGGGACAGACAGTACTGTCCCCCGCACCCGTACCTTGGGACGCATCCTACATAGGCCTCACCCAAGCCCACGTGGAGCGTTCTCTCCCGGGATTCCGCTTAGCTTCACCGTGGGTGTCCAAACCACGGTTACTGACCACGACAAAGTGGAGATCCCACAGGGGGGAAGTTAAATCACCCTACGAGCGTTACGAAATTTAGGTTCAATAATTATTAAGCAAACCGTAATCGAAATCTCTTTATTCCAAATTTTTGCTTAACACATTCGCGCGCGGTGCACAGTGTTTTATGAAGACCATTTTTCGGACACCGTCTTTTTATTAAAGAAGCTAATAGATATATTCAATAAAAAGAAATATTTCGTATCCCCATTAAGCTAGCATCTCTAGTTTTTTAGATAAACTTTTTTGAAAATCTTCATATTTTAAAGTGGATATTTAGAAAAAAAGATATTCCTCTTAAACTAAGCATGATACGCAATAATAATGTTACAAGCACCGACAGCGTCTCTTTCACTGCACATTTTACAGTTAAAATGAACCTCATAACTGGACTAGATTCCAATTTAAGCGAGATTTTGGATTTTTAGATTTTCTTACTTTTCCCGAAGATTCTACCAAATGTGGAAAAGTTATATATACAGAAATAATTCTCTTTAGTTTCCTCATCTACTCAATTAATTTCAGACCCCAAATACATGGAATCTAGAAGTTATTCCATATCACTGTTTTTGCTAGATTTTTCATATTTATATTCTGGATTTTAATGATAAAATTTTTATTCGATATTGATTTCCTTACAACATATAATTTAGTTATAAAATCAATATCGAATAAAAATTTTATCATTAAAATCCATAATACAAATGTGAAAACCCTAGCAAAAATAGTTGATTTGGAATAACTTCTAGATGCCATGGATTTGGGGTCTGAAATTTATTGAGTATATGAGGAAACTAAAGAGCATCATTTCTGTATATATAACTTTTCCACATTTGGTAGAATCTTCGGGTAAAGTAAGAAAATCTAAAAATACAAAATCTCGCTTAAATTTGAATCTAGTCAAGTTATGAGGTTCATTTTAACTGTAAAATGTGCAGTGAAAGAGACGCTATCGGTGCTTGTAACATTATTATTGCGTATCATGCTTAGTTTAAGAGGAATATCTTTTTTTCTAAATATCCGCTTTAAAATATGAAGATTTTCAAAAAAGTTTTTCTAAAAAACTAGAGATGCTAGCTTAATGGGGATACGAAATATTTCTTTTTATTGAATATATCTTTTAGCTTCTTTAATTAAAAGACGGTGTCCGAAAAATGGTCTTCATAAAACACTGTGCGGTGGTCACTTTTTCGAAACTTGTGATGGAGCACTGTTCTGCCGTCGTAATTAGAAAAGGCACAACTAACATTTTACAAATGTTGAGAAAATCGAGATTAAAATATTTTTTGAATTTTTAAAAAAAAAAACACGTTTAAAATGTGTTTTTCGAAATTAAGTAAATGTAAAAAATTGCGTTTTTTTAGTATGTATACAACGATAGCATTATTATATTTTTAAGTTTAATGGAAATATTTAATAATTAGCATATTTCTTTTTAACTTAACATAAAAAATAACATGAAAAGAGCAGTATTATGTTTAAAAGGCACATATAACCAAATATGCCTTTTCAATGTAAAATTTTGAGTAAAAATTTAAAATGTTACGATAAAAAGGCATATTTACTCAGTTGTGCCTTTTCACTGTAAATTATTGAAATAAATACATAGGTACAGTAAATATTAGAATTAATTCCTAATATTTATATTTTATACTTTGTGAGTTGTTTTATTTTGTGTCCACAGTGGGATTATATATTTTAAAAGAGGCTGATAAATGTCATTATATAAGAAATAAAATAAGGCAGTTGTAAGAAAATAAAACATTTATTTCAAAAAGTTTACCCAAACAAATTTTCAAAAGTACTATCAATTATTAATTATATCAATAATTGAAGGACTCAACAAAACAAAAACAGAATTGTTTACTAAAAATGATACTTCAAAATCTCTCTTAGTTAAAAATTAGGTAACACAACCAGTTAGGAACTTCAATGGTAAAGAAATGCTATCTGTATATCTATTAAAAAAACATCTAATTATCCAGCCTTTAGAGACAAAGAAAATCACGTTAATGTTTTTAAACTTTCACAACTTTTTTTATTAAACATGATTGTTTATACCAATGTTGCCGAAACCCGCTCTTCACGAAGTCTACCTGTGACCACGGCCGATGTAATTCGGTCGAAATGTCGGGAAACATTAAGGTATTTATGCCTTTAAAATATTAACACGATTCAGACCCGGTATAAACAATCATGTCTAAAGAAACTTACGTATCTATAATATAAAAATTAATCGCTAAATGTGTTGCTAAGCGCAAATCTCAAGAACTCCTGAACCGATTTTCTAATTCTTTTAGAATATTCCTTGAAGTACGAGGATGGTCACTTTGCGGGTGAAACCGTAGGCGCAGCTAGTTATTAATAAAATTCGAAAATACTTAATTGGTAGATTACTGAATAAAATTATTATCCACATATGTGGTTAAGTATTTTATGATCAATAATTTACACACGTACTCATAATAAAATTAATACATAGACCATACGTTATACGACCATAATTTTTTGACAGACATATTTTTTGTAACTTAATAAAACACTAATTAACAAATGCGTGGACATAACAATAATAAACTTTGAGTAAGCATATAAAGGTGTGTTATTCTATGTTTTAGTAACAAAAACTCTGTCAAAAAGCAAATCGTTAACACACGATCGAAACATTAATACCAATTACATTTTTGTAACGAGATTTGTTGTACAGTGCGGCTACGTGATGTTCGCTATAATTAATAATATATAATTACCTACCAAAATGTTTTAATAACAATGTAACCCTTTTAATGCTAATCAAATTAAAAATACATATCAATTTAAATTACTAGTCTTATAATAAGTAATTATGGTAAGCCACGGAAATAAGTAATAAAAACAATATTTACCAGAGCGCTGCACCGACAAGCCTGGACTCGCCTCGACTCATCAGGCACAACTGACGGCATTCCCTGCATACCTTGCCCTCCTCACTTCATCCCCGTTCAGAAATGTTTAGTAGTAAAGGCACAAACGCAAATGTGCCTTTTTCTTATAACATTTATAAGCCTAGGGGTAAATAGAAAGGGCATAACTGCCAGTTGTGACTTTTCTTTCTACATTAATTGCTAAAGTGATAATATAAAAAATAAGCACAATTGCCACATAAGCCTTTTATATTTCACGTACGTCTGTTATGCCCTTTCCATTAAATATATCAATAATAAAAAGGTAAAATAAAAGTCATATCTCACAATATGGCTTTTTATTGTAATAAAACTTAAAAAATGATGCAGTTGTGCCCTTTAAGCTTATGCTATCTCTGTTTATTTTGTAGCTAAAAATCCACAAAAATTAGGCAGATAGGCCTTTTTTTCCTGATTCCGAATATATATTTAACTCATTTTTACAAAAAGTGTTAGTTGTGCCCTTTTTCGGTAACACGGCAGTGTTTTCCCCCATACATTTTTTTTGACGTTTATAGACGTTCATTGGTACCTCTATTTATTTGAGTAATTAACTATGATAAGAACGACATTATACGTCGACGTGCAGTTACGTTCTGCCACATCGTATCCTTAAAAACGTATAAAATTATACAAAACGTATCTGAACGTTGACGTACATATACGTTCTGTAACATTACATATATCCTAATCTATTATACTACACGCAACGTCTTACTACGTCGACGTATGGATACGTTGTACCACATTTAATCTTTTGATACCAGTTATATTACTCGCTACCTATCATTACGTTGACGTATTAATAGGTTGTACTGCATGTTACAACATAAAAATGAAAATATTTGAGCCAACTTCCTCTGGTGGAACTTCGTCGGACCCCTATGCTACTGATGGTTCAGTTTCTGATGTAGATTATGATCCAGTGGGTGACCAAAAGGACCAACATGATTGGAGCTCTGAGAACAGTAGTAGCGATAAAACCAGGTCTGATTACTCTGAAAATGAAAACTTTAGCAAAGATCAAGAGGAAAGTAATATAAGTAGTGATGAAAGTATTTTTGATACCCATAAAAATAAGCGAAAGTGCGATAGTTCCACGGGTGCTAAGTGTCAAACCAAAAAAGGAAAGTCACCGACGATGAAGATGCTGACACAATCTCTATTAATTCATCTACCCTTATAAATAATATTGGTGACGTTTCAAGCTTTTCTTCATTGCTCACACCGTCCTTACCACCCAGGATGAACTCTGATAGCTGCGAAGGCAGCCAACATCGTGGAGCGCCACTCTTGTATATGATGCCAAAAAATCTTGTGGCCCCTGAAGATATTCCATGTGGAAAGGCGCTGACCTCGCCTCCAAATCAAGACCTTGAGGATTCATAAGGCAACCCACGTCGCCAGGTGCCGCCCTTACCTCAGAATTCAGACCCCGAGGACCCTAAAGGTAACCCATATCGCCTGGTCCCGCCCTCACTCCATAGTCCCGACCCTGAGCACATAGAAAGCAACCCACATCGCGAGGTGCTGCCCTCGCTTCAGAATCCAGACCCCGAGGACCTTGAAGGTGACTCACTTTGCATAGTGCCGCCCTCGCCTCAGAATCCAGACCCGGAAGATACCGAAGGCAATTCACACTAAGGGGCACCATCTTCGCCTCAAAATACAGACCCTGAGAACTCTGACGGTAATCCACATCTCACGATGCTGCCCTCACTCCAGATTCCAAACCCTAAGGAGCCCGAAGGCAACTCAAACGGAATGCCGTTCTCGCCTCAGATTCCAGTCTTCGAAGACCTTGAAGGGCAGCCCTCGCCACAGATACTAGTACCTGCGAGCCCCGAAGGCAACCTACATCGTGGGGTGCCACCCTCACCTCAGATAGTAGTCTCTGCGAGCCCCGAAAGCAACCCACGTCCCGAGGGGCCGCCTCAGATATCAGATCCTGCGAGCCCTGGAGGTGATCCATCCGTAGAAGCCTCGCCCCAACAGGAATCAGCATGGGAAGAAACAATAGCTGAAATCCCTTTTTTATTTGATGAGCGATCTGCAGGAGTTCAGTTTGAAATTGATTACTTTTCTTTTTTATTACTTTTTTTCTTCTCGCTCGCTTTATTGCTTTATTTTGTTAATCTAATACAATGGAATTTCTATAATTAGAACTAAAATAAAACTACTCTTGTCGCTCAAATATGAAAATAATTATTGTATTCTTTATAATACACACTCTATTATTTCAATCCAGTATAAAATACGTGATAATTTACGATTTAAAAGTTTCGTAACTCGGGAGCTTACTTCACTGAACACGTGCGTCGCGTAACGGTGCACAGCCCGACTGACAGTATGGCGGCGCATACTCCAGTTGACGACTATGGACGTTCTGCTTTTGTGAGTAGGTGTCTTTGTATGTGTGAGAAGCACCCACAAAACGTTTAAAATGTCGATGCTGTGTGACACTACGAAATCAAGATTTTGATATGCTGTGGCACTGTGACGTCACTATACGAGCATTATACATATGAGAAACGGACGTTTCCTTACGTACTGACTGATAGAGAAATATAAAATTTGACGTATCGATACGTTGTCCGACATCGTATCTCGATTTTTTTACGTATCCATACGTTCTGCACGCGAAAGTGTTAATACTCGCAGCCAGTCTATAATTTTTCGGTACCTTTTTATGTAGCTTAATGAAATAAAAAACCTCATTGAATACATTACAAGAAACTTAAGCATCGTAACACGCAACACATATTATTCCGTTTTAATTACCCACTGTAATTACAGGGTAGGTAATTAAAAACTCTTTCGTGTAACCACAAAAACATCGCATCACTAAGTTAAATGCATACAATTTCCCTACTTAAACACTTCTGTTCAAAAAGAAATCAAAGAGCCTTAGTAGTAGTAGAGCACAAAAATATTTATTCTATATCACTAGTGGTGTCCGTACAATCAGTAACTAGTTTCTAACTTCTGACCAGGAGTTCAAGTTTTGAACTGATATTGCGTAGAAACGGAATTGCTAGGCAACATTATTTATTGCCAACGAGCTTCAGCACAAAGCTTCATTCGAATACATTCGAGAACTTATTATAGCTTCTCTTCTTTAGTCTTGCCGTCTACATCACCTTTTTTTAAATCGAGACTTCTCTGGCGGTAGGATTAAAGCCTGTATTGAGGGGGTTACGAAATATTGAGAAAACGGACTTGAAGGACACGCAAACAAAACAACTACATATATAATTAAGTGAATTGTACAAAATGTTGTCTCGTGTGAGGACCGAATCCACAACGTTAAGCGAAATCCTAGCAATTTAAACCACTAAGCTGTATACTGTTGCGGAGAACTTTACAATTATGCAGCCAACAAAATTTTGTCTCGTGTGGGAATCGCACCCACAGCACTCATAGCAGTGTGAAGCGGCGAGGCGACTGATTAAACCACTAATCAAAGTCACGAAAAGTAAAAGAGAACTGATAATATTTTATGAGAACAACCGCATATACTTAGTTAGGCTACAAAGCCTTAGTATATTATTCCTTGTTGATAAGCAACCAGTGGTAGGTAAGTTTTCAATAGGTGGTTTCTCAGTGACAATAAACTTCGCGTAGAAGTCACAAACATAGGCAGTTGTCACATTCCCAGTTACATCGTTAAATCGTTATGTGCCATCATTTTGGAATACAAACTTTTCTCCTCTTAATGTTTAGCTTCAACTGTCGAAATTTTAATGATGTTAGTATAATTTTATTACTTAAGCAGCTTCCACTTTGTTTTTTGGCCTTGAGATATGCCTATACGGTATTTGGTAGTAAAATATCAATGATTACGATGCTGTTGATGTAAATCTCATGATTTTGTTTGTAACTGTCAAACAAGATTTAGAGCCGGCGTTTAATCGTGAGTTGGTATACCTATAAAGAGTAAGTCTTTTCGTTATTGTTGTTTTTGTATGAAAAATTAGCTGTTGTTTGTAAACTATATAAATATTTTATGGTGTCAAAATCTAAGTATGTGTAACAGAGTAAGTATAACTCCAATGGGGGAAATCGAAATAATCTGATTTCCTAGATTTTTATTGTGGAGGTGTTGAGGGAATTCATTGAGATGTATGTAACATGATTTCACCTACTTTTTACTCTTGTCGTCGGAGTTTCTGTGATCCAGTTAAACAACTTTTGGATAAGGGTTAGCGGGCTCAGGTATAAAAGTATCGTACCACTTTGGGAAAATATTTTTGTTGAACCTTTTTATGGACAAAGTTGAATGCCTAAAATTTTAAGTAGCTTACAAACAATCTTAGAACTATATCTCTCGCATTGGCTTTGAATAGAGATGCTACTTTACAGATCATTTTCATAAGTTTATTTACTTATCGGTGTAGGGAGCGGATTTATTTATTTCTTTACTATTTTTGTTTGTTTCAAATTCATACTTTTCATTTTTGTGATTTGTATTGAACTCGCGCAGTCATTTTTATAGTTACCTAAACAAATTAAGTCATTTTTATAGTTACCTAAACAAATTATCCGTTAGTATGCCACTTGAGCACAATCGAAATCGATAGTTTTCAGGTAGACTTATCTGTTATTGACTTTTTCTGTAAGAAAGCTCATAGATATGAGTTAGGCTATGAGTGCGAGTGGATATAATCGTAGGTAATCCACTCACACACGCGTGGAATAATAAAAAGCACACATAAGGATTGCAAAATATTGCCAGAATAGAAACAATTTTCCGGTGACTCAGTTTGATAAAATATAAGTCACGCAATAAATAGGATCTATTATACAAAGTATAGAACCTGTCACTTTCAGATTGACCGATATTTGCTAAATAAACAAATATCCACTGCGTGCGACACCGCTCAATCGATCACACAAATACAGTCATAGAAATAAAAACTAGTGTGTGCTGAGGAATTTGTATATACAGTACTGCTGAACAGATAGTATTGTACAAAAAAATCGGCATCCCTATTCGCCTCCCTTTGTTTTCATCATGCACAAAGTCTCTCAAACTTGCTTGAACTCGAAGCTTTGCGTAAAGAGTTTTTTAAAAGCAACGGATTGAAAAGAATTGGATCGATTACGAATGGCAACGCTTGAAGTAGGAAGTTCTGTGTTGTTTATTGAATGAATTTACTGATGCAGATATTTTTTTTTGACGATGTCTCTTGCGAGAATCTTTTTCTTAACATTGTTAAAACCGAAATCCCAAAATTTAGATGTGATATGTGTGTGTTTAGGTGTTTTCAAGGAGGTTTGAAGATTTCATATCTTATATGGTGATCATTTCTCAAAGCTACCCGACATGTCGTTGAACTAAAAGTTAATGACCTCGTCTCATAAAGGTAGGTGAGACTTCTAAGAATCGATTAGTAGGTGAAATTACGTAAGCTTAGGTATTAATTCTACAAAATAAATATAAGGCAGAGTTTAGAATCTCTTTAATTATAAAGGTATCTTTTTGGGTATGAAAACAAAACTGTCATTCATATAAATCGGTTAGTTAAAAAAATTTTCTTCGTCATTACGACATTACGCATACTTTATTTAATATGCTTTAAATGTATAATTTTACATTTCCATGAGAAATTATGTGCGATTTTAGTTAGTTAAATGTTATTCGTACCAAAATGATTCATTCCGTTGGGCACGAGGTGAAAATTTATATAAAGCTAGTCGGTGCCAGCGGCTTCGCACGCACATATTTTCGAATCTCTCGTTTTGCCCGATCCCGTGGGAATTTCGGGAAATCCCGTCTTAGTGCACCCCTACGGTCCCCAAGGATCATACATACTGCATTTCAGCTTCTTGCTCCCAATAGTTTCGGCTGTAGCTTGTCTGTCAGTCAGTAACGCAAGGATTTTATATATACAGACTAGGGGACGCCAGCAGCTACGCCTGCAATTTTTTTTAAATTAACTCGTTTTGGCAGATCCCGTGGGAATTTCGGGAAATCCCTTCTTAGTGCACCCCTACGGTCCCCAAGGAACATACATGCCAAATTTCAGCTTCCTGCGCCCAATAGTTTCGGCTGTAGCGTGTCTGTATAGTTACTTAGTAACGCAAGGATTTTATATATTAAGATGTATTGCTACGCCCGCTGTGCTATGGCGTAGACCCGTGAGAAAGAACGAACAATAAAACTCACTACCACTCTTTTAATCACCAAGTTTTATATTTTCTATAATACAGAATAAATTTAATTTTAAGGAACACTATTACAATTTCATTATTTTACTGACATCATATTCAAAATTCCATCGGGTTCCATTTTTACTTGACACGATAATATGTTCTATCATCATCCTCTTAGCGTTATCCGAGTTTTCAATCTGGGGTCCGCTTACTAGTCTAACCGGAATTGGCTGAATATAAGCTTTTCCACAGAGCGACGGCCTGTCTGACCTCCGCAACCCGAAGGGATAACCATATTCCATGGTTTAGACTAGTGTCAGTTTATTAAGAAGGTACTGACGCCCTCAAACGACTGTCAAATAATTAACATTTCAACACGCACATAACTCCGACAAGTCATAGGTGCGCGCCGTGGATACCCTCTGCATGGCAGTCTGTTGGTCGTGCTGTTGTGTTGCTCCACTAGGCTATCGCTGCCTACGACACAATGTTCCATACATATATTAAATGTTTGAACAGAATCCCTGTAAGAATACCTACTTCTTTAAGCTGTGTGTTACAAGATTATCTCAAACTGTTGATAAAGTTCCCAACGTGGATATGTCGCAGGCATTTTGTATGATTCCCCAGTTTACATACGGCGTCGTCAGTTTACAAATGCTCGCGGTTATGTAAAATTCCGAAAGCAAAATGTATATTGCCGCGTCATTATATATCATGCCTAAACATTTTACTGACAATTCAAACGCCGTCTAAATAGTGCCGCGGCAAATTGAAGTATTTAGTTCTGTTTTTTACCACACGCGTCGCTGTTGATCAAAACAAACAAAATGGCGTCAAATAGTAATATTGTGACACAAAAAGTTATTGAAAACAGTGCATATACTACGATTTCAAAAGAGTTTTCACCAAATAATTGTGATTTTAAAGACATTTATTACAGTGAATTAAAAAGATTTACGATTCCCAAACGGGATCAATAAAAAAACCATGGACAATTGACAAGGTATTTGAGGTTATCCGGCACCTAAAAAATGCTAAGGTGTCCATGGAATCTGGTTCTCGGATAACTCCTGCAGAGTATTGCTGGTCAAAAAATATGAGGTTATGAGTATTTGTGATGTGGACTACCTTGTTTTAAAAAAATAGCCCTGACAGTCAAACAGTGCGTGTAATACCGTTAGAAGAATATTACGACATATTGTTAGACATTCATAGAGGCTGCGGACATGGTGGTCGAGATAACATTCAGTATCAAATTAAGGATCGATTTATTATTGTGAGAAAAGCAATCGACTTATTTGTCTCATTATGTCCTGTCTGTGAATCCAAACGTAACATTCCAAAGAAAGGTATCGTAGTTAAACCAATTATATCTCTAGAATAGTCTAGAGCAGTCTGCAGTTTAAGTGCAGCCCGTGGGTCGGGTTTCGAAACGCGTCGCCCGAGGGGGCTTAAGGGAGTTAGTTTTAATCCCCTAAAAGTAATTTTGGCTGCCGGAGTTGCGTCTAAATATTTTTAAACAATTTCCAAAAATTCTTCATTCAAATATCCAAAACGGAACGTAATTTTAGGTTTTATGGGAAAGTAACTAAATAGGTTGTGTTAGGTTCTCTTTTGGCTCCGTCCGGCTCCGTCAACCTCAGTTTATTAAACTAGTGCAATCAATAAAAGCGATATTTAGGTTTTATGTGAAAAACGTGAAACGAAACGCAACCGCCATCTTGTATGAATTATATTGACAGCTAATGTCAAATTTGGGCGTCATTGTTTTCGAGTAGGTACCTAGGGTTAGGTGCGACTGTAATAAGTAACTAAATAGGTTATGTTAGGCTCTCTTTTGACCCTTAATCCAAAAATAGGAGCCCTGCGAAGCAGGGCTCCGTCAACCTTAGTTTATTAAACTAGTGTGAAGAATGTGGAAGTTGGCAGTGCCATACACACCTTTTTGGTTTGGGGATAAAAAAAAAATCCAGAGGAAACCAAGTATTTCCGGCAAGTGAAAATGGTGAGGGCGGTTCCGAGACCTAAAATCACTCACAACCCCTAAAAATGGCGACGTATTTCGAAACCTTAACACAGCCCGTCTGTAGAGCCTTAAATGTAGTTTTTGTTACTTAAATATTTTAACTAAGTACTTTAAAAAATCTTCATTAGTACCTGATTATTGAAATAAAGTCTGATTTGTCCGAACTGTTTTTTATCATGGTGATTAGGGTCACCAACTACAACCAACGTCGAAATTATAACAATCGTACTAGTTGTCATTTTGCCTTCGGCATATTACATAACCGCGAGCGTTTGTAAACTGACGACGCCTGGCCGTATGTAACCGGCGGAATCATACAAAATGCCTGCGACAGATATACCACATGAGCAAGAAGAACATTCAAACATAAACTCATGAACTTTTTTTAAAATTTTCATTCGATCAAAATTTTCATCTGAAATATTTTGTTGGGTACCCTCAAAAGAGCTTGATCCTAAAAGTTCGGGATTTTATTAAGGCTCATCCAACGTATAAAAGATTTTCAAACCTAATTCCATACATTTGCAGGATTACGGTGGATCTACCTTCCACGCGTAGGTAAAACCTTTTTCTGGAATACTGGTATTCCAGAAAATGGTACATATTTAAATTAGAATTTAAAAACATCGTGGCCCAAATAAGCGCTACGGGCGCTCGAAATGTTTTTCATATTAAATGGGCAGCGTTAAAATTAAAACCAATTTAAAGTTGGTCCAACTTTAACTTGAGTATTTGAATTCGCAAATCTATAAATTATCATCTCCCCTTTTGTTAATTGTGTAGCTGGTGCGTGTAGTCGGCTCGTTGCGTCATTTGGACTTCATTCAGACGCCTTGGCTAGAAACAAGGAATCAAGATTTTCGCAAGAGGTATTGATGTTTGGCCGATTTTATATTTTATTTGGAGTATAATTGTACAATTCATATAGCAGGGGTAAATATAATATAGAAAGGTACTATCAAATTTGTTTTGTATAAGATTCAGTAGAAACTGAATTTAATTAAATACATACATATTTTTATTGAAACAAAGTTACAAAACACCTACTCGTTGTATAATAAGAGGCCTCAAACAATACCTCCTGGATCTCCATTTGTTTTTCTTATTCTTCAATCCAACTATACTTGGCTTAGCACTTAGAATCGAGGGCACTACGCTGTTTTGACCATCTTGCACCCTTAAAAACCTTAGGTAATACAAACACATATCCTTTAAATAATTTTCCAAAATTAAAATCCTTTATTAACTATGTGATCTTTGGATAACAGTTAAGAGCAACCTAGTTAACAATGTCATCACAAATTAACTTAACTCGAAAATGAATAATTTACGAACCAAATAAATTTTATGGACAACCTTGCTGTAAGTCGACGCACAGCTTAAGATTGAGGTACTACAGAAACTTCATCATGGCGTGAGTATTGGGCAGACGTGACTGACAGTAATATGAGTCCTTCCTCTATCAAGAGATGTGATGCTTATACAAAAGCCTCTAGAAGCTTTCGGAACGAATTGCAAGGACTTCAAGGCCGTTATTCCGAAGGCCGCGGCCTCAACGCTAAGATCAACTTGAATTTGTTGATCCAACCGAACAAACTAAAGGTTTGCGTTGCATCTAAATGCACCGTGTTGATTTTCAAAGTTCGCGCTTTGAGCACGTGCTTTAATACGAGATATGATCTCATCTTGTTTGATTTGTTCATGGCGTATTTTGAATGGAGTTTTGATAAGTCTTTTTTTGAGGTATGTAGAAATATGAATGTTATAAATTGAACATATTGTCATCTTTATTCAATTTATGGAACTAAGCGGTAGACACATTATAAAATGAAGTCTCCTTTTCGTCCTATATGTTTGTATGAACGTGATAAATTCAAAAACTACTAAACGGATTTTATACGTTTTTACGACTATAATACTTTAGTGTAATTCCCGAAGAAGATTTGTGAGTTTTTGGTGTATTATTTACGCGTACGTAGCCGCGGGCATAGTCTAGTCTTTGTATAATTGTACCTAACACATAAAAAGTAGGTACCAAAAGCTGAGAAGCATTCCACGCAAGCTATGCCATTTTATATTTTATGAATGCATCTCAGGGCATGTGATTTTTGCTATTCAGCATCTAATCGTTCTTGTCATCACACGTATGAATTAAACGTCCCCGGTTGTCGCCACAAGGCATCGTGTGCTTATCTCTATCTATGTAGTATTAAACGGTCTAAATTACATTAAAATATTTCAGTGGTCTAATCATGAACTCACATTTTACGACATATCAGTGCGCTGACAGACAGGTAAAGTTTGCAATCATTATATTAATATTATATAATATATTATTAATAATAAATATATTAAAGGAAATATTAATAGAAAATATATGAGTAATAAGAAGCCCGTGGTGAATGGTTCGCCCACTTTACCGAAACTTTCAACCTTTATAAAACACGTATTTGTTTTATTTCTAACCAGAAGTTTTCACACAAAATGACACGCTATCTTTTTAAAAATGACTGACCACCCATCAATCACCCATACAAACTCTCTACCCCTATATCACCCTCTTAATTGTTAGATTTGAAAAAAATCTAAATTGCGTGTTTACTTTTTCTAACCAAAAATATGTATAAAAATCCTTCCTTAGTGGGTGCTTACGTCATAAAATGCATCGACTGTCAAAATTTCAAGTCTCAAGCCCCTGTGGTTTTGGCTCTGCGTTGATGAATCAGTCAGCCCAAGCAATTTTATATATATATAGATTTACTCTCCAACCTTTCTTCCTCCTGGTTTCATCAATACCTGATAATAAAGCCCGAAGTAGGCCCGTTGATTGCGACTATTCTAGTGTCCACTGATGAAAAGTCACAGCAAATGCTTAATTTCGTTTACTTGGATGACATACTTTTTGGAGTTTTTAATGAAAGTATTGGATTGAATTTGAAAAAAATTGAGTTTTTAATAAAACTATTGGATTGATTTTGATAAAATTTATATGGGACCCACCTGAAAGTATATCCTTTCAAACTATAAATAACGGAGTTATGAGGTAACAAATATTAAACAAAAAAAATACAGCCGAATTGAGAACCTCCTCCGCTTTTTGGAGTCGGTTAAAAAGTCATTGGTGCGCGATGTCAAAGACTTCTATATAAACTGAGTTCTCAGTCCTCAGTTTATATAGAAAGCCTTTGCGCGATGTGGATTCGAACCCGAAACCCTCTGCATGGCAGTCTGTTGGTATCTCAACTAGGCTATCTTTTGCGTGTATATTGGCAGTATATTGGATTTACACCTGAAGAAGATGAGAGAAGAACACTAACATTTACTATATTGCCCACGGTTCTTCAACATTCATAACATAACTTCACGCCTTTTATCCACGAAGGGGTAGGCGTCTGCCTACCCATTGTATAACACACCTACACTTCGCCAGTTATGTTTCGGTCTCAATGTAATAGGGGGCGAACCTATTGTTATTCGAAAAGTAAGAGGTGTGTGCCCGGGGTACCTAGGGGTCGATCCCGAAACCATCATCTCAGCAGTCCGTTACTTACACCACTGGTCTATCTATCTAGCTAGCTGTATTCAACATTCAATAAAATCTTTGAGTATAATATTTCCCTAGAAGTAATCGGTTACTACAAGTGTAAGGAAAAAGAAAAAATATTGACATCCTAAGAGAATATCTCCACAGGAGCATAAGACGAATTTTAATATTTTGATAACAAAGCCAACGAGATCCTTCTTAAAACAAAAAATAATTAATTTGTCATCAGTTCATCACATAGACTTTTATTAATTACCTCACCGAACACAGAAGTAATTTACCTTATAAATGGGGAAGTTTTATCCTAATTAATTAAAAAATGTTGGTCTCGCGGCATAAATGTGCGCGTGGGATTGGGAGGTCTCGGGTTCGATTCCCGGGTCGGGCAAAGTGTTATTGGGTTTTTCTGTTAGGAAGTTCTCAGTAGCAGCTCGGAGTCTGGTAATGTGCCCGGTACGGCAATAGGCTCGCCCTCTATTACGTGGGACCTAAAAATTCATGGCGAAATGTGGGTGTAATATTACACCTCGGCCTACCCCTTCGGGGATACAGGCGTGAGTCTATAAATAAAAAATAAAAAAAAATAAAAAAATATTAAGAAAATATAGAGATCATAATTTTAAAATGAGGGAGACGGAAGCTAAGAGGAAGAGCATCATCTGTTACTTACTATGTTATTCCCGATCTTTATATTCAATTATATGAGAGCGTAAGTATAATATTTTATTCACGGGAATTTTCAGCATACATGTTTATAAACAGGCCATATCAATGAGGCTATCAACAGCCGTTGCATTTTTAGTTTGCAGCCAGTTTCAAAAAAATAAAGTTATTAAAATTACTAGAGATGGAAAGAGTATTTTGAAGGATTATTTGAAAGAACGACGACAGAGACATCAACAGATGAACTGAATGGTAATGATAGCAATGATGAAAGCGATATTGGCGTGGATGAGATTTTGAATTCACTGGCCAGTATGAAATTAGGTAAGGCTGCAGGGTATGACAGGATTACAGTCGAAATGCTGAAGGCTGGACAGGGCATCATAGCAAGTCAGCTGCAGCGTTTATTCAACTTGTACTGGAGTACCGGCCGAGTAACTGATGACTGGGCCACAGCAGTAGTTGTGCCTCTTTATAAAGTAAAAGGCTCGCAACAAGACTGCAAAAACTATAGAGGCATTAGCCTTCTCAGCATTGTTGGCAAATTGTATGCGAAGGTACTGATTGAAAGAGTTATGAAAGTAACCGACAAGAAAATATGGGATGTACAAGCGGGATTCCGAAAGGGTATGGGGTGTACGGATCAAGTCTTTTCCTTGCGATGCATAGCCGAGAAATTTTTGGCCAAAGGTCGAAAGGTCTACTGCGCAGATGGTTTGGGCACGTGGAGAGGATGGATGACGAAAGACTGACCAAGCAGATATATAAGGCAAGTGTGGAAGGGACAGGACGAAGGGGAAGACCTAGGTGGACATTCTCTGACCAGATTGGAGACATCCTAAAAACAGGACAGGTGAGAAGTACCCTGAACAGAAGAGCATGCATGTGGAATCTGATGGGAGTGAATGAAGCAAGAGAGATATGTCAGGATCGTTGCAAATGGCGTTCCGTAGTCTCTGCCTACCCCTCCGGGCAACAGGCGTGAGTCTATGTATCTATGTATGTATGTAAAAAATACTAGCAATTGCGATCTCGACTTACACAATTAAAGAAAAAAAAATAGGTTTGCAAACATATTTTAATGTATAATATATATTACACGTTTTTATTCACGAAAAACATTGCTATTTTATAAATATTACTAAAGATTCCAAAATAAGGATACATTGTAGACAAAAATGACAAAGGTACAAACATTTAATTGTGAGACATTTTAACTTTGCAGTTCATAAAACGTTCTCCCATATATTGTAGACGTCAAGATGGCAGTTCCCTGCCAGGTCTTTCGAATATTATGTGAGTAGGATTTTGCACATTATTATTACTATTTCATACTAACTTCATTGTAAAAATATAACACTCGAAAAATTTTCCTAGTATTGTAGAAGGTTCCTGGTATATCGATATCTTTATGGTGAAATCACAACAACATTTTGAAGTAGACATATCATACATTTCAAACTAAAATAAACATAATGATTGTTCCTGATACCGATGACCCATATACGAGTATATATACGACCAATTAAAAATTCAGATATATCCTGTCTTTCGTCGTAAAGCATTTCTACCTCTCTGAAGTAGTAGCCAGGAAGATCTCAATCGAGAGAATGATTGTGAACCAATACATACAATATTAAACGCCACGAGAAGGGTCCAATAATAGTACGTCTATTTTTGGTCTGTTGCCCGTTAATTTTCGCTTCTCTCCGTTCGCCCGACCATGATAATACTTGGCAACAGTAAGCACAGAAGAGCTGAAATTTAGTATGGTTATTCATTTCAAACAACCTCAAAAAGTTGTGATTTTTTTCTGTCTAGTTCCAATACCTACACGTTAAACGAAAATAATTTTATTTTTCGTCCGTTACGCTGTACGGTGTATTGTCACAGGACACATCATGTAATAAGTATGACAATTTTGCTTTAATATTTCTTTTGTTTAAAAATTAGTTGGTTCAGAAATTGGCACTTAACATCAGGCATATACTTTATCGACTTTTTTGCAAATGATAAAATTAAAGTAGTGCGTGGCCGAACACCCATTTACCTCAATTGTAAATAATAAATCTTCACATTTTCTATTGTGTGTTGTTACTAGTGATTTTTATGTGGTCATCTGCCAGATGATCTGGCAGATGACCACATAAAAAGCACCCAATCACCGCAATCATTTTATAAAAGTCAATTGCCACTTCAAAGCACTGGGAATAAAATATCTGACTTATATTGTACATCAAATGTACAACAAAAGCCACTAGAAGCTGACAGTAAGTCAGCCAAAACAATGGCTTATAAATGGCCTATACAGCCAACAACTGTCCGGTACGATTTTTGTAGAAATTCGCCGGATACCAAGCGAACTGCAAAAACTGTTAATTATTTGCATATATCCGAACAAAAAAACGATAAAATAAATTCAAAGATCAAAATGAAAACGGTGCCGGTTCTGGTATGTTTCATCGGGAACAGAGGTTGTATCGTGACTGCCTTTTATCTGTTCAAACAAATGAAATTTAAGAGACCTTGACTCATGAGACGTCAGTGTAGGTTCGTTTATTTTACTTATTGCTTTTAAAGTTAGTATGACATTCTCTGGAGCGTAGTTCCAATGTTCTGATAAGTATTATATGTAAATGACTTGCACGTTAATCCACCAGTTAATAACTTAGCTACAAGTCTGAGGTTGTGGGTTCGATTCTCATAAAAACACGAATATTTGTGTTTTTTTACGATTGAGGGCGATTTCAGACTAGCGTTTTATACGCGCGTATAATCTGGTTTTTGGAAGCGTAGTTTTGTAGGCGCGCCTTTTGGCACAAGCGCAACTCGTACGAGCGTTGACGCGCTTCTAAGCTCATAATAGCGCGAAACCATTTGAGAACCTGACACGATATCACTACCGTTGCGAGCGAACATGCCGAAATATGACCGTTTATGCGAGTCCGGGTTTTTGAAGCGCGTAATGAAGCGCGCCTGTAAGCGCGTATGCTGAAACGACCGTATACGCGCAGAAACATACGCTACTCTGAAACCACCCTTAGAAATATGTTCGTCTGTGAGCAATTGTGGATGGTAGCGTTCAGTAGTGACTACTAAACGGCGCTTTTAAAAATGTATGGATATTGTTGACGTCGATGATTGACTTAATTGAGTCAGGAATGCGTTACTGGCCTGGATGAAACAAGCAACTTCCTTCTCATACCTCTACTTTATTTATAACTATGATTTGGCTTCGCCCGCATAAATGACAATTATTGGCCAAATGGTAACCCAAGTGCTTTTCTGATATATAAGCTATATTACTGCATAGTTTTATTAAAATCTATCCAGTAGTTTTGCGTAAAACAGTAACAAACATACATACTTCCCACCTTCTTCACCAACTTCCACATATAAAACAATAGATAGTAAGATAATAATTATCCTAATTATACTTTATAGTTCTACGTACCGTCTGCGAGGCATTTAGAGAGAATTCATGTTTGAATTAATCTTGCCTCTTTATTAAAACAATATTTTGTGCCTCTAGCTCTCTACAGCAACTTTTAAATAAAATTATATAACGAACAAGAATTCAATTAACGTATCTAAATGGTGTTCCACTTAATCATACTGTTCTTAAAATTGACAAATTGTGTTTATTTATATACAAAACTTTGTAAACTTTAATGAAAATAAATTTGATAAAAGAGAGGAACATTTATTACTTCTTACAACGAAAAATGAACTACGTATTCTATACAACAATAAGAGGGAGAACAATTTGTAATTCAACGAAAATTTTTAATTGCCTATACAAAACTGAACTTAAATAATATGTCTAGCATGGTATTTCGCCCGAGACTTGTTCAACATTTTGTATATCCACATCTTGCAAGGGGAGGTCTAAGTAATAATAAATATGTGTCTTAGCATAAAATGGGCATCATCGATCTAACAGTTAATCAAAATGTTTACCTCATACGTAAATCTGTGCAGGAACTTATAAATTCATCCTCAAAAGTGGCATTCTTCTCTCAGTTGCAACCCGGGGTCCGCCTACTAATCTAATTAGATTTGACTGAATTTTAGTTTTTCGACAGCGCTACTTCCATAACCGAAAGGGATAGCGAGCCCTTCCAGGGGAATCCATAGTTTATATTAATTATAAGTGTTCCCCATAATTGTGAGGTAATGTACATAGTATATAAGTACGATATAAAGTTCTATAGCAACAATTCAAATTCGAATAAAAAATCAAATAATGCAGATAAGCCCGCGAAAAGAAACGTATCATATATTTCTGAAATCATAACCCTCTATAGAATTATAAAAACTAGAAAGAGTTACATTCGACTCAATGTTTTACGTAAATTAAAAGTAAAGATCCAGAACATCTTATTTATATTTCTGAAAATAAAACAGAGAAGTTCAACTTATTTTTTACCCGCTTTCATAAAAATAAATCTCAGCACGGTTCAAAAGATGTCGTATTGGGAGGAAAATAAAAAAGCGAGTACAAATATTTTAAACGAGTGAATCAAATTTATTTACTTTTAATTACTGGAACTCCGAAGTTTAGCACCTTCCTTCAGGCTGCATAAAGTTGACGTCACACACTAAGAGATGATAACAACTTTTATCTCTATGTCAAATAGCCAGAAATAGTGTCGTGTCGTTGATATGTCGGGCACGCAGAGGGTACGTGCAAATAATCGAATTGGTGATACGACTTTGGATAATTTGGACCAGAACCTAGGCTAACCGGCGTATGGGAGAGCGAAATTCACACACGTAGAGAAATTGCCCGAGCCGCGTTCATAAATATTTACGACGATTAGCCTACTTCACGCTTCTGATATGTCGTGTAGTACCGGTACAGGGCATGGACTATGAAAATAGACCTTCGGAAAAGGTGGCAGTCTTCGAAATATGTTCTGTCAAATACTTCGGATTAGTTGGATAACATTCACAACACATAATTCTTGGCAAGTATGAACAAAAAGCCAGAACTTATCCGGGCGATAAAACAGCGGAGAATGCCTATCTTGGCCACATTCTCCAGAACCAACTATTCAGTTTACTGCGGAACATCATGATGGACAAGAGCCTAGACTTACAGCTTAAAGGTAGAATTCCGTGCATCGCGATCGATCGCAGCCGCGCGCGGCCTACGACTGTCGTCGATCGCTCGCGACAATAGTCAAAGTATGAAAATGTATGGCACCGCTGCCGAGGCCCGCGACTGACGCGCGCGGCAGACGAATGTCGTGAGCCACGCGCGGTAGTGTCTTGAAATTAGTAGTAATGAAAAAAAAAACATCGGAAGTTTTGCCGACTATACAGGGTGTAAAAAGACCCTTAACGAAAACTGAAATCCCATGTTGTACCAATCACTACGAACATTTTCTACTTCGGCACCATACCAGGGAAATTACTGGTTCAGAAGATATTGAAGCTCAAAGTTAGTATGGAATTTTTCTAATTCGGTACAAAATCGATGCATTTACCCCGCCATTGTTGTTTAGATGCCCTGTAAGCCCATGGATAAGTAGGTTTTTCGAGCATTGCACGCGCGCGCTTTTAATTGCGGTTTAAAAATGAGAAAACTTAAAAAAAATAAAACGTTTCCCAGGTATTATTTTTGGTTAGTATGACTTGGCATCACCACAACGAGTAGACTTCGGCTTGGTGATGGGTCTTGTGACACTCTGTTTAAAAACAATTCAATTTTGTATTATCGTTCCAAACTTCCAACATTTTTTTTCATTAGGTACAATATAATTGCTTTTGAATCAATATTTGCTGGTATCCTTTTTCATATCTGCTTTTAAAGATAGGGTCGATTGGTACTCTAGTTTCATAATATAGCAACAGCAGCTCGTCATTCTCCTCTTCATCTTCAAGGATGTCAATTAGCATTTCGTCCATGATTTTGACTTCGCTAGACACACGTCTAGAGGGAACTGACGAACAACATCTACTAATTTCAAGACACTGCCGCGCGCGGCTCACGACATTCGTCGGCCGCGCGCGTCAGTCGCGGGCCTTGGCAGCGGTGCCATACATTTTCATACTTTGACTATTGTCGCGAGCGATCGACGTCAGTCGTAGGCCGCGCGCGGCTGCGATCGATCGCGATGCACGGAATTCTACCTTTAGCCTCGGGATTAGATTTTTAGCATCATAAGATGAAGAAATAAAATTAAGCTGAGCTAAAACGCTGTTTAGCCGTTTTTCTTTGCAGTATAAAACAAGTCTAACGATAGAATGTACACGAATTCTTTTTGTTACTTTTCCTACCGATATTTTAACGTTTGTATAAAATATTGCTTGTGGCTTCCTCGCTTTTCCTCGATACTTTTGTTTGTGTATCGGCAGCAATCAAGTTGATCAAACAAATATCATGTGATCAATTTTGGCATCGGGAATCTGTTATTTGTTCAACACACTTAGTGCCGCATATATATGCTTACGTTACGAATAAATACAGATATTATTGGAAATGCATTGAAATTGTTCTTCTTTACAACTCTGTTCATGAGTCGTTTTGTCTCTAGTCGTCTTGTAGTAATCGAGATTTGACCAATTTACCGATTTTGATACCTGATTTTTGATCTGCTCGCTTTTATGCAAACCGGACTGCATTTCCTGCTTCTCTATCCTATCCTTATTCTATTTATTGAAATAAAAACTTAAATTTTTTGTTTAAGCTCTATAACTATGTTTTCTAGTTTGAATCGCGATTCAAACTAGAAAAAAAGTATAACATAAGCAAAAATTATGCTCTATCGTAAGACCAAACCCCGACTATTTAACGCATTGCTCATCGGCAAAGTAGCTGCTTGAACCAATACGCTATCCGTCCTGTCAAGATTCTGTTCTACAACTGACCTAGCTTTCTCCAGTATTTCCCTTAATAAAAATACAAGTGCTCATTAAGCCACAGTTTCATAATCTGTCCCATAACTTTAATTATTGTAGAGACATCGTTGAAGAGCTGCTATTTGCCGTACACGGTAGAGGTTTTACCTGCGCCTCTGGGGAAGTTTAGAGTAAAATTGCATTGTCACTGTCGAGAACCACCTGCATCCCTGAATATTGCGAGCACGAATTTTGTGAGGTGAAATATTTTATTTTTAGCTAGGATTAGTGCCGAAATTCTGGATTGCAACCGCTTTTGTGTTGCGAATGACATTTGGCACAAACGTAATCAAGAACTCTCGTGCTCCGGTGCTTATGGGTTTAAATATTTTTTGGTAACAAACAAAAAGTGTTGCTTGTTGGTATTTTTTTATATGCGGCGCTTTTTAGAAACAATTTATTTAGTAATTATTTTTCTTCCTATATTATAATGATTGCTTTGTATAGCTCAGACCAATAATTATGAAATAATTACCTAGTAAAATTATACTAACTACTTATTATTTAACTAATTTCATGTTGGTTTCAGAATCATACCAAGAGATCTCAAATTATTTTCCACAAATACCCGACGGTACGGCAGCTTTATATCAAAACAGCAAAAGCAAAACTTCATCTGCAGTGCTCCCACTCGGAACACATTCGATGCATAGATAACCTTACACTGTGTACCCTAAATCACCAAGTAGAGAACGCTCCACCATGACAAAGGTACAGTTGAAGATTGAGTGCAAACTACCGAACTCTATTGTACACATTTTGTGGGACAACGTGGCGAAATCCATTATCTTTTAGAAACTACGAAACTCTATTCTCTTTGGGATAGATACGAGTATGTCGGGTCAAGTCTTTAGTATGAACGTGAGGCGAAACGAAAGGACACCAACTGCCGCCGTCAGCCGTCATATTGTGATACGACACGTAGTGTCCTACATGTCAATATAGAAAAGTAACTTCATTCAAGTGTATCTTTTAAAACAGTGTTAACATCATCTTCAACACATCAGCCCATAGACGTATACTGCTGGACATAGGCCTCCACAATAGTCTTAACATAGATCGATCTTAAGCCGCCCGCATCCAATTATTTGCATGATTGCAACCGATGCATTTCACACACGTTTATTGTCACTGAAAATATACACATTCCGATGAAAGAAAATCCATGTCCAAGAGTTGTCCATTATTATCTCCAAAAACATTTGTGCAGTTTACTAACCCGCACTTGGCCACGGTGGAGCACTGTTGCTGAACTTTTCTTATCACTTCTCTTTATGAGAAGAAGCTCAGGCCCAGCAGTGGAACAATTTATACTTAGGGCTGATATTATTATTTCCTTAAGTATGTAGCTTAAATAAGGATAAATTCATTTTATAAATATTTTTCCAAAACTATTATGTACGAGTAGGTCTCAATAATTATTTACTATACCAAAGTAAATATTGCATATATCGGCACCAGAAACAATAACATAACAACAAAAAAAACCAAAACATTCATAATCCCTACGTTCATACCCATTTAATGTATTTCATCCAGCCCACTCTAATCTAGTCTACTGAGTGAAGGAAAGGTCAAAGAATTAATTACCTTTCGAGGTTTAGGCTTTCAATATATCACTTATCTATCCCGAGCTCATGTAACAAACATTATACCTAGACACGAAGTTGGGAATTTGCCACATATTATATGTACAACGTGTTATATAATAAGGCAATCGGTAATACATTGTGCCCTTTTATATTACGTGTTACTGTTTCGTATTTAAAAAATTGTCTGTGATACAGGAATCACTTCTAACGTGGAAATTGTTTAAACAAATCCACAACATCGTCATAATTTTAGCTGAGAATCATTTCCAAAAAAATGCGTGTCGTAACTGGGTCATTATTTTAGAATGCCTCATACAGACACGTCGAACAAACACTCAAACACGAATAAAAAACATCCCGCTTCAATACGAAATCCGACACAACGTTTAATTTACATCAATAGTACAAAGTTCAAAAGGCTGTACACCGGTGACGTGAAAGAGCAGTGAATTAAAATCTCGCAAGCCTAGTCCACTACATGAAACAATGTAGTTTTTTTTAATTATATAGCATGAGGTATCATGTTAATCATGGCTGGACTAAGCTTTTGCGCATAATTAAGTTATTAATCATGCGCAAAAGAGAAGTTTTGCCAAATTTTCTTCTTCTCGACTTCCGAACGACGCACATCTTTACTCATCCAGGCCATTTTTGAAAAATATGCTTTATGGCTCCAGTACACAATGGCGTATGCTGGCCCACTTCAGACGATCGCCATTGTGTACAGGGGGTAATGGTATATAGTGGCAGACAATTTATTGTCAATCGTGGCGCGCAATCGGGATGTTGTCGATTTTTTTGAGCACACCTCAAAGGCTCAAAGGAATCGTGACGGTTTTCACACAATCGCCCATTATTTAGTTTATCACCGACCGCAGACCGGGACAGTGCACTTTTTGTTATATGTGATATATAATATGTATGTAATGTATAATATTTTTATGCAGTATATAAATAGGTAAACTAGATGAGCCTACAGTTACACCTGCGTTATTTAGGGCTTTCTCTGCTCCCGTGCCTCATAGCGCGATGTTATATAGCCTATAGCCTCCCTCGATAAATGGGCTATCCAACAGTGAAAGAGTTTTTCAAATCGGACCAGTAGTTCTTGAGATTAGTTCTTTATATATCAGTATTAGATAGCCGCGGCCGTAATTACTTCCACGTCCATCGCAAGTGTTTCGCTAGGCAGCAATGAGCCATGCGCCATTTTGTGAACACCAAGTGATCGTGGCCTACAGTGGTGCATTGCAAAGCATGGCCTCTAGAAGAACATTAACTTTTTTCGCAAAATGATATTTCTCCAGCCATCAACACGCCTCCCTGTTCAAAGAGAACTCAAATGCTTATTGTTCCAGAATAAACAAACCTTTTGTAGGTATATACCTATTTTTTGCAAGCCATAGCACTATTATTTTGTTATTATACATGTGTAGTAATATATTTGTAGCATATTTATTATTTTTACATATGTAACAGTCTATAAGCTTTCTTAAAATGAGATAAATACCTATTTATATTTACTTCCACAAGCGGACCTTAGAGTTGTCAACAAAAACAATAGGCACCAATTTGTGAACCGACCGTCAGAACGAAAACTTATCCAACTAGTTACTAAAATGACGGACATAATTCAGACCGAAAATATCCCAAAAAGTAAAAATATTAAAATGTTCGTAGTTAGAACACCGCAGGTAGAGTGCCGCTCTTGACAGATTACGGCGTCTCGTCGGTTGACATTAAGCTCTACAGAACTCATTAGCTCGCTTGGTGTTTAGAACCTTGGATAATTTGAATACGCAAAGGTTCAGGGAAACAGACTTAACACCAACATTTTAGTGAACAAAAGTTCAAAGATTTTTTGGTTGTTAATATCGAGCTGTTGTCGTCATTCTCGTTGTTTCTGTAAAATCTAGAGAGTAATAATTCATTATTTTATTTAAAAAAAACTGCTGGTATCGCAAAGCATTAAAATCATAATTTTCCATAACCATTTGAAAGATAAAAAAAACTACCTTATTAAAAGTGAATACTGTAGACATAAATAATATATGGCTCGAAAGTATCTTAAAATATATAATTTTACCTTATTAATATGTATGTATATCTATAAAATAGAGAAAATGAAAGATATTTGACTTCATTCAACACTAAAAAGCATTATTACATAGTCATTTGAAAGATCCTTGTAAATACATTATAGATTATTAAATATATATATACTTTTACTGCATAAATACGTCAAATACGTGATATTGCTGGTGTTGATGTGGTAGATAGTGGCTACACATAACAGAGAGAATCAAAGAGTTTTGTCTTAATTTAACACCTGAAAGTTCTACTTCACGGAGAGTAAGGCTGTCTGACGCGTATATACACTTACTGGTAGGAACATTACGAGGTCCGGACCGGCATACTAATTTCGTCCGCACATTCATAATTAATTCTTTAAGTTTGACGACATATCTCTGGAGGTATACCGTACGGAGACTACCGCCTTCATTCAATGGACTTTAAAATCGTTGTATATCTCGTTTGATTTTAAAATCATTTTAAATAGCAACGTATTGGACAGTTGGATTTTAGACGAATTCGATCGAAAAGTGAACAAAATAATTATATTATACTAGAGGACGCCAGCAGCTACGCCTGCAATTTTTTTTAATTTACCCCTTTTGGCCGATCCCGTGGGAATTTCGGGAAATCCCTTCTTAGTGCACCCCTACGGTCCCCAAGAAACATACATGCCAAATTTCAGCTTCCTGCGCCCAATAGTTTCGGCTGTAGCGTGTCTGTCAGTCAGTCAGTAACGCAAGGATTTTATATATTAAGATTTTGTTCGACTATGATCGTTGCTAAGTGGGCAAACGTAAATTTTATCAAAATAATATTTCAAACGTATTTTGACTGGCACTGCGCCGAGTGTTGTTATTGGCTTGATGTGATTCATAAATTGTTGTTTTGAGTCTTGGTGTTCATCGTGTCCTTTAGTTCTATGTTTGTAAATGCGCCTAGAGCGGGGGTTGTCTTCTATGACAAAAAAGTGCTATTCGTACAAGTGGATAAGATTATATTAGGAAGCCAATTTGACCCCGTCTGATTACATTCATATATTATGTATTTTTGAGTATTTATTTTTCTTAAGTGTACCGTACTTAATTAATCCAACAAACTGTAGTATTTAACCAACATATGCATGCTTTTTTGGAAGAGGTATACACTTTGTGACGTAGGTACTAGGTCCTGTTTGTAAATCAAAATAAACTGACTGAATCCGATTTTAGAGTTTGCTCAGATTACTTATTTCAGTATCTACCATTGAATATCATGTTTAACATCCCAAATCATCCATACAAGGTATTCTTCTGATCTTAATCTTGCGAATTCGTTACTTAATTTAATGACAAGAGTAATTGATAGCCTCTATGAGAAAGCTTATTTTCTTTCATAGATTTTAATTATATTGAGTGCCTCGAATAATTTTTATTTATTTATTTAATCATTTATGCACAAACAAGGTGTACATCGGTGGACATAATGCCATATGGCATTCTCTACCTGTCAACCTTAAGGTGGTGAAGAGATGAAAGTGGTAGGTGCATTTTACCATTTAGATATACATACATACATACATAGACTCACGCCTGTTTCCCGGAGGGGTAGGCAGAGACTACGGAACGCCATTTGCAACGATCCAGACATATCTCTCTTGCTTCATTCACTCCCATCAGATTCCTCATGCATGCTCTTCTGTTCAGGGTACTTCTCACCTGTCCTGTTTTTAGGATATCTCCAATCTGATCAGAGAACGTCCGCCTAGGTCTTCCCCTTCGTCCTGTCCCTTCCACACTTGCCTTATATATCTGCTTGATCAGTCTTTCGTCATCCATCCTCTCCACGTGCCCAAACCATCTTAGCATACCTTTCTCGATGCTTGTCACTACATCTTCTTTTACCCCACAACACTCATCACTTATCACACAATTCTTTACTCTGTCAGTCAGAGAGACACCACACATACTTCTCAGTGCTCTTATTTCTACAGCATTTATTCTACTTTCATGACTTTTCTGCCATACCCAACTATCACTACCATACATAAGAGTAGGTACTAACACCCCTCTATGCACAGCCAAACGTGCCTTTTTGGACACGTTTTGGCTATTCATAAACGCCTTCAGAGCTCCATTCACTCTATTACCTGCATTAACTCTTCTTTCAATATCTTCTACATTTTATGATTTAGATGTAACTAATGTAAAATAATATACCTACATACATAATAGGGATAGAATACATACAAGATATATAGTTCTACAAATACATACTTATACATATTTATACATAGATATACTTACATATACATAAAAATACAATATACTTACATAAATACTTATAATATTGGATGAGAGTGATGTGCTGATTCCTTCAATCTCTCAAAAAGAAGCTCTCGAACTTTCATTTTGAATGTATAACGGTTTGTGGACAATCTGATTTCAGGAGGGAGTGTATTCCATAAGATAATAGACTGCGCAACAAAAGAAGAGTTAACGAACCCAGTAGTGTGACTGGGGCAAGAAAGAAGAAGATTATGAGAAGATCGAAGATCTCTCTCATGAGTATCAGATAGATATTGGAAGTGTGAGGTGAGATAAGTCGGAGGAGAAGGAGATTTGAGAATAGAGAAAAGAGTAGTAAGAACACGCAAACACCGGCGCTGACGAATTGGTAGCCATTTAAGTTCGGAACGATAAGTAGAGACGTGGTCATACTTACGAAGATTGTAAATGAATCGAATGCAGTTATTGAGAAGTCGGTCGTACTTATTGAGATGTTCTGCATTCAGGTCATAATAGCACATATCACCATAGTCGATTATGGGAAATATTAAAGCCTGCACAAGCATTGTCTTGGTCCTGGAAGGCGAGAAACTCTTGAAACGGTATAGTGCTCTAAGAGTTCCGGTGACCCTCTGACTAACATTACTCACCTGCGCTTGCCAATCGAGAGTGGAATCGATGTGCAGGCCTAGGTCTTTTACGGATGCACTGTAAGGAATGACCAGGCCATTAAACATTACGGGAGGTAGAGTTTTAACGTCTAATCTATACATTAAGCGGCAACTACCTACTATAATGGCCTGACACTTCGCTGGATTAACGTCTAAGCCAAATTTATTACACCAGTCCATCATTGACTCAAGCTCCCTATTTATGTCTGCAATGGCAACTGTCACATTGTCCACCCTCGCTTGGGAGTACAACTGCAAGTCGTCAGCATAAAGATGATACGAACATCGAAGATTAGGAGTTAAAAAGTTAATAAAAATAGAGAATAGTAAAGGAGAGAGAATGCCACCTTGAGGAACACCAGAGCAAATGTTTCGCCAACTCGATGTAGTTACATCACAGCGAACAGACTGTTGGCGTTCCTGAAGATAACTTGAGAACCATTCCAGTGCCTTAGGCGAGATCATGAGTTGGGAGAGGATCGATAGAAGGATATCGTGACTGATGGTGTTGAAGGCGTTCGAGAAGTCGACCAAAGTCAGCACAGTGACCTTAGTGTCCTCCATGCCTGCCCTAACATCGCCAGTCACTTTAAGGAGAGCAGAAGTCGTGCTATGGCCAGGCCTGAACCCGGATTGCAATGGGCTAAGCAAGTTGTTTTGAAACACAAATTGAGACAACTGTTTATGTACACAGGCTTCGAGCACTTTCGAAAGGAAGGGCAGAATAGAGATTGGACGGAAATGGTTAGGAAGAGAAGGGTTCGTTATCTTAGGCAGTGGGATAACAAAGGCTTACGCCACAGGGAGGGGAACGAGCCGCAGTCAATAGAAAAGTTTACAATATGGGATATAGGAAGGATAAGATGATGGTCGAGAATCGGGATGATCATGCGGTGGCTGATAGAATCAAACCCCACAGCGTTGGATTTAATGGATAGGATAATTTTCTTGACCTCGCCCAATGCAACTGGAGAAAAATTAAAAGCATCAATATTAGGACGGCAAAGCCCGGCAATGTAGTCAACAGTAAGACGCCTGGTTTGATGATCCAGTTGAGAAGTAGACGTGAAAACTATTTCACCTGGGTATTGTCAAACAGCAATACACAACTCCTCAAATCACGATTGGTTTGGATGACTTAAACAAGGGTCACTCACACTAAACAGGGTCCCAAGGAACTTCCAGATACTAGCGGAGGAAGAAGAATTAATATTGTTGAAAATATGGAGGCGTTTAGCGTTGCGTATCATCTGATTACACCGATTCCTTGCAGTTTTGTATAGACTCCAGTTCTCGTCAGACCGCTCCTTTTTGAACTTCCGAAAAGCTCTATCACGGCGTCTCATGGCCATTTGAATGCCCCTGGTAAGCCAGGGTGCGGGAGGGCGTTTCAGTTTAACTCTTCTGATAGGAGCATGTTGATCATAAAGACGTAGTAGCGTATCATTCAAAATTGAGACTTTTTCGTCTACGGTATTGGCTGCTAATAGAGAAGACCAATCAAGCGCAGCAGCATCTTCTTGCAGCTTGTCGTTATCCATACGCCCAAAACAACGCATGTGCAGAACCTTAGGATGGGGTTTAGGAGGTTTAAGGTGATAGGATAGGTAGATGAGGTCGTGATGGGAAAAGCTGGGAGCAAGATATTGGCCATGGGATTGTACCAAGGATGGGGCTGAGGTGATAATCAAGTCAAGCCAGGTGTCTACACCTTTAGTATTGTGGTGAGTAGGTTCGAGAGAAAGAGTGTGTAGACCGGCAGACTCGATTAATTTAAGGAGGTTTTGCGAGCGAGAGGAATTGATGGCTAGGTCAGTGTTGAAATCTCCCATGATAATATGGTGTGCATATTCCGACCCTAAAGATTCCGGAATCGATTCGAGACTGGGGAAGTAATTAACGGAGGGGGGACAATATACAACTCCTAGAACGGTTTTCGCCCCACTGACTGAAACCTCAAGGAAAAGAAACTCAGAAGAAGCAAAATTATTAGGCGGTGAAGATAAAAGGATTTTGTACGAGAGTGTAGAACGGAGATATATGCTACACCACCACCTCTCCTATACAACCTATCATTGCGTATAAGAATGAATCCAGGGAGGGAGTAGTAAGTAGAAGGTAAATGAGGTTTCAGCCAGCTCTCTGAAATCAGAATTGCATGAACGTTAGCGTCACTGAACGTATCAAACAGGTCATTGTAATGGCTAGGAATATTTTGCGCATTAATGTGACAAACATTCAACATGTGCTTTGTATTTTCATTAAATGTTTGCTTGACAAAGTCACCAAGCGAATCAGTAGCAGAACTAAAGCTGGCGTTATTTGAAGAATTTGCGGAATCATCAGCGGAATGAAATAAACTAATAAAATAATAATAAAAATATATAAAATTAATAACAAAAATATATAAATTAAATATAAATGTAATAATAATATAGCATAAATTTCAAAGTGTACAAAGAAGTGCACACACTCTTATTAGTAAAGCAATGCAGCATCACTGCACCACCTGCCAGCAGACACATACAAACAAAGAACAGAACAATATTTTATGGGGGAAAACTAAACGTAATTGGAAAAAAAAAAAAATTTACTAATTTCCGAACGCATCTTTAAGTGTCACTTCACTCACTGTCAAGTTACGGATGACATTGAAAACTTTTGTAAACAAAGCATTCAAACCACAGATCTTCAAACTAATTATGTTCATTATGAGGGTGCGAGAAAAAGCGATGATTGAGTAACTATGTTACCAGATAAAGTTTAAAGTGATGACAAAACAAATGAGTAATTATATACATATAAGAAGATTGGCGCGTTAACATGGAATGATAAATACATACTAATAAAGGAGACGAAAACAACACTATTTACGCGACACGGTTTTGGTGTTGCCGGTTGCTTCAGGAACACTGGTGTTCGGAGCTCCACTTCCACTGCTTGCTGCTTTCGGGAACTTCTTGATGAGCCCGCAGAGCTCATCCTCGGCACCAAGCTTGTGGCGGCTTCCTTCTGGTGCTTTAACTACAATGTAGCCGTCCTGAGTCCAGCAAGATCTCATGCCAAAGTGCTCCCGGGCCTTCCCGAATACAGCCTGTCGCGTCCGGGTCAGGAACTCTTTTATCGAGGTGGTGGAACCTTTTAGGGAGGTCTTGGCACGCCAAACAGCAGACCTGGCATCCACTCCGGTAAACCATACTAGTATTGGCCGCTTGCTGTTCTTTTTCGGTGCGCCAATTCTATAGCACCTTCCTATATGTGAGGCAGAGATGTCCTTCAGGCCAAGCTTATTTTGTATGATGTCAAGGATAGATTCTGGACAATTCTCTTTGTCGGCTTCTGGCACGCCTGAGAAAATGAGTGACTTACGTCTGCGATGTATCTCAACAGAATCTAGTTGCTTGTGGCATTCACTAATTTGCTGGCGTAGTACTCCAAGTATACTGAAAACAAGCTCCCGGAAAGTGCGGAATTCCTCAGCGACTCTTGCTACGGTGTCCTTGGCTGGGTTCCCACTGGCTAACTGAGCTTCGAGGGCTGCCATCCTACTTGCAAAGTTCACTTCCAGGCTTTTCTGTGCCGACTCGATATCTTGCAGCTGAGACATAGTGATATACAGATGTGGATGCTGTGTGTTGTATGTGCAGGTGTTATACTGGCAGGTGGCAAGTATTTTATCACTTACAGTTAAGTGTCATTAACACAACCTTGATTTTAACTGTACTTTAGTTATTGTTAAAACAAACTTTGATCACTTATAATGAATATTTACTAATTATTTAAATAAAAATTTACTTTTTAACTATGAAAAGATGTGATGTGAGATAATGTTCCTACAAGAAGAACTACTTACACTGCTATAGAAACGTTAGTGACAAGGTACGGTAACGAAGAGTGACGTCTTCGGTGATTAAATAGGTTATTTAATCCAGAAACATCAGGATTAACTATTCAGCCTACGGATTATTTTTACAGCCATTTTAACTAACTCCCTGAAGAGTAAAGAGACTATAAAAAGAATGCATGACAAGATTACTCAGACATTGAAAGGATCTACAAAGTACTTTAATTACAACGCGTAATATTCTTGAAAACGTAAGATAACGTCAAGCAAAATTATTCCTACCAAACAAAAAAATATCTAAAGAACAGTAGGTTCTTTGGAATTTAAATCCCTGCTCGGAATTTTCCGGTACATTTAATTCGGAAATTGCTTAACCTAGACTCCTTCTGCTAGAGCCGAATAAATGAGAAAAGAACTGTTCTTACTCAAAATTAATCAATTTAAGACGAAAGAGGCTTCGCTTTACTTAATTTCCGTTCTATTAAGTTTCTCGTTGTCTTAAAATGTTGGTTTACATCTTATTTACTTATGAGGGCATTTTGCATAACTCATTAACTAAATAAAATGTAAGCCAAGCTTTTTAGTCACTCTTTTGTTGTAGCTGTACTAACGTGATCATATCTAATATGTGAATATTCTTTTCGCTTTTCAGATGACTAGAAATAAAGTTGAAAAGCCATTCAATAACTGAAATTTTAAACTGTTTTCAAAAACATAAATCTGACGTAAATTCCAGTAAGAATTTGTATTGAATTTAATGAATTTGGATTGGTTTTTATCAAATACAGGTTCGAAGTATCCGTTTCGTTCGATTCTATCAAATTACTGGAAAAATATCACAAAAACGTATTGGCAATAAACATGGCGCGCATGCAGTGAATTCGAGGAAAACTTTATTCGTATGAACAACACTATACTACATGTTTGACGTATTCGACAAATTTGTTTCGGTATTTCTCTCATGCCATACGAAACAAGAGTACTCGGACACGGGATTTCACTGCCTCTCTCAACTATTTGTAAACAATTTTAAGTTGTCAATGACACCATATTACTATATATTACAATTATTGTACAGTGTTTTACGAAGTGTTGATGTGAGAAAATATTATGTGACATTTTTATTTCACTGCAGAATTCGACAATTTAGGTCATATGTTCTTATTATGTGTGCAATAATTATACTCCTATTATTAGTATTACGAACGTAAAAGTAGTTTTGTCTCTTACGCAGTTACGACTGCTTGCTGGTGCGTCGAAAATGAATAAATCTTGAGTGGCTTAGTATTATTTATATATTTGCGTGAAACTCTATCTATTACCACATTTATCATGATCGCAGTGACATTGCCTCGCTTCAAGATAAGCTTGCTAATTGCAAACTATGCGTGGCCAGCTTACAGTCACCGCACTAACGGCGAGTTGTAGCCGCATTTAAGTCTTGCTGTTCACTTGGAATTGTATATTTACTGTAATTTACGATGGTTTGTCTGACACACAGCGTAACTTTAACCGTAAGCGCGGCAAGGCGTAGCGGTATATGTGAAGGCGCGAAGCTGTAAGTGCATAGACGCCTGTAGTCGACGCTACTGTATAATCTATGCATGCACTTTTGTGTGCAAGTGTGCCATATTAGTATTGTATCGAGTACATATTAGTTTAGGGCATGACACATAGAGGATGCTGTCTTAAAGTGACGTCATGTTAATGTAGAGTTGAATAAATAAATGGAGTTTATCATAAGACGTCATTTTCTGAGTGGCGGTCTTAAGGTTCTCAGACGGCCCCATATAAGCTGGAATTTTAAATTGTGATTTATACGAAATATCAAGAAGTCTGCAAGAGAATTATATATATCAAGCTTGAAACAGTGTTTCATTATAAGGGAAAGTCGGGCTAATCCCAGAAGAGGGATAGGTGATTCTCGGAGGACATTATACAGCTACTTTGCGCTATCTATTAGTTTATCAGATCATACTCATGACTGTGTCCGCGAAACATAAGCCACCAAATTTCTTTCGTATAATTTGGCTGCTCAGAAATAGAACACAAAACAACTTTCAAAATAGTAAACTAAATAATATATTATTGACGACAATGTGCCCACAAGAAGTCGATAATTCACCAGCATCGGAAAATTAAGCACCGTCAATTTGAAAAAAGCCATATTGGCAAGAAGGTTAGTTGAAAAAAAGTTGAACCATCGCATTGAGTCACTTAGACCAAATGAAATAATACCGACGACGGTGCGCATCAGCGTTACTTTAAATTTCTACCGTACGCGTCGCGAAGTATATAAAAATGTGAAATCTTAAATCACTTCGTTGCACTTTGGAAAAGTTCTTGCAGAAATGCAACTGCTTCATAAAATCAATTAAAGTTTTAAATCTTTGCTTTTATGATGGAGTAAACTGAGAAGATTGAGGTAGATTGTAATCAAAATGCTGTTTTAAGAAAAATCCTGAAAGAATAAAACAGTGTTATATTCCTTCAGGATTTTTCTTAAAAACGTGTAAAGTAGTTATGTGATCAGAGTATTCCTATATAAAGAAAAGATGAGCTATTATGATTCTGTGAAATCTGAAATAAAATCTGAATTAATTTGCCCTTTCAGGAAGTTATAATAGACGATAAACGAAACGTTTTTGTCTAATCACTGTTTTACTGTGAAGTGCCGCTTAACGTTAAGATTTTGCGTCAAATAGCCATTTTAGTAATATTTAAATCAACATTAAGGTCCTAGCTGAAAAATCGCTTCGACTGTATTTTTATCTCACTTAGAAGCATACTGCTTCTAAGAATACTGCTTCTAAGCATACTGCTTCTAAGCATACTGCTTCTAAGCATACTGCTTCTAAGTTAGTCACCGATTTATTAAACAAACTGACATAAAAATCGTTCGTGTCACCATATTCTCTATGACGATACCAAAAAAGCTATTTATTTATGCATTAAGAAGTTATATATGGTGTTCCTTTATATAGTGAACGGGATGTGGTGATCTCTTACTTAAAATGTGGATCTCTAGACCAAGCTAAGTCGGGTCTGGTGGTCCGCGGACCGATAGGTATTGCCGAGAACTTGTATACATAGTAATGGCCTGTGAAACTCTTCATAACGCGATACGTCATCTTCAGTTATAGCGCCGTCTGTGGCAGTTATTTATCGCCCATTCCAGTTGAATAAGCTGTAATAAGCCTTACTCTAATATACATGAGTCAAGTTACACCCACCTTCAAAATCAATCAAGTAAAGTTGACTCTAATGGCTTTCAATACGTTGACTACCTATAGAACATTAAACTATTACACATATAACTACGAGTAATCAAGTAACTAAGGATATCCTAATATTAGATTCGTGCAAGCACATAGCATAGATAACTGCCTCGTATTTTGCTAAGCAAGCGTGCTTGCATTGAAGCTCGTACTATCACCTAATGCTATTGGAGGCCGACGAATCAGTCTGGTGGAAAGCATTATCGCTGTAACAGCATAGATATTGTGGTGTGACATTTACCGCTGTATTATAACAAATCAATTCTGTGAGAATAAGATCCGAAACCTTATTTACTTTCTCCCAAGGTACAAAAAGCTCCCAGACTTGGTACAATAATTTGTCGATCATACATTTCCCCGTGTGGGAATCGAACCCACAAAATTGTAGGAAGCTCACTTTGCTTGACGCGAGGTCTTGGAGGTAGAATTGTGCATTGCTGTGTGTGACGTAGCGGCTTTTTCTCGTTAACGTCTTCTATGTGCGAAAGAGAAATATTGACGAAAGTAACACACCTTAAGCTCTGCGCAAGACATGAGTGGAAGAAGTAATAACAAGTGACGCGAGATGAAAATGTCATTAAGCTGCCTCAGTTTGCTCTCAGCAAAAATAACAAACATACAGATATTGCGACTTCATGACAATAATAACATATTTTAAATATTCCCTGTCTCTCATTTTTGTCGAAAGTCTCAACTATTCGATCCTACCGTGAAGCACACAACCTTGTACGTTATTTGCCAAGGCTACACTCAGTCGGTTCTCTAGGTTTATTCAGGTGGTACAAGATGACCGAATCACTAATTTGAACCGTCCGTCCGTTATGTTCTTTGCTGTAGTACAAAGAGAGTAACTCTCTCCGACCTTTCTGTCGTCACTGTAAAAAATAGTACACCTTTATTATTTTACTGATCAACATGCCTGGTTCTAGTAATATCTGAATTTAAGATTATCGATGACAAACCAAGGTAAATTGTGAATAAAAGTAGGTATTTAATTAAATATTTTCAGGCACTGAAAGCTCCTCATAGTACATATCGAGACACGGCAGTGTGTCCTGCCTAGTTCAAAGAAAGGGAACTGGCGGAACAGCGCCGTGTGGAATATTACTACTAAGAATATTGCGACTGAACGAAAGTTACAAAATAATCGATGTCCATCTAATCGGTTTCCAGAAAAGATAAAAGTAAGCAGACTGAATTGCAAATAGAAAATTGGCTAAAGTTTAGCGAATTATTTGAATAGTTTCAGAATCCGGTGAAGGTTCATACTAAAATAGCATCAAATACCAGGAATCCGGTTTTCAACGGACGCAGACAGTGTTGATTTTGCCTTATAAATGTTAAATGAAAGTTCAACAATGTATCTATATCTCGATTGGTGTTGGCAAGGGCTCTTGACCCCTCAGGGCTCGAAAACATTTCATTACGTACATTTTATATGAACATTTTCACACATGTCAGTGTCAATGTCCGGAAAAGCCGTGACGCGTCCGGCTGCCAATATTTTCCTTGTATCAGTTGTAAATACTTTCAAACTTAAGCTGTATTACCACGTGTTCACTTTTCAATCGCACTTCGTAGTTTTTTATTATTATTCGTAGTCTTTTTTATATATTTTTTTAAGATATCTCTCGCACTATGAAACATCGTCTGCGTCTCGTAACTTTTACGCTTACAAAAATAAACAGATAAGCACATGGAATGTACGATAAGTAAAGTAACCGAAGGAGTTTATCAACATTGCTAAAAAACCAGAGAAGACTATTACTCTATGTACAATGTACATCGCAGTCATCCATAAACCTTGTTATTGCGTCTAAAACATGCCGTCGTATTCTGGGCTTTACTTTAACACATTGGCACGACTATATAGCAATCACAAACGAGTTAATATATATTGATAGACTCACGCCTGTTTCCCCGAAGGGGTAGGCAGAGGTGTAATATTTCACCCACATTTCGCCATGAATTTTTAGGTCCCACGTAATAGAACCCACGTAGAATTCGGCAAAACCCAGTAACACTTTTGCTCGACCCGGGAATCGAACCCGAGACCTCCGATCAGCAGTCGCATACGCTATCCACTGGACCACGGAGGCAGTCGTGTTATTTCATATACAGAGGTGAATACTACCTATATATCGATGGGGTAGCAATGGGCAGTCCGGTAGCTCCAGTGGTAGCCAACCTATGGATGGAACATTTTGAAAATCAAGCCATTCCTACTGCCCCATCTAGTGTAAAGATTTGGAAACGGTACGTGGACGACATTTTTTGTATATTGAAAGGCGATGAAGAGGTAGTACAACAGTATTTGGCGCATTTAAATAGTATCCACGCTAAAATGTTCTTCACTTATGAAATAGAAAAGAACAGAAGAATGGCGTTTCTTGACGTGATAGTTGGTGTACGATCTGACGGTTCGCTTAGCCACTCTGTACACAGAAAAACAACGCATACAGACCGCTATCTACACGCCGACTCGCATCACCACCCACGTCAGCTGAACTCAGTTATAACGTCACTTACGAACTGGGCATACAGCTTGTCCGACGAAGAACATTTAAATGAAGAACTTGCATGTACATAAGTGACGTTCTTCGAAAGAACGGGTACAGCGGACGTGTCAGACCACCTAGACACATTCAAAAACACCTCAACTACAAGGTAGAACGACAACCAGCGTACTTACCGAACGTCAAAGGAGTGACAGATAAGGTCTCTTATATCGTTGAGAAGGTATCTGTTAAAACTATCTTCACTCCTTTGAAGAAACTGTCACAATACATAAGAACGCCAAAGGACAGTTTCACCTTGGCGAAGACCCGGCTTCTCGTATACAAAATTGACTGCAGCTGTGGGAGTTCTTATATAGGACAAACGAAACGCACGATTTCCTGCCGCATCAAGGAACACATCAGGGCAGTCAAAAACAATGAACCACAAAAGACGGAAATAGCTCAACCTCTCCTAGACTCGGGTACAAAACATTGGATTGAGTTACATAACCCTCAGGTGCTTTCGACAGAACGCCACTATATACCTAGAATGGTTAAAGAAGTTATTGAAATTGAAAAGTACAAAAATTTCAATAGAGAAAATGGGTTTCAACTGTCAAACACTTGGCATCCAGTGGTACGTTTATGTAAAACCCGTGAACCGCAAAAACTTAAATCACGGGCCGACGCGACGTAGTGAGTACAGTGTGTCACGATCGAGTACAGTGCGAGAGTGAAAACGAAGGTAGTGGTTGTGCGCGCAATAAACGAGTAAGAAAGCGGGTAGACCGGTTCACTTGTTTATAACATTCATCCACCCGCAATACTTCAGTACATCCGTGAACATGGCGCTTGCAACAGTGCCGAAATATCGGTTACTCAAAACAAACGTACGTGGTAGGTATATATCCCGAAGAAACAGTAAAAAGTATAAATATTGACTATTTTGGTAACTAGGACTACGGAGGTCACAGATTTGATTGGGAACGTGATACGTTCCCAATCAAAGCTGTCCGTTTGTTATATTAGCCTTCTTGCAGTTGAATCAATCATATATTGAAAATTAAATAGAGTCAAGGTGGTGTTCTATAAACATAACCCTTTTTTAAGGAAGACAAAACATATCGTTATAAACAACTGTTTGTGGATAACACTAAGTGTGGCATCGAATCTGTAATAACTAACGCAGTGCTAAACATTAATGCGGTTGCTTAAGCCACTACTTAATATGTGCAACCAAAATGTATTAGTCGCTTTTACATTATTAGCCCCTTATTAGACTCAAACATCATTTAAGGATAAGTTTCATTTACATATGAGTCATACTACCACATGCTCATATAGACGGTTCTGATCGTTTCAATCATTGATCTGTATATCAACTAGATTAGCAAAGAGCTCATAGATTTGTTGCCATGTATTATGGGTCCGTGGACAAACAACAAATTTGTCGAAACGAAGAGACAACGATCGTAAAAAGAGTAGATACGCAGTGAAAATTAAATATTGCGATTCACGTTGATAAAGCGTCAGGATATTTTATGTCACACTTAAGTTCATTGTTTATCACGACATTTTGTTGTAAATAACAATAAAATCGCAAAAAATCATTGAACTTCACGGTGTTGGCAATTGATTAAATTTTGAATATCCCATTTTTACGGGACTCACGTAATGTGATGAGCGTTATCATTTGACTATCGGAATTAAAGGACTCGTTCTATGTTTCTTACTCAGACTTATTCCTCCTATAATACGTAATTATTTAATCATAATACGTAATTATTTTAATTTATTTTTGTACCCGTTTTGTCTTACAGATTAAATGCCTTTTTTCTTAAAGAGACATCGACGAGGTACAATTAACAACAAAATGCCTTAAAATATTTTTATTTAGACCATCTATTTTGTTTTTTTCAATTTCTACACAATTGGGTACCATATTTTACACGACTTGAGCAGTCGTGAAAAAGGTGTGTTATGTTTTTAGGATTAATTTATTTAAGAATGTATATAGTATGGGTGCTTCTTCTGTTCGTTATGTTTTGGGGAAAAAAATTTACATCGCATTTCACGATTGAGTTCAGTTGTTGTCTCATTCAAATTTACGTTATGGGACGTTATTTTTGAATACGTGAAAGAGATGAATATAGGTTTTTTCTAAGATGATTATTGGTTTCAAAGCTACGTCGGCTATGTCGTCTGGTCGGCACGCTATTTTGAATGTCAATTGTAGGGGTTTGTTACTCCAGTTGTATATTATCTCAATGGTTTCAATACTCAATAGGCCTCGCGCGCAAATTCCTCGCGAGGCTGCGCGCTCTGTATGGACGTGTCTAATTCGGTAGCTCGGGCGCACGCGTGCGGCCGGCTGCGGCTGCCGTGCGCTTTCCTCGACCGAGCCACGTCTACATAGACCGAGCAGCCTCGCGAAGCATTTTCCGCGCGAGGCTGCTCGGTCTGTGTGGACGTGCCCCGGCCGAGGCAAGCGCGTGTGCTGCCGTGGGCGAGCGACCGAGCGGCCGAGCCATCGTGGCTCGCTCGAACATAATAATCCCTGCTAATAATATAAATTCGCAAGTGTGTTTGTATGTTGGACATTTTTTTTATAGACTCACTGTATCCCATATCATATCATGATTGTCTGTATCCGCGTTCTTACATCCACATTTCACCATGAAATGTTTAGGTCCCACGTAATAGGGGACGAGCCTATTGCCGTTAACGGGCACATCAGCAGACTCCGTGCTGCTTCTGAGAATTCGGGAAAACCCAGTAACACTTTTGCCCGACCCGGGAATCGAACCCGGGACCTCCGATCAGCAGTCGCATACCCTATCCACTGGTCACTGAATGACGGATCATACATTCATCATAACATTCTCATCTTTGACGCTATTTATTGTACCAATAATAATCCTTCAGTCAGTGCTTCGGTTACAATATCCTTGCCTACAGACATTCATTTCCTATAATTCATTCTATATTTTTTCCATGTCTACCTATTCCATCCTTTAGGTATAACAATTATCGACGACCGGTTGGCAAAGCGGTAGTGTAAGCGACTGCAACGCCGAAGGTCGCGGGTTCGATTCCCGCTCATGTCAAACATTTGTGTGCATGAACATGAATGTTTGTCTTGGTCTGGGTGTTTCTATGATTATTATTTACAAAAAGTATTACCATTGTCTAGTACCCAAAGTAGGTACAGCAATTGGCGTCAGTCAGGCAGCCGGCTAGTAAAAACACATGCCACAACCCTATTGCAGTATGACCATTTCCAAGTACTACATATATTTATAAACAAAATCTTAATATATATAATCCTTGCGTTACTGACTGACTGACAGACACGCTACAGCCGAAACTTTTGGGCGCAGAAAGCTGAAATTTGGCATGTATGCTCCTTGGGAACCGAAGGGGTGCACTAAGAAGGGATTGCCCGAAATTCCCACGGGATCGGCCAAAACGGGTAAATTAAAAAAAAATGCAGGCGTAGCTGCTGGCGTAGCTGCTGGCGTAACTGCTGGCGTAGCTGCTGACGTAGCTGCTGGCGTAGCAGCTAGCGTAGCTGCCGGCGTCGTCTAGTTTAAAAATAAGAGCGAGGAGAGACCAACGATCTCACATTGATACGTAGATCGATAGATGGCAAATGTACTATTTCACTCTAATTCACTAGTCGATTGGATACATGCGCAATAATAAATAATAGATTTTCAACTCTATTTTCATGTTCTGAATTCAAACTTTATGACAACTACAATTTTGTTTTTGCCTACGGTGCCGAGGCAGCCGCGCTCTAGGCCGCGTTCACATTTATCTGATGTAATCTGTCGTGACGGCGTCTGTCGTGTCGCGACAGACAATATCCCGGTCTGCGACATAGAGGGGACGGGGGACGGTACAGCGCGAATTAAGAGATTGGACTCAGTATAATTGTAAAAAAAAAATACTTTATTTAATTATAACAGCCGAACAGTATATTTTAAATATAAAATAGTAATCGCTAATGTTAGATCTACAAAGGTATTTATAATAAATTAATGCTAAGATGACAATAAGATTATCTAGATAATTTGGTGGGGAGAGATGTGCTGACGAAGCAACGTTGTTGGGTTCCGTACAGTTAACTCGCGGGACACAATTCGTCAGACTAATGTGGACGCGCCACTGTCTGTCGTAAAGCGTCAGACGCGCGTATGCAATTGTGCGCAATGGACGACGAACTAATGGACTTCCTTTTTATAATATTATTCTTATACAGTACCTATAGATGAGCTCATTTAATAGGAAATAATATAATTCTATGTAAATAATTTATGGATATAATTGGATATCTACTTATTCTGAATTGGATAATTCATGAAAAACATTGCGAAAGTGTGGACTCCCCGAGAGTCAAGACAGAGCTGATTCATAATTGCGTCAGATCGCGACAGATGGCGACAGACAAATGTGAACGGTAAGTTATTACGACAGAGACCGTCACGAGAGATCACGTCAGATAAATGTGAACGCAGCTTTATTCTATGGCCGCGCTCGTTCGGGGACCGTTTCCTCGCGCGGCAAATTCCTCGCGAGGCTGCTCGCTCTGTGTAGACCCGCCTAATCAGATTCACATATGTATATTATCGGTTTAAAAGTCATTTAACATGTTGAAGCAAATAAATATTTACATTTCGCGATCGTGTTTGTCCAACAAAGAGCAATAATAATCGCGAATTGTACGTAATGTACAATAAAACAGGAAGCCATAATGACATTGAGCGATCGGTTTGTTGGAAAGAGGGATGGTACATCGCTACTTCATTAAAATTGTCATAAACTAAAATGCCATTAGGATAATCAGTGAAGGGCCCGTGTGGTGACGGATTAAGAAAACATAATGTCAATACCTCATTTCATTATAGAGGAGGCTCAGGAAAATACACAAAGCTTACAATGTATTTAGAAAGAGACGAAAAACTCGACATAAAACCCTTTCCCGTCTGGCCATACATTCAACCCCGTATGGCCAACATAGAAAAGTAGGCTATTGAAATTCTGACAAAAATTAGGACAGGTCTATTAACTGCAGACAAACGAAGTGTTGGACGCCCTCCAAATAGGTGAAGTGACGATATACGCAAAGTGGCTGGCAGCGGCTGGACAAACGGACGGAAATCTGACTCAGTGTCTTGCCATTATCCAGGCCAGGCCTATATCCAGCAATGGAACATGACGGGCTGATGATGACGACGACGTGGACGACAAAAGACTGTATGATGAGAGTTCATCCGGCAAAATTACGTATGTGCTGCATTTAGCTTATCTTATCTATTATTCTATCTTACTTATCAAGTCCGTCGAGCCCAAGCCCCGCTTTCCCGTCTCACCAGATTTGACAACATTTTAGCCTTTTCCAAAGTGACTGACCTCTGGCGTCCGCTGCAACTTTCATGGAAACTATTAAAAGAAGATATCAGTATGCAAAAAAATACGCATTTGTATTGAAATATGCTCACAAAATTCCAGGAACAGAACAACAGCATTTCAGATCATTCAAAACGAGATGTAATTCAAGTTATTTGTTAATAAGTCTAGTTAGTATTGATCTGCTAATATTTTGGTAGCCTATAAATTCTACCAAAAACAATCACTCAATAAAGTTTATTTGCTAAACCATAAATATGAGTAACGAATAACAACCGTTCAATCCGTGTTTTAATTTGTTAAATATACAAATATTATTTATTAAATACTACTCCAATTTAATACCAGAATTATTTACTTGAAACTTTAAAAATTGTTACCATTAATAGTTTTACTTAAATATTAATTTACGAAATAGTAGTATAAAACAAATAAAATTTTGCTAAAACCTTTATTGAATTTATTGTAAACCGAATTTATTTTCTGGTTGATGTTATTGTAAACCGTTTTGTGTTCCTACAACAATTTTTAAACCACATTAATTATTCGATTTGATTTCTTTGTACAGTATTCACTAAGGCTTATAAAAACGTTGATTATTTTTTTCCAACCATCAGCAGAGAATTCTTCACAAACACTCTTCAGCTACATACTAAATATCCCCAGTATAGTTCTGCCTCTCTCCTCCATACCTCTCTTTCGGATTTGAGAACATATACAAAAACAAATCTAAGGTCCAATTAAATGGCACTTCCCCCCTATCAAATGAACCCATAAGGCATCAGAATTAATGACCGTGCGTCCTTTTTCAACCCAATTTGTTTAATTGGACGTTACATTCCCAACGAAATCCGTTTTAGTCTATTAAAACTGGATTTTAAAACTGAACTCTGGGGCCCAATTCTGCTAAATAAATATAGTCTCGATATCATGTTAGTGTCATACTTACGTCACAAAAAGCGTATTCTTCTAAATTATCTGATATTTGAGTGAAATTGTAACGAGATCGTATGTGTCAACGACGAACTGTTTATTTTAAATTATACGATAATGAAATTAGGTTATCAGAATACCGCTTTTAAATCCATTCAAAATATAATATCAATATCATATAAAAATAGCAGAATTGGGCCCCTGAATACGCGTCAGGAAAATACTGTTTTAAAGTCGACGGACGATGAACAGGTAATTCTGAATTACTAACGAGTACCTCTCTTGAAGGATTTTTTATCACTTTCAAGGGTTGGTATTCGTGTGGAAATGTCAATTTGTGGCACAAAATGTAAAGTAAGTAGACTAGAATAATGAGGGTAAAAGCACAGTTGGCCTTGAAGAGAACGTGTGGTGGTGTGGTGTGGCCCTGGCCTAGCCCTGTGTCATATATTCCTTGAGAACCTTAGAGGTGCACTAAAAAGTATTTCCCAGAATGCCCACGGCACCAGGCAGAACCGGTTTAATTAAACTAAAATGTGCGGGCGTAGCTGCGAGCATGCATGCTCATTAATAAAAATAATAATATTCTTGGACATTCACATTCAGTCTACTATTAATAGAAATCAGATAACTGATAAACACATATGTATATTCTTAATTACAGACGTTTGACTTATAAATTAACACACACAATATTCATAATCACACACGTAGGTACGGATAAATTAAACCCAGACAGAACAAATAATCGTGCACACCATACAACGATTAATCCTGAGTGGAAATTGAAACCACGACCTCCGGTGTAACGGGGTCACTAACCACTAGAGTAACCGGCCAACCTATGTATAAGTACCCTATGTCTGTGAAAGTGTACTTGTGATAATATATTTAGGTATACTTAAGATAAGATAATTCTTTATTGTACACCACAAGTCACATTACAGAGTTAGAAGAGAAAAAACTTAAGTATGTTATGTATAAAGAGTAAAATTACATAGCATGGCTCTAATTTAAAAGTCATCTCGTGACTACGGGCAGTGAAACAAAGAAAAGTTGGAGCAATTACTAGGTCTTTCCTTTTACTGTCGAATAATGACACTAATTTGAAAGTACAAACAAATCTCTAAAAAGCGGTTTATTTTCATAAACCAATACCTAGTCTCAATTATATATTATAGTATAGAAACACGTTGTAGCTATTTAAAAAACGAGTCGTGATCAATAAACAATTATGAGTTGTTTTGATAGATGGGAAGGGGAATTCGTTTGTTTGGGATTGCCATAAGTATCATAAAGTATCTTATCATTGATGATATTTACCTTGTCGACGTAGCTGTAGGGCGTTTCTAAACGAAACCGAAGCTTGCAGAGTTTGTTTACCGCCATTACGGAAACATAAATGTTGCTTCGCCACGATTTCTGAACATTCAAAATGACTTCAAAGATCTCACATCGCTCTTGGTTTGTTTGTAGATGTCCTAGCACAGAAGTTGCATTTTTACTTGCAATCGATCGTACGGAAAGTGAGGTTACAGTATCGAGCACAACCTTTTTTCTTTAGGTAATTTTATTGATAAGTAATGGTTTCCCACCTTCCTCGTAGAGCCTTAAACATAGCTTATAATTATAGCATGTGTTGGTGGTTCACCTGAAAAGAAGATGCATCCTTGGGGCTAGGTGATTAGTGTATCACCAATGGCTAGGAAGATACGTCCACATTGGATACCGCTGTAGATGTATGTAATATTGCCCTATTACATAAATGAGCCACTAAGAACTTTATTTATTTAGACACGTGGAAAATCGTAATGTATTATTACACATAAATTATACTTTTGAGGAAACTGTTCTTTTGTCACCTACAGAACCCTCACCAAGAGTGCCAGAAAACACAAAGCTAGCAAAAACTATTTCAGTTGTCCCAATATAAACACAATACTGTTGAATTTTAGGCTACCGGCATTCAGATGTTCTATTCACCCTGATGAAGGGAATGGGCAGATGACAATAGTACCATATATAGTCCTATGCAATTGGTTGACAATAACTCCGAAATCAATACAATGTAACGCCAAAGAGAGGTTTTTATCCATTGAACAAATGCACGAGTAATGGGGCCAATTTGGTACTGCCTCGAAAGCGGACTTCGGTATATCGTTTTTTGTGTGTAATGATCACTTTGTGCGTTACAGTAGTTTGGTATGTTGCAAGTACTTATGACAATAACTTCATCATACGATAAATATTTCTTACCTAAGGCTTAACATAGAATTACAGACTTATACAAATAGTATGTTAAGTATCTAAGCCATGGAATATTGATATCACTTTGAGTTGTGGTGGTCAGACGGCAGTCGCTTTGTGAAAACTTATATTTTGTAAAATGTTGCGATGGCTTTCAATAGTGTGTCTAGTGTTGCGATTCATACTCATACACGGTTGCATATTAGAAAATCAAAACTTCAAAAGAACAACGTACAAATCAACAAAGTTTAAAATAACGATGGTTATTTGATCAAAAGTTCAGCTGACCAAAGTCTGGAATATCAATGTTTATATTATTTATTACACTATTGACCAAATCGTTTAAGTACAAAATCCCTAGTGCTAGTGCCTAGGGTTAGGTGCGACGAACTAAATAAATAGGTTATGTTAGGTTCTCTTTTGACCCTTAACCCAAAAATAGCCCTGCGAAGCAGGGCTCCGTCAACTTAGGCCACATTCTTCACACTAGTTTAATAAACTGAAGTATAATAATAATAATATCCCTGTGCTTAGCGTTTGTGGACTATGAGAAGGCCTTTGACTCCACGAAACCTGGTCTGTTCTGGAGTCTTTGCAACGGTGCCAAATCGATTGGCGGTACGTCCAAGTGCAGAGAGGTCTGTATGACACCGCGACTATGACCGTCCAAGTACAGAACCAGCAGTCTGAACCTATCCACCTGCATCGAGGTGTGAGACAATGGGATGTTATCTCCCCCAAATTGTTCACAAATGCAATGGAGGATATGTTCAAGACGCTGCACTGGAAACGACGCGGTATTAACATAAAAGGCGAGTACCTCTCACACTTAAGATTTGCAGACGATATCGTTATCGTGGCTGAAACCGTGCAAGACTTGCAGTATATGCTGAGCAGCCTGGCTGATTCTTCTGCTCGCATCGGTCTCCGGATGAACTTGGATAAAACCAAAATAATGTTCAATGAACATGTCTCTCCGGAACCGATTATCCTAAACGGGGTCCCTCTCGAAGTGGTCCAGGAGTACGTCTACTTTGGGCAAACCTTGCAGTTGGGTAGAAACAACTTCGAGAGGGCGGCTTGCAGAAGAATACAGCTTGGCTGGGCGGCATATAGGAAACTCTGTCGAGTCTTTTCGTCATCCCTACCGCAAAGCCTTAAGACAAAAGTCTTCAACGAGTGCGTCCTACCCGTTATGACTTACGGTGCCGAGACGTGGACACTGACGGTACGACTAGTCCACCAATTTAAGGTCGCTCAGCGAGCTATGGAGAGGGCTATGCTCGGAGTTTCTCTGAAGGATCAAATTCGTAATGAAGTGATCCGACAGAGAACCCAGGTAATCGACATAGCTCAGAGAATTAGCACGTTGAAGTGGCAGTGGGCTGGTCACATCTGTCGCAGAACCGATAATCGATGGAGTAGCCGTGTTCTAGAGTGGAGACCGCGCCTTGGCAAACGTAGTGTAGGACGCCCTCCGGCTAGGTGAAGTGACGATATACGCAAAGTGGCTGGCAGCGGCTGGACACGAAGAGCCGAAAATCGGGCTCAATGGCGTGCCATTGGAGAGGCCTATATCCAGCAGTGGACTACGGCAGGCTGATGATGATGATGATGAAATATAGGTATACCTAAATTTAAATTAATAATTTTTAATAAGAAATCATTTGTGATTATAAAATTTGATTAGTTATGATTTGATATTTTAAAATTACATCTAACAACTTTTGATCAGTCGTTCATTTGATGTCACATACATTGGGATTCTAATTTTTTTCTAAATAATACATTTGGTCACTAAAATTTTGTTTTTTCTTTTATTGCTCTTTTGAAATTTGCTCGAGAAAGTTTTGCTTTTTTAATATGCAACCTCATACACAATCCGCGGTTCTCTCATATCGTATGAATAGTAACATTGTCCGAATTCTGCTTTCGTTTTTTCTCCTCCGTGATCGTAATTATACTACCTCCAATATATTTCTGTGAGTGGCAAAAGGTATGTAGGTACTTCCATTTCCCAGTAAATTGTCTATACGCAATAGTAACTGTTCACCGTATCACATGCTGTCTTCTCTCTCTAGCTTGAGTTCAAATACAACTTAATTTGTCCTGGGAACCGAACCCACAACGCCAGTTAAAGCTGGCCACTAAGTATTAAATCCTGTTGATCTAGAGAGGAATTTAAGTTTTCCTATTATAAGTCAACGTTATTACAGCATGACAAAGTTGCTGCGTTCCAGCTTCCCTACAAGTTATATAAAGAGTAACGTAAAACTTTGCCCGCCCGGTCCCTAGTAATTACCCGGTGAGTTGTATGGAACATGTTTGTATCGGCCAGCTACATAACACCCGCACAGCGCCATCTACTCAATGACGACGAAACTACTACGATACACTACGACTACTAACAAGGCGGGAAATATTCAAACAATCCTGAACCGCGTATACAAGTTCAAAAGTATGTCCGTCGGCCTGCAGGCCACCAAGCACGACCACCCAGCTTGGTTAGAGGCTCCTCCCTCTGGTTGGAGGAACACCACAACTTTATCCTCCACATGTTATTTACTTTTAATTAGGTATATTCTCAACACAAACAGCAACACGGCTGATGCATTGATCAGAACATCTCGTTTACCAACCTGTCCTAATATTTGCTCTTTCCGTGGATTTGAAAGATACCAGAGACAAAGATAGATATGTATTTGGTGTAGATCAGCTTATGCCAAATATGTATCTTTAGTATCCACATCCAAAGATAGATTAAATTAATAATTGGAACCGGCCGTTGCAGACAAATCAAAATGTTGGATCATCCTCACTAGTTCTATCGTTATTAGTTGACACGGCGACCGAACTCTGCTTTGGATCTCTTTGTTTATGTTAAAACCTCGTACAATAGTGTCCGATTAAAAAGTACTTTTAGGTTTACATGTATGGAAGTTGCGCATAAAACAAATTTATAGTTGTGCACGACATGCACAAGGTAAACCGTACTCAATTTCAGCTTTTTAGTGAATACTATTTCAAAGTTGAACCACGGATGTAAGGACGAACATGCCGAAACTATGAGGACTTTATAAAGCTAGCTACCGCATCCTGTATACATATTATACTAGTTTCTAGCTTGTAGCCTTTGTGTTATTCAGGTGTGTAAGCTATGATGCTATCAACTTATCTACTAGTACATCAAAACGTTGCCATTCAGTAAACTAATTCTCATAAACTTTCACAGTTATAATAGAAATATTGAAAACTCAGACTTTTTTTTAATTTAAAGAGCATTGAAAATACTTCAAGAAGTCTTATCTATTTCAAATTAAGTGGATTTTCAATTAAGCCAGTAGACTATGTGCTATATAGCAGAGTCTATGTTGAGATCTTCTAAATAACAATATATTAGAACCTAAATAGTTCAGTTCAAAATATCTAGTTTATAAACACAGTCCCGTCAGTTTGATAAGAGCATAAATTCCACTTTAATTCACGTGGAAGCCAGACAACATGTACCGCTTTTCCTGTAGATTGTGATGTCTACCCAACTCAGATGCTACGTCCAACTAAAGATTAACGGTATCCCCACTGATTGCGGAGTTAGAGAACAGGATAACGGTGTGAACAGTAATGAGTAGTGTTGGACAAACCTGAGTTTCGCATCGTATTGTAGCGGTATATCAACTGAGTAGAATAATTGGCTTTGCTTTGCGGCGTAGTAGTTTAACGTTTTTCCTATCCCGTGTATCTTAAATGATTCATAACAATGGATGTTTTGTTGAATCAGCATGAGTCCGATCCACACGAGACAGCGCTTATTGTGTCCACTTTGTGTGTTGTAGTTTTATCACAAAATAGTGATGAATTTTACCATAGCAATAGATTAGACCTTGGAGTCAGACATAGCTGCCGTTTGGATTTGTTAAAGAGAAATTCAAGGTAACAAAAATGGGTATCTTTGTATTTTTAATATTTCACGACATACGGGCATAAACTTTGTAGCTTCACTACAAATTATAATTCGTATCTGTCCATTCGCTTGAAACTGACAGGTTTTGGATGCACTTAACGCATCGTGGGTCAAAAGCCCTCATAAATGCCTTTTGGCGCCCATTTGATGCTACGAGCCGAAATGAAAATTGATGCTCACGAAGCGTGCAGATTAGAAACGATACGGTGAAGATAGGTACTGTTATTAACGCCTTCGCGTATTTTATAATATGCAAATATACTCATTTATTATTCTAGCTCTATATTCTGCTGTAGTCCACTGTCCACTGCCGGATCTGGCTCTCCAATTGCATGCCACTGAAGTAGATTTTCAACTATCGATGTCGAGCCATAATAGGATAATCACCACTAAGGTTCTAATTCCTATAAAGAACCCAACCCTGAAAACTGGTCGCATCCAAAGCTTAAACTTTGAACCTTAGATGCTACTATTAATCTACCGAGTTACGCTGAACATCAGTTCGGTCCAAAACGATTGCCGGCTTTCCTTTTCAATTCAAAATTTTGGACTTCATTCTACTTAACATCTAAACTTTAAATTATTTGTTTTTTTACTGACAAAATTAATATTTATTTAACAGGTCTCAATAGCGTTATTCTAAAATAAAAATTGAAATATCTTATATTTACCCCGAAATACTTGCATTTAAATTTAAGCCATCTTGGATGATAATCTTAAGTTATGAAGGTGTTAATTAGGCTTATTCAAGCTCGATTAACCAATGCCTCAGTGTAACGTCCGATTCTTATCAATATATTACTATCGTGTATAGAGTGAGCTATTAACACGAGCGAATAATACCTTTGGTGTTACAAGCTTGAGTAGTATATGGTTTTAGCTTTAAGTTGGTTATCGCCTTAGGAGTCACGTATTGTAATACATTGGTATGATAATTATGTATGGGATTTAAAGTGATTATGATTAGGATACATACTTTCTAGGTTGATTTTATTTTCTAAACTGATGCGCATTTGAACTCGGTGTCAAGAATATTAAGTACAAAATCAGCTGATCTCACGGCTTAATTTAAGTAGACTACTTGGGAAGCTTTCATAGTTTTTTGCTATGCTTAATTCAGAAGATGCATATTGTGTTTATTAAATATTCATTCCACAATCCTTGTTAATTATTTGTGTTATTGATAAAGGATAGGACTGACATGTAGAAATATTTAAAGATCTGTTAAAATTAAAGAAAAATATCGTCTAGCTTTAATCGCCTGAAATGTCACGGTTCAAGTATTATCAGGCAAAAAATATATGTCCCTAAATCTAAAAGATCACTCTGTCACTGAATAAACATAAAATATAGAAAGATATTTGAGCTCTGAGGCTAAAATACGATAAGTAGGTGGTTTATAGGCAGGATACATCTGTAATCCTTCTGGTTGGTTCTACGGAAAATTCTATAATCTTTAGGTAGATACTACTAAAATACGATTCGAATGTACGCAAAAGATATTTATATCTCAAATGTTATTTGAGTCTATAAAGCTGTTGACATATTTTAAGGTTATTTGTACAAACTTCATAGTTAAATATGTCCTTGGCCTAATCCCATACCTATAATATTAAACTAAACTGTACCTAACCAAATAGGACTAATTAGAGGCAAGAATCTCATCTCACTTGTTAATGATTGTAAAAATACTTGTACAAAATCAATTAGCGGGTTTTAATCGCGTACAATTTACTGATTTAAAGTATAAATACCTATTTGTTTCCGACGTTTCGCTCGTCTTGCACCAAGCGTGGTCATGAAAACAGATTATATTCAAGTCAAACAAATTGTTTAAATTATAAAAAAAAATACTTGAATATAATCAGTTTTCATGCCAAACTAAAATGTTTCGCATTACGAACAATATCGCTCGTTTAATATTAAACGGGAATATGTCAAAATTCGGAGATTTCTACTTTTACTAATAAAACGATCTAACTCAGCTCAAAGATTAGGTACAGTCCAACCGCCACACGAAACAGAGCTCTGTGGCGGATTTGATGGATCACCCTTCTCTTTCTTACTAAAGCGCACAACAATCCATTTCGTGTGACAGTGAATCATTCTGTTATGCGGCGACCACGATGTGAGGTGGACGTTACGTCTTGTGAACGACCAAGAAAGTAAAACGAAATAGTTCGGTTTACCTGCAAGCGCACGTAAGTTTATTCCATTCATTTTTATTTCTAAACAAGCATTATTTTGATTTATTTCACTTTAGTCGAAAATGGTGTTAATCTTCTTCTTATTATGACTTATTGCAGTTTATCATAAAATTATCTGTGAAAAGCTATGAGACATTATGTAGTGCGTTTTAGTATTAAATTATAACCTAATGTTTGGGAACAGTAAATTTTATTTCACTTTATTACAAAAACCATCAGACAATGCAAAAATGTTTCGTGTTTGTTTCTGTGTATTTTTAAAATGATTCGAAGGTCTCAAAGTACTGTAGCAATTATTGCAGTTTATTATAAATACCCATTTTTTTTCGATTAGATTTTTAGTGATAAAATTTATTATTTTCCTTTTCTATAGATATTAACACAAAATGACGTCTACAATAAGAGGACAAAGATGCCGAAAACTCGTTACGATGAGTAACGATAAATGTAATACACAATCCGAAGGACAAGTTGTAGAGGTAATAATTAATTTAGCATAATTAAAAAAGCAATTTGATTGGTATAGGCTATGTGCATTGCTTTAAACACATTATTTTTTCACATTTTAGAGCTTCTTCCATGAAACAACCCACGACCAGAGCACAGCTCACAAAAAGTCAAGGTCTCCGATCACGGAACCCAGTTCTCCCCACCAGGTGGAGTCCAGATCACCTCGCAGGCTATCGATACCACCCCATGGAGGGTCCAAATCACCCTACAGGAAGTCCCGATCACCCAGCAGGGTGTCAACACTACCTCACAGAGAGTCCAAATCACCCTGCTGGAAGTCCAGGTCACCCTGTAAAAAGACCAAAGCTCCTGACAAGGAATCTGGGGTATCTTCAAGTAGTAGCTCTTCAAGTTCGTCATCATCAGGCTCTTCTACCTCTTCCTCAAGTTCCTCCCGCTCTTCGTCTTGAAGCTCAACTTCCACGGGTTTATCTGCTAAATCAGACCAGTGCAAAATAAGCAACAATCCACATGAAATAAAAGCAGATCAAGTAAAAAACTTGTCACTGAAGACAAAACTGAATATTGCTCACTTACTACACTCCTGAAGAACTGAAATCAAACCAATTAAATGATACAGACTTTGATAGTAATGATGTGATAGAAGACACCCCTTCACGCCTTATGAAAAATAAAATCGCAGTAAGTTAGATCGTATTTTTATTGTTCATCAACCCACAGCTGGGACACAGGACTCTCTTTATTACAGTATGCTATACTCGTAGTTTCATCAAGCTGATCAATGCGGGTGAAAGACGCGATGATAGATAATTATTGTAAACCTATTATTCTTTCAGTGTAAGGACAAAGTCACAACGACAAACGCCACAGCGAGAAACTTAGTTTCATATTCTGATTCTTCTTCTCAAGATTCAGACGACTGCCATAATTTCGACATTCAACAACTAGCAAACCCGAACCAAAGTATCATTTCTGATGAAGAGTCTGGCATTGTGGCGAGACCCGAAAAATACCAAAAAGTGAGTAAGATGATAGATAATCTATATTTTTATACAAATGTATCAAATATAAGTACTTCAGAGTGAGTGTGTCATAATAAAAAAATAAATAAACATTATAAATATGTACAAATACAAGTCATTGACGGCCGATTGGCGCAGCGAGAGTGTAAGCGACTGCCACGCCAAAGGTCACGGGTTCGATTCCCGCTCAAGTCAAACATTTGTGTGCGTGAACATGTATGTTTGTCTTGGTCTGGGTGTTTCTATGTATAATATGCATGTATTTACAGAAAAAAAGTATATATGTATGTTTATCCATTGTCTAGTACCCATAGTACAAGCTCTGCTTAGTTTGGGACTAGATGGTAATGGGTGTATGTGATAGAATAGAATATTGAATAAAAAAAAATAAAAAATACATACATACATAAAATAGAAGTTACTTACATATTATAATAAAATAATAGCGATAAGCGTTATGTATTCAATCATTTTACTGATTTTAGGATCCGACTAGCCGTGGAGTGAGGCTCAACACTTTGTGAAACTATGTGACTTCGCCAGTTTTCTCTGATGAGAGTGACGTAGATCTAAGTGACGATGATCCTACCTACGTGCACGAGCCAAACTACAAAAACAATCAGAAGATTTTTTTTATTCCTTCGTCAAGTTCCCATGATTCCGATTCTGATATTTCAAATACAGAAGTGAAAAGAGGCCGAAAACGAGTAAGGGATACTTCGAAATGGAAACAAAACAAGGCCAAACGTCTTCGTAACAGTGGCAAGCCTTACACCTCCGTATCTAAGAGCGAGAAAAAGATTCCAGCTCGCTGTCTGCAGGCATCATGTACGGAGAGATGCAAACTGGAATGCGCAAATAAAATTGGTACGGAATCTAGATATCAGTCTATTTAAATACTATTGGAGTTTGAGTGACCTGTATAGGCAAAGGGCTTTCATAAAATAGTCCATGGTGGATATCAAACCTAAGTACCAATATACTAATGCAGAAAATCCCCGAAAGCCAAACAAAGCATATTATTTCACTATTGATAATCGACAAATCAAAGTTTGTAAAACTTTTTTAAAGCCACACTGAACGTTTCGGACCGAATGATATTCACCACACAACAAAAAACAAATGAAAATAACTTTTTGGAAGAAGACTTACGAGGAAAGCATAAGAGTCATAAGAAAATTAATCCAGATTTAATACAAGATATCAGAAACCACATAATCTCCATCCCTCATCTCACTATTGCAGGGCTACTTCAACTAAAGAGTACATAGACGGAGGAAAGACGATCAAAGATCTCTATAATGATTTCAAAGAAACACAAACTGAAAAAAGAAAAGATACAGGAAGTTACATGAATTATTACAACATCTTTAAAAAGGAATTCAATATATCGTTCTTTCAGGCTAAAATATCAAATATAATATAAAAGATAAACATAGATCACACCTGTCTTAGGTGTGATCTATGTTTATCTTACGAAAATTCTACTGCTGACCAGAAAAGAGAGATTCAAGAAAATATGACCTACATCACGAAGAAAAATTACTAAGTAGGAAAGAAAAAAAGGCAGACAGAAAAAATATTACTGATAATAACAAAGTCGTCGTTTACGATCTGCAAGCTGTGCTGCAGTGTCCGCGTGGTGACTCGTCGGCTTTCTATTATAAGTCAAAACTCAATAGTTATAATCTGACTGTCACCGAGTTGTCTCAACTTGATAAAAAACTTGCCTATGACATTGTACATAGCTATTTTTAGACTGAATCTGATGCAAAGCGTGGAATTATTGAGATAGGTACATGTGCTTGGAAATATTTAGAGGAAGTTAGCAGGGACACACGGGATCCACTAAACATAATATTTTATTCTGACAACTGCGGCGGTCAGAATAAAAATAATGATATATTTTTTAATTGATTGATTGATATAGTTTATAATGACGCTATACATGTACGCCGTTTACCTTTTAAGTATTTAAAGCATCACAAATAAATTTCTGACCCGTGGGCACACTCAGAATGAGGCAGATAATGTACACAGCCTAATAGAAAAAGAAGTAAAAAAAATTCTAAATTCAAGCCCATTATACACGCCAGTTCAATACATTACACTAATTAAAAACTCAAAAAAAAAGTAATCCCCCAATCAACGTCCATGAGATAAGCTTTGATAGTATTCTGGACCTCAAATTGTTGCAACAGGAATGGGGAATTAATTACGGGACGGATGAAAGCGGCCAGAACGTCAATTGGAATGAGATCAGAGTATTGAAAGTGACAAAAGAAAATCCGTTTCTGTTCTACTTTAAGACATTATAAGGAAGAAAACTACAGGGAAGTCAATGTGCGCAATAAACGAAGGAAGATGAAATCACCCACTGAGATCAAGTTAAACCCTGCTTACACGGAGAGGCAGGTAATAACCGCCAATAAAGTGAAGGACTTGAAAGAACTTATTGCAAAAAGTCTGATTCCTCCGTATTATGTCAGCTTTTATAATTCCATTTTTTAACATCAGCACTTACTTCAATGCTCAAGAATATTTTTTGTAATTATTTTACAAAGTATTTTTTTACGGATATACATAGTTGCAACCTCTAAGACTTATTAAGACTAATGGTTAAACCAATTTATAATTTTTCGTACTAGTTATAGATTAAAAGTTGTTACCTCACTTAGTACAAGTTATTTGAATATTTACCTAAATAAGAAATAGTTCGTACTTTAAAAGTACGTAGATATACATGTAGGTACATTGCGTTATTTTGTTCTAGGAAGTTTATGGAAACTAGATCTCAAGAAGCATATTTTGTGATGAATACTATGAAAGTTGACTTTGATTAGTAATTATTGAATAAATAATTTAGGTGCTGACTTAGTCAGTAAGTGCAATCAAGAGCAGTATCAGTTATACACAAGCAAGAGTGTACAAAATAGCCACGATGTCTTGTGTATAGCTGGGAAAGCTCTTAGTTAAAAAAAAAATCCTGAAACGACTGATTACTATAACTATTATTATTTTAAGGATACAAAAGCCGTTTTGATAAAACTTTAATGCCAATTGTTACGACATTACTTACGAATAAAAAGAATTTTCACGAAATATTTCTGTATTTTTATTTCTACTTTACTGATATACTGTTGTTTGAAATAGAAATAGTAACGTTTAGTTTAGTCTATTATAAATTTTGACTATGGTCCCACTGAACTGTCAACTTCCGTTCTTGCCTTTAAAAATTAACACGCCGTTTTGGTCTCTCTCGCGTGGAATATTGTAATAAAATTGGAACCCGATTGAGTGCCTTCTTTAATCAACTGGCATCGGTTATTTGTGAAGTGTGCGGGGTACGGGCAGAGAAATAATGTAAAACGTGTGAACGATATGAATCGTTTATTACGACTAAAAAACACGACTGTCCATCATTTACTTAATACTAACTTATGCTATCTTATTCTAACATATACCACACTACACCACAGGGGTACAAGAGAAAAAAAATTACAAAGTACATTTTTTTTTATAGAAATTAAGCACTTCAACTACATCTAAACATTATATCTAGTAAACAATACGCAATGTTTCGTATTAAAAATATGTAATTATACAATTTTCCCAATGTTAACAGAAGGTCATCAAACAACAGTATTACCTATTGTCTAAACAATTTTGTCCGATTTTTATGTACAATATCAATTTGTTTTTAATAATTTTCACATTAGGTTCCTGATCTTCAATAACAATATATGGTCCATTATACAATTTATCTAATTTATTTGCAGTTTAATTTTTAACAGTATTAAATCACCTTCTTGATACGATATTTGATTTATGTTTTTATCATACATAGTTTTTCGTAATTGCTTACATTTTATTAGATTATTTCGTGCGTCTCTTTGCGCTACTTGCAAACGATATTTTAATTCTAGACTATAATTATCTGGATTATATAAAGGTTCTACACTACTACTTATTCTACTCGGAATGTTACAAGGTTTTCCAAATACTAGTTCATATGGCGCATATTTTGTTGAACAATGCACAGTATTATTAAAAGAAAAACACCAGAAAGGCAACCAGTGGCTCCAAGTTTCAAGGTTATTATCACACTGTATTCTTAAAAATGAACCCAAATGTTTATGTGTATTTTCAAGTGATCCTATTACCTCTTGATGGTATGCAGTGGAACTAAATTTTTCTATTCCTAAAAGGTTACAAACTTCCGTCATAGTAGATGACATAAATTTGGTACCTTTGTCAGTGGCTATTAATTTTGGTATTTCGAACCTTAAAATAAAATTGACTACAAAAGCTTTAGCGACAGTTGTCGTTTCTTTATTTGGAAGAGGATAAGCGTCAACGAACTTACTCAATTGACATTGCAATGTGAGAATATAACAATTATTATCTTTATCTTTATTTAAAGGACCAACTAAATCTAAAATATTTTTTCAAAAGCATAGGAAGCCGTGGTTGTTATTACCATGGGCTCCCTAGTTATTCGCGAATATTTCGCTTTTTGACATAGTTCACATTTTCTTATAAAGTCTTTGACGTCGTTCTCCATTTCTGGCCAGTAGTATTTCCTTTTTATATTACTGACCATTCTGCGCACACCAGCGTGACCACTAGTAGGCAGTAAGTGATAATCATTTATAGTAAATCTTTTCTCTTGGTCATCATTGATTCTTTCAACACCTCGTAAAATACAAATTCGTGGACCGGTCCACAAGTCTTTACTCTTGATTTCTTTCATTAATTCCCTTATAAATAACGCGTTATCATTTTTTTTTTATACATATTTTGTTGACATCAATATTTTTACATAATTCACTTAATTTTGTCACAAAAACGTCTCGCGTGTATTGTGCCCTAAAATCAAGATTAACGTATAATATTTTCTTATTTTGCGAAAATGCAAAACACTCGGTTTCTACATCTATACGCTTCTGCTGCCTTATTCTACTAATTTCTTTTCCTTCGGTCAAAATTATTTCTACCGCGCCACTCGGTATCCTCAACAATTCCACGACTCTCGGTTGATCAGGCCGATTGTCTGTGTCATTACTGGTGATACAAGTGTCACTACTACTTCCTTTATCTTCTAGTATCCGTTTTTGTGCTCTAGTCATTACATTTAATATATTTTCATTAATACATTTTAATTCCTCTGAGTCTATTGTAATTCTGGACAAAGCATCAGCTGCGCAATTTTCTTTTCCTTTAATGTAAACAATTTTAAAGTTATACTCTTCTAATGTCAATCTAAACTTTAGTAATCTACTTGATGGATCTTTCATCCCAAACAAATATAGTAACGGTTTGTGGTCTGTCATGATAGTAATTTTTTTACCAAAAAGATAAGGTCTAAAATACTTCACACTCCAAACAATTGCAACTAATTCCTTTTGTATAGTCGGGTAATTCCTTTCCGATTTATTTAAAGGTCTACTTGCACTTACTTGGTCTATATAGATAATATTGTTAGGTAACACATACTATTACTATTGTATATCTCAAATAACACAGCCAGTCTGTCTGTTGCAAGTAATTAGTTAATTTATTTGAATATTCAACTTTAATTAACTTATTTGAAGTTTCAACTTTTGATAACTTTGACTTTGTTTTGTGTCAATATATATTGAAACTATTAATTTTGTTAGGCAGTAAATACCTGCCACTTGCTTGTACTAGCAGTAAACAGGCGAATACTTTGTTGGTTTCAAAGAATTAACAAATATTAAGTTTTAATTGTTAATATTATTTAACGCTTGTCCGGGCTCTTTTGAAATTTGATTATGTCAGCTATCAAGGACTTGCGTGCGGCTGCTGGTGCTATTGCATCAGATTTGCGCTGGTTTGCCTCGGCCAGTGCCTTAGTGAACCGGCCTGATCGCCAGCAGGCCTTACTACAAAGGTACGAGCGGATCGATGATCGCCTGGCAAGTGTGGAACAGCAATTCCGCACTTTCAGCGCTTGCTGTCTCGAAGTGTCTGTCAATGATTTCACCGCTGACCAGTGAAATAAGGTCAGCGAAGACTATGCCCAGGTCTTAGACCTGTATGATGCTGTCTCCAATAGTGCGAGACAACTAGTTGCCGATAGGGAAGGGCAACCCGGCCTGAAGCAGGAGCTTCCTAGGTCAGCACCGGGGCTGGTGAGTAGGCTTCCTACCTTAGACCTCCCCCATTTTGATGGCTGCCTAGGAAGCTACCTGGGCTTCGTTAATTTGTTTGTCATTGACAGCCTTGTCAATGACAGGGCTGACCTTTGGCCGGCACAAAAATTGGCCTATTTGATGTCGGTTCTGGATGGGGAGGCCAAGGGCCTCATCCAGCATATGCCCGTGTCTGACGAGGCGTACCAGACGGCTCGGGACTTAATTACTCGTAGGTACCATAATAAGCGTGGCCTCGCCGACACGCACATCGAGCAGATTTTGGGTTTGCCGACGCTCACCCGGGTCTCTGGGTTGCGCACCCAACTGTTGAACCCGCTTTTGGTGGCCATCAACGCACTTAAGTGCTTTGACCTGCCCGTGGACCAATGGTCCTATCTATTGGTGCACATTGTGCTGAAAAAACTGCCTGCCGACCTGAGGTCACGTTTTGAGCAGCGCTTTGGTAGGGATAGCGCGACCCATCTGACCCGGAGTGCCGGGTCTTGGACAACTCTCGGTGACACGCCGGCTAAGACGCAGCCACCCAAGGTCAAGGAGCAGGCTCGCGTTCACACCCGAGCTTGACTCCTCGCTTTGCAGTCACGCAGAGCCCAGCGGAGTGCTCCTACTGCAAGGTCACGGGGCACAGAACGGCCAGTTGTAGGGCATTTTTGGACCTGCATGTCGCCTCTCGTAGGCGCATCGCAAATGCCCGCCGCCTTTGCTTCTGTTGTTTGGGGTCCCACTACCAGCGAGACCGCCTAAATTCTCGCCCCTGTCCTCACTGTGGAGGACAGCATTTGGACTTTCTCTGCATGAATGCCAGAGAGGTAGGCCGCTTGTCCAACCAGCTGACGCCGCGCACGGGCGGGTGTTTTGAAGGTGGCAGCCGAGGCTCACCGGCGCGTAGCCGAGAGTCGCCTCACTCAATTGATCGCCGCTCACCCCGCTTGGAGAACCGTAGCGTGCGCACGCCTCCTCTCTCTCGCGCACCTGAATGTGCTGTTCAGCGTCACCAGCACCATGACTGCTGCCCCAGGTACTCCCCACCTTTGGCGGAGCGTCCCCGCCTTGACTCGCGCCCACCTCGTTTTGGGCGGGTGCGTCATTATGACCCCCCACAGATGGCGCGCGGATCGAGTTATCGCGCTTTTGAGGACTTCAAGCCGCACCCTCATTTTGACTTGCCTGGTCCTGGCCAACGGTCGCCGCCCAGGCAACAATAGGTCATTGAACCCTGCCCTATAACGCCAACCTCCCCCATTGAGACCGTTATCCTACCAACGGTTGCTGTTAGGGTCTGGGGACCCACGGGGACCTCTGTTGCTGTCCGTGCTATATTGGACACAGGTTCACAAGGTTGCATTGTTTCCACTTATTTGGTAGGGCAGGTTAAATTAAATATGGGCTCTTTTCCAAATTGTATACGGGGCATAGGTGACGTAGCCTCTAATGTTGAAGGGCAAGTTAAGGTTTTGTTTGGCCCTGTTGAATCTTCACACCCGAGGATTAAAACCTCGGCTATTGTGCTGAAGAATATTTTGGGTATGCACCCACAGAAATAGCTACCTGCTGCTGTGGTGAATTTGACATCGGGATTGGAACTGGCAGACCCCAAATTTGACACACCGAGACAAATCGACTTGTTGATTGGCTCTGATGTCCTCGGTGGAATTTTGATTGGTGGGAAACGGGTCTTGGTGCCAAATGGTTTGACTGCCATCCCGACCATATTTGGATTTGCTTTGATGGGACCTGTACCTAGGGATCCCCCTCCACCCGAACTTGATAATTTGTTGGCTGTAGGCTCTGCTCTCTCTGATGCAGTTCAGAGGTTTTGGGAGGTAGAGGAGCCCCCTCAAGTTGCCCGTTTGAATCCAGAACATGAGGAGTGCGAGCTGTTCTTCCAGAACAACACTGGTCGACTCCGTTCTGGTCGGATTATCACGAAGCTGCCCTTTCTGTCTGTTCGGCCTCCGCTTGGTGAGTCGCGACCTTTAGCCGAAAAGAGATTGTTGGCTATGGAGCGTCGCATGGGTCGTGATCCGAAGCTCAGACAGAAGTACATTGAGTTCATGAGAGAATTTGAACAATTGGGACACATGTCTGTGTCAAATTTGGATTGGCGTTCGGTGGAGCACTACTTTCTCCCGCATCATGCGGTATTGAAGCCATCGACTGGCAAGCTGCGCACAGTGTTTGATGGTTCTGCGCAGACTTCAACAGGCGTATCCTTGAACCAGTGCTTGCATTCTGGTCCCAAGTTGGTCAAGGACCTTTGTGACGTCATCACCAGCTTCCGACGACATCAGGTTGTCTTTGTAGCCGATATAAAAATGATGTTCAGGCAGACGATTATCCACCCTGATGACCGTCGCTTCCAGCTGATCCTTTGGAGAGAGTCTCCTCGCGATCCCATGGTCGTCTACGAGCTCAATACCAATACCTATTTGGCAATACGTTCTCTTTGGGAGCTCGCAGACCGAGAAGGCTTACGTTTACCACGAGCCTCCGCCATCTTGAAAGACGATATTTACGTCGATGACATTTGCTCGGGCGCCTCCACAGCGGACGAGGCGATCCTCCTGCGGGACGAATTGATAGGTATTTCGGCCTCCGCTGGTTATGAGTTGCGCAAATGGATTTCCAACTCACCAGCGCTTTTGGAAGGCTTACCCGAGGATCATCAGCAGGATCCACATTTATTTGAGATTGTTGTCAACCCCGCAATGATGGCTGTTCTCGGCGTTCAGTACAGACCAGTCCAAGACATCTTTACGTATAACGTAGACTTGAAATTGCCTTGCTCTTGGACTAAACGTCTCGTGTTGTCTACTGTCGCCAGAACCTTTGATCCGAACGGTTGGATCTGTCCAATTATATTTTGGGCAAAATGCTTCTTGCAGAAGCTTTGGACAGCAGGATTGACCTGGGACGAACCTCTGCACGGCACTTTTGTTGAGGAATGGACCTCCCATTGGATGTCCCATCCTTCCTCCCGGGAAGTACAAGGCCACCCTTCACGGGTTTTGTGATGCCTCGGAGCGTGGTCACGCGGCCGTGGTGTACTTGCGCACAGTCAGTGCCTCAGGTCAGGTGAGAGTTTCCCTGATCATGGCGAAGAGCAAGGTTGCACCCCTTCGGACATCTCTGACCATTCCAAAATTGGAGCTCTCGGGAGCAGCCCTACTTGTACGCTTGTTGAATCACGTGTCTAACACTATGGGTAAAAGCATTTGTATTAATGGGACCTACGCCTGGACAGACATCCAAATTGTTCTCTGTTGGTTGAAGGCTTCTGTCCACAACTTGGAGGTATTTGTCGCTAATCGCGTCTCCCAAATCCAAAAATCTGAAGTCAAGCTTGTTTGGAGACACGTGCCAGGTGAGCTCAACCCCGCTGATTGTGCCTCGCGCGGATGCTTGACGCCTAGTTTGATAGGTCATTCGCTTTGGTGGGGTCCGGAATGGTTGAGTTGACCAGAAATTGATTGGCCTCGAACGCCAGTTTTAAATACTACTAATTTGAAGGGTCTACGAACACTCGCTGTTGAGAAGGTGGAATGCGCCTTCGACCCCGATTTTTTGTTGAATCGTTACAGCTCCCTTGACAAGTTGTTAGGTGTTACTGCTTGGATAAAGCGTTTAGTTTTTAACTTTAGGCACCCACAACAGAAACGACTGACACCGTTTATCTCACCACAGGAACGACAGGAATCCCTCACCTTTTGGGTTCGTTCTGTGTAATTGGCGCATTTTGAGAAGGAGATTGCTATCCTTAAGTCAGGGAAATCGAAATTGTCGGGAGCGATATCTAAATTGAACCCCTTTTTGGACGACACGGGTCTCTTGCGCGTTGGAGGGCGTCTCAAGAACGCCAACCTCCCTTACGGAGCACGTCACCCCCTTTTGTTCCCTCTTTTTTTTTTTGTTTTACGAGGTGGAAAATCCCTTCGGATCTCCGACTCTTGGGGGAAATAAGAGCCGGAGTATGTGGTGTTTCCACTAAAAACCACCTCGACTTCTGCCATGTACCCGTGTGTCGGAGCGTGGGGCATCACCAAAGCACTCGTCGCCACCCTCCGACGGGTATTGGCCCGCCAGATGGTCAGGCGGGCCCCGAACGAAACCCCCTTGGCGACGGATTAAGGTGTTGGACTCCGCCGCCAAAACGCGCAGAGGCCGCAGAGGATATCCCGAGGACGGCAACGCAACACCGCATCTCCTCTTCCTCTGCGGCCCCACCGCGACGCATCGAATGGTGCGCCCCCATTTGGTCGCGGGAGATAGGGCGCGCGGCAACGCAACACCGACACGCCTCTCCTCCCACGACCGCACCCGACTGCGAGGGACAGACAGAACTGTCCCCCGCACCCGCACCGTTGGACGCATCCTGCGCAGGCCCCTCCAAGCCCACGCAGAGCGTCCCCTCCTGGATCCCTCTTAGCTTCACCGCGGGTGACCAATCCACGGTTACTGAGCCCTGGGGGGGCTCGACAAGGTGGAGATCCCACGGGGAGGACCCCCGTTTGTTACCTAAGGACGGTCATTTGGTACGCTTGTTGGTAACTGACCGTCACCTTAAAAATTCGCATGCTGGTTGTAATGCTTTGTTGGCCATTTTGCAACGCGAATTTTGGATCTTGTCTGCCCGAAGAATTATTCGGAGTGTAGTCTTTCGCTGCATCCCTTGCTATAAGCTCAAGGCTTCTACCATGCAACCGTTGATGGGGGACTTACCGGCAGATCGCGTAACTGAAAGCAGGACGTTTGACGGTGTTGGCACGGACTTCGCAGGTCCCTTTTTGGTGAAAACGTCGACACTTCGAAACAGCAAGACTGTCAAGGCCTACTTGTGTGTTTTTGTTTGTCTTTCCACAAAGGCCGTACACTTAGAACTGGTCTCCTCGCTTACGACCGAGGCGTTTGTAGCCACATTTGACAGATTTGTATCCCACAGAGGGCTGCCTTCCTTAATCCGTTCTGACTGCGGCACTAACTTAAGGGCACTTATAATTATTTGAATGACGTTGTTAATTTCCTTGAGACCAACAAGGCTGATATAGGCAATAGGCTTGCCTGACGTGGGATAAATTGGTTGTTTTCCCCACCAAATTGTCCACACTGGGGTGGTATTTTTGAGGCCGCTGTAAAATCGGCCAAAACACACTTGCGCAGGACAATCGGTGAGTCTTTCCTTACATTTGAGAAACTCGCAACTGTGTTTTGTAAGATTGAGGCCGTTTTTAACTCTCGGCCATTGTGCCCGATCTCCTCAGATCCGAATGATTTGGAGGCCATTTTTTGATTGGTCGCCCACTTGTCGCCTTGCCTGAGTACCCCTGTATTGATACGAGACCTGGTCGTCTCTCGCGTTTTGAATTGGTACGCCAGATTACTCAGAGCTTTTGGAATCTTCCCGTGGGTGTCGTAAGAGGCGACTAAGGGATAACACGATGCAAATACCATCTTTGCGTAGAGACGGAAAACTCGACATCAAACCCTATACGACTGCCTCGTTGGTCTCGCGGCATAAATGTGCGCGTGGGATCGGGAGGTCCCGGGTTCGATTCCTGGGTCGGGCAGTGTTATTGGGTTTTTCTGTCACGAAATTCTCAGTAGCAGCACGGAGTCTAGAAATGTGCCCGGTACGGCAATAGGCTCGCCCCTTATTACGTGGGACTAAAGTATATCTGGCGAAAAGTGGGTGTAGAAATACACCTCTGCCTACCCCTTCGGGGATAAAAGGCGTGACGATATGTATGTATGTATGTAATTCTATTAAATGTAAAATGTATTTGGCAAATTAGTTTATGTAGTCTTTACACTGTTTGGTTTCTATAGGTCACCTGTGAATTCTGACTATATTCAACGGCTACTAAATAAAGATAAAATTATTAATTGAAATAATGTTTAAATCAATATTAGCAGCAGGAGACAGCAATAGCCTAGTGGAGATACCAACGGACTGCCATGCAGAGGGTATCGGGTTCGAATTCACGGCGCGCACCAATGACTTTTCGGAGTTATGTGCGTATTAAATTGTAAATTATCGCTTGCCCCGTGCCTCGGCTGTCATGAAGATCTTTGACACTCGTTAAAGGGAGTTAGTAAACAAACTGACACTAGTCTAAACCATGGAATATCGCTATTCCTTCGGGTTGCGGAGGTCAGAAAGGCAGTCGTTCCGTGGAAAGCTAATATTCAGCCAAATCTTGTTAGACTACAAAGCGGACCCCGGGTTGAGACTGGGATAACGCTAGGCGGATGATGAATGTTTAAATCAATATGTCTGTCTACATTTTTTTATCCTACCATACCCTTATGATACTCGTAAAAGTGACTCTTTTGCTCTTGCGCGCAAAAGCGACTGAACTGGTTTCCGATGATTTACATACATACATCATGTATCCGATGATTTAATAGCATTTTTTTAACTCGTCACCAAGGTGAGAGCCTTACTGCATTCTGGTTAGAATGCATTGTGCCGCATGCGGCTGGTACCAATATAGACGTTAGACGTAAGTCAGTTCGTTGGCATCGCGCTTTTACATAATTATAAGAATCATAAGAATTATAAGAAAGGCGGCCAGCCGCTAGTGCTTACACGCTCTAATAAATATCTTTGTAGCAGAGAATGTATCAAAACGGCTAAAACAATTTGAGGAATATAAGTACAAACTTTGAAGACGAACATCGAGGGAACCAACATTATAAAATGGTTTTTTAAGTTAGGAGTACATGGCAGTCCGTTGGTATCTCCACTAGGCTATTGCTGTCTCCTGCTGCTAATATTGATTTAAACATTATTTCAATTAATAATTTTATCTTTATTTAGTAGCCGTTGAATATAGTCAGAATTCACAGGTGACCTATAGAAACCAAACAGTGTAAAGACTACATAAACTAATTTGCCAAATACATTTTACATTTAATAGAATTACATACATACATACATATCGTCACGCCTTTTATCCCCGAAGGGGTAGGCAGAGGTGTATTTCTACACCCACTTTTCGCCAGATATACTTTAGTCCCACGTAATAAGGGGCGAGCCTATTGCCGTACCGGGCACATTTCTAGACTCCGTGCTGCTACTGAGAATTTCGTGACAGAAAAACCCAATAACACTGCCCGACCCAGGAATCGAACCCGGGACCTCCCGATCCCACGCGCACATTTATGCCGCGAGACCAACGAGGCAGTCGTATAGGGTTTGATGTCGAGTTTTCCGTCTCTACGCAAAGATGGTATTTGCATCGTGTTATCCCTTAGTCGCCTCTTACGACACCCACGGGAAGATAGTGGGTGGTGACACTTGTATTCTATCCCGTCAACCACACGGCATAATAGAATTACTAGAGGACCCGTGCTGCTCCACAGCATATTTTAATATTATAAAAAAGCTGTTACATATAGGTATGATGAGTACATTGTAGCCTTATTTAATAAGTAAAAACATGACATTCTTACCAAAAATATAAATATATATATATATATATAACAAAACTTTTTTCCCACAACATTGGCTTTGCGTTGCACCTTAGGTTAGTACTTTTAATTATTCTGTGCCTTAGGTATCGTGAAATTTCCACCTTGGCATTACTGAATGGTTTGCGGCGCAATAGGGATATATATAATATGTATAACTGAACATTGACGAAAGAAAGTCTTCAAAATGACTGTGCTGCCCTACCATTCTTTCCGTTAGGACACTGTTATTAATAGCAAGTTATGAACAATTTCGCCAGTACCATAGTCAGTAATCGTATTACTGTTTTCCAGGTGAACTCTGAATTGACACTCGGGATATAGCTCACTTACACTCTGAAGTTCAGCATGCCCTGCGTACTGTCCATTGGCACCCATCACTCGTTTGCAATCTGTTGCATTTGTAATGGTCTGGCCATATGCTTCGTCCCCAACAATGAAGTTACTATATACATCCCACTTATTGACAATGTTATCAACAGTGGCCAAACGAATTTCATAATGTTTATTCTCACTTCCATATAAACAATAAGAAATTGCGCGGAATAAGCAATTACTGTCACCAAGAATGGAAATCACTTGAAAATTGTTGATAGTAGAATTAATCAAATCTGAACCCGTTTCCATCCGTATTTTTTTAGCAGTAGGAGGACCATCCGGTACCAAATCTCCAACAGGGCCGTCATTGACCAAGATTCTTTGTTCAAACTTTCTCTGAGCATTTTTCAATTTCCTTTCAAGAACCATCATTATAATTGAAAACACAACTACTCACAAAAAATACGTTATTAAATCAGAAACTTAAGTAACTACCTTACGCTAACTTCACTTTTTTTTATCTGTCAATATTTTACTATCAAAATTAAAAAGATTGATAAACAACTTTTTTATAGGTGAGAAAATAGGTTTTACTTCTGTTATCCAGCTAAATATTTCTGTGAGAAGCACGATTTATTTTGTTTTGTGTATGGGTGTGATTAATCCATCATAATTTAGAAATGTAATAATGACGTTTATAGTTTTGGTCGAAATTGTAGTTTTGGTAGGAATGGTAGCTTTGGTAGTAATCTTAAGTCACATTGCTACCAAAACTACAATAAATGCCAAAAATACAATTTCTACCAAAACTACTATTGCCACCGAAAAGACTATTCCTATCAAAACTACCATTTCTATTAAAACCGCCGGTGCTGTTAAAAGTACCTACCCCTTCTCTCAAAAGTACTATTCGTACCAAAGCTACAATGTCTACCATAACTAACACTTGTAATAAATAATATAATTATATGACAATAGTACTATGAACCGCTGTAATATGTACCACATAAAAAAAAATAAGATGCCCGAAGAAACTCCGTAATTTAAAAACACGTACCATAAAACGTAAGGAAAATGCCTCAACATCAGAGATCAGTTCACCCAACATTAAGGGTTAACTGATAACATTCGGGGAATATTACCTGCCATCAGCGATAATTCACTATAGTGATAATTTGACCAACATATAATTTAACACACCACCACACTCACACCCGTATGAAAGTAAGGCAAGGTCACCTTAAGGAGGCATAACGTTTTTTTTTTTTTTTTTTTTTTTTCCTCCCCCCCGTGGGATCTCCACCTTGTCGTGGTGGGGGGGCTCAGTAACCGTGGATTGGTCACCCGCGGTGAAGCTAAGAGGGATCCAGGAGGGGACGCTCCGCGTGGGCTTGGAGGGGCCTGCGCAGGATGCGTCCAACGGTGCGGGTGCGGGGGACAGTTCTGTCTGTCCCTCGCAGTCGGGCGCGGTCGCGGGAGGAGAGCCGTGTCGGTGTTGCGTTGCCGCGCGCCCTATCTCCCGCGACTAAATGGGGGCGCACCATTCGATGCGTCGCGGTGGGGCCGCAGAGGAAGAGGAGATGCGGTGTTGCGTTGCCGTCCTCCCTATCCTCTGCGGCCGCTGGGCGTTTTGGCGGCGGAGTCCAACACCTTAATCCGTCGCCAAGGGGGTTTTGTTCGGGGCCCGCCTGACCATCTGGCGGGCCAATACCCGTCGGAGGGTGGCGACGAGTGCTTTGGTGATGCCCCACCCTCCGACACACGGGTACATGGCGGATGTCGAGGTGGTTTTTAGTGGAAACACCACATACTCCGGCTCTTATTTCCCCCAAGAGTCGGAGATCCGAAGGGATTTTCCACCTCCAAAAACAAAAAAAAAAAAAAACGTTTTTTCCTGGCAGTTACCGCAAGGAACTTATTAGATGCCATAAAAATAGAGAGAAAGCAATGGAATCTTAAGAAATTTATAGGAAAATATTGAAAAATAAGTTCAATGTCCACACCTATGTTCCTTCAAACTTACTCAATTTAAATGAGCATACCATCAAGTGAAAGAGCTCTTTTCAGCGCGTGTTTTAGGCTTATCACGAAACGCCTACCTCAATGAGAACCAGATATATAAAAGCAGAAAGTCATCGACTACGGCTACGAAAACGTAAAAAATGTATGGGAGAAAACTGTTTTTGCATATAACTTGATGAATGTGCAAGTTAGGTAATTTCTAATGCTTGATGACAAATCTATGCAGCGAGAGCTTTCATTTAAAAAATCATTCGCATCGGTTGCGTAGAACGGGCTGGCCGACTCTTATTATAAAACACAAATTCTTTTAATATATAGATTAGCAAGTATTTATAGAATAGAGGATAACTAATAATATTATTATACTGTGTCTGCGAGCACGTAATTATTTAACGTTACCTTGTTGAAAACGTTGCTTGAAATTAATGATTTTCAGATCGTGTATTTGGAAACTAATACTATACTATATGGTACTTGATAACTGAATAATTATTTATGTATTATCGTGAATAACTATGAGCAAATATAATTTTATTACGTACAAGTTGTAATTGATAATAATTTATTAATTAAGGGAAACTTTAGAAGCATATTATTTTAACAAATTAAACATTTCAGTAACTCGAATAGTGCAGAACAAACTTGATCATAATTCTGTAATTATTTGTAGCGTTACTTAGTTTGCTGATCGTAACAGAGCGTCCCTTGGATGGGTGACAGCGTGGGCACGTAAAGCTGTCGGTCCCGGTTCTTGTCCCTGGACAATAATCATTTGGCCATGTCGGAGAACTTCGGGTGGTGTGCATTCCGACTCTAAAGATAACCACAAACACATGAAAAAATGAAAGTAATAATTAGACTGTCCTGTGGAATACTCAGTGTGGTTCGATTCGTAATTTACCTAGTTACTATTTGTGTACTTACATTTAAAAATACAAACTAGATAACTTATAAATATATTAGTTATCTAGTGATATATCTTACGTAAACGTGAGGGATGTCCGGATATTATTATCCATCGTGGAGTCAAAGTCAAAGTAGGCTTGCAAAAAATAGAGTTTATGAAAGATGGCGGATAATTTTATCTATTTATATAAGCAAATCAAATTATTCTAAAACAATAACCTTTGTCTACCATCCATGATTACATGCGATCTCGTTGCCTCATATATGTAAAAAGTATAAATCTAACGCGAATAACTGGTATATAACTTTCTACAATAAGGTGTTGAATGTATCATTTTTGCAGAGAACATTTGCGTACATAATCATAGCATTACTTGACCTTTAACTTATGGAGAAGTACAGCTGGGATCAGGTGTGAATTGCTCTATAGCACTGCTTACTTACAACACACAAAGGGAAACTATAGATGGGCAGGTGTGCCCAGAGTAACATTAAATATCAACATGGAATTGTAGCTCCTAGTGACCGTATTAGTTTCATTTGACTTATATATTTGTATAGATAATCATTAAAAATATTTTTAAATACAAACCTGGATAAGCTGTGAATCAATCTGGTGCAAGTATGTTTCACCAGTCACAACGGAATTCTTATCTTATCTGCAACTCAGGAAGATATGATTATTAATATTTCATTTAATATATTGCAAACGTAACCTATAATACTGCATAGATAGAGATAAGCACACGGTGCCTTGTGGCGACAACCAGGCACGGTACATTCATACATGTGATGACAAGAACGATTAGATGCCGAATAACAACAATGACACGCCATGAGATGCATTCATAAATGCTGAGATGACATAGCTTGCTTGGAATGCATCTCAGCTTTGGCAATTACTTTTTATGCATTTGGTACATGCGTACTATTAATCTGATTGATTTATTATCTTCCGTTTAATTCAATACATTGAGTAACGATTACATTATGATCAATTTATTATATTCGTATTTCTAAATACCTCAAAACTAGACTTATGAACAAACCCAAACAAGATGAGATCATATCTCGTATTAAAGCATAATTTTCGGTGTAAACTATAAAAGTGCTTGAAGCGCGAACTTTGAAAATCAACACGGTGCATTTAGATGCAACGCAAACCTTTGTTCGGAGTTGGATCAACAAATTAAAGTTGATCTTAGCGTTGAAGCCGCGGCCTTCGGTGAACGGCCTTGAAGTCCCTTAAAGCTATCCGTGACGATAGCTTCTAGGGGCTTTTGTAAAAACATCACGTCTCTTGATAGACGAAGGACTCATATTACCGGCGGTCACGTCTTTAAAATACTCACGCCATGATGGAGTTTCTCTAGTCCCTTAATCTTAAGCCGTGCGCCGACTTACAGTAAGATTAGATTAGATTAGATAAATCTTTATTGTACACCACATAAGGAAAACATACATAGAATGAGCACAAACAAGAAATGCACAATTGGCGGCCTTATCGCATACAGCAATTTCTTCCAGGCAACCATTAGGAATGGACTCATGACTGTAGAAGGAGCCAAAAGTACTTGATGGTGTAGTTTTGAAATTATTGATAAATATATTTTTAGCATACTATACATAAAATAAATACCTAGTAAATAGGTACGTTGACATACATATTATATAATATATACACTACATATAATACATATATATACATGTACAAATGTATATATATATATATATATATATATATATAATAAGATACATAATATTATAATTCTAATAAAAAGTTATGGACAATAATGCAATCATCTTGACAAGGCAGCGCATTCCACAAACGTACAGCCTGAACAGAAAAGGATTTATCAAAGAAGTTTGTGGAATGCGTTGGCATCTGCAATCGTAGATCCTCTGACGACCTCAGGCACTTTGTATGTGTGTCATGAAGGAACTTGAACCGTTCTTTGAGATACAGGGGAGTGTTAGGATTGTACAATACATTATATAGTAATTTTAGAATATGAGTATTCCTGCGAAGGCGAATTGGGAGCCACTGGAGCCTGCTACGAAATTCAGATACATGATCATATTTGCGTAAACCAAATATAAATCTAATACAAAAGTTTTGGAGACGCTCAAGTTTATCAAGTTGCTCCTCATTGAGATCAGGATAGCTCACATCGGCATAATCGAGTATTGGGAGAAGCAATGAATGTGCAAGCGCAATTTTGGTGATTATGGGCAGAAAGTTTCGCAACCTGCGCAACGACCCCGCCGAAGCAAACAATTTCCTACTGGTTTACTGCACCTGACATCCCCAGTATAGAGTCTTATCCAGAAAAAATCCCAGATTTTTCGCACTGTCTGTTATTGGTAAGATGTTTCCATCAAATTGAATCTGAGGGAGTTGTGACGGATTGACCTTAGACATCATCCTGGAACTACCAATCAGAATGATCTGGGTTTTGGTTGGATTTAATTTTAGTCCATAATTTTTGCTCCACTCACAAATTTGCGCCAAGTCCCTGTTTATGGTAGAGAATGCATTTGTAATAGAGTCTAGCGGTGCCTGTGAGTATATCTGCAGGTCATCTGCGTAAAGGTGGTAGGACGAAAGTAGATGTTTGGTGATAGAATTTATAAAAATTGCGAAAAGTAACGGAGATAAAACGCCACCCTGCGGTACACCGACAGTCGTATTACTCCGTGAAGAGTATTCCTTAACGCGTATACGCTGTCGGCATCCAGACAGGTAACTACGAAACCATCCAATTACCGTTGGAGATATGTTAATAGAGCGGAGTATGCCGAGCAGGACATGGAAGTCCACGGTGTTGAATGCATTGCCAAAATCGAGTAAGAACAGTAGCGTGAGCTTTCCACAATCCATTCCCAGCCTAATCTCATCAGTGATATGTACCAATGCCGTAGTAGTACTGTGACCAGGACGAAAACCAGATTGGAAAGGATTTAGGAGAGTGTTTTTGGAAATAAAGGAAGAGAGTTGTGTATGTACAAGACGTTCAAGGACTTTGGAAAGGAACGGGAGTATGGATATAGGTCGGAAGTCAGACAAGTAACAAGGTTTGGACTTTTTTGGCAAAGGAATTATTTGGGCATATTTCCACGCTGATGGAAAGATACCGGTGGTAACTGAGTAATTAAGGATATGACAGAGGACAGGTAGGATTTCATCAAGGATGGGCAGGATCATGTTTCGACTAATGCAGTCGTTACTAACAGCATTGGATGAGATTGAAATTATGCTCTTTTTAACATCATAACAGGAAAATTGCTCGTAAACGAAAGGTGAATATTTGGGAGTTGGGATACGTGAAAGATCTTGAAACGTATTTGTTTTAGTGGTCCCATCAAAATTGGACGAAGCAGTGAAATGTGCATTAAGTGCATCGATATTAATATCCTTTGGAAACTCGTCGTTGCGTGACTTACCAACTCCCAATGTTCTAAGAAATTTCCAGACTTTAACCGGATCTCAATTTTCAACAGAGTTGTGAATGTGTTGGCGTTGTGCATTCCTACACACCTTATTGCAGAGATTTCTTGCACTTATGTATTTTTCCAGGTTGACAGAGGTCGGGCGGTACTTATATCTCGCCTTGGCTGCGGCTTTTTTGGACATTATGTTTTTGATCTCTTCAGTCAGCCAAGGTGATGGTAGGTGTTTTAATTTGATGGCACGAACAGGCGCATGCTTATCGTACAGCTGCGTTAGTGTGTTTGTAAAAACTTGCACTTTAGTGTCTATACAGTCGGTCGTAAACAAAGGAGACCAATCAATCTTACTGGCATCGTCGCAGAGCTTCGAATAATCCATTCCACCGAAATTGCGCTGCATAATGATTCTCGGTTTTGCCTTGGGTGGACGTATTTTATAGGAAACATAGATCAAGTCATGGTAAGAGAAGGCGTCGGCAGAACATTGACCTTGCTTGGCAACAAAGGTATAAGGTAAGGATGTCTATAAAATTGATTTGGTTCGCAAATTATTTATTTTCGTGCAAGTTTTGGCAACATTGTTTACTAGATTGCTCTTAAACTGTTTCTAGAAGATAACATAGTTCATTCTAGGATTTTAATCGTGAAAAAAGTATTTAAATGAAAATGTGTTGTTATTGCCTAAGGTTTTTGAAGGATGTAAGGCGATCAAAGCATCATATAGAGCTCGCTTCTAAGTGCTACGCCAAATGTTGTTGATCGAATTATAAGACAAACAAATGGTAAGCCAGGAGTTGGTCCGGGCCTCTTATTATACGGCGAGAATGTGTAAGACACATTCAACTTCGTTGAAATAAAAATATGTCATCATCCTCTTAGCGTTATCCCAGTTTCAATCTGGGGTCCGCTTTCTAGTCTAACCGGATTCGGCTGAATATTAGCTTTTCCACAGAGCGACTGCCTGTCTGACCTCCGCAACCCGAAGGGTTAGCGATATTCCATGGTTTAGACTAGTGTCAGTTTATTTAGAAGGTACTGACGCCCTGTAACGATTGTCAAAGATCTTCATGACAACCGGGACCGACGGCTTAACGTGCTCTCCGAGGCACGGGACAAGCGATAATTAACAATTCAATACGCACATAACTCCGAAAATTCATTACATAAACTTAAATAAAATATCTAATCGCCCTAAACTCAATACATCTTGTGAAGATTTTGATTCCTTGTTTCCAACCACGGCGTCTGAATGAAGTCCAAACAACGCCGCGCGCCGACGACACGCTCCGTCTACACGCGCCAGCTAGACAATATTAGCAAAAGGGGAGATGATAATTTATAGATTTGCGAATTCAAATACTCAAGTTAAAAGTTGGTCCAACTTTAAATTTGTTTTAATTTTAACGTTGCCCAATTAATGTGAAAAACATTGTGAGCGCCCGCAGCGCTTTTTTAGGCCACGATGTTTTTACATTCCAATTTAAATATGAGCCTTTTTCTGGAATACTAGTATTTCATAAAAAGGTTTACCAACGCGTGTAAGGTAGATCCAACGTTATCCTGCAAATGAATGGAACTAGATTTGAAGATGTTTTATACGTTGAATTAGCTTTTATCAAATTTTCGAGCTCTTTTGGGGGTACCCAAACTAAATATTTCAGATGAAAATTTTGATCGGATGAAAATTTAAAACAAAGTTCAGGAGTTTATATCTGAGTTCTTCTTGCTTGTGGTTATACTTGGCAACATAAATAGAGGAACTTAATCAACAGTTTCGAAGGTAAGCTTGGGGAAGTAAATGTTTTAACAAAAACATTTTATATCTATATAGAGCATGTGTCACGTAAAAAATAGAACCAGATGGAACTTTTAACATGATGCCAGTAAAATAAATAAAAATGTAATAGTCCTTATTAAAAATTAAATTATTCTTTTTTGTAAAAAATATTAATCTTGGTGATTAAAAGAGTGGCTGTGAGTTTTATTGTTCGTTCTTTCTCACGTTTCTACGCCGTAGCAAATCGGACGTAGCAATAAAACTAAATGTTCACCTCGTCCGCAGCCAACGAGATAAATCATTTTGATACGAATATAATCTCACATAATTTCATACGGAAAATTTACAAATAAATGTTCATTCATTAAGCTTTATACATCTAAAGCATGTTAAAAAAGGGATGTCTAATATCGTTTAAATAATTAACAGGGATACTTTACAGTTTTGTTACTGTATCCAAAAACAATAAGACTAACTATTTAAACCTCAGAGGTTTAATTAGATCCCACTATCAATCTCGATTGTGCTCAAGTATATGTATACTAACGAATCATTTGTTTAGCTAACTATCGAGTATGACTAACGCTTTACTGCACGAGGTCAATAAAAATCACAAAATGGGTTCAATAAAAATATTTTCACAAAGTGGGACGATACTTTTATACCTGAGCCCGCTAACCCTGATCCAAAATTTGTTTAACTGGATTAAAGAAACTTCGACGTTGAGAGTGAAAAGTAGGTGAAATCATGTTACATACACTTAATGAATTCCCTCAACACCTCCACAATAAAAACCCAGGAAATCAGATTATTTAGATTCCCCTTTTGGAGTTGATGTCATACAACTCTCACTGATTACACAGATACTCCATCTGTTTCGTTTGTTTTGTAATTGAAATCCAATTCGTAGCATCGATCAACTCAAATATTGTGACAGATAATTTCTTTGAGAAAAAGTAAAAGTAATTTATATCAGTATATTATTTGATGGGCTTGTAGGTTTAGTGTGCTCGATATCCATTCAAGACAAATAACTGTGTGATTAATACGCATGGTTATACGTATGTTCTGTGTCTAGGTGTTATTCATTTCTGACGTGTACGTATTCGGAATTATGTACTTAAGTATACATAGGCTCTGCCCAGTTTTGAATCAGATGGCCGTGAATGGATGACCTCAAGATGTTATTATAATTTTAAATGGATATAGGTACCATCAACCTGTATGGGCTAATTTAATCTCCCTTCTAATTAAGAAAACACAACAGCTAATACGACGTAAACATTGTTTCTTAAAATGGCACCTGATCCAAAATTGCAAATTTGACAAAAACATCCGGCATTTTTACCAACAATAACCTCAAGTTATTACACAGTTATCAATCAATGCTGTTGCGTCAACTTTCATTTAAGTTAAAAGAGAAAAAGGTGGGTCATTATGGAATAGATTACATAAAAATATGGATTGGAGTTTTAAAATGCGAAGCAAATAATAACAATAACAATATCATTTCGATGACTAATAATTTCAGCAATTTAATGCAAAGTTTTCTAATGTATACCTACAGATAGACTAAGAGAAGTTACCGTACCTATATATCCGGTTTTGCTACGAGAGTAAACGCATAACATAACAGGGTTTAAGGAAACCGCTACAGAAAGTGGTTAGTATAGATGTTTATTTACTTATTAAATGGGATTAAACAACTTTTTGACCCACTTAATTGAACTTTAAACCAACCAGAACAATAATGGGCGTAAGCGACCATTACTTACACTGCTGTACGATAAGGTAAATGCTAAGGTTTTGAAAACATGCCATAATTAACAAAGAATAGCAAAATTTTCATACCAAAACAACGGAAACGGCTTTGTAGGTGAGCCAAGTGACGATTGAAATGTCGGCTCTAAATCTTGTTTTATAGTCGCAAACAAAATCATGAGCTTACAGCAACAGCATCGTCATCATTTATATTTTACTGCCAAAAACCGTAGAGGCATATGTCAAGGCCAAAAAAACAAAATGGGAGCTGCTTAAGTAATAAAATTATACTAACATCATTAAAACTTCGACAGTTGAAGCTAGACATTAAGGGGAGAAAAGTTTGTGTTCCAAAATATATCCATAGCAATTTAACGATCTAACTGGGAATGTGACAACTGCCTATGTTTGTGACTTCTCCGCAAAGTTTATTGTCATAGAGAAACTACCTACTCTAGAAACTTACCTACCACTGGTTGCTTATCAACAAGGAACATTATAGGGCTACAAGCTCATAAAGCATATATTATTACGTAGTTCTCTTTTATTTTTATTTAACAGTTGTTGTGCTAATGCTTACCTAGCATAGATATATAGTAACTGAGTCCTACAACTTATTCTTTACTTTTTTATTCTAACTTATTCTTTACTTATTGTCAAGTAGTGCCTAAATCATAGTGGCCCGAAGGAAAAAATTGTTGAATTCATAAGCTAAAGCGTCTTTATCACCGATTGACTTACAGATGGGCTTCCACTGAAATTCAGCCATCATTCACGACGGTTATGAAAAGTGGTAACTCTTTACTTATCTATATTGTAAAACGAAGTCCTCCTTTCTTCATCTCTATCTGTAAAGACATAAAGACATATTTATTTCTGCATTTTGGTTGTTTACAACACTTATACATGTCAAAACCCTATTCTAGATGATGCCGGCTTTTCCTAGCTAAATGACTGCTTGAGAAGAAAAGCCGAAACAAACTCAGAGTCATTGTTTTTTTTTTGTCACTTCAATTTTTTTAGTCTTTTCTTGATTTTTTAAAGTCCAGACAAAAAAAAGGGTTTAGTATGCAAGTACAATGCAGGAAATCATCTGACGCTTTTGACTGACGCGGCCCACTGATGGCCCGCATTCAACAGCAATCGTACGGCTCAACCTTTATTGAGGGAGCCAGCACGATCTGTATCACTATGCGTCCACGCCATCAGAAGGTGTATGCATAAGCATGTCAGCCTAAGCCATCAGACAGGTTGCCACAACTATTTGTTTATATGTTTAATAATGCCCACATCGTACTCACAACTTTACATGCTAATACATAGTAAAATACATGTTGTAAACAATATGTAAAATTATAAAAAATTAAACAATAAAATGTCACATATTTAAATGTCAGAAAATATTATTGAATGTCAATTTAAGAATGTCTAAAAAATAAAATAATAATATTATATTACTTAAGTAATTTTAAATGTCAAAAGAAAATAACAATGTCAAATCAAACAATGTCAAAACAAAATAAATAAAATTACAAATGTCAAATCAAAAATGTCAGAATGTAAAGATATAAGTACTACAAATGTAAATAAAAATATTATGTCACTAATTTCAAAATGTCAAAATTCATAATGTCAATTCATAATTTGATGTCAATTCATAATTTTTAAACTCAATTCCAGGCGTTTTTGTCTGCTAAATAATCTTTAACTGTGTAATAAGCTTTTGAACACAAGCTCTGTTTGATAAATACTTTGAATTTATTAATACTTAGTTCTGAATATTGCCTGGAATTTTGTTGTTAAAACGTATGCTTTGACACTTGTATGCGTTACTTATTTTTTGTAGTCTAGTTGAAGGTAGAACAAGTTTGTTTTTGTTTCGTGTATTTAATTTATGAATGTCGCTGAATTTGGAAAACATATTTATATTTTTCCTGACATATAACAATATCTCATAAATGTATTGAGATGCGACAGTCATTATCTTAATTTCTTTAAATTTTTCCCTTAGTGAATGCCTTGAACCAAGACTGTAGATTGCACGAATAGCCCGCTTCTGCAGTACAAACACAGTTTGAACGTCAGCTGCGTTGCCCCATAATAAAATGCCATATGACATTATGCTGTGGAAATAACTAAAATATACTAATCTGGCCGTATCTATATCAGTTAACTGACGAATTTTATAAACCGCGTACGCTGCAGAGCTAAGTCTATTCGACAACTGACCTATATGTGGGCCCCACTGTAGCTTAGAATCTAAGGTTATGCCGAAGAATACGTTGTTATGTATAAGATCCAACTCTTCTCCATTCAAACATATGTTAGGTTTAACTTGTTTTACATTCGGTCTTGAAAATGGTATGTATTTTGTTTTTCTTTCATTTAACAGTAAATTGTTAGCAGTAAACCATTGAATGTATATAATGAATGTATGAACATAATAAACACAAAAACTGCTAATGCAGCTACCAAACCAATTTTAGAACGGTTTTCACTAGAAGGTAATGTAATTCATGAGGTAGGCTGAGGTGTATAATTAACGTAGGCACAGCCGCGGCCAATGACTAGTTACAAGTAAACTTTACAGTTTTTGACTGACAGTTGCCGTAGTTGTTTAAGCTTCTGAGTATAATTACGAAAGTTCTTTCGTATTATCAATTTATCTGAATAAAGACGAAAACCCTTCCTACATTATTTAGATTGGTTTATTATGATTTCTTGTTGATTCAGCCACTTTATTTTGGGTCCCTTAGGTAACAGACATTACGCTGATTCCACCACTGAATTATGCAAGAGTTCAGTTCAGTTTTTCGAAAAAAAAAATTAATTGAAAAAAAGTTCTAAGCAACATGGGCAATAGATCTCGAATTTCAGCGTATATTACTATATCGCTGTCCAACCATTCCGTTAACATATGATTACGAGTGAAATATCCGCGTTTCACTGTGAGTCGATACTCATGTCAAGCCAACACATGTAGTTTGAGACAATATAATATCAATATTGTTTATAAACTGCTCCACTGCTTGGTACGGGCCACCATAAGAGAATGAGGCCTGACTTCAACTCATTTACCGAGTGTCGGTTGTTATAATTTACATGTCCTTCGAGACTGCCGTAGGTTTGACCTGAGACCCTTTGCGTAGCAGTCTACTGGTCTTTCCACTAGGCCATTGCTGCTATTGTAGTCACTGGAGTAGGTAATGTATGTCGCAATGTAGTTAAAGAAAAATGTGACATCCTGTGATCCTGACTGTGTGGATTATTCCAGCTGATGATTAGCGGTCGTTTTTATAGTATTAAACCACTTATTTAGAATACTTAACTTTATAAGAAACTACGCCAATTCTATTATAGACCGATTAGTAGTTCCTTGTACCCTATAAAGTCCAAAGTTATTAGTCGAAACTTCTGTAACAAAACATCCAGTCTCTAAAGTTGTTTAATTTTTTATTGAATTTATATTTCTTAAGTATAAAAGCCTAAAACACGATTAGCGATTTTAAATCAAGCTTTCATAAAATACTTAAAGCTTTGAAGGCTAGACTTTATTCGTTGACATTATAATCAAAGTTTGAAAGGCATTTAGTGTTCTTAATTTCCCTAGAGAACTTTTCTCGTTCAGGTAAAAGTTATTTTAGTTCGGTATAAAAAACGGGATTTGGTCATCGTTTTGGAGATTGCGAATCCTTCGTCTTAATTTTGAGGGTCAAGTCTGTCTTGGGTTTTCTATCTTGCTTTCCAGTTTTAGCTGATAGTATAAATTTAAAAATGTGAGTACATGTACAAGAGATCTTTGCCTAGTAGTACTAAGCAAGTAGATATATGTAGATGTGAGATTACATCTTACTGCTATTATAAATTACAATGTACATGGAGGTTTGTTACTTTGTCACGCAGAAACTACTGAACTTTATGAAACTGTTAATAAATCCAGACATGAAAATAGCACATGGGCAAATGTTTGTCCGGATAACTGATTCCTAAGCTGGCAAAGCCACGGGCTGAAGCTAATTCTCTGTATATTTTGTTAATCGATATTTACTGTCTCAACCCTGTATCCGCGAAGGGGTAGGCAGAGGTGTAAATATTACACCCACATTTCGCCTTGAATTTTTAGGTCCCACGTAATAGGGGGCGAGCCTATTGCCGTAACCGGGCACATCACCAGACTGCTAGCTCCGGGCTGCTACTGAGTATTCGGCAAACCCAGCAGTAACACTTTTGCCTGACCCCTGAATCGAATCGATTTTTATTATAATAAAATTTTATTAATCGAAAATGACCGACTCGAGTAAGAATCGGTGTATGCTGATACGTAACACTGAAAGCTTAATGTAATACCCTGAAAGTTTAATGTAAAGCCTCTCCCAATTTCGCGATATCTTGGATCTAATCTTGTTCGCGGGTAAACAAGATTACTTTCACAAAATCCCAATCTTCAAGTTTACATTCCACAAAACCGATGTTCGTTTACCAATTAGTAACAAGCAGTTCCTTCGTCTATAATTACAACAAAAACTACTCTACATGTTACCTCTTGAACTCATTTTAACTTTCCATGCTTAAGTGATAAGTGCTTAAGAGCGAATGCTTCAATAGTTGCTAAAGTTTTCGGCTACGTGTTTTCTACTTTGGCACATAACATGTACCAAACTGCCTTCTCTTTCTCCAGGATGTTATAACATAGGACGTTATTGAATTTGCTAGACTCTTTTGTCTTTTGCAATATTTTAAGACTATAAAACTGGTTAAATAGGTGTTGCATCACTGTTACTCACATACACTCGCAATTTATTTGTACCTTCCATATTATTTTATACTGGGAGGAATAAGGGTGTGGTGTTCCTCCACCTAAAGGGAGGATCCTCTGACCAGACTAGGTGAACGGTTTTACCTCTACTATATAAATCTCATTTAGGTCCCGGACTGGGTTGTATAACGCTGAACTCGCTGGCAAAAGGTGTTACCTTTGTGGGTTACCTACATAAACAATTTTGCATATAATATTTTATAGCTATTGGTAAATGAGTTTTAAGAAATTAGTTTAGGAATTATTTTAGGAAGCTCGTTAGTGTAATGCAAAAACATCAAGGGTTCTAAAACTCTACCGTGCAAACTAAGATAATTGCCGATCCTCTAAAATTGAGTGTAAGGGGATTTTTAGTACAAGGCGGCACTGCTACACTCTAACAATAACATTAAACCACTTAAACATTTGAACCTATCCGTAAAGCTATGAAAATTGCAAATCGTTCGAATACCAAATGTAATTATAGCTCGGCTTTTAGAGTATTCGTCGACGTAGGGATAGACCATTGGCTTATTATACATAGGCAGTTGCAAGTGCATCCATTAGCACATAACGTAATAACGAATAATAATAAAAAAATCATTAATCGTCAGATCCCGGGTTCGATTTTTGGGTTCGGCAAAAGTGTTGTTGAGTTTTTCCGAATTTTCTGTAGCAGAACGGAGTCTGGCACATATTGCCAGGGTCAGGTTTGCCCCCTATTTCGTGGGATCTAAAATTCATAATAGGGGGAGAGTCTTTAAATGAAAATAATAAAAAGAGCTCTCCAGCACGACTTAAACTGCTACGACTACGTTGGTTGGACTATGTGCATTCTTGGCTGCTACAGACTGCCGAAACGTGTCATGCTAGGTATACTGTGCATAAAAGGAGGAAGAAGCATCCGAAATTTTGATTTAAACGTAAAGCATGACTTTGCTGTCGAGCATGATATGTTGCAGATGATAAATAGAAAAATCAAGTTAAACCATCAGACACAAAAAGTGCGGAAGGCGCCAACATCGCAATTAGCACCAAGATGGAACCGAAGTTCAATAGAATAGCCGACTAGTGAATTAAATGGCACGAATATAAAACTTTCCGTCAAGTTCATCAGTTGAGAAATCAATATTCTCAGAATACGGTTAATATTGCCACTTTAGAACTATTTGACCTGTACATAAAAGAAATACAATTATCAATCACTGTACAAATCATATTTAGAAGTAAATCTAAAGTCTAAATATTATTTTATATCTGCATTATCATATCTGGCATTTTCCAAGTTGCAATCTGGGCTTCGCTTACTATTCTAACCAGATTTGACCGCCTGTTAGCTTTTCCTCATAGCGACCGCCTGTCTGACCTTCGCAACCCAAAGAAATAGCAGTTTTCCATGGTTTGGACTAGTGTCACTTTTATTCAGAGGTACTCTCAGAGATCTTCATGACATCGGGACCAATGGTTTAGCGTGTGTTAAGCTGTCAGTACGGTCAGTGCTATCAGAGGCCAGTGCCTCTGATAGCACTGACCGTACTGACAGCTGGCAAGATGTAATTAACAATTCAATACGCACATACCTCAAAAAATCTGTCGTTCGCATCGTAGATTCAAACCTGATACTCTCGGCATGTGTTGGTCTCCATTAGGCTATTATCGTTCGTTTTATCAGTTTGGAAATCATATATGTATTCGTAGCCTCCGTAAGACAATGATAAAAAAAAAATATGCCTAAAACAAACATAAATAGAACTGAAAATGTAATCTATTGCTGTGGACGCTACAAAAATCCACAAAGCGAATACAAAACAGCCAAGTTTAATACAAATATTTTCCAATCAAGCAAGGTGCCGACCCATGTGAGTTGATTCAGAATATTGTTTTGTAATAAAGAAATTACATGTACACAGCAGTATCAATCGGAATATTTCAATAAAATATAGTTCGTAATAATATTATAATAAAAACGAGGCACTATGATACATGTCTGTAGAAGATCTTCAGTGTCCATGCGTTAACCCCGGTAACATATGTACAAGACTTGTTGCCTTGGAGCCCGAAGTCCGCTTGCTAGTCTAACCAGTTATGACAGAAAATAGCTTTGTCACAGATCGACTGCAGTTTGATCTCTATAGCCTCAAGAGATATTTTGTTTGCACATTGCCAAATACACATTTAGCAAGTAAATCCTCCCTAATAACCCCGTGTTTTCATTAAAGTTTATTTATCTGAACTAGACAGTTGATGAAAAATTAAAAATAATTAATGCCATTAATAAACCGTCTTATAGTCGTAGTCTTTAAACATTATTGTCACATATTATTTTTAGTAGGCACCTGAAATAAAATGTTTATGTATTCCAACCTCCAAATAATGCTAAGCACAGTGTTAACACGATCTTAAAAATAAAATATCAAACACTTAAAACGAACGCCCTCACATAAAATTAAACGAATCATTACTAGAGATACTTGCTATAACACATTCAATTCCCGTTTTAATACGACCATATCGTTATAAACCTTCAATATTTTAAATTGTATAATATTCAGAAAATGTTCGTAGCACGGCCCAAACAAGATATCATAATTAAACATCGTTATCCAGCGGGTGAAGGTCGTGGCATTCGACGCAAGGGTTGCCGCGCGTACCCATATAGCATGCACATTTTTTTTAAATAATAGTTAAATGTTATTACTTGATATCTTTATGTAATTAAGAATCTATATTTCAATTTGTCCTTGTGTATCTTATTAAAATATCAAAATTAAATTATATTTTAATAATCACTCGTAACTAAGTCAATACAAAATAATTAATGTAGGTTTTTCGTTAGAAATAATGTTGAAATAAAACACATAAATATTTTACAATTACTTTTTATTGAATATTTTTTGTTAAAATATTCCTTGAAGATATTTAGGTCTACTTGGAATAAATAACCAACAACTTATTTATACTGATTTCTGTTAGTTTAAGATGAAAAAAAATCATTTTAAGTAAGAAAATTACCTTTCGACTTCATTTGAGATAACAAAGACGTATTTATTTTAAACTTGTGAAATAATTTGAAAAGTTTATATTGTTAATTTTTCACATAATGTTAGTGTTGCCAATTTTAAAAATATGTTAACACTTTTTAACATTACAACAAAAATATGAAAGTAAAGAATAGATTAAAACATATTTTTAACATAGATGCTTGTAAAAATTTGATCCAATATATGACGACTGCGAAATAATAATTTAATATTTCTGAAAATAATTTCGCCTGAACTTTCAAATTACATTGAAATAGTTAAGAGTAATTAGTGAAAAAGCTATTACAATACGAAAAAAAATACAATATTATATAGCTATACTTTTAAAAAAACATTTAAAACTATAATATATTTTAATTAAATAAAGGTATTGTACGATACGACATAATCGAAAAAGCTTATTAAATGTATGCACCTACGTGACGCATACGCATGACAACCCTATTGTCGTGCGCTACCGCACTGCCACCATTTTTACCCGCCCGATAACGATGTTTAATCATAATATCCGCTGCTGGCTAAAAGGTTCGCAATAATTTTCGTAATTAAGTACTTTATAGTTGTAATCTTGTGGAATGGTATAATAACACTTATGTACTGTGTAGATGGCTATCGGTGAGCAAATAAATTCCGCACTCCTATCTGTGCAATTAAGAAGGCTAGGTCCCGTCGACCTTTGTCTTTATAAGAACGTTACCCAGACACGGCCGTTCATACAATTACGACCAACGTACATGGCACACAAAAAATCTTATATAAAAATTGGTTGCCTGTAAAGTCGGTATACGGGCGAAAGTTTTACGTGACAACGACTTTGAGTGGTAAAATAATTTTAATGTGAATATTCATTCGTATAGTAGGAAGAAGGATGAAAGACGCGTGCCTTTCACTTTTTATGTCTGTCTCTCTCGCTCTTAGGCGGGACGCGTGCCTCTCACTCGCTCTCATTGTGAGCGCATAACGTGAGCGGAGCGTAACGCAGTTTCTTGAAGTGTCACCCGGCAAACCAATTTATAAGACGTTGTCACGTCAAAATAAAGAATACAAAGATTATAAGCACGTATGCGTATAAACATAGCCTGTTTTTTAATCGTAAACCTACTTATTTGTCTTGGTATTTTTTGTTACATTTTCTTGGCTCTTTTCATTGCGGACAGAAATATTTATCTAGGTAAGTGTTGTCTAAAAAGAGGTTTCAACAAAAAATCTATGTAATTTATCGCAGAGCTTGAATTATGCCATCTTATTATCGCGAACTTGGTAACTCTGATAAGGAATTTTAATAAAAGCGTTATAAAGGTCAGCATTTTTCGAGACGATATTCTGCGAATCAGTATCATCATTAAATTAGTAGCATGTTATCTGTTATCTGTAGACGAACAAATAAAGCTGTAGGTACCTATGCGTAACATATAGTCTTGATGTCTTAAATCCTTGTTTTTACAATGGTTTGGGCGGAGAGGATGGATGACGAAAGACTGACCAAGAGGGCATAATATATAAGGCAAGTGGGAATTGGACAGGACGAAGGGGAAGATCTAGGCGGACGTTCTCTGACCAGATTGGAGACATCCTAAAAGAGGTTAAAAGTACCCTAAACGGAAGAGAATGCATGAGAAATTTGATAGGTGTAAATGAAGTAAAAGAGATATGTCAGGATCGTTGCAAATGGCGTTCCGTAGTTTCTGCCTCCCCCGAAAACAGGCGTGAGACTAACTGTGTAATGTAACATTAGCGTCGGTAGCGCAACGAATGCCGCTACTTTTCGCATTCGTATACCTATGTCGGAATACGATATGAGAACTAGTTGCGAGCCAGTTCAATCTTAGGTTCGCTTCATACATTTGTCACCGCTCACAAATATATGCGAAACAATCCCGGATCCAAAACAAACGATCAAACGCAGAGATGTAAGCGACTTCCGAGAAAATACACGAGAAATTTTCTTTCCCCGAAGAGAAGCATATTCATACTTGTGAATTATAACAGGCAGTTTCACTTTTGTCTCCTTTGTCATACAGCATGCAATACAAATGATACAAAAGGCAAAGTTGGTTCCCTTTCTTTGAAGAAGTCGAAGTATTGGCGGAAAGAATAACACTGTGCTTAAAATTATCTTTACCTTTGTAGGTACCCACAGGACAGGCTTGCCTAGTGTGGGCCACTGGTTATAGCTCTAACTTGTATTTATTTTTGGCAATAAACATTTTTTATTTCTTTTTTTACCTTAAAAAATAATCTCTATACTCTTACACATATCCACCTAGTAATGCGATTTAAACGTTAGAAAATAAAAAGCGTCTTAGGCAATCTTGAAGCTATTTTATGAGCTACTTTTAGTTCCATTTATTTTTTTATCGCGGACAAAGAAACACTGTTTTATTGTACATCTTATTGAACACTAGATTATTTAAGTGTTTTCTTTAGATTCGTGCATAGGGTTCCCACCAAGAACTAAGGGTCCCAAGCCAACCTCACCTGCAAGTGGTGCACCTGCCGATCAACGGACGAGGCTCCAACTTTTTCCTTCAGCTGTGTCATGTAGGTACGTCGAGGCCGTCCTCTTCCTCTTCTACCTTCTATTTTGCCTTCCAGTATTATTTTGAAAAAGTTGTCGTGTCGTATCAAGTGGCCAATCATCTTCCCTCTCCGATTTTCTATTAGTTTTAATAACCGTCTCTCTTCGTTAACCATTCGCAGTACCTCTTCGTGTGTAATCTTTTCTGTCCAGCTTATTCTCTTCATCCTCCTCCAGCACCACATCTCAAACGCCTCCAATCTTTCTCTATTCCTTTGCGTCATGGTCCAAGTTTCACAGCCGTATAGAGCGATACTCCAGACGTAAGTTTTAATTAGCTGTTTTCTAATTATTGAGTTAATATTCGATTTGAATAGAGTCTTTTTCCTATTAAATGCTTGTTTGGCTATTGCAATTCTAGTTTTTATATCCGGTGTACATCTGGAGTCGTGTGTTATTTGGCTACCTAGATATTTAAAGCTATTGACCTGTTCTATGACAATGTTGTTAATTTTAATGGGTCTATTTTGTGACGGAAATTTCGAAGTTGTCAAACATTTTGACTTGCTAGTATTTATTTTAAGACCAAGTTTACATTATATTGCGTCCATTTCTGCAAGTAATTTTTCTAAATTATCTGGGCCATCTGATATTGCTGCTATGTCATCTGCAAATCGAATAAATTGAATATTACTAACTCCTCCCATGCCGCTGTTTGACACTTTACGAATAGCGCTCTCAATAAAGATGTTGAAGGTTAGAGGTGATAGTGGACATCCTTGCCTTACTCCCTGCTGAACTTTTGCACTCACTTTTTCATTCCCGACTTCTATTATCATTTCTTGTTGCCTATATAATTCGTATATTATTTTCCTATCCCTATAGTCTAATCCTGCTTCTTTCAAAATTTCCATCATCTTCAGCCAATATACTCTATCAAATGCTTTTTCCAGATCTATGAAAGCTACATGTGTGTTCAGGCCCAAATCCATACGTCTATCGATAATAAGTCTTAATGCTAATATAGCTTCCCTTGTGCCTTTGTTCTGCCTAAATCCATATTGGTCTGGTCCTATAAAGATGTCTGCTAAGGGCCGTATTCTATTTTGAAGTATTTTCAATAGAATTTTAGATGCTTGAGAGACAACACTTAGTGTCCGGTGCTCTTCGCATTTATTGGTGTTTAATTTCTTCGGCAATGTTATCGTTTTACTGACTGTGAAGTCCTTCGGTATCGTTCCAGTGGCATACATCTTTCGAATAAAATAATAAACTTCTTCTAGCAAAGACTCACAGTTAGCAAATTTAATCAGTTCTATATAAAATTGATCATTTCCCGCAGCTTTTCGGTTGTGTAAGCATCGGACTGCTTCATCGAATTCCACTCTCAAGATATCAGGGCCTAGATTTTCTTCCTCCACTTGATCTGCTTGTTCTATGCTGTTTTCATTCATACCTTGTCCGTCATACAAATGTTCTATATATCTTTTCCATCTTTCTGCTATTTCCTTATTATTTACAAGAAGTTTTTCTTCTTCATCTAGTATTACTGTACTTTTTGTTTTATATGTTTTATTTATCTGTTTGATTTCCCTATAAGCCTCATCTATTTTACCCTGTTTTATTAAAGTTTCTATTAAGTCACAAGATTGTTTTAAATCTTCTTCTTTGCGTTTCCTACACTTCAGAGTAACGTATGTAGAGATAGAAAAAAAACGTAGCAACATATATTACTTGCGTATTACAAAGGGAAAATTCCACTCGAAATGGATTGCCCGATGCAGTACAAAATGAAGTGGTTGATTTCCATGTCAAGGAAGACAAACTGTTTACCGTTTATCCAATGCTAACTGTTCTCTACGGTTTCACTCTTGAAGAAAAGAAGTAGGTACTAAAATAGGTGTGTAAGCCTTCACGCACTAAATATTTCACAGTTTATAACCTTTCTAAACCTTCTTAACGCCGCTGTCATGTATAGATGACCGTAGTCGTAGACCGAAATGTAGCCAACTCATGTTGTGCATTTTGGCTTATAACTTATTCATGACTACGTCATGGCAGTCAAAAGTAAACTGTCAACTGCAGAAATTATTTTTGAAATTGTTATTTTATTCATGCCAAAGTTTGGTGAATTCAAAACATTTAATCAGATCTTGAACTCAATCGACCATCGACCATCAGAGCCAGCACACAACAGCTGATTTTATCTATTGCAGTTACCATCCATCACACTTTAATAAACACAATAATTTAAACGCAGGAATAATTTAACCCGTATTATTTCATATAATGAAAAGAAAAAAAAAGAACAGTAAATTAGCTATATGTTTATGACTGTAACAGAACTGTTTTCCGCGTGACGACAGTCATAATTACGCGTGATCGCAGTCAATTGTAAAAGCAAAGACAAGGTAGTTACAGCAAGCAACAAAAGCCGGTGTACGCTGCATAATCTTAGCTGAGTATTCATGAATTACAAACTCAATGATTTTTAAATAATGATTTAGGTAAGTTAACTTCGTCTAGGAATCTTACAAGATTTGGACTATAATAATTATTTGGGACTATAAAGTCATGAGAATCACGTAAATGTATATCGACTTTTTTGCAGTCTGTACGTACATCACCCTGACAGCGGTGGCCTACGTCCCTCTGGACACATATTGTGCAGTACTGTAAAACGCTCTGAGTGATATATATCTAATCTAGACATCTGGATATTTGTTTACAGTTATTCCAGTTGACGTCACACGTTCAAAAAACCAATGTAACAAAATTTATCTCTATATGGAATTTCTAAGCCCCTTAAAATTGTTTTGTAAGCAATAAAAAGCAGTTAGAAGCTTTGAAACGGCTTTAATACTTACTAGCAGACTGCTAAGCAGAGGGTATTAAAAGAAAGACATAAAGAAAGACTTACACCCCACCTGATTTGCTTCCCAGTATCACTGTGGATTCTCAGTTCCCATCTCAGTCTCACAGATAGAAGGATGTGGTCTAGTAAACCACGCTGGCCATACAGGTTGGTATAGGGTTTGATGTCAAGTTTTTCGTCTCTTTACAAAGATACTATTGGGTTTTTGTATTTTCCTAAGTCGCCTCTTACAACACCCACGAAATGAAATGAGATAGTGTCATTTTGTAATTTTAATCACTCCCCACTTGGATAGCCATTGGCCTTAGCATATTTAAAAATGTGGCTTACTGTTTGTGGTCCCAAGTGCATAACTTAAAATAATAGCCGGCGAAAATTAAATACGCCTGTATAGACTAATATAGACATAACTCGCGTCCATAAAATTTTAATATAATAGTGCAAACAATGCCTCGTTATTATAATAACAATGGTATGATTATGATAAAGTAAACCTTTGCTTCTTGTACTTATTAGAAGTAACTAGATTTTCGCCCGCGGCTCTACATACATAGGCTTTGGGTATCGCCGTATAATAAGCAGCGATAGCCTAGTGGAGAGACCGACGGATTGCTACGCAGAGGGTCTCAGGTATGAATCGACAGCGCGCTCCAATGACTTTTCGATGTTATGTTTGTATTAAATTGTTAATTAGCGCTTGCTAAACGGTGAAGAATAAAATCGTGATCAAAACCTGCATGTCTGACAGTTCTCCATAATGACCTCAAAATACATATGAAGACTGCCAACCCACACTTGGCCAGCATGGATAAGTCAGACTTCGTTAATATCCAACAGTTAGCCAAAAAATCCAAATATCGTTCGGGATTGATCAAAATATTTTCATTTTTCCAACAATTCTCACTTCAATCTAGCAGCTTATATATTGTAAGAATCGCTAAAACTAATGCGATAAACAAGCATGATGCAGTATCTCCTCAAAACACTGCACACTTGTTTGGCACACATAAAAATTATTAAAACGAACATAGCTGAGCGTTAACGAGCGACGCTATTAGTGACGACAACCAGCAGCTTAACCCCCACCCCTCACTCCACACCCCGCCGCTTTTCTCATATGTGACCCAAGTCACACATACGCAATCAAAGGTTACATTCGTATACGCTCGGTTCATTTATCAGCCCTGGATATTGTCCCACTGCTGGGCACCAGCGTCTTATGTACTAGTCACTGTAAAAAGCTTTAGATTCACCACTATAGCCTAGTGCTAATTTGGTAAGTGGTTAACAGACTTCCCATTCCTTTCAAGAAACTTATCGAGAACTAGAATTCTGGCCAAACATGGTGATTAAACGTGCACGTCTGAGAAGACCATGTTTATATCTTCGCCGTATAGCAAGCGATATATATACAGAACAGCTATTATTATACGCATATAACTTCGAAAAATCACTGAAGCGTGCTATGAGTTTGCACCCTACACCCCTGTGAACTCAAACCCTCTGCATCTCAGTCTGTTAGTTTCTTTATTAGGCTACCGTAATAAATAGAACTTTTGAACACAAATGTTCTGTTTTCTATATAGAATAGGCCCCGCCTGTCAAAGAAGATGCATCTTAGGGGCCTGATTGTCCCGGAGGAAAACACATCCCAGCTGCTGCTTGTTCTCAACAAATACAGGAAAGTGGAAGTAAAATCTTGTGTATCTACAGTTAAGACATAAGTCGTGTAGTTTGTTGTATCGATGGATGAGAAACTCGGTATAATTTGTAAACATGGGTCTTTAATTTGTTTGATGTTGTCACATGGGTATATGACATCATAACCATTAAATAAACAAACTTTTTTATTTGTGCCATATGAGAGACAGGAATACCTTCGATTTGATAATAGCTGACACGTGCAGTGATTTTCACGAGTAATTATCTGGTTAAGGACAGGGTAACAGGATTGGAAGGATACACCGAGTAACGCAGACAATTCTTTATTGAGAGCAAGATCGTAACGTAGTTTTTTCTTCCGACACCGCTCCTCAGAGTTACGTAGTTCACGTAGCGTGCGTCGTTCCGATGACTTTGACGACTTTTGACCATGTGTTTAACGACCTGTCAGTTTGTGGTATCTAAACGTCAATATGGCATACGCGCTCCTTGACGACCGTAGTGTAAACAGTTTGTATTTATTTATTTATAAGTTTGACAGTTGAGTTAGTTTACTTGGGTCAATGCATACAGATTTACATAGAAGCGCAGTTCTTAAGGATTTCGTGTGCCAATTCCAAGTGGAGACTGTTTCCAGTTTAGTTCGTAGTTGGCACCGTTGCGGCGCTGGCGTCGTCCTCCGTCTCTCTTGCTCTCGTAGTTAAGATATACAGGAGGAACGTTCGTCTCTCTTGCTGTCGTAGAGACAGCTGTCCCAGCGCGACTGCCACGCCGCCAAGCGGCAATTCGGGTCACAGAAACTTTGTCTTAAGAGCGCCCATAAGAAATGCGCCTCTATGTAAATATCTGAGCTCTTTGCTTCGGTCATGAGTTAGGTCAAGAGTTTGATATACTGCCTGTCATAATATTAACGTAGTTTCATCTACCAGAGAGCTCACATGATTTGCATCTTGAATATAACTTGTGGTCACATGGTGAACGTGAATGATATTCGGTCACATTTTAGCCTCCATCTTGATACACACTTTGACTTGGACAAAATTAAATATCCTACTAGTCTACTAGTCTCTCGGACAATGCGCTGAAAAGGTGTATGAAGTTTACTCTTTAAGTATAAATATAATATATGTATATCTGTACATACTATAAATTGAAGTCCCCTTTCCTTCCTGTCTGTCTGTATGAACGCGATAACCTCCAGATAGTGTGATTCCTGAAGAAGGATTAGGTGTATAATTCACGCGGACGGAGCCAAGGACAAAGTTTAGTAAGTTAAATAAGAAAAATATATTTTACCTGTATATTATAATGAATTAGGCGTAGGCTTTAAATAAATATGGACGTAAGCTACCATTTCAGCAAATCGTTTTTGTTCTTGTTTCGCGTGGGTGTCGAATAAAAAGGTCACAACATTATATTTTGTATATTTTGTAAATTATCTCCTTAATCATGTTAAATTACGTTTATCTATAAAGGAATTACAAGTATTTACCTTATACTGGTATATAGTATGCCAACAGCTACGCCCGCACTTTTTCATTTACCCATTTCATCATGATCCCGTGGCAATTTCGGGAAATCCCGTCTTAGTGCACCTTGGGCAACATACATGCCAAAGAGCTTCTAGCGCCCAGTTGTTTCGGCAGTACGTTGTCTGTAAGTTGGCCAGTAATGCAAGAATTTTATATATGCGTATTGATAAAAACTAATTAAAGTTTTAACTTATATCTATATTTTATTCATCGTTCGTTTAATAACATTTTACGGCTTGTCCACATACTATGAAAAGCATACCAGATCAGTCAAATGTAGTTGCGGATTCCTCTTAAAGGAAAATGGATATAATTCAATATTCCTTTTTACTGTGATTTCTATTTTTTTCTTATTATGATTGATGATACCAGAAAATCAAACAGAGAGTTGTAAGAAACGGACCGACAAATTTTGTTACACATTATCAATAGTACTGAGACAAATTTAAATTAAATTATGTATCATACTTTCTTACACATTTTTTTTCTTGTACTAAAATAACTGGAATATTTATACAATATTAGTTAAATTAAATCATGCACCGCAGAAAGAGGAGAATCCCCAAAGTATATCCAAAGGAAGCACCACTATGTATTGGCGCATTTTACATCAGGTACCAATTGGTACCGTTGTTGCTTATTGCACTTTTTCTTATAGGACTGTGCCTCACACCGTTGCATTATTTTATGTATTTTGCAGTTATTTAAAATCCTACTAGTATCGTATATGCGTGAGTTTGTGAGGATTGTCACGCTTTCATGCAAAAATGATTTAAGAGCTTACATTTCACTACAAATCAGTCAAACAGTTCATCATCGTCATCAGCAGTCTGCCATAATGCACTGCTGAATATAGGCCTCTACGTCACGCCACTGAGCTCAATTTTCGGCTCTGTCGTCAGCCGAATAGTTCAGCTATACAAAATCGCTCTGTATGCACTGAACTTCGTAGTCAGTGCCAAGTAAACTTTCATAGAAGTGTTGCTACCGACGCTTAAAGATTTGCGTCGACTAAAGCTTCTACAATATTCTACACGTTCAAGTATCATTTCGCGAGTGTGGACGGTAAAACGTAACTTGTACAAGTTCTAAACCACGAAAACTTGTTACATAAACTGTTTACAAAATCTGGATGCACAGAGAAAATTTTGCGTAGCAAGGTGTAAGGTCAAAAGTAAGGAAAATTAAATGCTGTCTTTTCTATTTATTAGTATAGATCTTATTTTATGACTGTGATGTCTTATTGTGTTTTTCTTCCTCTTTATTACGTTAAATAAATATCAGATTCTGTAAAAAAATACCTGAAGAAATCGGAATGGTGTTGATGAATTAGCGTTACTATTTTGAAAATCATATTAACTGAAAATCATTGTTCTGAACCGCCGTTTCCAAAACCACTTTTTACCTAGACGCCTCTTTAAGTTAAGACAAAATATGTTTGACCCGAAATTCACGAAATCTCTTCGGTGTGAGAGGCAGTGGCGTGTTGTCTAGCCAGCGGCTGTCTGCTTCGTGTTACTTATAAATAAATAAAAGATTGGATTACCCAGCGGTGTGCACCCTAAAACACCTCACTATATCGGCAAAACGACCAATAAAATCGATGTTTCTCTCACAATATCCGAGCTGTGATTACAAAACATTGGGTTTACATTTTTTTGTAGGTACGCGTTTTTGTAGAATTTTGGTCGTCATATTCTTTTTTAATATTCACGATGCGTCCTTAACTGTGAAATTTTAACTTGAATTTATTTTTAAATAATGTCAGCCGACCGGTGGAAAAAGTTTGATAAATATTTATCTACGTGTTAACTGTCGCTTAACAATGCAAATGAAAACAGTGGTGAGGGCTGTTTGTCCACAGTTACTATACCTACTACCCCTAGTATGAAACGCAACCGTCGCAAGTATATTTTACTCAGGTATGATATTTCATTTTACAAAAAAAAACGGATGCACGGACATTTGTACCTTCCAATCTATTTTTTGTATAACGAGTATTGATATTTTAATACTCAGCGTTTATTACTTACTTTAATAAATCTGTATATATAAAATCCTTGCGTTACTGACTGACTGACAGACACGCTACAGCCGAAACTACTGGGCGCAAGTAGGTAGGTGAAATCAGGCATGTGTGTTTCTTGGGGAGTGTAAGTGTGTAAGGTAGGATTTTTGAAAATTCCCTAACGGGGTAAAACAGGGGTTCAGAATTTGTATGAAACTTTTTATTCCTTCAATGGATTTACTTGAAACTTTGTATATTGATTCCTCAAATGAAGTTAGTTAACACTAAGAAAATTGTTTTGGCGATTCCTACGCTAAGGGGGTAAAAAGGGGAGTCAGAATTTGTATGAAACCTTTGTATTCGTTCAAGGGATTAACTTCAAACTTTGCATATTTTTTCCTCAAATGACGTCAGCGAACTCAAATCATTTATTTTGGAAATTCTTCGCCTAAGAGGGTAGAAAAGGGAGTCAGAGTTCGTGTCAAATCCTTTTATTTTTTTCAATGGAATCACGTCAATCTGTATATATAAAATCCTTGCAATACTGACTGACAGACACGCTACAGCCGAAACTACTCGGCGCGAGTAAGTGAAATTTGGCATGCGTGTTTCTTGGGTGGTGTAGGGTAGCACTAATAGAGGATTTTGGAAAATTTCTCCCCTAACGGAGTAAAACAGGGGTTCAGAGCTTGTATGAAACTTTTTATTCTTTCAATCGATTAACTTCACACTTTGCATATTTGTTCCTCAAATGACGTCAGCGAACACAAATCATTTTTTTGGAAATTCTTCACCTAAGAGGGTAGAAAAGGGAGTCAGAGTTTGTGTCAAATCTTTTTATTTTTACAATGAAATCACTTCAATCTACATACATACATACATAGACTCACGCCTGTTTCCCCGAAGGGGTAGGCAGAGGCATATTAAACGCCCACTTTTCGCCAGTGTTTTTTCAGGTACGTAATAGGTGGCAAGCCTATTGCCACTTATCGGGATATTTTGTTTGCCAGAGCCTCGTCCGTTGATCGGCAGGTGCACCACTTGCAGGTGAGGTTGGCTTGGGACCCTAAGTTCTTGGTGGGAACCCTATTTTTGGCAATTCCTTCCCTAATGGGGTAAAACAGGGGTTCATAGTTTGTATGAAACTTTTTATTATTTCAATGGATTAACTATAAACTTTGTATAATGGTTCCTCTAACCACGTTTGATGACGAGTTAAAACCGAGCACTTAGAAAGGAGTTTTTGAAGTCTTACCCTTATTGAGGTTATAAATGGTGTCCGAGGTGGTATATAAAAAAATGTATTGAAGATTTTTTCAATTTTATCACGGAAATTAATATAATCAATGGGTTCACTAGAAACTTTGTTTATCGGTTCCTCAAGTGACCTTAATGAAATCACATTTAGGGCGTGCGGCTCAAAAAGGAGTCCTGATTCATATGAATCTTTTTATAATTCAAGGTCTTTGTAAGTTTGTATGACAATAAAATAACATTCATCAAATTTCTTTGAGAATTGGCATTGCAAACCAAAAGGCGTAAAACATTGTATAAATTGTTGTGTTTATTTTAAAAATAAATGCATATTTTATTCTTTCTATTCCACAAAACATTTTATCTACGCGAAATTCACGCGAACAAAGCAGCAAGCAAAAGCTAGTGCTGTATATATCTGGAAAAAGATTTCCGCTTGTTGTTGAAACATAAAATATTTGTATATTCATCGGAAGATAACCTTGAGCTAAGTTCTTACCGTTAGGGCATTTTTCACTATGTCCTCTCTTCTGCCGATGCAGATGATGCAGCGCATAACGCATAAAGCATTCAATAGAAATATAAAATTGCTTTTCGATTTAACCATTTAAACATATTTTTGTCTTTACAGATTTTGGAGATATACCAACCTACATTTGAAGACGATGACACTTTTAAGACAATCACATGAGAGTACGTCTTTAATAAAGCTTCAACATAACAGATATACAGTGTTTCTGCATATGTTGCAGCTTCCTTTTTTATAGGTAAGTGTCTGACGTCCCACTGCAGCGCAAACGCGGGGGCCTTCACAAGGGGTAAACGACACTTTTCCCATATATCCTTATCATTTCCCTCTTATCATATCATTTCATCCCGCCATCACCGTGTAGGCCATCAGCGATGTCACTTGACGTTTAAGGGTGTCCATAGGGTTGTCAATTCTGCCCATTTCTCATCTGACATGCAACACATATCACACCCTTCCTGGAAGAGTAGCGTAACTCAACTTGCGTCATATTTTTTTATTATTGCAAAAAATCGAGCGTACCCTAATACACCTTCGCACAAATTTTCATGAAGCTAACGCCAAAAATAAGGGTACTGTCACAAAAAATATGTTTTATTGGAACGAAAATAAAATAGTTTTCCATACTTATATAAATTTAAACATACATACATTTATTTATTTTACAAATTTCCCTGGGTATAAAGCCATAAACACACATACCCATAACAAACACGAATAATTAAAATAATTTTATAAAAGTAAATAAACATAAGCATTTGTTCTTGGATACTAAAGGCGTGTCTTGCAAGTCCACTTACTTATTGCACGAAACTGGTTGCGGGACTGTTTTGCGTTAAAGTATGTATTTCTGTTTACTTAAATGATTTTTTCGTGTAAAAACTGCGTAATTGATACTTACACTTTCAGACTAGCCTAAAATTGTAGCATGAATAATGGAATAATTACACTTAACGCAGCCAATGTGGTACACCAAAGATCGTAACAAAGCAATATCCATTTTTACACCGGCATCTTTTGTAACAGTTTCGGGGATTATTTAGGTAACCGTATAATTCAACCATATCTAACAGTATACATAAAACAATGAAAAATCGGAAACTCTATCATTTCGCCGCTGCTAAATGCCATCTTTTGTTGTTTATAATAATGATTTTTTAACAATGTTGGACACTATTTTTAAGCTCCTGAAAAGTTGTCTGAATTCACTTACCGCTTTCTTACAGGAAGGGTGCGATATATGTTCCGCCGAGCTTCATTTTAGCGCGGCAGCTTTCGAGTGACATCAACGCTATTTGTGATGGAATGGGTTATGGACTTATGGTATTCCTAATGCGGTCTGTCAGGTGGCTGCACCCGAAATTATTTATTTACGACTAAATCAAATACTGAACGAAAAAAAATTATTCGAATTTTATGTCTTAAAAACCTGATAGACCTTACCTGACTAAGACCGATGCCAATGCAGATGGAAAACCGGTGATCCAGATCCTCAAAAAGAGAAAAACTAAAAATTTAAAAAATCTTTCTTTTTCTTAGCGTTATCCCAGTTTCAATCTAGGGTCCGCTTACTAGTCTAACCGGATTTGGCTGAATATTAGCTTTTCCACAGAGCGACTGCCTGTCTGACCTCCGCAACCCGAAGGGATAGCGATATTCTATGGGTAAGACTAGTGTCAGTTTATTTAGAAGGTACTGACGCCCTGTAACGACTGTCAAAGATCTTCATGACAACCGGGACAGACGGCTTAACGTGCTCTCCGAGGCACAGGACAAGCGATAATTAACAATTCAATGCACACATAACTCCGAAAAGTCATTGGTGCGCGCCGTGGATTCGAACCCGATAGCCTCTGCATGGCAGTCTGTTGGTATATCCACTCGACTATCGCTGCCAAGTGCTGAAAAGTTAAAAAATGCCATCAATAAATAAGTGCGTTATTTATTGTAATTCGACATTAGTTTCAATGAATTTAGGGACAGATGTTTTAAAATCTTGGATTAATCTACTTTAATACATAAATAAAACCAGAACTAAACTTCGAACTATAATATTTCGTCCGTCGTCCTATGCACCCAAAGTCCAGTAGGTATTTCGAAAATTGGACGCGCGTATTTTTTATAGCGGCTTGAAAAAAGTGAAAACTTCAAAAAAAATGTCGTTTCCCAGGTTTTATTTTTGGTTAGTATGACTTGGCATGATGTCCAAAACGCGTAGACTTCGGCTTGGTGATGGGTCTTGTGACACCCTGTATATTGCAAACTTGTGTTTTAGACCAGAATTCTAATAATAAGCTGCGACGCAACTGTTTGATTGAATTAGTTGGAAGTTTGACTGTTGACTTTGTATTTGTTCGAAGGTTGAACCAACATCTAATATACGGATAGGGCGAGCTAAATATTAATTACATGTATACGGTATTATGCGCCTCATTGTAGGGCAAGCTAAATATTAATGATATGTTTACAGTAGGTACCTAAAATTCACCTTGTTGAATTGAGTATATCATAAACGATTTTAAACTTTATATTCATTTTTCAATAAATAAATCAAAATACCTATTTGGCTCGAGGTCGTCGGCAGGATCGCGGCCAGCTATGGTAACAGCAATTTGCGTCGCTCCACCGCAACGTTACGTAGACGAACATTACGGTGATTTTAATTGATTTGAGGCAAAACGTGATTCCAACATACTCTCTCTACACGCCACAGGTGGCGAATGAAGAGCCCGACAGCAAAAAGGAAAATAAGTTCGTGGTCATGTAAACAGAGGGTTCATAAGCCCCTACTTCAACAGATGTATGTCGTTGGAGAAAGCAGAAGTACTCATATAGTTGAAGTGGCCCGTCACATAAAGGATCCGTCAAATAAACTTGTTTATTTAAAATAAATAAAATGAATAATGATAAAATATTATCATGCATAAAATAAGAATATTAAAAAACAAACAGCAAAATAAAATAAATAAAATATTGTAGTTCGCAGTTAGTTACTCCTTACAACTGTTTACAAATCTAACTGTGTCTCTAGAAACTCGTTAGAAAACCAAAACCTTTTTATAATTCAAACTCTTTGCTGTTGAACTTTTTAATTTCTCCCCGTTGATTACACTGTGAGTTGCAAGTTGATTACAAGTAGTGGTATACCGCCGTTTGCCCGAATTTTATTTGCCCTAATATCATTTGCCATAATAGTCGACAGCCATAATAAAATATTATATGACGTAATATTAATTTGCCCTACTCTTATTTGCTATATTAGTCACGGGCTAGAAGCTTTGTTTCCCATCAAGTCACTTACCATAACATCATTTGTCATAATCATTGTAAGCCCTAATAATCACAAGCCCTAATTATCACATGCCCTAATTATCATTTGACCGTATTTTCAAATGCACTAATTTTATTTAAACTAATGTTTCACTAGACAAATAATGATTTCTTTGCTTTCGAGTGCCTAGGGTTAGGTCTGACTGTAATTGCAGTAACTAAATAGGTTATGTTACCTACCTATTTACAGTGAATCCCTGAAGTTTTACTTTGTAAAAAAGCCAATCTAGAAGTCTTTACAATGTCTCTAAATAAACGTGATATAGCTGCTAGCTTCTTATTACATAACTTTACATTGTTACTATTTCAAAACTTATTGACATGATGCATTTGAGATATGTATATTTCATATAGGTACGATAGCATAGCAGAGTGATCATAGATTTAACTGGGATAACACTAAGACAATGATGGTGAAAGTTTTTTTTTTAATTCTATTTTATTTAAAGGGGCACTTTATACATAGTAAATGTCGGCCCTATGGTGAAAGTTATCATGAAGGAGTTGTCAGCAAAATAAAGGCATAATTATAATACCTACTTGCTTTATTTTTTTTTTCTACTAGCTAGCTCGGCGAACTTCGTACCACCTAACAGGCGATTCTTTCTTTATTTTTTATTTTTTCTCTCCGTAAGAACCATCCTCGTACTTCAAGGAATATTATAAAAAAAGAATTTGACAAGATTTGCGCTTAGTAACACATTCAGCGATTTATTTTTATATTATAGATATGATGACAGTCAATAAAGTATGCAGCATACGATGGATCTGATTGATTTCATTGCATATTTAATATTTGTCATATTGTATAACAAATGCCAGCCATGCCAGTTATTAAAATAATGCAATCGGCAATCCAAATTATGTTAATTTGCTGAAGGAAATTGATACATAAGGTGGCATTTTACCAAAGCTTTTTACATAGTTTTGATGGTAAGTATTTAAAAAAATATTACTTTTTTATTTGATATAGGAGGCAAAAGAGCAGACGGTTCTCTCGGTAGTAATCGATTACCGCCGCCCATAGACACCGGTAGCACCAGAGATGGAGTCACAAGTGCCCGCCCGGATGACACAAGGAATAGGAGCAGGCGCGGGATAAGGAAAAAATAAAAGTATCAAGCCCAGTGCCGGCCGCACACATATTTCAGTCACGCCTAGGAGGAGGTTAAAATTAATTTATACCTACAGGAGTAAAAAGAAAACATTCAAATCCACACAAATTCAATGCATTCATTAAAATATCCGGGAAACCCGAACACCATATCCAACAAACATTATTTTCATCGTGCACATTCAGGGATTGTTCTAATGCACTGCGGATATCAAATGGATGTTCAGCGGTTCCGCGGTTTTGCACGAATTATGCACACATCGCACCAAACGTTCTATCTAATCTTCGATAATTGCTACATTTAACCTTAGGGTACAATGTTTCGGAATGAACTAAAACAGTGCTAGTTTTGTCCAGGGATATTTGTGCTAAAATGTGTGAATATTCCTCTTGAATATTTGGATATTCACCGTGCGGTGGGATTTTTCGCACTGTTGTGTTGCATCTCGCATTGTAATACTGAGCTCGCTTGTCTAGTGCAAGTGTGGACTACGAGTATGTATAGAGGCGATTGTGAATTTCCGGCCGAGTACCTAATGATTGGGCTACAGCTGTATTTGTGCCTCTTTATAAAGGTAAAGGCTCGCAACAAGACTGCAAAATTATAGAGTCATTAGCCTTCTCAGCATTGTTGGCAAATTGTATGCAAAGGTACTTATTGAAAGAGTTATGGAAGTAACCGACAAGAAAATATGGGATGTACAAGCGGGATTCCGAAAGGGTATGGGATGTACGTATCAGGTTTTTCCCTTACGAAGCATAGCCGAAAAGTTTTTGGCCAAAGGTTTTGGCCAAGGTCTATTGCGCATTCGTGGATTTGAAAAAGGCTTACGATAAAGTGGTGAGGAATGAAATGTGGTCGGTGCTGTCAATAAATCGGGTGGACAGCAGCCTCATTCGAGCTCTGAAATCCCTTTATGAGGATTCTAGAGCTCGTGTGAGGATGAACGGGGTATACATTGACTGGTTTATCATCGAGACAAGTGTTGGACAGGGATGTGTAGCGTCGCCGTGGCTGTTTAACCTCTTCATGGACAGTTGTTTGCAAGACCTAAAACATATTGACTGGGGATTAAGGATGAATGGGTTACTTGTCAAATGCCTCCTTTATGCTGATGATCGGGTAATACTTGCATCTTCAGCGGAGGAATTGCCGGAGATGTTAACAATCATGCATGGTGCGTAAGAGAGGAAAGGAATGAAAGTGAATATAAGTAAAACGAAAGTTATGGTTTTTGAAAAGGAGGAATGCTCTACGGCTTGTAATGTTTTGATCGATGGACAACAAGTGGAGCAAGTGAATGAGTTTGTATGCTTAGGTACGTTGTTTACAAGAGATGGTAAGAATGAAGAAGATATTGAAAAAAGAGTTAATGCAGGTAATACAGTGAGTGGAGCTCTGAGGGCGTTTATGAATAGCCAAAACGTGTCCAAAAAGGCACGTTTGGCTGTGCATAGAGGGGTATTAGTGCCTACCCTTATGTACGGTAGTGAAAGTTGGGTATGGCAGAAGAGATTTGAAAGAAGAATAAATGCTGTGGAAATGAGAGCACTAAGAAGTATGTGTGGTGTATCTTTGACCGACAGAGTAAAGAATTTTGTGATAAGAGAATGTTGTGGGGTAAAAGAAGATGTAGTGACAATAATTGAGAAAGGCATTGTAACGGGTTCTGGTAGTAAAACGCAGTACGAGGTTCTATGCGTTTATTTGCCGAGTATTGCCTCGCTTCCTATGCCGAGTATGACCGACCAACAACACGACACTGGCCTGAACACTAAGGGCTGCAGTCTCCCACGCTGTTCCCTCCGGTAGTGTGCAGGGCAGGTTGCTCGTAGGGCTGCGCGTAGCGGCAGATCCTCGCAGGCCGTTGGTTCAGCTGGCAGGCGTTGGCGGTCTGAGTGCGATGAGCAGGGCAGGGCAGACTCTTCGGCAGAGGTGACGCCGAAGGCGATGCAGGAAAGTGTAGCGGTCTAGGAGCGTAGCCGGAGTCTTAGGGTGAACCTGGAACCTGAAGGGAAACAACATTAGGAAAGCCACAACCAATAGAGTCAGGCAGGCGGCGTCAGCCGGCCTCAGCTAGCAGGTAGAGAGATGGGCAGTACGCTAACGCAGTAAATGTAGTAACTCACCCACAGCTGGGACCAGGATACACGTAGAATGTATATGGATATAGCGATATAGAATAGAGTAGCGGTAGTAGGTTAGTGTAGAGTAGCGGTGACGGCCTCCCCTATCTGTCGGCCCCTTTATATATACCGGCCCTCCATCAGCGTTGGTGTCGGCGCATTACCAAATAAGGGCAAAACTTACGAGCGCGGACGACGGCCTGCCCTGATTGGCCGAGCGTATGGACGGTATTATGACGCAACGCGGTAAGTACCGGACATACGTTACAGCATGTTAAGATGGTTTGGGCACATGGAGAGGATGGATGACGATAGACTGAAGAAAAAGAAGATATATAAGACAAGTGTGAATGGGACAGGACAAAGGGGAAGACCTAGGCGGACGTTCTCTGACCAGATTGGAGACATCCTGAAAAAAGGACAAGTCAGAAGTACCCTTAACAGAAGAGCATGCATGAGAAACTTGATGGGAGTGATTGAAGCAAGAGAGGTATGTCAGGATCGTTGCAAATGGCGTTCCGTAGTCTCTGCCTACCCCTCCGGAAAACAGGCGTGAGTCTATGTATGTATGTATGTATGTGAATTTCTAAGCTGTTCTGTGTCCGCAATGACTGCACGCAGCTATAGATTCCTATAATATTATATTATAAGGAGCCAAGTATCTCGGTATGTCAGTAAACCGAGCGAGCGAAATATTCTACCAGAGAGGATGTAACGTGTTGCTGCAATAGCGACTTTAATATCGCACTCGTGTAGACCTACTGGTCAGCACATGTAAGAAATCAGAAAACATTTTGTATAAAATATTACTAATTGTGTAAATGTTAAATAATGTACAATTGCAACAGTTTTTAGGGGAGCTAACAAACCCGTCAGGCAGGCTAATGCCATAAAATATGTAGATATGTACATAAAGAATATTTTGTACAAAATATGCTTTTTAAAAGTTCATACTTTACAGTTAACACCTTACGCAATTCAGGAAAATCCAGTAAACTTCAACAATCGTAAAATTATTATTCCAAAACCTTTTCTTTAAAATACAAGAAACTTCAACAATATTCAAGATTTCTACGATCAAAATAACTGGAAGCAAAGTTGTATGTATCCTTTATATTATAATTCACATTCAAACAAAATGCCTTTCTTGAAAAGAGTTTGTATTTTTGTAGCGAACAAATTTTAACAAAGCCGAACCTTCTATACCTTTGTGAATATCACTATTTTCGTACTATTAGCCTATTTTTGTGTCGTTTCGCTTGTAGATTTATTCTGTGTCAGGCTAAGCACAGTATCGGGTGCTGTAGTCGCTCGTCTTCTTCTTTTTTACTAGGCTCATAGCAGAGAGGATATAGTTATGGCATCAGGGATGGTAGCACTCTAATGCGTGCTACCATCCCAGAATATCCGCCACTCTCTATTCATTAGAATATCCACAATTCCTCTCGCACGGTTACCTTCTTTGGGCATAGGTGGAGTGGGCCATTGATTGCAAACTTCAATCAACGATACTTTCCACTTCGGCTCGCAGGATAGAAAGAAACTGGATTCTGCTTTATTTAAACTCTACACCTGACGCATGTTTAAGATTATCAGCATCACTACACTCAAATTATCAGGCTGCTTAAAATTGACATAAGCCATAAGTTGTTGTTTTAAACTCAATAATAATAATACTGCTTACTAACATAATAATAATTTTTAAAAAGATTGACCAGCAGTACCTACCACTAAATTTAGTCACATATCAACTATACACATGACAATCTGTAGCACACAATACAGAAATTTTGTATCTACAACATTTTTGTCAGGGACAAGACTTCCTGTAATATCACCTAATATAAAAGTACCCTATCTTCCTAATTTCGAATACGATTCTATGTTAAGTTGAACATTGACTCGATAAACGTTTGTCCGTCGAACGCGAACGTTGTACCGGTCGGCTGAACCGAGCTACTGAGTATCTATCACAGGCGAACCGTGAAAATTTTCAATAAATGTATGATTCTGAGCAAGTGGACTTTCTTTGTGTAAATTGTATAGGTATCTGGCAGCTTTTGTGTGTTTTAGGAGTAAAATTATATTACAAGGCGTTCAATATAATAGTTTTCATGATAATAAAATAATTAGGTACGGCATATCGTTTGTCACGCTTACGCGGGCAAAGCTGAAAGCCAAAGCTTGGGAGATATATTTTCGCTGACATCCTTGTCACAAACAGACTGGCAATATAAACCTGTACTTAATTAAATCCGCACGCTAATTTAGAACCTATTTTAAAAACTACAAACGGGGCCCGTTTATTATTTTTAACTCAAGTTCTGATATGATCACACGACTAAGAAAACTCTTTCATCAATGCATTAATTAAAAGGCACTCGGTGCCTTTTACCTGTCTTCTTTCTTTTTTGCGTTATGTACTTTGTCCACAGCCCTCCAAAATGCCTTACGGTGCTGCATTACGGTCCTTTTAAATAATGCGTTTGGTGCCGGACTGGTGCAAACAGTAGAATATGTTTTTTATCGCGAAAAAGTGCAAGAGTCAATGGAATCATGCAAGAGTCGTACAGTGCACGTCCAAAAGACGCACAACTCTCGCACGATCTTGCGTCGAGTAGTTTTGTATGGTAATACAAAATCTGGCAGAGTGGCAGAATTGAGACGGCACTCCAAGAGTTTTCACCGCGTCTCAAAGAAATAATTAATAGAACAAAGGTATCTCTAATGAAATGTGGCATATTTTCAGAGTTCCTTCCGGTACATATAGACCATTAATTATGTCGACGAAGAAACCCTACGTATCAAAATTTTGTAACTAGCCATGGGTGATAATCTCAGAAAGGTTTAACCCGTAACAAGGCAAATTTAAGAAGGTCCCTCAATGACTGAAATGTATGAAGGGATGTTTATGGTATAACATTAAATTTTAGGAAAGGTCTAATTAGGGACGTGTAATTAAATTAGGTGGAAGGAGTCGTCACACAATTCTTCCAAAATAAAGGCAAAATATCTTCGGCTTGGGTTACATCAGCCATGATCAGGGATTACTTTAAATAACGTTAAAATAATTTATTAATTCCCTGAATTTCACGTAGGTAAATTAATCTTTACTTAAAGTATAAACTAAACACAATTATATATAAAAACCAAAATGTTAAAATCTGCTTACACTCTGCTCTACATCCATTTGTATTTCACAAATACAAGCCCTATGTAATATAAACAAACCTTTAAATGGATGAAAACACAGGTCAATGTTAGGAATGATACAGACTAAAAATAAAGAACTCGGGCTCCGGAACGTGTCCAAACGCTATTGTATAGAAATTATAACGTAGTAGGCAATATTTGAAGTGTGTAGCTATCGTACTAAACAGAGTTGGATTTGACTGCACGGATGGTGTAGTGTTTTATAAGCGGCCGGTTGACTGATTGACACTACGCCGTGAAATGTACTTAAATTTACTCTAAATTTTCATCATGTTCTAGAACAGGCTCTGGAGAAGCTTTTATATTAATAAGAGCCTGATAATCATAGTTGGTAGCAGCAGCCTGCTTTTCTAAGTACATTGTAGTGCCAGCGTCTATCAGCAGTGACAAATATAATTTACAACAGCACAAACGTTAAATTAAAAATAGAGTATTTAGTCGTCATCAAAACACAGGTAAAAACATCAAAAATATTTATCTAACAAATAAGTCGACGACCAACCATCAAAACACGCAACATTTGCCAAATAATCCCTTACCCAACATTTGACAAACTTGGTCGAAAAAGCCGACGAAGCTACTCTGTACTCAGGCTCTTTTTCCCGCTTGCTTTGACAACCCACCTACATAATAAGATTGCTGATATGCGTCACTCATTTCCGTAACGTGCGGAACTAGGGACAGATGGCCTGCCCTTATTAATATTAACGTATAAACCGCATTAGAAACTTATGTACGGTACATTATGTAAGAAATTATGAGCCGTATTTATACTCAGCTTTGCTCGTACGTCATGAAAGATAACTTCCAAAATATGTGTGCTCATTTTACCAGCTAAAGCGATGATACTTTTGGACGAAAGTTTCTAAGAATGTTGGTTAGAGATTACTTAGAGTCTGGACGTTAACTGCTATCCTTATTAATATGGCGACTATTCTTCCTTATATGGCGCTTGTAATAGTTGTATTTTCAGTGAGTAGAATATATTATCTAAAGAGGGCTTGTGTGGATGCGGTTTTAGGTATGTATCGGTTGACTAGGTTGTAATCTACTAATGATAAAATTGAGTCCCCTTTTCATCCTGTCAGTCTGAACGCAATAAACTCAAAACAACTTAACGGATTTTCGTACACTTTTCAGCAATGGATAGAATAATTCTCGAGGAAAGGCTAGGTGTGAAATACACACATACATTTTTTTGTTAGCTTATATTGTCCCACTGCTGAGCAAAGGCCTCTCCCCTAGCTTTCCAGAAATCTCTGTGCTCTGCGATCACTGGCCCTTAAAAGGGTCATCCCACTATCTCCGTTTGGGTCGGCTTCGTCGCCGTTGACCGCCTGGTACCCAATTGGTAGCTGCATAGGTTATGCAGCTACCAATTGGGTACCAGGCCCTCAGAGAGGTGTCTGAGGGCATGTGGCAGACGTGTCCAACCCAGTCCCAATTTAGTCGCCCATTACGCCCGTTTTTGAGCGTGAGAGATATGTAATAATATCTAGGCTTTGGGCTGAAATTACTGATATCCAAGTATTTATACAAATTATGTAAGAGGATAGTGGCAATTAAATGATACTGACATGACGTTTGACAGTTAAACTGTCAACTGTGTAAATAAGGTGTACCTATGTAAGTCGACAGGCTCGGCTAGCTCGTCCTATTCTCCTTCGACGACGGCTCAGGTACGATATGGTTCTGACTATTTAATTGCCACTGTGTTCCAATATTCTGTGTTGCTTGTTCTTTTGTTTCATTATCTAGGAAACAATGTAAGATAGTGTAATCATTATCTTATTGATATTGTGTTGTGGGTAGTTCGATCGTTTGTGAGATATTATAGATTGTAATAAAGGATAGAATAATATACTGTGGATCAAGTCGTATCAATGAGATTCATTAGGTATATACCTGTGGTAAACATTTAGTAAATTGTATTGATGCTAAATAATGCTTATTATGTTCTGTTGTAAGATAGACCTTTCTAGTAATATAAAACTACCCACAGCATTGATATTTCATATAAATTGGCTGTACCACTGTTTGTTAATTATTGTTATATATGGTTATTGAAAAGAATGATCAAGAGTTTTATTGCCCGTTCTTTCTCTTGGTTCTATGTCTTTGCTTTGCGAACTGGGCTGTAAATGTAAATGTAGAATCATGACGTAATCTAAAGATATATCCTTGTGCCAAACTGAATAAATGAAAGTATGATTTGATAGTTGTCTCTTTTATTTATCTAAAACTGTCTCTACACTATAGGAAGCTTCTCTGATTCTGACAAGCGCAACGTAGTGTTACGTACATGATCGGTGCTCTTCAGCCCTAGAATGCTACGCTTAATGGTTCTTCAGCAAATCTTCAACTTTGACTTCTGAATCTCGATCAGGGCCATGTTTGGGCACCGTAGATTAGAAAGACCGGTATGCACATGTTGACAAGTTTCCGCTTCAGTGATAGCGAACGGTTTTCCTTCAACATTCACACGATTCGATGGACTTTTGATCCATGAATCTCCATGAGGCTCTTCTAGGCATTTTGGATTCTTTGTGTAATATGCTTGTCTTGCCTGTTATCGAAGGATACTATCTGGCCCAAGTTAGTATACTCGTCAACATAGTGTATTATCTGTCCATCTACCACGACACTACGTTTCGTGCTGTTGGTCATCACCTGATATTAGTAATATGTAGACCATGATTCTTATTTAGTTTATAAGTCAGTAAGGGAGTGGAATTTGTATCAATTAAATTCCAGTGTTGTTTTATTACACCTATAAAAGATAAAAGTAGGCGTTTAATATGCCTCTGCCTACCCCTTCGGGTAAACAGGCGTGAGTCTATGTATGTATGTATAAAAGTTAAATTCTTAGACAATAATAAATATTGCGCTAAATTTTGCGCATCAGTCGAAAGGAGCGTAGTTTATACCGTAATCCAACGCTAAACTGTTAATTATCTATGGTAATAAACGCGCAATGAACGCTGAAAATAGTTAATTGAAAATGCCTTTATTGCCTTAAAGCATGTTACACAATAGTGCTATTACCTAATTTTGTCTACTATTTACAGTCTAATTCGCATATTTGAAACGTAGCGACACTGAAATTGATTCTGAAAATAAAATCATCCAAACGACCATACGCAAACAATATACCACAAGGTGATGTCATAGCTTTTATCTAGTGTTCTGGATATGTAAATTATTATTATTAATATTATTTGCAGCCTAACTTGTCCCACTGCATGGCAAAGGCCTCCCTACCCTCTTTCACCTCTCTCTATAATTGGCAAAAGAATATTATAGCCCTGAAAATATTTACATTCGAACTTTGGTGATCACCTGCACTGAGAATTTAGTGCGAGTCCTATCTCGACGCGAACAATATTGCTTTAGAAGTGCTTTAATAATAGTCTGTTAAGGCCACCAGGGAGAGCATTAATTACAAAATGTATGGGAATCGTTCCCATCGAGAATCGACTCAATACTCGATCAAAAGTCGCAAGACCCCCTGCTGATCACTGCATCCGTGATTATGACGGTTCCTGTAGTGTCGGAATGTCGTTACATCAAAACCATGTTACGTGGTATCAAATATGTCTCTATAAAAATTTTAATTACATCACTGGGAAGCCGTTCTTCAGATGAAGTCCACAAAACTTGCACTCTGATATTAGATATCTGATATTATGCAAAATAAAACAGCAGTGAAGAAAATAGTTTGCGTATAATCGTCAAGCAAATCTATGGAAAATTCTTATGCAAGATGCCAATAAGAAAACAAAAACTTGGGCTGATACAGCTGAGATCAAAACTTTTTGAACGCGATAAGTAATGCATTTGCATCATGTTTTGGCATTAACTAGGCTGTTGGTCTTCCCCCTGTGGGATCTCCACCTTGTCGTGGTGGGGGACTGAGTAAGCGTGGTTAGGGCACCCACGGTGAAGCTAAGCTAGATCCCGGGAGTGGAAGCTCCGCGTGGGCTTGATGGAGGCCTGCGCAGGATGCGTCCAAAGGTGCGGGTGCGGGGGACAATTCTTTCAGTCCCGCGGGCGCGGTCGCGGGGGGAGAGGCGTGTCGGTGTTGCGTTGCTGCGCGCCCTATCTCCCACGACCAAATGGGGGCGCACCATTTGTTGCGTCGCGGTGGGGCCGCAGAGGAAGAGGAGATTCGGTGTTGTCGGGTTGTCGTCCTCCCTATCCTCTGCGGCCGTTTTAGCGCCTGCGGACGGCGAGCACTGGGACTGCTCCCCGACCGCCAAAAGGCAAGGAAGCGGCGTAGTGTCCGCGCCGCCTCCCATGTCATAACGAGACGAGGCCGGCCAACACCAACGGCGGGCCAATCCCGGGCGGGGTCACGGAAAAGTATACTATCCGCGAATCGCGTGAACCACACTACACGGGACCCGTAGGGACACCGCGGTGGTTTTAGTGGGTATGCCCCGCCTTTAGGGGAGAGCTTCCACACCTCCTCCGCCAGTCCCAAGCCCGGTCGATCACACTCTGGCCGGGTTGGCGTCGAGTTGAGATGGCTCATAAAGAGAGTTTCCACCGTGGTGAATAAAAAAAAAGGCGGTTGTTCTTACTAAAGATTATGTAACGGGTCTGAATCGTGTTAATTGGCCCGCCCCATCGGCCCCAGGTTCTCTCCATAGACCGTCACTATTTTAAAATAAAAGAATATAATGAAGAATATGAAAGAAGAGTATAAAAGAATAGCACGGGAAGCGGTTGAAATCAAAAAGCACGCAAATTTCAACCGGGAGGATGGTTACCGTTTATCGACATCTTGGAATCCTGTCATCAGCAAATGTACACACTGACGAGGTGATATTACGCGCCAGTGTGTAGATACCATTAGTGTTGTGTGTCGAAGTACCGACAGTTCCGAACATATAAATGTTAGTAATTGTGAAGAACAAGTGAGGGTAGTTTCTAAAACCCGCACTTCTCGGAGGCAGCGCTGACGAACATCAGTCATCCCGTGACAACGGCTGGTGTAACCCATGCCGAAACGTCGGGAAAAATAGAAAGGTATTTCATCTTTCTTTTCATTCATTAACACGATTCAGACCCGTTACATAATCTTTAGTATGTGTGCAAATCGTGGTAGTTTAAAAGCGGTTGGTCTTGTTGTTAGTCATCTGTTTTTGGACTGTTCTACCGATGCGATGTAAACTTGTCTGCAAAATAAACAAATTTGAACATTTCTGATTATATCGAAGTAGGTACGTTGGCAGGGTCGAGCACCTTGCTGCTTGCAAATACTCATCAGCTACCATAACCAATTACTATTACACGGCTCATATGCTTGTTCGCCACTCTTTTGGTCTTAAAAGAAATTGCAATGTTTACACGCCCAAGAGCCGACACTATAAGCACGATATCCTCAAAAATATACTCTCACAACTTGTGCATTTACCTAAGTTACGAGACTACTTTTGTTTTGTTGGATACAAGTCTTTGCATGAAATGAGAGAGCCAAGGCTATAGAGAACTATATTTTTCAGAATAAGCAGTACAAAAGTGAGGGTGTTAGCTTAAAGTTGGTTTGTAGGTACCTTTAAAAAATTATGTGAAAACTGTTTTGAGAACACAAATGCTATTTAGAAAGAACGTACATACTACGTTGAAACGTTGTACTGAACACAAAATCCGTAAGCTAACAATAGTCAGAGAGAAGGTACTGCTGGGTCGTCAACCAGTTATGATAGCCATGGCAACGAGTTTCTTGCCTGCTTCTGCGCACGAGCGCTCTACTTCATAAATAGGCACTTTAGTTTTCGAAACTTTGTTCTGTCCAATATTATTCTAAGTTATTATTCTATTATCAGTGTGATATATTACCTACAGATCACACAACATAATTTAAAAATATACAATTATACAAAATAATTTAAAAATATATGGAAATAAACGGCTGGACACGAAAAGCCGAAAATCGTGCTCAGTGGCGTGCCATTGGAGAGGCCTATATGCAGCAGTGGACTCTTGCAGGCTGATGATGACGATGATGATGATGATGGAAATAAACATGTCGCTGATCTCGCGGCATAAATATGCGCGTGGGTCGGGCAAAGTGTTATTGGGTTTTTCCGTTAGAAAATTCTCAGTAGCAGCACGGAGGCTGGTAATGTGCCAGGTACGGCAATAGGCTCGCCCCCTAATACGTGGCACCTAAAAATTCCTGGTGAAATGTGGGTGTAATATTACGCCTACCCCTTCGGGGATACAGGCGGAAGTCTATAAACAAAACATGTTTGAGTTCAATTCTAGTAAATGAAGACCACAGTGCAGGTGCTCGGGCAAGAAGGGCATATCAGCAAGTGGCCCATTGTCTGCTCCAGCTGCATTGTGTCTGAGCTCTGGGAGGCCACTCCTAACGCAATAAGAGTGGCCGAATATTATGCGGGTCGCATATAGCTGAAACCATTGATACGAAGAAGAAGAATGAAGACCACACTAGAAGAGCCCAGTGGAAAACCAGGGTCATTTCTCAGCCATTTCGTGCACCTTTTTATTGGTACCAAAATTAAGTTATTTGAATTTTGTTGCTTGAAAAATAAAATAATTTTATGTTTTTTATATTATTTTGTTAACTATTGAGTGGCAGATATAATTGTTTTGTTTTTCTTTTACACAAGAGAGTTTACTCCAGGTATACAAAACAACCTAACCGTGGATTAAATTGTTTAATTCAAGGATCACCTAAAGCGTTCGAGTTAAGAGGTATAACCATAGCCATGAATAAATAAAAAGTTAAAAACTAATCAACAAACAAACATAAACCGTGTGTAGTTACAAATTCTATTCTATGTAGACACATTTTAAATGCAATTTGTGAAAATAATTTCAATTAAAGTTCTACCATTAGAGGTTCGTAATGCATTTTATTATTAATTGGCTTTCATTTGTAACGTATGACCGGTACCTACCGAGTGCACGTCATAATACCGTCCATACGCTCGGCCAATCAGAGAAGGCCATCGTCAGCGCTCGTGAGTTTTGCCCATATTTGGTTATGCGCCGACACGAACTCTGATGGAGGGCCCAGTATATATAGGGGCCGACAGAGAGACCGGCACCGCTGATGATTGTTACCGTGCCTAACTACGTGCTACTACTACTACTTCATACGTGTATCCTGGTCGCAGCTGTGGGTTAGTTACTACATTTACTGCGTTAGCGGACTGCCCATCTCTCTACCTGCTAGCTGAGGCCGGCTGACGCCGCCTGCCTGACTCTATTGGTTGTGGCTTTCCTAATCCTGCTTCCCTTCAGGTTCCAGGTCCACCTTAAGGCTCCGGGCTAGTCTACCTAGACCGCTACACTTCCTGCATCGCCTTCGGCGTCACCTCTGCCGAAGAGTCTGCCCTGCCCTGCTCATCGCACTCAGACCGCCAGCGCCTGCCAGCTGAACCAACGGCCTGCTAGGATCTGCCGCTACGCGCAGCCCTTCGAGCAACCTGCCCTGCACACTACCGGAAGGAACAGCGTGGGAGACTGCAGCCCTTAGTGTTCAGGCCAGTGTCGTGTTGTTGGTCGGTCATACTTGGCATAGGAAGCGAGGCAATACTCGGCAAATAAACGCATAGAACCTTTTCTGCGTTTTAATACCAGAACCCGTTACACATTAGCACCCCTGATAATTCACTTTTAGCTTACATTATACAATTACTAAGTGTGGACTAGGTGTACTTATTAAACTTATGTAAGTAATGGTTATATTCAAAATTCATGATAGTCGTTGTGGAGAGTCGATACCTATCTTTGAATATACTGATATTACTTTTGATTAAAGCCACGAAATGTTGCAATCCCTGTGGTTTGCGGAGAATTGCCGGCAGTCGCTCAGTGAAAAAGCTGACTCCATTCTGAAAGGTAAAAGCCTCATTTGGATGCAACCGGGATAACGCTAGCACGTAGATGACGATGAAAGTTCATATTCAAATCAATTCACTTTTGAAGGCCTATTGAAGGCTAACCGATAAGTAAATATTTAATAGGAGGAGTCATTGATTTGATATTTATGAAGACCTGATAGCACGGCATTATGGTTTTGAAGGAAGTTTAAATTAAGTAATAGATTGTTTATAAGAGAAATAGTTTTGATCATCGCACTGCATAGCAAACTCGATGTTCTAGTGATAAGTATTTCGTTATCAGCTGACTTGAGCAAAACAATATTTAATGACTTTATTCCCTGCCTCGTGGTGAACACAATTTTGAAAATTATGATATTGGCAACTACCGCCATGTGTTATCGCCAATCTCGTTTGACTGTTTAGACGGTCATAATAAAAGACACGTTTTTAATCCTCGAAGGCTTTGGAACCACATCAGGGCACGGACTCTGCAAACCGACCAAGACCTCGACGCCACAACATCCATGCTATGTCTCTATGTAACGGACAACCCAATCCAACACCATCTTTGCAATTTAGCAAACAATCTACATGTATCACTATGAAAAAAGGCATCATAATCCAGCAGCTATCTTCTGCATTACATGGCATACGAGTATACGGCGCAACGGGTCGTACGGAGCTCACATGCGCCACTTACCACATACGACTGAGTAATTGGTCCGTGAACGCTGCTTTCCGTTTTCCAAGTAACTCCAGTTCACGCCTTTGTAAGTTAAGTAAACTTTGCTGTCATATCCACAGCTTTTGCTACATTATAATGCTCTTTGCGTAAACATTTCCGATTTTATTGCCGCATAAAAAAATTCGCGGTGCTGTAAGGTTAAAATATATTTACATTTTAACGTAAACAAAGCTTATTACTTTAACGAGAGGGTAAGCCGGAATAATAAATAGTTTTAGTCATAATGCGGTAGTAAAATCTGACTAAGTTGAACACAAACAAAAGTTAAGCAAAGATGAGCATAAAAGCCTCTTGCAATCTTAACAATGTGACTTGTAATAGGTACCTACTGATTCATGAAAATGTATTTAATTTCAGACTAAGTACGTTAAATACAATCCAACGTTATAATTGTAACAAAATCTTTGTAGAATTGATATTTGATTGGGTGACAATCAGTATTAAGAAACGTTTAACAGCAAAAACCAGTAAAATCAACAAATAATCAGACAAGACAAAGGTACGTGGGCGCATTTAATGCTTCATTAACTAATCATCAAAGATTTCGGTCGTCAAGTTGAATGTTAGTTTTGGAGCTTGACTAACACCTCCGGTTCAATTTGCTTAGATTCAACAACAAGGGCACGGGTCAGGGGTAACCTGTCCTCTTTTTTTAAATATCGCTAAACACCCAATTATTGCCCTCAACCAGATGATAAAATTACACAGTACAGATAGATACTTTGTGGAATATAAACCTCGTAGACGGATAAACAAGAATCAATAAAGTGGACAATATGAAAAGCTGCTGGACACAAAAAGCCAAATATCGGGCTCGCTGGCATACCTTTGCAGTTGCCTATATCCAATAGTGGACTATGGCAGGCTAATGATGATGATAATGCTCTAATGAAACCTTAATAAAATCTCATTCAATATAAGATAGATGCGCTTCTAGCCAATCTCTCGTATGTTTTCAAGTTAAATCATCAGGCTGTAACGAACCGGCAAGCCAGCGAACATGTTTATTAGACACAGAGATGCCTGTAGCAATTTTCCTTCTTACCGCCACATACATTATGCGACGCAATATGTAAGATAAGGTTTTGAAAAAATATTTTACAGCTTGATGTAGCTGTTGGAAATGTCAGAATGTTTTCAGACAGAATTGGCTGGCTTTAACTTTTTCTCTATTTGAAATTGCCTAAAGTACGATGTTGGACATGTTTTCCCAAAAAGAAAAATAAATCGACTGCCTCCGTGGTCCAGTGGTTAGTGTATGCGACTGCTGATCGGAGGTCGCGAGTTCAATTCCCGGGTCGGGCAAAAGTGTTACCGGGTTTTTACGAATACTCAGTAGCAGCCCGGAGTCTGGTGATGTGTCCGGTAGCGGCAGTAGGCTCGCCCCCAATACGTGGGACCTAAAAATTTTTGGCAAAATGTGGGTGTAATATTACACCCACATTTTGCCTTCGGGGATTCATGCGTGAGACTATAAATAAAAAAAAATGAAAAAATCTTGTGCTTCAAAAAAATGTTGTGCATTAGCTTCTTCTGTTTCTTCCAACATATAGGTATAGTAACCAAATAATTATACTATTTTCTTGGGTTAACTCGAATGTTACACATTGAAACACTTTGGGATCCTTTCTACATTCAAGACAAAACAAATGTCACCTCTGTCTTCCGTGACCACGATTCCTGTAAGTCAATCAATCGAAGCGTCGTATAATATTTAATTCCTTATGTAGTTTCTAGATCGTTTGATTTAAACATAATCGCAGTAAAAGGAATACATCGCGATAAAATTCGTGATTTCAATATAGACCGAACGTAAAGTTTCACACGAACTAAGTATATTATTAGCAAATAAATATCTGTATCTTTTTGTGTATCATACATTAACACAACATTATTAAACTCTGTAACATTTAAAAGCGCCCCTGCACTTGAGTAGAAACTGCAAGCGTTTGCACATTTTAATACGAAAATAAATCATTGTCTCAAAGGAATTAAACGAATTATAACTCTCTCATGCTTCAACACTTAGACCAGCCGATTTTAATTTCTAGCTAAAATTCAGAGTTTGGAGTCGAAACGTTGGGGTCATGGGGTCCAAGTGCTAGATCTCTCTATAGAGAGCTTGCGAAGAGACTTGTCGACGCCTCGCGTTACCAGAAGGCTGGCATGTATCTAGCACAAAAAATTAGCATTGCCATACAGCGTGGCAATGCTGCCATTCTTCTGGGCACATTCCCAATAGACGGCGATGTGGAGGACTTTCACGACGCCCTTTGAATATACATTTTCTTATTTATTTGTATTGTACTTTAATATTTTAATTTAATTTTAGTTGTAGTATTTAAGTAGTTATAATTGTGTTATCCTAATATTAATTTATTTTGTTATTTAAATAAATGCATTATTTGTCCTGAGTTTTTTTAGATCTTCCTATTTATAGGTACAACGCATATAATTATAAAGGAACTAAATGATAAACGAAAGGCTGGCCTCAATTCCAGCTACCTACGTATATTATACTGTAAGGCGGAGAAAACTCGTTGAAACATGGTAGAAATAAAGAAAACTACTACCAACAAATTAAAGAGGATACTTTCTTATAATCTGCAATTAAAGGAGGGTAACAACTGCGTTCAATTTATAAGGGTTCCAGTAATTACCTAAGGTACCATAAAAATGTAAAGGAAAACCCTAAAAACGTAACGCAAGTAGTTTTCCGTCTACGTCACGTCGCATCGTTACTCGTTATCTCTATTATTAGACAAACGTCTCCTGGTCAAGAGTTGGGACAGAACGCTGTCCCAACTCTTGAACAGGAGACGTTTTTTTAATAACTGCCTTTAGGATTATATGTGACACAAAACTAGAAAAGCGAGAATTCCAAGGACAGAGGAGGCTCAGAACACTTTAGGATTTATTTATTAGAAGTGTCCGATGCAAACTAACGATTTTATAAGCAATTTAAATTCGATTCGTGATTAAAATATAAATGTTACAAATGTGCTTCCATTTCAGTTATGAAAACATACAAATGACCATTTCCATAATTCACGTATTATCGTATTCTCTCTGTGCTGTGCTTCGACAAAATAAATATCTGCTAGTTCGTTCCGCCTTATTTTTTCGAATCTGTTTTGTTGTATCTCTGGGCTGTTGATTTTCGCTGTGATCCGGTTTTGTATTTGGTTAGTCATTTTTCGTTTCCTTGCTAGTATTAGAAATCGACGAACAAGATAAAATGCTTTTAGGCAAGGGTATCTACGTGTGAGTAGAACACTTACCTAATTCATCGATGATTAGTAAATAATACATCTTTTATATTATGACATAGATGCATACCTGAGTGTCGCTAGTTTATACTTATACCTATCTACTGGATGGACAGTATAAGATAAGCACACACAAAAAAAATTGTGTGATCCATTTAAATTGTTACTTAGAGTCTAGGTGTTCTTCATGAACACCTAGACTCTTAGTTGAAAAATGTGACACATGTACTTCAGGAAAAACAATTCTACGTATGAATACAGAAAGTTGAAGTAGGTTTTAAATATTTTAAACATTTTGGCGATAGAAGGTAGCAAAGTAATCTCCGTAGCGTGACATTGCCAAGTTCTTTACTCATGTATCTAAAGTCGTTCTAAGGTAATACTCATACTATACACCACCAACAAAATAGCTACATAAAACAATTTCAAAACTAATTTTCATAAACCCTCCACAACCGAAAAACAATCAACATTTTTTACTTTATCCTACACGATCCATGAACCTCATCTCTTTGTCTCACCTTGTATATTCAAATACTTACGGATATTCAAATTTCTACCGACCTTCCCCTCAGTTAAGTACAAATAAAATTTGTGAATACGTCATACTCTTCTAATGAACCATTAACGTAATGGCCATCGAATTAATTTGTAACCAGAATTCGATATTCAAATCCATTAATAAGATTTCGACGTTCCGCGTCGGGAAATTTGGTGACATATTGTAAAGATTTTACTCTTCATGTTTAAATCATATCATTAGTCTGAAACCAATGTAGGCGTTGGTAGCTAACATTAGTTAATAAACATGTTAACAACAATATGATCTAAACATAAATTCCTAACTTTACTGACTGACTGACAGACAAGCTACAGCCAAAACTATTAAGCGCAGGTATCTGAAATTTGGCATGTATGCTCTAAAAAGGGATTGCATGAAACCTCTAGTAAATTATAAATATAAAAGGTATTAGTCACTGCTCTTAAAACTTTTCAAGAAAAACTTACATAGTATACTCAGTAGCAGCCCGGAGTCTAGTGATGTGCTCGGTAACGGCAATAGGCTCGCCCCCTATTACGTGGGACTTAAAAATTCATGGCGAAATGTGGGTGTAATATTAACACCTCGGCCTATCCCATCGGGGATACAGGCGTGAGACTATAATTTAAAAAAAATTAAGAAAAATAAACATAGCCCGGTGCTGCGAACCTTACGCCAGTATTAAAATGGATCATATAGATATGGAGTGGCAGCGATAGCCGAGTGGATATACCAACAGACTGCCATGCAGAGGGTATGGGGTTCGAATCCACGGCGCGCACCAATGACTTTTCGGAGTTAAGTGCGTATTGAATTGTTAATTATCGCTTGTCCCGTGCCTCGGAGAGCACGTTAAGCCGTCGGTCCCGGTTGTCATGAAGATCTTTGACAGTCGTTACAGGGCGTCAGTACCTTCTAAATAAACTGACACTAGTCTAAACCATGGTATATCGCTATCCCTTCGGGTTGCGGAGGGCAGACAGGCAGTCGCTCGGTGGAATAGCTAATTTTCAGCCAAATCCGGTTAGACTAGAAAGCGGACCCCAGATTGAAACTGGGAATAACGCTAAGAGAAAGAAGGAGATATAGATATGGAGTAACCACCGATTTTCCACAAAAGGCTAAAACTGTCTATTGTTTCCGTCATTTTACGAATATTATATCATATCATCGTCTGTATAAAATATCTATACGAGTACTATGTAAGCAACCTAACTTAAGAATATTGAATAATACTGCAGCAAGTCCATTCAATTCCATCGAATGGATTTTATGTAAATCATGGTCAAACACATACGGGACAGAACATGACAAACTCTCCAAAAGATATTACCATATTCTTTTTTACATCAAAGAAAACGAAGGGAACTATTTATGCTGTACGTGTTTTTTGTGTACTTCATCCATTGCTGGCAAAGAAACCAAGGATGCAGAATATTATGATGTATTTTTGAATATATTTTTTTGTCAATGCCAATCCTAAACTGAGCAGGGCTTCTGGTAAGTATTGAAACGAATAAACACGGCAAGTTGCTTGATTTTGGCCGGTATCAACACTTAACAGTTTGTTATAAGTTCACACCAAATCAAATTAACAAAACTGACTATAATCTTTTTGGATTACTGAACACAAAACGAGTGACAGTTTCTAGGTACTTGTTGTCCGCCCACAGTTTCCAAGACAGGTGATAGTTGTGTTGTTCCATTGAACGTCCACCGTCATCCCCCTCTTCAACTATAGCGAACGTCACAGTAGACTCTGTCGAAGCGCGTCATCTTCACACTTTCGTTTCGTAGTCAGTTGACGTCCCGTACTCATGACCATTCCGATATGGCCATCCTACAGGACACACGTCCCTGTGTGTTAATCTGGAACACTAAGGTTGTCTGCCTACCGCGTACGCACGATCAAACTGCCTACACAGTTGGTTGATACCGATTTGTACTGATTTACGGCTACAAATCAACCTCTGACAATGAATCACACAACCAGTCAAACACCAGAGTTGTCTGCCTACCGTGTACTCACGGACAACTGCCTTCACAGTTGGTTGATACCGATTTGTACTGATTTACGGCTACAAATCAACCTCTGACATTGAATCACACAACAATATACATGTAAGCTTAGTTTGCTACTGTCTCGTTAGTATTAAGGTTCAAACTTTGGTCTCTTCAAGATCGTCTGTTATGCTCTAATCCTCTGGCACAAAATTTCAGTATCAAAATCAATAACCAGGAAACTCAAAGTAAAACTGATTTTTCAATATCGCGCTATCTCTCAAGATATTATTTCAAACCAAGTAAACCAAAATATTTAAGCTCTACGTGTGATCATGGCTACGCATAGCCTAGTAACCTCCAGTTACTCTACTTTCTGCGAACCCTACATGGGAACGACGAGTCTCTACAGGACTCTATGGTTTCCACTGAAACCCGACCTCCGCCAGAGCTGACTGCAATACCGCCTACTCTCGGACTACTAAGTTAGTAGACGCCGATTTCTACCGAGCTACGGCTACAAGTCAGGCTCTGGTACGGTCCGATCCGGTCATCATGTAAACTTAAACACTCTTAAATATCAGAATTACTTTGTTCTACCTCAATTTCTTCAGTTGTACTTTGACTTTCAGGCATTTTCCGCAATCTGTCGTGTGCGTACTTATAGGTACGTTAAGAATTAAGGGCCTTGAGATTATAACGGCCACCATCAAGAAGTTCTGTGACCTCAAATGGGCCTTTATACTTAGGGTCTAACTTCGTTTGATTACGTTCCTCGTTCATATTCAACACAAAGTCATCTACTGAAAATTTACTAAGCTTTGCCTTTGTCTTATCAAACCTACGTTTCTCATATGATTTCGCATAATCTCTCACGGTATTTAGGTCAACCTCAGGTTCTACGTCAACTGCAATCAATAATAGAGGCCGTGCACACACCTTGCTTATTAACAAATCTAGGGGACTAGCTTTTGTCGTTCAGTTAACCGTACAGTAAATCGCGAGTTAGACTTCGGCTAATGAATCCTGCCAAGAACGCTTTTGTCATACACTACATAAACCAGAGGTATCTAACAATTTTAGTGAACAAAATAGCAGAGCTACTTGAGCAGCAAGGTATCCATGATTGCGATCAACAACCACACCTTAATGCACTTCGCTCTAGGAATAAAAGAAAATTATCGCACAGCACTCATTCAAGTCGTTCGGCTATTCCTGACCCAAGTCGGTTGGGAACAAAGGTAGTCTGATCAAAATCATTACAGGTTTTAATGAAAATCACAACTAACTCTTTCTCTCGAAGCTGACATGTTGAACAACACGCATACTCGTTAAAATAATAGGAAACTCATTAAAATATTGCATTGCTCACACTCTGACATCCATTGGGTCTTCAACATCACGATAAGCAACCCCTATCCGGTTACACAACACCACCCGGATAATCATTTTGTGCATCTAACAAAGTAATCTTAAACTAGGTTTGTTCAGCATGTTGCTTTGGTTTTCCTTATCACACAGCAAACTATAAGAAAACCTTACTAGGCTGATACTCTAGATGTTAAGTTTACTACCAAGTATCCAACCAGTCTTTACAGTGTTATAATTTTGTCATGGATAGTCTAAATACGAAGCTTATCCTAACCTAATCATTAGCGATACAGCAGCGGACCTTTCGCGTTCAAGACGATGGACAACGTTTGTGATACTATGATAAATGCACTAATGGCTGTCTTGTTTGCGCACCAACGGAGTCTATGACTGACACAAAAGCCTCAGGGTAAACTAGGCTAATCAGAAAGGCTCTTTGCCGGTCCAACCAACGGCAACGCATGGATAAACATGCAGCCGCACAAACGGCTTATCCAGTTTATGCAAATCTACACCAACGTCAACTTGGGTACCACAAAATTATCACAACAACGACTAACAAAGTTCCCATATATTGAGAATAAGGTTAAGCATACAATCATCACTAACGAGCACTAACCTAGTTCTACCTACAATGAAAATTAAAATCTCTGAAACTGATTATCGTAACGCACTACGATGATAACTCAATCATTTTCTTATATGTCTGATAATCGAGTTTAACAGCTTCTACTAGAAACACTATCACTCGTAAACGTCCTAAGCATAACTTGGAATTGGCCAGAGAACTCGGGGCACTTGATAAACATTCCAAGCGTATCACATGAATTTTTAAAACACACAGTAGGTAATTTACACGCGTAAAATCTTAAAATTGAATTGAATTTTACTAGTGGTGCCATATAATAATCATGAGTAAGAAACATTTTAAAGTGCCATGTTAAATATGTATGCACACAAAGAAGCAGGTGTAATTGCAACACCAAGGTTGTCTGTACAACTCAGAATTACAACGAGTAACAGTGCCACTTTTTACTTAGGCTCTGATAATGTTTAAACGAAAACCGTTACGTATTATCAACACCACGAGTCGATAAAATAATGGCGCTAACCAACCAACCGCACTTGTCTAAACAGCACCGCAGTTCACACGTACATTTAATAAATAAAAGCTTCAAGCTGTTCTACACAAAATCAGTACAGTGAGAAGCAATAGCTCCCCACAGTCTTACACTATGAACTTAGTATGTACGATTCGATTAGTTTACCAACTTTAGCGCCGCTGCCCCGTGAAGGACAGTCTAGACCGGTGTTATTGTTCTACATTTAGCAGAAAACCAACCGAAGCTGAGTGTTGGTTCTAAAACCAATATTACAACTGCACTAGAACAATAACTAGCACGTTTCACTCAAACGCACTTGCTTGGAATAATGCAAGTCGGCCTGTACGCTCACTCTCGTTACTATTACAGTCCATAAAGTAAGACCGAGACAAGATAATCTATTTGCAAGCAAGCATAATATGATCCCAAGGTTTGTGAGTGCAAGCCACCCTCGCATGAAGAAATAAAAATAATCGCTTTCTTTTTAACCGGCGTATCAAACTCAAAACCTCCGTTCGATATCTACGCTATGGCTAGGTCACAGTGGTAGTCAGACAACCATACGCTAACATAAAATACAGCAAAGGTCGCAATTAAATCGTTCAGTACTACCCACACTTTTTTGTTTTTTTTTTCTTCTTTAAGCTATTAAAAAGAAGATTATTCACGAGATCATGCCATGGGAAACACGACACCGTAAAAGTCAAACGGTTCCACAACTCAATGTCTCGTGCAGGAATCGAACCCACAACACTCGGTACGACGTGATGGCGATATCACCACAATGATTATGACATTTCCAAGGTTAAACGCGAAATATTTTACAACTACCGTCACTAAATAAAATTGGCAGTACCAAACTTCTCACAACAAACTGTTTAAATCCATAACACACTCAACTCGAACAAAATTGAAATCTCTTAAATGCAATACAAGTTTCATTATTCCAAAGTTATAGAAGCGAAGATAAAGTATGGAATACGATCAATGTTTGTCAGGTAACCATAAAAAGATGGTTGAAATGGATTCTATGTGATTTGGAGGTCATATAATTATGACTTACAAGAAAAACATCTCAGCGTGTTTAATTGTTTTGTTTGAGGTTATAATTAACATACTTATTTTAAAACGAATTCCGCGTTTGTCTGTCCGTCTGTCTGTTTGCGATAAACTCAGAAACTACTTAATGGATTGACATGCGGTTTTCATCAGTGGACGGAGTGATTCACGAAAAAGGCTTATAAACAAATTTCGTTGGGCAGCTAGCTTTTACTGAGTCTCTTGGGATCCTATCTAGCTAGAGCCGTTCCAACAGAATGTTTCTTTATTCGTTTTCCTCAAGAAACAAAAACAAATAGGAAGTTGTTTGTATTTAACATGACCACGATGTTGATTTTCACGTAATTTTCATTCTAATACATCGTAGATTATAATGAGATGTTTTCCCAGGCCTTTCTGACTTCTACTGCATTCAGTAATAAAATGTTTTGATTAAACTCAATTCGTTTTATCAAGATTATGCTTAGCTCATTATTTGTAGGCTTACGTTATATTTTCATCTAAGATATAGCACATTTTAACTCGAACACATTCTTGATTTTAGCAGGAAGTAGTCAAGCTACAATTATTATTGTTTTACCTATGCCTAGAATGAGGCGTTTTTTGTTACTCTGTAGTTATATCCAATAATAGTCCATTTTATAATAAAAGTGATGTGAGATATAATCGAAGTAAAACAACTCAACTAAATTACCACTAACAAATAACAGTGCTTTGGTCGAGTTCTCTTATGTTGCTGTTGTAAAATATTATTAATATTTAGTAAAAAATAAAGACGTGGTACAATTTAGGAGCCAGTACAATATAGGTCACTCTCCCCTACTATATCTAATTTTGACTTTCTTTTCTGAAATACTGCTAAATTTGGGGCATTATCTGACAAAACGTATTATGAAATTCCTGCTTCAAGTTTAATGACTTGATCTATACTGCCATTCCTTGAAGAGTATTTTTTTTCATACTTATATAGTATTATATCATTTTAAACATAACATTATGTCCTTAGAATGTACATACCATAATGTTCATATTTCCTTCAGTGTATAAAAATACGCGACTAAAAATAAAATAATGTTATATTTTTCACCATTTAATTATCATCATCAGCCTTCAATTGTCCACTGCTGGACTAGGCCTCTCCTTTGAAAGGAGGAATTGGCCTACTATGCCACGCTGGCCAAACGGGTTGGTATAGGGTTTGTATCAAGTTTTCCTTCTCTTACAGTGCTGTTCTCTGCATAATATGCTCCCTCTGTAGGCTCTTACGATACCCATGGGATGATATGGGGTGGTGACATTGCGTATTTTTAATCCGTCACCACACGGATATAACATTTAATAAAACTGACATAATAAGGAACATGATAAATATTTTACTCCTTTATGCGCAAAATACGCTACAAACTATACAAAGTTTCTTTTTCGCGTATTAATTTATAATTATGTAGCAGACAATTTGTTCGATGCCGAGTTTTACAAACGCCGTCGTCCATTTATAAACGCTTGCAGGATTGTAATATGCCGAAGGCATATTAGTCTTCTTAATATTTACACCTAGTACGTCCAAGAAACTAGTTGTAATAAGTTAATCCTATAAAGCTCCTAACTTTGGGTGCAAATCTTTAAAAATTAGTAAAATGCCTTTTTACCCGACTGCGGCGAAGCCCAAAAGGGAGGGTTATGTGTTTGACCTCTATACAGTATGTATGTTTGTATGTATGTATGTATGTTCGTTCCTATGTCCCCTCGTAACTACTCAACGGCTCAACTGATTTTGATAAATGATACGTCATAAGATTCGTCTTAATGGCGCGAGTGTCACTGGGTACATACAATTTAAAAAATAACATTATAGTGGATTTTTGGCGCCAAATAGTAAGTCTTCAAAAAAATCTTCCGTCCAAACTTATCGAATGAGGTATTAAATTAAAGGGTTTTTGTAGGCAATCTCAAAAATATATATAAATAATAAATAATTTTTTATTTATTTTCTCTTCACAAATGGTTAACTTAAACACTAATATTACATACTAACAATGACGGTGCTGCATTTGTGAGAGACTGGTGCCTGAGATAGGTATAAGAATACCTGTGTTACAGGTCACCAGGCCCCATCTACTTTCGGTTATACTTTTATGTAACATGTTTTAAATCTTAACCGATGAGAAGTTAACAACTGATTAACAGTTAAAAAAAACAAAAGGAAAAAGAGAGAGAGAGAGATACAAAAAAATAAAAATAAACATGCTAGCGTGTGAGTGTGTGTGTATGTGTGCGTGTGTGTGAATGTGTGGGTATATGTATGTACGCGCGTGTGGGTGTGTGTTTGTGTGAGTGAGTGTGTTGTGTGTGTGTGTGTGTGTGTGTGTGTGTGTGTGTGTGTGTGTGTGTGTGTGTGTACGTGTGCTTGTGCGTTTGCGTATGAGTGTACGTGTGCGTGTGTGTGTGTGTGTTCTGTTTTGGAATATTAGGCACTTACTATGAGCAGATTTTCAGTTTCACTGTAGTGTGTGTGTCTAGTGCCTTAAGCCAAGTGGATATCAATACTTTACACGGCGATCTACACAACGGATATATCGATAACTTTGAATTGATTTTGTTGTAAAGATATCCACCAAGAAAGCAATAAAATCTGTGAGACAAACTTGTTTTTAAGGTTCTAACAGGACATACAGTTCCCTTCCTACGTTTATCCTTCGTTAGATTAGGCTTAAAGAGCAACTGAGTGTGTTTTTTTCATCACCATAGACAAAACAAAACATTGCCGCACAGTTAGGACATCCCAAAGTTTGTAGAGTGCTGTTGTGGAGAAACGAAGGGCAAACCAGCTCCAACCTTTAATACAGCCCTTTGAGCTCGTTCCACTACCAGAAGATCAATTTTAGCTGCACCACCCCATGAAGAAATACAGTATGTTATGATTGACTGAGCAAGAGCATAATATACCAATTTCATCGTTCTTAGATCAGCCGCACGCCTCAGTGTCTTAAATACATATATTAGTTTACGAAGTCTGGCAACTAGTACATTGATATGAGGCTTAAAGCTAAGTGTTTGGTCCAGGTAAACCCCTAAATATTTTATGCTATCAGTTCTTTGTAAAGCCATACAGGAGCATCCCATGAGCGATAGTCCAGTACACATGTGAGCCGTAATGGAGAGAATAGGTGGTGGCAGAACCACCCAGCTTTAGGTGCAAAAGCAATATATTTGGTCTTCTCAACGTTTAGGGTTAATACATTACTTTTGAGCCATCGGGATACTTTGTCGAGACCACACTGTGCATTGTTGAACACTTCATCCCATGTGTTTCCGGTAAACAAAAGATCAGTATCATCTGCAAAGGATAGTATTTTACCATTTTGCAGATTAAGGTCAAATAGGTCATTAATATAAACCAAAAAGAGACTAGGCTCAAGCACACTTCCCTGTGGGACTCTGCATTGTATAGTGAGGTCATCACTCACCCAATCATCTATCTTCACCCGTTGCCTCCTGTCCTCCAGGTAATTCTCAAAAAGCTTCAAAGGAAGGCCTCTGATTCCCATTCGTTCAAGTTTTTCAACAAGGAGTTTGGTACAAACGGTATCAAAGGCCTTTGCTAGGTCGAAGAATACCGTTAGACACTTTCTTCTCTTATCGGTGTTAGTAACGATTGAGTAAGTGAGCTCATGTAAAGCGTCATTCGTGGATTTTTTGGCTCGAAAACCAAATTGGGCAGATGAGAGAAGCTCATTTGATTCCAAATATCTCAGAAGTCGTATGTTAATTAAGCGCTCCAAGATCTTTGAGAGTGTGGACAAAATTGAAATTGGCCTATAGTTATTTATGCAACTCTTCTCTACATTTTTGTAGATAGGCTTCACAATAGCTATCTTCAGTGCACGTGGAAAGACACCGGTGTTGAAAGCGAGGTGGTCAGAGGTGGTATGAGCGAGTCTTTGTACCGTTTTAAGATTCTGCCAGATATTTGATCGATTCCAACCACGGCGTCTTCTCTTAGACCCAGTATAAGTTGCTTTATTTCCCCTTCATCTGTAGGTAGTAGTACGAAAGACTTAAGCGTTCGGTGAACAGAAGCCTAGTGAGTTGTGCTTTGGTTATTGCCTCTTGTTATCTTTTCAGCTAACGATTTGCCAATGTTCGCAAAGAATACGTTCACTTTGTCAACGCAATCCTTTGGGTTATCCGTAGTGATAAGACTGGACGAATTATCTGTATTCCTTTTTGTTGAACATATGTTATTGATTGTCTGCCATAGTTTTTTACCATTGTGTTTTGTCTTTTCTATTTCCGTTCTATCATAGTTTATTTTGTGTTTTTTATAATTGTTGTACAGTAATTACGGTAATGTTTATAAGTTGTTTTGAGAACTTCATCGTTGGGATTCTTCTTTATCTTTTTATGTAAGCTGTCTCTGTTTCTTATACAGCGTAACAGACCATCAGTAATCCACGGTTTATACACTCTCTTCCGATTTGAGACTCTGACTATTTTAGAGTTGTTCGTTATTGCTTCGTTTAAATAGGATATTAGAAGATTGGTCGCTAATTCAACATCGTTGGATTGTAATATCTCTGTGAAATCCAAATTATTGACTGCCATGTCCAGTTTCACATAGTCAAAACGGTTTATTGTTTTAACTTGCTGCGGAAGTTTTGTTATTAGGTTTAAATATAAACCTACGCAGTCATGATCTGTAACAGATGATTCACAAACAAAACATGTAGCAGTTAATTTAGTTTTGAGCATTACATGATCTAAACACGTCCGACTGTGAGTGGACTCATTATGAGCAGCCAGTACAGCGTGACTAGCTAAAATATTAAGATAATCTGATGACCGTTTATCTTTGGTGTTGTGCACAATGTCAATATTTATGTCGCCACATATGATAATGGTTTGGTAATTCGACATTTTTTTTAAGAGCGTGTCAAGTGATACGTTGAAGTCATTGGTGTTGTACTAAGCAGGGGGCGGTAAATCGCTATAATACAGGTATTTGAGTTAAATTTTATTGCCAACATATATGTTTAAATGTAATTTGTAATGCTGCTGGACATAAAAATAACAAAACAACAACAAACAGCTATTCAAATTCAAAATCCTTTATTCATTTGGGTCACAATGTGACGCTTATGAACGTCAAAAGAATTAATTTATAAAATAATTACTTATAGACTCTACATTTACATTTACTGCCACGTTCGCAAAGCAATAGGTAGAACCATGAGAAAGAACGGGCAATAAAACTCACGGTCACTCTTTTTCATCGCCAGGTTTTGCATAATACACATAATTTACATTTTGTATGGTGCTGCAACTGTTACACCTTCTATATCACTTGTATATATTTACTGTACATAATAATACTCAAGCATAATACTTTTGATGTTCATTTGGTTAGTCTCCTCAGAATAGACATGGTGAAACAGGAGCATCCACTTACATTATATATACCTAATAATGCAGGCAATCCGCGAAAGTGATCAGAACCATGATGGAAATGATGCAGTTAAATATTAAAATCTAATACCAGCTCGCTAGACCGTTATCGACCAGTCATCGCAAGGAGCACCCGTTCACGAGTATGACGCATGTGCCAGCCATCATCCTTCTCGCCATATTAGAGGGACAGGGATGACCCGACACACGACGCCACCACAAGAAACGACATTTTAGTGAGCATGGCGACAACGGTATACGAACCAGCAGTAAGAAACAATCTATTGGGTATACTGACCATGACCGCCAATTACCTCCATTTTCCAGATCGTTATTATTAACATTAATTAGTGAAACGCGTGAAGGAATGCAAATGTAGAAAGAATTTTGTGAAGGTGACAAGTGAGCAATGATAGGGATAAATAATGTTAAACTACATTCAACAAATTATAAAAATATCCAAATCCTGCAAAAATCATGTGTTCACGAGGCACCTCCACTTAACATGTAAATAAAATAATTGTGAGTTAAACAAGCCTAAGCCTATCCCCACGTTGGCTTATCATTTAAAAATTCCTTAATAGTGTAATAACCCCTTTGTAAAAGAAAGTTCCTAATTGTCCGTTTGTATTTGTGCATGGGTGAATTCATTATTTCAAGAGGTTATTTGTTGAAAAATCGTATACCAATCCCCGCAAATGAGTTCTGAACTTTATGTAGACGGTAGTTAGTTCCCACCAGGTTTATGCTTATTCCTTGTGTTCAGTTTGTGCAAATCACTATTTTTGCGGTATAGAATTGAATTTTTCTTAATGTAAATTAAGTTAGCATATATATATTGCGATGCAACTGTCAATATATCTACTTCTTTAAATTTATCACGTAAAGAATCTCTAGCACCTAACTTATAAATTGCACGTATTGCCCTCTTTTGAATGACAAAAATAGTCTGTGTATCAGCAGCTGTACCCCATAACATTATTCCGTAAGACATTACGCTGTGAAAATAACTAAAGTAAACTAGTCTAGCAGTATCTATATCTGTGAATTCCCTAACTTTTCTAACTGCAAACGCTGCAGAACTAAGTTTTTACTGCGAGACAGGATATTTGGGCGCCCCACTGAAGCTTACTATCTAAAGTTAGACCTAAGAATACGGTTGATTCGACTAGTTGAATTGTTTCCTTATTTAAAATTATATTAGTAGGAACACTTTTGACATTAGGCAAAGAGAATTTAACACATTTCGTTTTGCTAGAATTTAGTACCAAATTATTTACATACATACATATACATATCGTCCACGCCTTTTATCCCCGAAGGGGTAGGCAGAGGTGTATTTCTACACCCACCCTTCGCCAGATATACTTTAGTCCCACGTAATAAGGGGCGAGCCTATTGCCGTACCGGGCACATTTCCAGACTCCGTGCTGCTACTGAGAATTTCGTGACAGAAAAACCCAATAACACTGCCCGACCCAGGAATCGAACCCGGGACCTCCCGATCCCACGCGCACATTTATGCCGCGAGACCAACGAGGCAGTTACCAAATTATTTATCGAAAACCAATCTAATACTTGTGCAAGAGCGTAATTGACGGTATCAAAGTTACTTGAATTGCGATCAACTTTAAAAATTTGTGACGTATCGTCGGCAAACAAAACAATATCACATAAATTTTGAACAAATAACGGCAAATCATTAATATATATTAAAAAAAGAAATGGACCGAGAATAGAGCCCTGTGGAACGCCCATTCCCACTGGCAAACCTAGAGACCTACTCCCATTAACATCTACATACTGAATTCTATCACTAAGGTAGCTGGCAACAAGATTGAGTGCGGTATCTCTAATACCATAAAGTTTCAATTTACGTAAAAGTGTATTATGTTCTACACAATCAAACGCCTTTGACAGGTCACAAAAAACACCAATGGCATCCTTCGAGTTTTCCCAAGCATTAAAGATATGCTTTAACAAAGTTACACCGGCATCAACGGTGGAGCGACCCTTAGTGAAGCCATACTGCTCACTGTCTAATAAATTATTTGTGTGAAAGTGGCTCTCTAATTGATGCAAAATAATCTTTTCAAAAATTTTACTAAAAGCAGACAAGATAGAAATTGGCCGAAAATTACTTCGATTCCTGGGTCGGGCAGTGTTATTGGGTTTTTCTGTCACGAAATTCTCAGTAGCAGCATGGAGTCTGGAAATGTGCCCGGTACGGCAATAGGCTCGCCCCTTATTACGTGGGACTAAAGTATATCTGGCGAAGGGTGGGTGTAGAAATACACCTCTGCCTACCCCTTCGGGGATAAAAGGCGTGACGATATGTATATGTATGTATGTAAATAATTTGGTACTAAATTCTAGCAAAACGAAATGTGTTAAATTCTCTTTGCCTAATGTCAAAAGTGTTCCTACTAATATAATTTTAAATAAGGAAACAATTCAACTAGTCGAATCAACCGTATTCTTAGGTCTAACTTTAGATAGTAAGCTTCAGTGGGGCGCCCAAATATCCTGTCTCGCAGTAAAACTTAGTTCTGCAGCGTTTGCAGTTAGAAAAGTTAGGGAATTCACAGATATAGATACTGCTAGACTAGTTTACTTTAGTTATTTTCACAGCGTAATGTCTTACGGAATAATGTTATGGGGTACAGCTGCTGATACACAGACTATTTTTGTCATTCAAAAGAGGGCAATACGTGCAATTTATAAGTTAGGTGCTAGAGATTCTTTACGTGATAAATTTAAAGAAGTAGATATATTGACAGTTGCATCGCAATATATATATGCTAACTTAATTTACATTAAGAAAAATTCAATTCTATACCGCAAAAATAGTGATTTGCACAAACTGAACACAAGGAATAAGCATAAACTGGTGGGAACTAACTACCGTCTACATAAAGTTCAGAACTCATTTGCGGGGATTGGTATACGATTTTTCAACAAATAACCTCTTGAAATAATGAATTCACCCATGCACAAATACAAACGGACAATTAGGAACTTTCTTTTACAAAGGGGTTATTACACTATTAAGGAATTTTTAAATGATAAGCCAACGTGGGGATAGGCTTAGGCTTGTTTAACTCACAATTATTTTATTTACATGTTAAGTGGAGGTGCCTCGTGAACACATGATTTTTGCAGGATTTGGATATTTTTATAATTTGTTGAATGTAGTTTAACATTATTTATCCCTATCATTGCTCACTTGTCACCTTCACAAAATTCTTTCTACATTTGCATTCCTTCACGCGTTTCACTAATTAATGTTAATAATAACGATCTGGAAAATGGAGGTAATTGGCGGTCATGGTCAGTATACCAATAGATTGTTTCTTACTGCTGGTTCGTATACCGTTGTCGCCATGCTCACTAAAATGTCGTTTCTTGTGGTGGCGTCGTGTGTCGGGTCATCCCTGTCCCTCTAATATGGCGAGAAGGATGATGGCTGGCACATGCGTCATACTCGTGAACGGGTGCTCCTTGCGATGACTGGTCGATAACGGTCTAGCGAGCTGGTATTAGATTTTAATATTTAACTGCATCATTTCCATCATAGTTCTGATCACTTTCGCGGATTGCCTGCATTATTAGGTATATATAATGTAAGTGGATGCTCCTGTTTCACCATGTCTATTCTGAGGAGACTAACCAAATGAACATCAAAAGTATTATGCTTGAGTATTATTATGTACAGTAAATATATACAAGTGATATAGAAGGTGTAACAGTTGCAGCACCATACAAAATGTAAATTATGTGTATTATGCAAAACCTGGCGATGAAAAAGAGTGACCGTGAGTTTTATTGCCCGTTTCTTTCTCATGGTTCTACCTATTGCTTTGCGAACGTGGCAGTAAATGTAAATGTAGAGTCTATAAGTAATTATTTTATAAATTAATTCTTTTGACGTTCATAAGCGTCACATTGTGACCCAAATGAATAAAGGATTTTGAATTTGAATAGCTGTTTGTTGTTGTTTTGTTATTTTTATGTCCAGCAGCATTACAAATTACATTTAAACATATATGTTGCAATAAAATTTAACTCAAATACCTGTATTATAGCGATTTACCGCCCCCCTGCTCAGTACAACACCAATGACTTCAACGTATCACTTGACACGCTCTTAAAAAAAATGTCGAATTACCAACCATTATCATATGTGGCGACATAAATATTGACATTGTGCACAACACCAAAGATAAACGGTCATCAGATTATCTTAATATTTTAGCTAGTCACGCTGTACTGGCTGCTCATAATGAGTCCACTCACAGTCGGACGTGTTTAGATCATGTAATGCTCAAAACTAAATTAACTGCTACATGTTTTGTTTGTGAATCATCTGTTACAGATCATGACTGCGTAGGTTTATATTTAAACCTAATAACAAAACTTCCGCAGCAAGTTAAAACAATAAACCGTTTTGACTATGTGAAACTGGACATGGCAGTCAATAATTTGGATTTCACAGAGATATTACAATCCAACGATGTTGAATTAGCGACCAATCTTCTAATATCCTATTTAAACGAAGCAATAACGAACAACTCTAAAATAGTCAGAGTCTCAAATCGGAAGAGAGTGTATAAACCGTGGATTACTGATGGTCTGTTACGCTGTATAAGAAACAGAGACAGCTTACATAAAAAGATAAAGAAGAATCCCAACGATGAAGTTCTCAAAAACAACTTATAAACATTACCGTAATTACTGTACAACAATTATAAAAAACACAAAATAAACTATGATAGAACGGAAATAGAAAAGACAAAACACAATGGTAAAAAACTATGGCAGACAATCAATAACATATGTTCAACAAAAAGGAATACAGATAATTCGTCCAGTCTTATCACTACGGATAACCCAAAGGATTGCGTTGACAAAGTGAACGTATTCTTTGCGAACATTGGCAAATCGTTAGCTGAAAAGATAACAAGAGGCAATAACCAAAGCACAACTCACTAGGCTTCTGTTCACCGAACGCTTAAGTCTTTCGTACTACTACCTACAGATGAAGGGGAAATAAAGCAACTTATACTGGGTCTAAGAGAAGACGCCGTGGTTGGAATCGATCAAATATCTGGCAGAATCTTAAAACGGTACAAAGACTCGCTCATACCACCTCTGACCACCTCGCTTTCAACACCGGTGTCTTTCCACGTGCACTGAAGATAGCTATTGTGAAGCCTATCTACAAAAATGTAGAGAAGAGTTGCATAAATAACTATAGGCCAATTTCAATTTTGTCCACACTCTCAAAGATCTTGGAGCGCTTAATTAACATACGACTTCTGAGATATTTGGAATCAAATGAGCTTCTCTCATCTGCCCAATTTGGTTTTCGAGCCAAAAAAATCCACGAATGACGCTTTACATGAGCTCACTTACTCAATCGTTACTAACACCGATAAGAGAAGAAAGTGTCTAACGGTATTCTTCGACCTAGCAAAGGCCTTTGATACCGTTTGTACCAAACTCCTTGTTGA